>CM053789.1:642740137-643940137 GCA_028749045.1 Cupressus sempervirens | reverse complement strand
TCAAGGAAGCCACAATTGTTGGTAGTGTGTTTTGGAGGATGTTGTGGAACTCCCAAAAGGGCATGATATTTTGTTGATTTGTGGAAAGCCCTGAAAGGGCATGAAAGTTGTTATGGTAGATATGATATGATATGACACACCTCCTTTTGAAAAGCACACCTTGTCCCAATGTTCAAGGTTCCATTGGTGAACCTTTGTGAAATACCTTGGGATGGGATTGTTAAGTGTTGTAATGTGATATTCATGCATTCGTAGATTGGAATGAAACTCAGTTTGGATATTGTTTCTCCTACTATTTGGGTGGCTTCATAGAATCCTAGGATGGGAGGTGAGCCTCCATGGTTCCTAGTGTGTGTTATGTGCATGATTGTGAAGATGGATTCCTTGAAGATGTTAGGGTTTCACCCTTGACAAGTTAGGAAAACCAAGTGTGTATAGAGAGACAAATGTTTTTAGGTCATCTTGAATGTATTGTGAAATCAAATTCCCATTATGATTCCATTGTGATATAAAGTGGGATATTCTTATCATTCTTTCTTGTTGAAAATGTGTAAGGAAAGATGGAAAATTGTTTATATAGTTTACTTGTAAGGAAACCTCCATTGTGAGTTTTCCACATTATGTAATTGATGTAGGATGGAGAATCATGTAAATGTAACAATTCTTCTTACAATTTAGTTAGTGTAAGTATTTCATAGTGGCTATATCTTTTGTTATAGTTGATCTAATTCAATGCATAAATAGTTTTAATGTAAATTTATATAGGTTTTGCATACAATATGATGGAAGAAAGATTATATATATTATTATTTCATTCATGTATTAGTTCACTTGACTTCAAGATTTAATGAAATTTTAGGTGATACCACCACATCACCAAACTTATGCATCAAAAATAACATGATAGGAATAAAAAGGAAGTCAACTTGAGGAAATGAATACATAGACCAAAAGCATAAGAAACCATCTTGTAGGTGTATATTATCCCTCTGGAAAATGTATGAGAACCTAAATTAATTCCTTTCCTAAGAATGCAGAGCAAAAAAATAATGAAAAAGAATATTCCTAGAATCATGTTCATAAAATAATTATAGGAGAATAGCTTGACTTAGAGAAAGACTCAAACACTAACAAAATAGCTAGTTCTAAATCATTTAAGAAAAGACCCTCATTAATCTCATGACCCTTGTGTCACTATTTAGAAATAAGACAAAAGAAAATACAAATAATAATTAAGGCTATATTATGAAGTCTAGACACATATTTTTAAAAAAACTAGGAAGTCTCCAATGAAAATTCCCATAAAACAATAATAAAATTTTAAATAAACAAAAAAACAATAGGACACACTCACCCAAGCACTCACCTTGTCTAGGAAGATGTAGGCACATGTGATAAGGGCTTATGAGGGTCTTGGGCACTGAGCAAGGGAGGGCCAATAAAAGAAAGGGAAAACATGTTAAGTAAAAAGTGTGTTTTTTTTGTTTATTCTCTGGAAGGGACTTTAAGATTGTTGAAAGTGACATGTTCCTGCCCCATGTCAAGGACCATTCCCTAGGCAACCTCTACTATTCAAACAATCCTTCATGCCTATGTAATAGGGAGATACAAAGTTGATTTTGTTAAGTCACATTTCCTTGGCACCTAAAACATGATGTTTAAATGATGTGTCTATTGTCTTTGACTTGGTAGGAAATTATTGTTCCATATTGTAAAGGAATAGTGGTCCCACCCTAGGTGCTCAAGATCAAGAAAGAAGCCTTCAGTGCATATAATAAGGATTTGGTTTTTATAATGCAGTTCAGCCCCAAGTCACGACCACCCTTGGAGAAAGGGATAAAGGGCACCCACCTTTGGTCCTTGTGCCATGATGGTGTTCCCTAGGGGTTAAAAGGTGGGGTACGATGACATTGAAATAAGATGTTGGATGCTTAGTTAAGGTGTGGAAAATTGTATCATAGGTGTTAATAATAGGATTAGATTATTGTATGAGTCCTATGCTAGAGGTAGTTAGCAAGTGGGTTAAGGGTAATCATAGGTATTATGTAAATTTATAATATTAGAGGATGATTGTTAGTAAAGATGTTAGCACTTAATTTTCTTAGAGTATTATGGGCTAGCTAGATTTAGGGATATAGGCTAAATTTATTTTATATATAATTGATTATATGTAAATTCACCAATTTAATAGAATAATAATAAATAAGTAAATAAAAGAAAACTAATTTCAGTAAGTTGATAAATAAATTAATGAAAGACCATTAGGATAACAATTCCTTCTTGTAAGATCGAAATGTTGATGTTGTTTGGAACAATACATTTGCAATCGATCCTAAGACAAGTTATAACAATCAATTTTAATGAATGGTATAGAATAACCTTGTCCATTTCATATAGTGGAGGTTGGTTGTGGAAAATTCTTTATGGATCTATGTTCTTATATTTTTTTAGATAAGTAATTTCTTAGTATATGACCTAAGGGAACAATTTGCATTGAAGAAATCAATATAGGGATGTACACATACATTAAATTAGTTAGACCTAGTGACTTAATGGTTTAATAATTATATGATGATATGTCATAGTGTTCATTAATATTATAGCTTATATATTTAACCACTTGCTCTATTTATCATCATAATTATAAATTTTTATTAATATGAAAGATTTGATTTATTATTA
Organism: Cupressus sempervirens; assembly: GCA_028749045.1. Lineage (NCBI taxonomy): Eukaryota > Viridiplantae > Streptophyta > Pinopsida > Cupressales > Cupressaceae > Cupressus > Cupressus sempervirens. The sequence continues at coordinate 643,937,455 of CM053789.1, read as the reverse complement.
TACGATGCAACATGGACAAACATTAAGAAGTTTATAAGGAGAATGCAAGATGTATATGTAGTACGTCCTATGAAGTGAAAAAGGAATTCTATTAATAAATATTAATAATTAAATAAATAATTAATTAATAAAAAAGTAAAATTAAATAGGAAAAAAATTAATGATTAAACTAAAGACCTTGTCAGTAGTACCCTGTCAACAACTTATCAAAAATGATCGGAGTTGAGAAGTTAAGGCTATGTATTTCCTAGGGGTATTAGAAAGATTGGTGATAAGTGGGTAGGTGATTGTGATTTCTTTTATTGACATAAAAGTAAATAATGGCTATGTAGGAAACATTAATGCTAAATTGATAACTAAGATGATTTTTTTGAAAATTGGAAGTGAAAATAGGTAAAGTTAGGATCATAATGTATAAGAATTTATCAAGATAAAATGGTCAAATTAATCACATGCAAAAATAGGATTCTATTGAGATTATATAACTCTTAGCTAGTAGTGAAATGAATCAACCTGGGATAGAGGCCTAGTTACCCATTGCCTTCATATCATAATTTAAATAACATACATAATTCTATTCAGAATGTTAAAATAACATACATCATTTTATTGGTAATCAAAGAGAATCATTGCATACCTATACTAAATAATATTTATATTTAAGTCTAGGCATGGTGCGAAATCTCTCCACAAACTAAGATCATAGCAATGTGGCATCCTAGCATTATTGTGTAATAAGATATATAGGTGAAGGTACAATATGACATTATTAACATGTTGATTGGACACCTAGTAATTAGTATGTGCAACTCCTCGATGTTATATGTTTATGGGTTAAATAACTAAACATGAGATTGCAAGCCCTCTAAAATCGAGTAGGAAGTAGTCAACTAACAATGAGGGTTGTGTGTCACATTATCTTAAGGAGATTAGTGGAGATTCCTATTAGTAAGTAGCAAAGTATTAGAAGGCATGAAAGCTTAGGGTTGGAAATATTAGAATGTTTATAGAGCGTTAGTAGATAATAATATATTTTAGTAGGTTCAAGGAAATAAAGGGTTGATCGCCAATCTAAATAGTAACACTAGTTTGAAAACCATTAATATAACTGTAGATGATAAAGGATTAAATGGAGGATTTTCATTAAAGAGTCATACATAGATCATAAACAAACTTGAATAGAATTAAGGTATAGAATGTAACAAGCTAAGGTTATGAATACCTAGGACAATTTTTGAACACCTTCACCTTAAAAAACTATAGAATTACTTTAACCGCTTGAAAACTAGGATTTGTACTTCACACTTGCAAACTTGAAGCCAAAATTATGAAAAAAAAAAAAAACTAATTAATAGACAAGTAACATTCTTGTATCCTTAAAGAAACTTAAGTTGCATTGACATGTAAATATATGTAGAACTCATCCTTAGTTCACTTTATTTTCGAAAAAAAAAATTGGTTTTGTTTTGTGTCACAAATTTAGGGCATGACAACTTCATCAATATTTACCTCATAGGGAAGAGGTCTTAACAATGAAACTCTTGGAAATATAGCCTAAGAATATATGCGTAATCTATATCCACTAAGAAATAAACATCTTCATAGTATTCATGCACTAAAGAATTAGGTATCCTAGACCTATTTTTCATCTTTTGGTTGAATTCCTCAAAATAACCATCCACTATAGTCTCAAACTTCTCACCCATTTGACTAATGAATTAACTAATTTTCTCAGTCACAAGTTTCCTATTATCCCAAAATATGTTCCCCATAGTAGGAAATAAATTTTGAGCATAAAAGAAATTATAGACAAGAAGAGATCTAAAATTACACAAACTATTTTGTGTCTTTCTTATGCTCACCAGATTCTTTGTTAACTATGTAAGTTGAAGATTGTCTAGGTCATAAGTATGGTATTTCTTCACTAATTTCCATCCCAAATCAATTGCAACACTTACCATACTATTCAATGATCTTGACTAGTATAATTTATGAGAAATGACCTAAACAATGTATTCAATCATGAGGTCTTTAATAGTGGAAATCGGTATCCCTTTGTCATTCCATTTTTCCAAGGTATTGGTCTCAATGACTTCTCTTTCTTGTTGTCAAACAACCTTTAGCCTATCCATAACAACATATCGAGTGACATGATGGACAATCTCCTTCATTATCTTTACTAGCCCATTTTCCAACCAAAATTTCAATTCATGGATTCATCTCAACATAATTTTGATCCATTCCACCTTGAAATTTTGTGCAAAATTCAATGGATGTGTTAACCCTTTCTCATTGACTCTCTTGTGATCATTCTTTAGAACTCACTTATCACAAAACTTCTCATACACCATTCTTATTTTATAATCTCTCACCTCTCCTTCTTTTCACATATAACATGACCTAACATCATGTATCATGATGACCCTAGGAGGAATTGATGATAGGGCATCCAAGGGATCACCCTTCATCACAATATCAGGCATGCCCTTGTACTTAGGTGAAGGAAAAATATAATTTATGACCAATTGAACATTAATAATCATTAATTCATGCTTCTTCTAACTTTCAAACAAACTTCTTGCCATTTCTTTGATTTCAAGTTTTATTTTGAAACTTCTTTGCAACTCAGCAATTGCAACCTCCTCACAATCAACAATAACTGTCGATGTCACACATGAATCACTTATTACTACTTCTAAAATGTCTTGAATTCTCAAAATTGTTATGTTCTCTATGAACTCAAATTATTGGTGAATAAAATGGCTTTGAAAATGCGCTAAATACTTCAATTTTTTGATTTTAGGTCCTCATTAATGCTTCGTAAAAGTTTTGGGTGACATCCAACTATCTTTGTCATCTCTAAAGTGCTTAGAAGCCATGATTCCTTTTTCTATGCTCAATCTACACCATTTATTGGTCAAAACTAAATTTCTACTTAGCACCTTTAACCTCTAGCTCAATTAATACTACAGCTTAGTCAACACTAAGACTTTTATGACTCCAATACTGATACTCAACATCTACTAACCAATAACTTGCCATACATTCACACTACTCGGTTCATAATTTGAATGTGTCATTATGAATATTATCTTATGTTGATATGGACTTAAATGCATGTAACTTTAGAAACTATTGTATGATATATCATTTTAGTTTGATGTGGGGAAATCACCTAATCTATCGGAATTGGTGATCAACATTTCCCCATTTGCATTACTATCTCCATCTAACTTCTTTCTCCACGTTTGATTCATTTCCTTCCTTACTTCTTCAACATTGACCTTTTCCTTCTTCTTTTTTCCTCAACACTTGGTGCTGGTGTTCAGCTCATACAATCCTTTCTTAGATGGATGACCTTTTGACAACACAAACATACTATTCCAAAATTTCTCTAGTTTCTAGGTCTTCTTCTTAGATGTATCCTAGCACAATTTTTTAGAAATGTGTCCATATTTTCCACAATATTAAAAATTTTCCTAAGTATTGTAATCCCAATTTATGGTATTACCTTTCTTGGGTTCCTTTCCTTGAGCTTTAGGTGTCCAATTCTTCTTTCTTTAGATATACAATCTTGTGTCTTATGACCATATTTATGAAATCTATAATAGTAACCTTAAAATATAGAAGTAGTTGGTGTGCTATTGACCTTTGATATACACTCATATTATTGATGACCTTGTTTGTTGCAAGTTAAATAATAACCTTTGAATTTGGGTTTAGGGTTTGACTTACTAGTCTTTCTCCTACAAATATTTATTATATGACCTAGTTTTCCATAGTAATAGTAGGCTTTTTGTTCTTTGGTTTTCCATTCACATTGCTATATTCTCCTTTCTTGGCACTTGATAGAAACTCAACATGGCCTAGCTTATATGTGTCATGAGATCTCCTTGGTGTATTCATTTATTAATTAAGAAATTCTATAACCTTTTTAGGTTTGTTTAACCTCTCAAAAAATTATTTTTCAGCTTTCAATTCATCTATCAATCTATCATTTTTAGATTTCCTATTTTCAATCTCGAACTCTTTTCTTGAAATGTCATGATTTTCCCTTACTAACTAATACATCATGTCAAAATGATTGTGGACCAACTTTTGCACCTCATTCATCCTTTCATCAAGTCTTGTAACCAATTTTATTTTGTCTTCATCATCCATTTCCTTGTCATCTTTAGGCTTTTCTTTATCTGCCTTAACCTTTTACTTTTGTTCACTCACTTCACATAGCCTTACTACTTGAATTTCATCTTATCTTTCAATGCTCAGACTTCCTCATTCAAAATGTTATTCCTCTCTAATAGATCTACTATTACTGCATTAGATTCACTAGAACTATTGACATCAAATAGTTCTGCAATAATCTCTTCTTTGTATTAGGTATCATTTTTTTGAATTTCCATCTCTTTGCTTCTCTTTAAGGATTTCTTTAATGTATCTTTCATAGACTTGACTTGTTCCTATGTAAGCTAAACATCAATATTCTGGTTCTCAATGATCTTTCCCAATTTGTAGGCTTTCATCTTCAAGATCTTTAATTCCCAAGTGGATAGACTTCTGCTAAGAGTACATGACTTTGATATGAATTATTAGAAATATAGAAGGAAACTAAGATACTAAGAGGGGTGCAAATCAAGATCTACAAACACTTTAATTTTTCAAACATGAAACATATCTAATAGCTTCACCATTTAACCCTTATCTCACTATTACCATAAACCAAATCAAAATTATAATATCTAATTGAATTAAAAAACTCATTGCATATAAACAACTAATAATACATGACACAAAGATTTGGTTACATAGAAACTCTCCAATGTGAAGGTAAAAATGTAATGGGGTTGACACCCACAAATATTCGCTACTGTAAGAATAGATTTTTCCTATTAGGGATACAATTGTGATCACTTCTAATGATCTAACTTGTGAGGAGTCTTCCATGTTAAGAGATTACAAGAATTATATAGTCTACCTTGATTAAAGGATTTATCCTTAAAACTAAGAAAATAATCTATTAAGAGATTTATGAAGGCCTATTAGGACCACTCTGTTAAGAGATTTAAACCCTACTTATACCTATTAAAATGTATCAATACCCGATCCTTTGGTATTTACTAAGATGTTGATAATAGATCTCCTCTATTCACTCATTGATCACTTCATTGATCTAATATATCTCTAAATCTACACTTCACTACTTCTTTACACTACTTAGTAACTATGCTTGATTTACCTTCAACCTTGCATGCATCCAATCCTTCAAACTTTACATGCATACAAAATCCCTAATTTCCATCACCAAATCATGCTTAAATAGATGTGGATCAACAATCTAGATTCATTTATTTTTCCTCTTAAACCTTTTGATATTTTAATTGACTAAACTACTTACATATGGATTAATGATTCATAATTGAACATATAATCATCTCCATGACTGACTTCTAGATCATAAAAATACATCCCCAAGTTGGCAAAAATGGTTTACATAGAATTTAGTGCTATTCCAAAGAAATATGTCAAAATTATTTTACTTATCACTTGAACTTAATGATGCTCAACTATAACTATTATGTATGTTGTCACTTTGGAGTCTATTCCATTCAGCTTCCTTTGTGTTACTGAGTCTCTATTATGGTCGATACATACGATCTCCTTCTGACGAACTCAACTTCTTGGAGTACTCAAAAACCTTTGTGTACTTGGTAGTAACTACTTCTATGCTCATACATAAATTTATATACAAATATTATTACATTTCTTAGCCTCTATACATTAGCTCAGTTGGAGTGATGACTGACCAACTCTTCCTAATGAATGAGTAAGTGTTTGACACTATTAAACAACTTGACTTGGAGATCAACTCAATATGTAATAACTTAAAATTTATTGATAGTTGGTAATACAAGGAAGAATTTTTTAATTTTTTGAGAAGAAGTTGGTGTACTAAAGTTAAGTTTTATGTCAAGTAAGTTTACAAAGTGATTGGTTGTGTTAAAGTTATTGTTGTTGATGTTTATGTTTCTTTGATGGTGATAAAATGTTTGAAGGGATTGTGACATAACTAGACATAACTAACTCAACCCCACCCCTTTTAGTTATCTGACAATTTGATAGCAAAGCACTCAAGGCTTGAACAAAGAGAACTTTTTCTCACAGAATGGTATAATGAAGCTACAACTTTTAGGTATTGGATATGATGTCAAACATTGGTTTTAAAATGGATATGTAACACCTACTGGTCCTCTGACTATGGATCAAATGAGTGAGAAGAGGAATCAAATAGTATCTGCTCTCTTTGATGCTAAATTTGATGATGTTAAAAATGGTGACATTATAAAGATAATATGGGAGGAAATGAAGCTATTCTATGGAGAAGATGACAATGTAAGAAGAGCTAAAGGTAAAATCTTGAGAGGTAAACTATATGGTGGCATGAGAATGAAGAATGTGGAAATGTTGCATAGTATGTCAACCAAATCAAAGATATTGAGAGTGTAATAAGAGCTGCTAAATCTTGGAGTTTGAAATTATAAGTAAAATCTTTAGAACTCTTTTTCTAGTTTATTCTATCAAAGTGTTCTCTATTCAAGAAGTAAGAGCTATGCCTAGTAATGACCTAACACTTGATGGTCTAGTTGTTCAGTTGACTGCATTTGAGTTGAGAAATTACAATAATAGTATGGTTATTATTAGAAACAATTTTAAGTCTTCACTATCCATCAACAATTCTAAGAAAGAGAAGAAAACCAAAGAAAAAAGTGAGTCAGAAACTAAAGATGGTTTAGATGAGATTGAGGCATTTATTGTAAGAAGGGCATCTAGAGGTAAAGATAAATACAAAGGTAAGCTACCATTGATCTATTTCAAATGTAATGAAGTTGGTCACTTTGTTGCTAAATGTCCTAATCGAGGAAAATTTGATAGAAATGATAGAAATGACAAGAAAAATAACAAGTACAAGAAGAATATAGATTACAAAGAAAAGGCAAGAAGTTATGCCACATTATTGAAAGAAAGCATACTGAGACAAGTTCTAATGATGAAAAGGAAATAGTTGAAATAGTTTATGTCATAATCAAGGAAGAGGAAAATGGTGAGAGGCATGAGAATGAAACTTCCCCAATTTTACATGTTACAAAGAGTGATTCATGGAATATTGATAGTGGTTTCTCACATCATGTGACTAGTGATCTAAGTAAGATTGAAAAATTCACAAAAATTGATAATGGTAGAACTATTAATTTTGGTATTGATGTTCCATATTCAATGAAAGGTATAGCATCATTAATTTAGAATGATAAGATCAGATGTGATGATGCATATTGGGTTCAAGGACTCAAATATAATCTACTAAATTTTGATCATTTGAATAATTCATGTCATAAGCTTGAATTTGAGAAAAGGAAGGTCAAAATATTTGATGATGAAGGTAATCTGGTTGGAATAAGAGTGCAAACCAAAGGTAACTTATTCTACCTTGATCCTATGGTTGATACATGCTTATTTTCTAGAATTGAGGATGTTTGGTTATGGAATAAAAGGTCGTGTCATGTAATATTTGAAAATATGGTGAAAATAAATAGAAAGAAAAGAGTAAGAGGCTTACTAAATCTACAAAAACTTGATAATCCTATGAGAAAAGATTCTCATCTCAGTAAGATGACAAAGTCCAATTTTTCTAGCAAGTCACATACTTCCAATAATATTCTGGAATTAGTGAATACTGATTTATTTGGTCCAATGCAAGTTGATTATTATTTTAATATGGTGACAGGTACTTAATATTGTTTATGGATGATTATTGAAGGATAATGATTGTAATTTTTATGATAATGAAATCATATTCTTTTTATATGTTTAAATGACACAAAGCAAGAGTTGAAAAGGAAACTTGTAAAATTTTGAATTGTTTAAGATCTAATAGAGGTAGTGAATTTATATCATCTAAATTCACTAACTTTTGTGATAAGAATGTGATCAAAAGGAAATTATCTACAACAAAGACTCCACACAAAAATGGTATTTTTGAAAGAATAAATAGATATATCATGGATGTAAAAGGACACTTATGATTGAGAAGGAGGTATCTCATATATTCTTGAGAGAAGAAATCAATACTTCTATTTATGCACTCAATCAAGTACAATTGAAGAAATGAACAAACAAGACACCTTATGAACTATGGCATGGTCATACACCAAATGTAAGTTATTTAAAAATATTTGGAGATAGATCTTATATTCACAAGGATGCTAGGAATGGTAAATTTGATGTTAAAGGAGATGAAGGCTTATTCCTAAGATATTCATCTAAGAGAAAGGCTTATACATGTTTGAACAATGATACTAACAAGATAATTAAAAGTGCAAATGTAAGATTTGACGAGTTTGGAGAGAAGAGTGATCTAGAAAGAAAGAACCTAAAGATTACAAAAAGCTTGTTTATATCTATGATGATGCACCAAATACTCTACTTGAGTTATAGTAAAGGCCTACCAAGCATTAGATAGTAACACCAAAGTCACATACATTTTTACTCAAACATCAGATAGTTGCACCTGACCATCAAATAGTGGCACCCAGGTCTTAGAAAGGTATACTCAAACATAAGACAATACGACCTAAGAAGGAAGCTAAACTCCAACCAACTGAAGAAAATGTTGAAAATAATAGAACTAAACTTGTATTAGTCACATATGTGAGAAAGAACCATTCAAATGATTAAATAATTAGAGATAGAAGTGCTATAATACAAACAAGAAGAAAAATACGAGAAGGCACATGTTTACTAGCTGATTTTGAGCCTAGAACAACTATAGATGCATTGAATGATGAATGGTGGATTAATGCTATGAATGATGACATTGATAAAATTGAAAAGTACAACACATAGATGCTTGTACCAATACTTTATGATAAGAATGTGATAATAACCAAGTGTATTTTTAGAAATAAATTGAAGTAGAATGGAGAAGTGGTAAGAGACAAGGCTAGATTGGTCTGCCAAGGTTATGCCCAAGAAGAAGGAGTTGGCTAAGGTGAGAATATTACACCTATTGTGAGATTGGAAGAAGTCCAAACTCTATTGACTTATGCTACATACAAGAAATTTAAGGTATATCAAATGGATGTGAAATATGTATTTTTGAATGAAATACTTGAAATAGAGGTCTACATTGAACAACCAAAAAGATTTGTTGAAATTGGTAAGAAGGAGATGGTTTTCAAGTTGAATAAAGCACTATATGGATTGAAATAAGCCCCAAGAGCATGGTATGAAAGGTTAGACTCTTATTTGATTAAGATTCCTTAAAACAAGTGAAAATAGAAATATGTATTTGAAGAATGAATCACAAGATATGGTGTTGATTGCAGAAATATTTGTTGATGAAATAATATTTGGAGGAAATGATATATTGAGTAAGTCATTTATTGATCAAATGAGTACTGAATTTGAAATGTTAATATTTGAAGTGATAAAAAAATTCATTGGCTTATGACTTTGTCAAATACCAAAGGTATCTATGTTTACAAGTTTGCAAAGAAAATATTAAAAATATTTGGGATGGATGTGTCTAAACTAGTTGGTACACCTGTGGTGATTGGATTAAAATTATCAAAGGAAGAAACTACTAGTGAGGTTGATCAAACTACATACAAATCTATGATTTGAAAACTATAGTATGTTGTATATAGTAGACTAGATATTACCTTAGTTGTTGGAATCATTGCAAGGTTTTCATCTAATCCAAGGGAAAGACATTTGACTAATATGAATATGATATTAAAATATCCCAAAGGAACTAAAGATTATGGCTAATGGTATAAGTAAGAAGATGAATTTAATCTTAAAGTATACACTAATGCTAATTGGGCTAGAAATGTTGATGACAAAAAAATCACAAATGGAGGAGCATTCTTTTTGGGAGAAAAGTTGATCACATGGATAAGTAAGAAAAAAATTTGCATTCCACAATATATTGTTGAAGTTGAATATGTTTATACTATAATAAATTATTCAAATATTTTATGGATTAGATAACTATTGGAAGGAATGCAATAGGAAGTAAATAAGCCTGTCACTATTTACTATGATAACTTAAGTGTTATAAATATATTAAAAAATATGGTGATGCATGCAAGGTCAAAGAACATAGCTATCAAGTATTATTACTGGAGGGAAAAAGTTCAAGAAAAGTAAGTGAGGCTTTAGTATGTAAAGTTTAAGGAGAAAATTATTGATATATTTACCAAGTCATTGCCTAAAGATGCTTGTGAGTATCTAAGTGGTAAACTAGGGGTCCTACCCTTATCCAAAATTCACTAGGTGAAGTAACATGATGCATCCATTCATGAATTAATTGAAATATCTTATTGAGCTGATGTAGAAGTGTTCACACTTTAGGAGTACATTTCTAAAGTTGTGAAGTTAACTGTAATGAATCTGATGAAATTTGTACATGCAAGGTACAAAGGAAATTACAAGGTTTTGTAAGTTTCACTTTGAAATTTATAATAATTTTTAGTTTTTTGTCAAAGGGAGAGAATATGTAACAAAAGGAGGAAAATATACCTGAAAAAGAGGAGAGAAATTATGAAGAGTAACAAAGGAGAGGTTAACCTAGAAAGAGGGCGATCAATTTGAACTTGAATAAGAGATCAAAATCAAAGGAGTAATGTTGCAGAAGTTGAATTTTGTTTCTATTGAAGATATAGAATAATTATCAGTTTGAAGAATAAGAATTGCAAAGTCATGTTGCTAACAATGCATAAATTTGATTATCTTATGTAATATCTTGTAATGTAAAATCTTATGTTATGTGTCACCATCAATACCAAAAGGGGGGATTTCTAGTCCCAACCGATATTGTAATTGATGATGCTATGAATGTATGTAAAAGAGTCATATAAGTTGTTACATTGTCATTGATGTCAAATTTTTAATTGGCTTGATATTATGCTAGCTCTAGAAAGTACCATACCATTTGATTGATAAAGAGGATTTGAAGAAAGTATGATGAAGATAGAGTTGATATGTAAGGTATTCAATGGGTACTTGAATGAGTTGGATAATGATTATGTAATATTGGTTTGATTATTTTAAAATAATGTATTATTGTAATGTGTTGAATTTCACAAGCTTAATCGATTTACGAGGTTAATGAACAGAGACGATATTCACCAAGTAACTATAGTATTGCCCAAGAAATAATAAAAAATAAGGAAGAACACAATGTTTCCTACATGAGTCAGTATTAACCTAGTTATACATTTCCTAAGTAAATGTAATGTTTATCAAGTGATATCCAGATGAACAAGATTGAGAAATTGGAATATGAAGCTGACTTTTGATGAAAATTTAGAAATTACAAGACTGTCTATTGTGCGAGTCAAATTTTTTTGCAAGATCAATGATGAAAAAAAATCAAGAAGGATTTGATGAAGGAAATTGAAGAAGGATAAGGATGAACACAAAGTTCTATGTAAATTTATATTTTCTTTGTGTCTAATTCATTGTATGAAGGAATTCAATTATAAACCTAAGATTGAAGATTGAGATTAAGTGACAAAACATGGAAAGATTTGGAAGAACTGGGAAATCTATTTGAGGAGAAAATGATAGTTTAGAATGCTAGGTTGTTGATCTATTGAGATGATCAAGATTTGATGCCAAAGTTGGAGATGTAATTGAAGGTTGTTGTGGAAAGTGAAGATTTTGAAAAGAACAAATAGGCCAAGTGAACCAAGCCAAGTAGAGAAGAGAAGAGAAAGGAGTTTGTGGTAGATAGAGTCAACTAAGTGAATAAAAGATAGAGTAAGAATAAGAACTGAGATCTAATCAAGGAAAAGTAGTTGTTATTCTTATAGATCAATTTATATTTTTCACAATTTAACCATTGTAGTAGAAAATCTTGGAAGCACCGAGTGGATCTAACAAGTCTATGAAATCCTATATGGTAACATCAATTAGTGGAGTTTGTAAGTCCTTTAAATTAGGCTACTCTTTTTGGTCCTAGATAGGGGGTGGTAAGGTCTAGATGATCTTTTGGTGAAATTGTCTAACAAGGTCACTTCAAAAAAGTATGTGTAACCTTTAACAAGGTAGTCTCCTAATAGAGACCACTTCAAAAGAGGGAAATTTTTGGGTTGTTGGTCCCAAGTGGTTTTTCCCTTAACATGGTTTCCACATCAAATATTGGTATCAAAATTGTATGAATGTTATTTGTGTTGAAAGTTGATTTATATGTTTTTACAAATTACTAAAACTCAATATTAACTAAGATATCACTAGGTAATAACTGGAAATTTACTAACAGACAATAATGCAAGGAATAGTTTGTTAGTTCAATTTGAGAAGAAGTTGATGTATGTGTTAAGTTTTATGTTACATATGTTTACAAAGTGATTGGATGTGTTAAAGTTATTATTGTTGATGTTTATGTTACTTTGATGGTGATGAAATATTTGAAGAAATTGTGAGATAACTAGACATAATTGATCACCCCCCCCCTAGTTATCTAACATTATGAACTTCTATATAAGACAAAATTAGTTTTGTGAAAATAGAAAGTGTTGAAGAAGCATATTTGTATGCCTTGAGGCTAAAGTAAAGATAGATCTAATAACAAACCTAATATAGAGGAAAATCTAAATTCAAAGAGCATAATAAAAATAGAGAGAGAGGTGACTATTCTAGAGGTAATTATTCTAGTTACTCAAGGAACAATGCTATTGGTAAGAGAGAAGATAGAGATTGGTTTAAAGGTACTTGTTTTAAGTGTGCTCAAGGACATAAAACTTTGGAATGTGACATTTTTGGTAAGAAGACTTGAAGTGGTTGTATAAATTATTTGATTTGGGAAGAGTCTATTGATGCACCTAATGAGCCTAAGAAAGAAGAGAACCTGATGCTTAGAAGAACCTTGAGTAATAAGAAATAGAAGGAGAACCTATTTTGAGGAAAAATATTTTCAAGACTAGGTGTAAAGTTGAAGGAAAGTGTTGCAAATTGATACATTTTGATAGTGGTGTTTCTAATAATTTACCATCTAAGTTGAAGTTGCAGAGATTGAGACACTCTTTCTCTTATCAAATTTAATGGACGAAAGATGAACACAAATTAGTAGTAAGTGAACAATGCCTTGTTAAGTTTAATATTGGATATTTTTTTGATGAAGTTTTGTGTGATATCATGCTTATAGATTATTGCCATATTATTTTGGGAAGACCTTGGTGATATGATAGATAAGCTATTCAACATGGTAGATTAAATCAATTTATACTATTTTGGGTAATGGGATGAAAATAGTGGCTTGGTCAACACTGGATTCACATCACTATAACTATGAACTCTATGAGCACTACACAACTCAATTTGCACTTAGAAACATTGTATACACTAAGATGCTCAATTTACACTATTGATCATCAACTTGGTAGAAACTATTTGGTGCATATTAAATAATGTTCCTTGAACTCAGTAGCAACTGTAGAACTTGGTAAAGCCTAAAATGTTTGGTTAACACTATTAACTATATAATAAGCTTGATAGATACTATCTATTTAAATAAGTGTGTGTCACTAATAAAAAACATGACTGTAAAGTCAACAATCTCCCCCTTTTGCATTAGTGACAAAAAACTTATCAATCAAAACTGAATTCAAATGGTTCAAGAACATGTTTTATTCATCATCTTGTGTCTCCAACTCGATAGAGTACTCAATTTTTGGGATTTTTTAAAAGTACTTTTGAAAGAGATGTTTCTTTGAGTATCTATATATATATATGATATGATAATGCTCCTCCATACATATATATACAATATACTTTACATCTTCTCACATCTGCTATATACATTTTCTCCCCCTTTATGTATACTACATCTTATATTATATCTTCTCCCCTTTACAATATATATCTTCTCCCCCTTTTTGACATTAATGCCAAAGATGTATGCTATATACTATACAATAATGCCAAAATGTGACAAGAAATTTGAATTTACCTTTAGAATCAGTGCCATTATCTTGTCCCAATTTTCTTGCAACACCTTACATGTGTGTAATGCAACTTGAACTTCTCCTGAACATTCTATCATGTGATCTACAATTAAGAAGTTGTTATCATGGATGAGAGTTTTAGCATGTACAAACTGTTTCTGCAATGCATCCACATTTGGGAGAATCATTCCCTGTATGTTTACTAGTATAGCTCTTATTCTAGCTTCTTCTCTTAGCAATTCTACTTGCATATCAATTAAAAATTTGGTCTTTGTGTAGTGGACAGAGCTATAACTCGGCTCAAGTTACAACTAATGTGCACTTGCCTTTAGATCTTCATCAACCTTAGAATTTTATAAATCTTTAATTTCCTTTGTGAAATTTGAAGTATCACCGAGTTTACCAAATAATGAAGTCACATTGTTGCAAGAGGTCTCTAGTGAGCTTAGAATAGTAGATAGATATACTTGATCAATTACAATCTTTTGTGCAATTAGCTCCAAAACTTTATTCTCACATTTCTTCTCTGGCCTCTACAATAGTTTCTCCTATCCATTCAAATATTTGTTGAATTTATGGACTACCTCTGCTAACTGAACCAAATATGGTTGAGAAGTGTCAACCTCCTTGCTGAGTGCCTCTGCCAGAATATTCTTTTCATCTTCAAGAACTTGAAATTATTTCTTTCTTTCTTCTCTAAGCCTCTCCTACTTAGCTTTCTTCTGAAGTAGCTCTCCAAATATATGCATCTAATTAGGATTAAGATTGGAGATATTCCAATTTGGAATAACAATCTCCTCATCAAAATGAATTTCCTCTTCTTTCTCTTTGCCTTTATTGAAAAATTTTGTACTCATTTGAGGCTTGGTCCCAACTATTCTTGTACTTATTATTTGCATGCTAGGAATGGAAATAATGGTAGAAATAGTAGGACTGGCTGAAAAAGTAGATAATACATTTATTGAAGAAAAGTGTTGTTTGCTTGGTAGATGAAGTGCTTGTCACTTCTGTCAATGAAGTACTGAGCTGAATAGGTGTGAAAATTGATTGAGTGCTTGTACTTGGGTAGAAGCAAGGATTTGGGTCTCAATTCTGTAAAAGTCCATGGATTGAGATTGTGGTCCTTTAGAAATGGGTGCCTATTTTTAAAAAATGGGTACCCATTTTAGGCTCACGCACCCAATCCTAAATTTAAAAAGTGGGCACCCATTTTTTTAAAAATCGGGTACCCATTTTTTATTTTAAAAAAACGGGTACTTATTTTTGAAAACATAAAAAATTGTATGTTTAGAAATGGGTACTCATTTTTGAAAAGTAAAAAATGAGTACCCATTTTTTTCAAAAATGGGTACCTGTATTTTACTTTTAAACAATGGATACCCGTTTCTAAAAATTTAAAACTTTATTTTTTTAGGGGGATCTTGTATGTCAATTTGACATTTTCAAAACGGGTACCCATTTTTTGAATTTCAAATAATAGGTGCATGTTTCTTACAACATTGGATGAGATTTTTATCTCCCACCTTGGATTTTGGTTCAGGATAGGCTTAGTGAGACCAAGCCTATGCCTTGACCTCTCAAGATTTGGCTAAGGCATTGAACTGACAAATTCATGCCTTGCCATAATTTTTAGAGGGTCTTCCCAATCAATTTATTTTATGAAACAAAAACCCATTAGAGCTCTCACTGTCCTAATTTCAAAAATATAAATTTTATAGTGCTATGATTTTATTTACTATTTTTGTACTATTTTTTAATGAAAGGTGGTACCTAAATGTAAAATAGTGAAGTTCACTAAAACTTTAATAACTTTTTTATTTTATAATTTTTCTTAAATTAATTTATATGTGATCAATCTACATACGATGCTTTTAAGGTTTTTTAAAAAAAAGAATTTTTGAAAAAAGTGAAATTTTGATCAAATTATGGTGTCCATACATGAGAGGTTTAAAAATTTATTTTTATAGCCAATTAATAATTATTAATAATAAAAAGTTCAATAAAAAAAAAGGAAAAGTATTGTCATCAATCTTAGTTGTATTATGTAACTCCCTTTAAAAGGATTTATGAAAATTCATTTATTTGTGTCTTATGTTGTCTATAAACGAGTGTGGTATAGTCCTGAAATAAGTATTTTGAAAAAAGTGTTTTTTAAAGATCCATACCAAAAAAAAAAATATCATATGGGTACATAAATAAATTACATATTCAAAAACTAGATTCTAAACACTAAAATTTTTATTTCTAAATTTTTTTTATATTCAATCTCTAAATGCCTCAAATTTTGACATTAATTGACAAAAAATTTCAAAAATAGGAAAAGCACTTCCACTTTTTGCCCAAAAGTGAGACTCAACTTCTTGCACTTACCCACTTATAATGTTTGACACAATCAATCCTATAGTAGCTTTCTATGGGCTTGATGTTTTCAATGCTTCACTTGGAGAATGAGGAAGTGAGACTATGAAGGATTCTTTTACTTGTTACTTAAGCTTGACATGAGTTGCCTTAGGGTCTACTCATATATGTCTTTAGCAGTTTGCCTTGGATGCTCCCATCTTGGCTTTATCTTTTCCATTAGCTCATTTGAAATTTGTTGAGTAAGTTGATCTAGAGAATATTTCCATTTTCCAAGATTAGATATGACCATGTCTTCAACTTGCTTCTTCTCCTTTGCAGTCCTAGTTTCATACCTTAATTCTTTGAAGTTTTTTTTTGAAATAAAAATAGCCAAAACAAGGGGGTTGGCCCATTAGAAACAAGCTGGATGACTACTAGTAGATAACCATCAGAACATAACTAGCTGCTATGCTTTTTAAAACAAAAATTGAAGTTTATACTATAATTATAAAAGTAACTACAGGCTTTAAACAAAATGCGTGTTAACAAGCAACAAAAGTTTATACTATAATTATAAAAGTAACGACAAGATTTAAACAAAATGCTTGTTAACAAGTTGAAGTCACTTACCAAAAACAAAGGCATGATAGCCCTAATACCAAAAAAGTCTCTAAACTAATGGATTAACACCATGCAAAAAATAAAAGAAGGGGGGAGCCCTTATGATTTCTTGACGTCCTTCTTCCCAAGAAGGACATTCTCCTAGTCCTCCACCAAGAAGTCAAAAAGTAGCTTTGAATCATCCTTGGGCAAGTTCCCTTCAACATCCTTCAACAGGCATAAAGTGGTAGCCACTGCATGAGTGACTTTAACTGTAAACTTGGTTAATAGTCCCATTCTTTCTACCAACACCTGGATTCTCTCTCGTAGCTCATTTCCAACCTTATCTAAATCACCTAGATGTCTATCCCTACCAGCCTGAGTATCTTGCACAACAAGGGAGTTAGTGGCCTTTATGGAACCTACCTTAACAAGGGAGGAGATCGCAATAGAGGAAGGAATCATGTCCACCATTTCAGGGAATTGATCTTTTCTTAGGTCCACACACCCAAGCACAACCATTGCTAAGACATGTGACACCTCCTTATTCTCCTTGCCATTACCTGAGTTTGACCTAGAGGAATCAAAAATCTCCTCTTCAACTTCCTCCATACTTCCCACTCCAAAGTTAATAGTTTTCTCCTTCATTCTTCTTTTGTGGTAGCCTGAATCCTTAGAATTTGACGACTCCTCCTGCGAGGCTCCTCCCTTAACTTCCTCTTAGCCTAAGACTTAGCCAAATTCTCAACCTCCTCCTTCCCCCTCTCCTCTCATCCTCTACCTTTTTCTGCATTTTCTCCTTACCTTTTCCTTTTTTCCCCTTGAGGGAGGGATTCACTGGGGATCTGCTAAGAGAGGGCTGAGGGATAGGGGCTCTAGGACCCGTAATCCTAAGGGGGATCATTTGGAGCCTAGGGTTCAAGTGAATAGGAATATCAACTTCGACAATCCTAGGGGGGGCTAGGGTAAGGTAAAATTGGTACAACCTAAAAATTAAACCCTGGTGTAAAATAGTAAAATTAACCCCCCTTCTCATTTTATCTTTCACATCAACAACAATATCCTCAAGACCATGCAATAAGAAGAAGGGAAGTGAAAGAAAATTATAGTGATGGAAATGATTAAGAAGAGGAAAATGGTAGTAGTAGAAAACTCTATACATTTCTTCCAGGGTAAGATATTTCATCAGAATCAGACAAACCTCATTCCATGGGTTAGGTAGTTTCTCCCTCATGGAACCTCCTCTGTGTTGAACCAGTTCCTCACCCTCCAGAAAGAAACTTTGCAAACTTTTTTTATCAGTCACCTATATCACCTTCTGCCATTTTCTTCCCCTCATTTCCAAGCTCGTCGCCATAGAAATCCCCTCCTCCAAAATGTGAAATGTGATACCATTAATAGTCACTTTACAATTCTCCCATGATTTAACAAATTGCATAGAACAATTCTCATCATGACCATTTAGAGCCTCCATGAATGAGATAAAACTGCCCTCCTTTAGTAAGTACTAGACCAAGGCTTGCTCACACTATCATCAATCATAGTCGGTTCAATGCACATCAAGTCACCTCCCATCTCTATAATTTTTTTCTCTCCTCTCTCTCTATTCAAAGTCTAGTCCCTAATAAATACTTCACTCTTAGAAAGATAAGCTCTTAAAAAAACATGATAATTACAATTAATAGTAATAATGAATCCTACCAAACTGGTGAGAAAGATCACATGTCAGCTACCACGATCTTTCCCCCAATCTTTTCCATCATTCTCAACATGCCACAGATCTATAAAAAATAAATCTTCTTCCTACATGGTGTATGATGATCCATAAAGGGAAATGAATAAAAAATCCCCCATTTCAAACTTCCAATTTTTGGGCCATAAGTTATAATTATTGCCTGTACCCAAGCCTTTTCTCCTTACCACATAAGCATCAAGTACATTTCATCCCCGCCAGCTCAATAGCATTATACAAAGTAACCAGCTAGGATTTATCATTATTATTTCTTTATTCACTAACTCCCTCACCAAATTTGGTAGAGCATTCAAATTCCTCCAACCTCTTAGCCCTTCTAGCTTTAAGCCAATCGCCACCATACCATCAGCTGTGCTATTTCCCTCCTAAAAAGTGTGATTCAAAAAAAACCTATTGAGGGTGGCTAATAGGTACCTGATATCATCAATAACACTTTTGATATCCCATCCCTCCCACATATTTCCTTTAACAATCTCAATAATGACTTTAGAATCACCTTCAACTTGCACATCCCGCCATCCCACACTTAAGACAAGCTTTGTACCCCAGTACAGAGCCATCATATCTGCAACATTATTTGAAACTTTCCCTAATGGACCAACATAAGCCAACAAAATCCTTCCTTTATAGTCCCTGATGATCCCTCCCCCCACTGATCCCTCCTTTCTAGCAGTACCATCAAAATTAAGTGTGACCTAGTTAGCAGGCGGGGGTATCCATCGAGTTCTCTTTTTAGCCACAAGACTATATTTTTCAATCTCCATAATCCCATCCATCAATGACCAGCACTTCACAATTCTAAACTCTAGGGAGAAGGGGGGAACACTAGTTTTCTCCAATTGTTGCATATAATGCTTTCAACTATCAATTTGAAGACCATATCAACCATGACCTTCACCTCCCTTTCCTCATTTATAAAAAACTTGTTATTTTTCTCCTTCCAAATACCCCAACACACTTGGGGGGCAATCATCTTCCATAAATTAATAAGCAGGGGGTGGGTGAAGGGGCCCTGCAAGTTCACCAAACACCCCATATCCTCATTAAACAACTAATTCACTTCCAACTTCTAAAGAATTTTCTCCCACACCTTAGATGTAAAGTTGCAATGTAGGAATAGGTGGTTGATGCTCTCTTCCTTCCTCTTACACATACAACATCTATTAGGAATTTGGAACCTCCTCTTCCTCAAGTTGTCAATAGTGAGAATTTTCCCATGGATAGTGGTCCATCAGAAATGTTGATTTTTGGGATTAAATGGTTAAACCCAACATTTCCCTAGTCACTAGGTTCAAGAGATTTATCAAACATTAGCTTGTAGGCAGATTTAACCAAGAATTCCCCAGCTAAGATGGCCCTCCAAATGAACTCTCTTCTTGGGATCCTATAGTCTTCCAACAAAGAATTCAGCTCATCAGTTAGGACCCTTGCTATCAAATCATTTTATTGCAACCTCATCTTCTTCCATTTTCTTCCTGGGCATATATAATCCACAACCATGCTACCCCCCATGTCTTGGAGGTTATATCGGAGAGGCCCAAACTTTTTTTTTGACAAAGATTTATCTATAAGCCATGGATCCTCCCAGAAATTGATCTGGTTACCATTCCCCACAAGTCACCTTACTCCCTCCTTCAGAAGAATTCTATTTCTCATGATGTTACCCCAGATTTTAGAGCCCATAAGAAGATCATTTGTCCAAGTACAGTGAGAGAAATTAAGATTACCAAGGTACTTAGCTCTCATAATATTACACCAATTAGAATCTCCTTTCATCAGATTCTACCCCATCTTTGTGAGAAGCATATTGTTCAGATTAGCCATCTTCCTCACTCCCAATCCTCCCCTATACTTAGGTTTATAGATTGTATCCCAACTGACCAAGTTTAATCTTATCTTCTTGCTTCCCCCAAACCAAAGGAAGTTATGTTGAATTTTCTCCAATTTATTAGCCATACATTGAGTAATTTTAAATAAGGAAATGAAGTACACTAGTAATCCTTGGAGAGAGGAGATCAGAAGTTGTTTACCTACACTACTCAAAGTTTTTCCTTTCCATCCAATCAGCTTTTTCTCCATTCTCTCCAAAATGATATTCTAGAAGTTATTACTAACCTCTTTCATAGTTAAAGGAAGCCCCAAATAAGTATCTGGTAACTTAACAATGTTACAAGCTTGAATATTAACAATCCTTTTTTGTAGGTCTAGAGGGGTATTAAAGAAGAACACTTTACTTTTGTCAAAATTGATCTTCTGTCCTGAATTCATAGCATATATCTCCAGCACTAACTTCCAAGCTCTTGCTTCACCCACTGAGGACTCCCCACTAAGGAAGGTGTCATCCAAAAATTGTTCGATCACTTCAAGAGGTAAAGTGGATGCAGGTTTAATCCCTTTGATTATCCCAACCTCCCACTTTCTCATGAATGCTCTCCCCAGAACTTTAGCCACCATAATAAAAAAATAGGGAGAGATAGGGCCACCCTGCCTAAGACCTTTCCCCCCCTAAATTTTCTCCAAGATGACCCATTAACCATCACAAAATAGTTAACAATTTCCACCATTGATTTTACCATTCTAATAACCTTCTAACTTAGGCCAATCCTTTCCATAACTTTATACATGAAGGTCCAATTGATCCTATCATAAGCATTAGAGATGTCTAGTTTCAAGGCCATACTAGGATTGCCACTTTTCTCCATAGAGTACAAAACTTCATGCATCGATATTACTGCATCTAGGATTTTT
This sequence comes from Cupressus sempervirens, assembly GCA_028749045.1. Taxonomy (NCBI): domain Eukaryota; kingdom Viridiplantae; phylum Streptophyta; class Pinopsida; order Cupressales; family Cupressaceae; genus Cupressus; species Cupressus sempervirens. The sequence goes on along the minus strand of CM053789.1, from coordinate 643,916,008 downwards.
CATCCTAGTGCAAACCCATTATGGGTTTTCCCAATAAACTTATGTAGCAGCAGCTTCAACCTATTCACCAAAATTTTAGAGAAAATCTTGTAGGTGGTGTTACAAAGGCTGATTGGTCTGAAGTCAGAGAGAACTTTTGGGTCTTTCACCTTGGGAATTAGAGCAATGAAAGTTTTATTGAGTTGTTTAAGAATCTTCCCAGTCCTAAAGAATTCACGGGCTTCCCGAAGGAGATCTAACTTGATAATCTCCCAAAAGTGCTAAAAGAACATCGATGAGAAACCATCAGGACCCAGGGATTTATAAGCTTTCATGGAAACATAGCTCTATGAATTTCCTCCTCAGTCACCATGTACACAAGCTCTTCATTCTCTTTAGTTGAGATCACTAAGGGTATAATCTCAATCAACCACTACCGATCCTCCTCCCTAAAGTCCCTCTATTCTTCATTGAAAGAATTACTGAAGCAAGCCATCACCCAGTTCCCTATCTCCTTAGGTTTGTTCAGCTTCACATTATTGTCATCTTTAATTCTATCAATAGTGTTACTACATTTGTGGATTGAAGAAGTTCTATAAAAAGTGCAATGTTCCTATCCCCCATTTTAAGCCATAACTCCCTTGAACTCTATTTCCAGTAAATCTCCTCTCTACTCAAAGTTTCCTTCCAAACTTTCCTATTATTCCCCTCTTCTTGGATCATGTTATCTGTTGGTATGCCTTCCCACCTAGCTTTCTAGAGTTCAACTAACTTCCCTTCCACCTCCACCTTGGTCTTAAAAATGTTCCTAAAATACATTTTTTTCTAGGGCACCACATTTCTCCTTAGATTGTTTAGTTTAACAGAGAGTCTATACATTGTTGTCCCTTCTATTCTTATCCCCCACCACTCTGCCACTCTAGAGCTGAAATTGGGATGTGATTACCACATAATTTCATATCTAAAAGGTCTTTGGCCCCCCAATGAATCTTCTTTCCAATTAAAATGGATTTGGGCATGATCCGAAATTGTCCTAGGTAGTCCCATAAGAGAGGAGGAAGTTAATCCTTCCCACCCTATCGGGACCAAAAGTCTATCTAGTCTGACTTGGATTAGGTCAACCCCTTTTCTATTGTTTGACCATGTAAACTTCACACCACATATCTCCATATCCAAAAGATCATTATTATTTATAAACTCAATAATGATCCTTCATAATATCAGTAAAATCAATCATTCCTCCAATTTTCTCTGAAGGGTACAGGGGCAAGTTGAAATTTCCTATACAAAAGATATTCTTGTTTTGAGAGATAAAATCTAATAGCTCCTCTCATAAGCTATGTCTACCACTTCTAGTGTTAGGGGCATAAACATTAATAATATTCCATTTGCTATCACCTATCCTATGCTCAGTAATAATATAGAACTTTGAGCTATAGATTAGAGTACCATTACAAGCATTTGGGTTTTAGAAGGTTGCCACCCTCCTGAAGCACCTTCTACTTCACTATAACAAAATTTCACCCCAAGCCAAAAAAAACTTGCCATATTCACCAAGTTAACCATAGACATTTTAACCTCCTAGATGAGCAAGATATCAATTTTTTGGTTTGCCAACTGCTGTTTGAGGGAAAACTGCTTATGAGGGCTATTACTCCCTCATATTCCAAGATGGAAAAATCATTTCCTACCTTTTGTTAAGGATTCCAAAGTGGCTTGCTTGCCACTTGCTACCTCCCTAGCTAACTAATTGGGTTTCTTAGATTTTTTACCTGACTTTCCTACATCCAACTTCAAATCCACAATCACTTAAGGTTTCCTTGAAACCCTATTTGTCTTCTTTGTGTTTGTCACTTCTCTTCTTTATCGTCCAGCTGGGCTAGATCCACCATCTTATTTGGCAACTCCTCCTCATTCTAGCAAAGTTCTCTAGCAGCCTCTCCTTCTATGTTGTCATTCATCTCTCCCTTCTCCACAACCTTGTCAATGCCCCCTTAAAAGAGCTCCTCAATCACCAGGTTCCTCAAAGGGGTACTGAGAAGCTCCTCCATACCTTGTAAAAAGGGGAAAGAATCAATTTCTCCTTCTTTTGAACCCTTTGTCTCCCCTTCCTATGTGCAAAGTAACTCTAACCCCAGACTAAACCAGACATCCCCTCCAACTCCTCCATTCTTACCCTTCCTATCCCAACTTGAGGGTTATCACTCTGCACCCTCCTAGAGGGGGGATATCAAATTCTAAATCTATTTCTTTCAATCTTTCTTGAAAGGTGGGTGGAGGCTTCTTGAAAATTATATCCTCTGCTTCTTCACTCATCTTTTGTTTCTTCGTAGATGTCCTCCTTGTGAACACATCAATAGATGGTTTGGAAGATTTGGTTATAATAACCTTTCCTTTCTTCTTTATAGGTTCTTCTTCTTCTGACTTATCTTCATCTTCCACTTCATCATCCTCAATGTCACCACCTTTTCCTTTAGTCAATAGAAGAGTGGAGCTAGTTTTCAATTTTGTAATTCTCTCGTTTCCTTTGTTGACTTCCTAAGGGAGTTTTATTTCAAGTTCTATTCCTTTGCTTCATCATAGCTGCCAAAGTATGCAGCTTTTGGGTCAACAAGCTCATTTAATAGTGCTTCAATAATTTCCTTAATTTTATCAATGTTAACCTCATAACCTAGAGGAGTGACCAATACATTTATCAATCTAATTGCTTGAATATATACTTTGTCACAGTAAACCATAAAGAAAATATCATCTTTGTAACCATCAACAATTTCTTAGGGATCTTGAATTTTTTATTCATCTTGTCCTTAAATGAATCAAAGTAGTTATCCATTATGCTAAAATAGCTTTCTCCCATTTTAGTTATATATTTATTGATCTAATAAAGAATAGGTACATCCTTCCTCCATACAATGGTAGCTTTAGATGGGAAAAAAATTGTACATAGAAAAATAGACAAGTTAAGAGTGAACCAAACTTACAAGGATTGTTCTTTGATTTTCTTATATTCTCCATGTTTTTGTTGAATTGATCAACATCAACTTAGCAAGGTCAAGTGACATGTTATTCTTGACCACTTTGTATGCGAGATTCACTGTTTTATGTGATACACTATTGAGTCTACTTGAGCTAAATATTTTGTACATGATGATATGTATCCTAAAATTTAATTCCATATCCATGACACAAATGATCTTCATTCCTCTTCCATCCCACTCGGCAAGGGTTTTCTTTTCTAGTTCAACCTGACTTAGGGTTTTAGTTGTTTTTTCTTTTGCCAACATTGGAAGACTAGTGATCCTATGGATAATCTTCTTAATTATCATAATGGGTTTCTCCAACCACAACTAACCATTATGAATAGGGATGAGAATAAATCTTATCCATTTGATTTGAAAATCTCATGGCACATGTGGAATGTGAGTCAAACCCTTCACTTCAAAGTGTTGATGCTCCACTTTTAACACACCATTCACACATAATTCTCTTAAGGATTCATCCATTTCTAGAGTTCCAATATTTTGAATAGCACACTAAAAATGTGAATGAATGTCATTAATCAATAGTACCTTTGATAGAATTTGAGATTGAGCTCGACTTGGATCTAGGATTTCTATGAAAGCCAAACTTAGCTTAAAGTTTGGTGCCTTCTATTCCATGCCTTGAACTAACATATCTAATCCTTTCTTTGATTTGCTACTAGTGGATGTCATTTTGCTCGGTAGGATTTTAGAGAACAAAAAAATATTTAATAGTAATTCATATAGATTGCTTGGATGCACTAAGAATGTTCTACACAAATAGCTCTCAAAAATTCACAATGAGAAATGACTTTGATTTTTCCCTTTTGATCAAATTTCACCTTTCGATTGCCATAAATGTTTCGTATGATTGTTCACTCAAATGACATATTGTCTTCCACTTTGCTTGCATTAAGTGCTCGATAGAGTCATCCATAACTCAGTGCCCACACAAAAATCTTAGTAGCTATTGACCTTGCTTGGTAGGGTCTGCAAACTGACCTTGCTTAGTAAGGTCTGGAACTTGACCTCACTCGGTAATTACTAGAATCTCCTTGAATTCTCGATGATCCCTTTGCATCTTATATGCTGATATGTATCTTTCATTCTATTAATTAGAACTAATGTGAGATGTCTTCTTTAGATTCCTAGTTCTAGTTCTTCTTGTGAGAGATCAAGTGGAAATGCTTGAGTCACTAAATTCTTGAGTGACATGATCATTATTTCTCAAACTTGTATTCTTAGAAGATTTTAGAATCCATTGCTATCTCAGCTACTTTCTAATGTTATCAACCTTAGATTTCTTTTCATCTTCAATGATTCAAGTATTCATATAGTTTTTGGCAAGATGACCAAGTTTTGTACAAATGAAAAATCTTCTAGTAGTGTCTCTTATCCTCATGTGATGTTTTACACAATTCATTCCGATGTGTCCAAATTCTCCATAGTAATGACATCTACACCAAGTGTTATAGTCTCAACCAAATATAGCTTTTACAATTTGTGATGCTAGGTTCAATGTCTTACTTTTGCATTCTGAAGATTTATGCCCATGCTTCTTATATTTGTGACATTTGTGTTCAAACATACAGTTTTCCTTGCATTCATTATCTCTATGACCATGCTAGTTACAATTGTAGAATTTTTCATTAAATTTAGCTCTCCAATTGCTCCAACATTTTTTAAATGTATGACCTATCTTACCACAGTAACTATAAGTAGGTCTTTGATTCTTTTGAGCTCCTTGCTTGGATAATTCACCTTCTTCTATATATCCAATTCCTCTTTTTCCTTTTTCTTCTATAATGGCTTTGGCCATTCAATTGATTTATGTCTTCTTGAGATTTCATCATCCTTGCATTGATTTTCTTTTTAGTGTTTAGGTCATTTAGCAATCTTTCAGTTTCTAATCTTAGATTCATGATTTCTTCATTTGCATTGGTGAGCTAATTAATGAAGTCTGCCTGCTGAAAGGATAGATGCTAAATTTCATTTTTTTCCCTTCTATTCTTCTCTTATCATGTTTTTCTCTTCCATGACTTCACATAATCTTACTAACTAGATTTCTTTCTCTCTTCTCAGTTTTCTTACTTCTTCTTGAAGGTTACCATTTTTCTCTAATAGTTCTTTGATTGCTTCATTGGCTTCATCTCAATTGCTTGAATGAACGTCTTCAATTCTTTCTTCAATGTAGAGTTTGTCATTCATCTGGATTGTAAGATTTTTTCTCCTTTTTAGGGATTGAGAGAGTTGCTCCTTTTCTTTCTTGAGTTTTCCAATAGCTAGTTCCAAATCTAACTTCTCATTGTCAATAGCCTTATCAAGTCTAAATACCTCCATTGCCTCTGATCTTTGCTCAAATTGTTAAACTTCTTTCTTGAGAACTACAATGCTTTGATACTAATTGTTGGAAATATATATGATAGACTAAGTTACTATGAGGGAAGGGGTGAATTAGTAATTGATAAAACTTAATCTTTATTTACCAATTAATCCTTCATGGAAATTTTGATTATGCATAAGAAACTAAAAGCAATAAAATATTCATAGCACTTTTGAGACACAATATGGTGACACAGAAACCTTCCAAATAGAAAGTAAAATTGAGGTGAAGATGATACCCACAAGCTTTAATACTGTAGTATAAATTTGGCATGTTAAGGCTTACAATGATCACTTTTGATGATTTTCCCTATTAGGAGAAATAAGGACTACTAGATCCACCTTGCAAAAGGATTTACAAACATACAATGAAGTATGTGCTCGGTAAAGAGATTTACAAAAGACTATTAAGTCTACCTTGTGAAAGGATTTAACTGATCCACCTATTAGGATGAAACATTGGCTGATCTCTAATTTCCAACTTGGTTTTCTGAATAAGATTCCTTTGAGTGTAATTATTACATTATTGTGATAGATAAATCTTTGCTTCTCCTTATACTATTGTAGCCTTTCTAATTCACCCTTCTATTCTTCTCTACTTGTTAAATTACTTCCATACTATATATTGGATGTGATACATTACATTACACATATACCAATCCAAATCACAATTCAATAAAGTTGGCTATAATACAAGTTTACACAAAATACACAAAGTTGGCCTAATCGTAGGAACTCAGGTTCTAAAGACTAGCTCAGTGAGGTTTTGGTACTCAACATCTACTATCAATGCTAAACATTGTCATGCATTAGGTAGACATAGAAGCTTGGTTCACACTAATCACTTCTAAGTAGTCTAAACTTAGTCTGCACTGGTGACTTGGTGAATAATGTGAAACTTGACATATAAATTGAATCACTTGATTCACGCTGCATAGCTCGGTCAATGCTATCACAATGAGCTCAGTATAAACTGAATCACTTGGTTAACACTGAGTACCTTGGTCAACATTGGATTCACATCACTATAATTGTGAACTTGGTAAGCACTACACGAGTCATTTTGCATTAAGAAACTTGGTATACACTGAGATGCTCGATTTACATTGCTGAACACCAACTTGGTAAAAATTGCTTGGTACAAATTGAACAATGTTCCTTGAACTTAGTAGAAACTATAGAACTTGGTAAAGCCTGAAATGCTTGGTTAACATAGTTAACTATACAATAGGCTTGATAGATACTATCTATATGAATAAGTGTGTGTCACTAATAACAAACATGACTGTAAAGTCAACATTGAGTACATGAAAAAAATTCTTTTGTGTTGAAACATAAAAGTGGACACTCAAAAAAGGTAGCAGATGCATTGAGTAGAGAAAGAAGTTTGCTAATAGAGATGAGAGTTGAAGTTCTTGGATTTGAGGATTTGAAGAAGTTATAAGAATCACATAAAAAATGAGAAATATAAATTTGTTGATTGTTTCATTCAGGAAGATATGTTATTCAATTGAATTTAGTTGTGTATACAAAGAGAATCTATGAAAGATAATTTCATTAATGTAAAATATAGTGAAGGACGTGTAGGACATTTTGGGATTGAAAAGATGATAAAGTTGATTTTAGAGAGATACTTTTGGCCACAATTGTATAAGGATATTTAGAGAATGGTAGGAAGTTGCAAAACGTGTCAAGTAGCTAAAGGATGTAGTCAAGATGTTGGATTGTATACATCTTTGCCTTTTCCTTGTAAACTTTGGGAAGATATCATTATGGAATGTGTTCTGGGATTACCTAGAATCTAGAGAGGTAGTGGTTCTATCGTTGTAGTGGTTGACAGATTTTCTAAAATGGGAAATTCTATACCTTGTAATAAAACATTAGATGTAGTATGCATAGCAGATCTATTCTTTAGAGAGATTGTGAGACTACATGGATTTCCTAAGACTATTATTTATGATAGAGATAGTAAGTTTAGTAGTTATTGTTGGAGAACACTTTGGAATAAGTTGAATATTGAACTTAATTTTAGCTCTAAATTTCATCCGCAGATTGATGGAAAAATTGAAGTTGTCACTAGAACTTTTGCTAACCTATTGGGATGTTTGATTGGTGATAAACCTTCTAATTGTGACTTAGTTTCAGCACAAGAAGATTTTTTTGACAATAATTTTGTGAGTAAAAGTACTAAGAAGACATTCTTTGAGATTACCAATGACTTGAGTCCTAGGGGAACTACCAAGTTGGGAAAGTTGGATACTAAGGTGAAGAATAGTGCTAAAGAAAAATAATTTGTGGACTTTATGAATAATTTACATGAAAAAGTAAAGAGAAATCTACATGATAGTAATCAAGAATATAAAGAAAGAGAAGATAAGAAGAGAAGGCATAAGACTTTTAAGGTTGGAGATGAAGTAATGATACATTTGAATAATAATTATTTTTTGAGTTGCTACATACATTAAGTTAAAAATGAAGAAGCTTGTGCATTATAAAATCTTCATGAAGAAACGTGACAATGGCATTTCTTTTGAAGTTGAATTGCCCAAGGATATGAATATTTCACCAGTGTTCAATATTTTAGACTTATTTGAGTACTATGAATCTAATGAAGAGATTTTTGATAGATCTAATTATCCTAAGAAGATGATAAAGGGAATTGATAGAATTTTGGATACTAGATTCAGTAAAAGTGCTAGAGGAAAATATTGTAAATAATATTTGGTCCAGTCACAAGATAAACCTATTAAAGTCAGTTCATGGATATCTCAATTTGAGTTGGATCTTTATAATACTTCTTAGATCAATAGGGTTTCCTAATGTGGACATGTATCATTATTTACCCCTACTATTTGATGCATGAGCATCTTGGGTACTTTGGCAATCTTACATCAACCAAAAATATTTCTAATTTATTGTTCCTATTTGTTGTTAGAGGAATGGACTTTTTTGTTTGTGTTTTCTTTTTTGTACAGTTGTCTCCTTAATGTGGAACTATCATGGATCTTGTACCTCAGCTTGCATAGACTAATTTCATCATATGTGTGAGTTGTCTTTCTCTTTGTTTGAGGTATGCTTTCCCCCTAATAGCTCGAGTAATGGGCAAGTTTGGATTCGATGAGGTTTTGTGTGGCATTGAGGCTTTATGTGACCTTGGGGATCTCTTCTTGGATTATTTTTGGACCTATCTTTTTCCTCATGGAAATTAATTTGTGAAATTGTAAGATCACTAATTCCTCCTTTGGGGTAGGACCTATATTTTGTAAAATCTGCCTCATAGTCTAACTTGTGGTCTTCTTGGGTATATAATTAGAGATACAAGATTAGGAAAAGTAGATTAAAATTAGATAGAAGTAAGATAACAAGGATTTGGCTCTATAAGCCTAAGCTTCTAATCTCTCTGATTATCATTTGAACCTATATGGATGCAACTAGGTAGGCCTTATGCTTGACATGTTGATTAAAGATTGCCTCACCATATCTGAATTGATTTCTCTATAATTTTTTGTGGTTTCTCCTAATTTATTTTAGCTTCCATGTTTAGCTCTAGTGAGGGTATCTTGGAAGTGTCTCTTCCTCTTCCCCTCATTCCTTACATCAACCTCCCCTCTCTCAATATTCCCTATTTTTAACAGTTCTGGTGTGTTTGTGTGAAAAAAAATTGTAAGTAATTTTATTCATCCTACTTAATTGACTCTTATTAAGATTATGATTAAGCTCACATAGCGGTTAGCTATACTTTTGGCTCACTAAAATTGGATTCACCAAGAGTCCTTACACTTTTCCATAGAGTCCTACACTTTTTGCATATTTCGAGGGACAACAAAAAATTCGTTCCTACCTTCTCATCTCCTCTTTCTTTTCATTATATGTAAGGAACCTTTTTCATAGTTTGTGATAGTTTCTTATTAGGAACATTGATTGTCTATGGAGAGAGTTCTATTTTGTAAGTGATCTTCATTGTTTCCTCCAAAAAGGTGAAGTGTTTGTGTTAAGATTTTTCTTTCATAGAGGATGCTCCACTAAAGGTTTAATTAAAGTTGTGGGTGATAAGTAGGAGATAATTTTCATAGCAAGTTAAATTGTGATATTGCTATCAGGATTTAGCTGTGTGATTTCGAGTCAAACTCATTGACCCATGTTTCACGAGTAGTGATTCAACATGAATCCATGTCTCATGAAAATAAATGGACCACTTAGCACTCACTGGATCTAGGTGATGCTCACAGGGGTGAAGCATCAAGACTTTTTGGGAGGTCACCCATCCCAGTACTACTCCAGCCTAAGTGCGCTTAACTATAGAATCTCCTCCATGGTTAAACCCAAAGCTTGCAACCCCATTTGCAAAACCTTCACCAAGTGTTGATGAGCTTAAGGGGCTTTCTAATGAATGGTTCATAAGGCACAACACTTGTTGAAGGTTTTGCAAATGGGGTTGCAAGCTTTGGGTTTAACCATAGAGGAAACTTCATAGTTAAGCATAGTCAAGCTGCAGTAGTATTGGGATGGGTGACCTCTCGAGAAGTCTCAGTGCTTCACCCCTATGAGCATCACCTAGATCCAATGAGTGCTAGGTGTTCCATTTATTCTCATGAGAGATGGATTCATATTGAATCAGTACTCATGAAGCATGGGTCAATGAGTTTGACTCAGAATCACATAGTTAAATCGTGATAGCAATATCACAAAGTTGTGGGTACTATTTGAGAAAATTCAATCTACCTGTCTTCTTAAGTCAATTGTATTTTTAAAACATTTGTGATTTCAAGTCAAAGCCAAGATGTCCCTCAACTAAGATATTGCTATATGCTTCAACTCAAATGTATGATTTGTCTTTGTTCTTGTTTAATTACTTTTGAATTGATATATTAGGTTTAAAATGAAGTCAAAATAGCTCACATAATCTTCTACTTGATAACAAGTATTTCACCTATAGATTTGATAATAAAGTTAATGCTAAGTCTTAAACACTGATATAATATTTATCTAAATTTTATATTCTATTAATTATTTAATTTAATTTATTAAATTGTATATTTATTATAAAGATTGTTGTATATCTATAGATTCTTGATATATGACGAGACTTTGAATAGTTTTGAATGAGTTTGCAAAGAATTAAACTTTAATGAATAGTATAAAAAATAATGTCTAATACTTTAACAGTGTTAAAAATAATGCCAAAGATCTAAGAATCGTGTTCTCTATCTATAACAAACTGTTCTTGATTGATGTATAAAATAATATTTAATGAGTAGATTGATAGATGTCAAAAACCTGATCTATGAATAGTTTTAGAAATTTATGGGCGACGTACACAGTAAAAGATTATATCTATATTATTAACACTTCATAAATATTACTTGGTTTTAGATGACTAGGGATCGGGGGGTTATACGGAAGATATTCGTGGAGAACTAAGTGAATTATGTTTGCTCTTTCCAAACTCTGATGTAAATTGAACTTGACACGTCTAAAGATTAGGACACTCCACTAAAAAGACGTTTGGCAAAGACCCACCTTCGACATAATCTAAACATTGAACTGTTAAAATATATATAGAATTAACTCTTACAGAGAAGAGAACTTCCTGCTGGTTGTTCAAATTTTGTACAACAACCAGTTGCATAATTACAGAACAGGAAAGCGAACAAATTGATACATCCAATCTTCAATACTCAATAACAGTAATCACCCCCTCTACATATAACACAGCCCACACCCAATCATGAAACCCATTTAACAAATAGACAGACATTAATGGAGTGGATAAGTTGATTGCTAATGCTCTTCATTTCATTTCTTCGACTCCTTCATGAGAAACAGCCACACCTTTTTCATTTACTTGCATTTCAACGTCTACATAAGCAGGGCAATCTGTTGTTTCTGTGAAGACTTTATCTCCTTGTTCAATTTTTTCTTCTCTTATTTTGCCACTCTTACCCCTGTAAATACAGTAAATCACCATTTGAACCGTACCCAATGGTACTCCTACAAAATTCGGGGCCTGCATTGGAAAAACCAATCCATTAATCAAAATAAGCTTCTTGAATACTCAGTCCATATTTCTCATGGCTATGAAGATTTCAAGACCCACCATGATCATAATGTCTTTTGCAATAAGACCGTATGCGAGCCACAGAAGACTAGCTGAGAAGGTGAAGAATGATAAGCTAAATGGCATGAACTCCACGCTCTTTGTTTGAATTACCAGCTTCTGCAATTATAAACAAAAAGTAATTTGTTGGTCTCAATCCTTTCCTAATTATTGTATGGAAGAGTGGAAAATTAAGGAGGTGATGCAGAACTTACAATAATGGATAGTGGAGCACAGTATAGAACGACAGTGGCCACCATTCCTGCGGTACCAACAAGAAACTGTTTGTGCTTGCGGTCATGCATCGCCACAAATGAAACCGTAGCAACACTTCCAAACATCATCACCACTCCCACCACCATCCTCGCCGTTAACACCTGCCCACAGTGTGAAACAATGCTTGTTAGTTTAATGAACTGCCATTTGAATACAAGATTAGGTTAAACGGCCATATGTATCAACTTCTAACTTTAGCTGTTTTGAAATTTTCATGAAGATTGCCTTGAACATATTGTGTATGTTGAAGTATATTTTATGTTGTTTACCATATTCAGTGAGCAATTAAACAAGAAGTTAGATTGAACTCATGTTCGAAGAGGTCGAATATATAATTCATAGTTCGTTCAATGATTAGAAGCAAGAGATGAAGAAATATGGATCCTAGGCTCATAGAAGTTGGATACTGTCTCATTGCAGGTGGAAAGCTCTTCCATTCCTCTTCGGTTATTTGATGGGTTAATTTTAGTAGTTGTTTTGATAATGTTGTTGAATGGGTGGTTCAAAGATAGCCCACTACTTTAGCTAGGAGAGGTTTGATGGACTATCCAATTTCATTGATTTATTGATGAAGTTCATGGATGGGAGGCTCAAGAGGTGGGATATTCTCTTGTTCGAGAGGAGAGTTCTTCAATAGATGGTCAGAGGTGGCGTGATAGGTTACTCACTTTCAATAGTTGTCCAATTCTTTTATGATCGAAATTGATCAAAACTATAAATGGAAAGGAGAAGAACAATAGAAAAGATGAACTTTCAATACTGTATACTCTTCAAAATTTTAAATATAAAAACATATAAACAACTTTAATATTAAACTATACAAACTGTTTACAACTGAAACAATTATACGAACTATCAATTTTCAAACGGAAGAGCGTCATCATATTATATTGAAACAAAAGAAAACTCTAGAAGATCGATATTCAACAAAACAGTGCACTAAAATTATAAATGAAAATTCCAATACCAAACACAAGATGACCTAATTCCAGCGAAACAATAAACTGAATGGTCAGAACACAAAAAAACCAGCTTAAGCTGACTTTCCTCGTCCTGCTTATAATGCTATGGCAATTTTTAAAGTCTATTACATTCCCCCGAAGAAAAGATTTATTTAGATTATCAGCCAAAGCAAGAGAAGCAGGAACAATGATGAGCATAGAGAAAAATAATCACCTTGGTTCTAGAGGGAGCAAAGATGAGAAAGATGGCAATGAAGGAACACTCAAGAACGAGGCCAATGCAGTTGACAAGCATGACAACAATGTTGTCCCACTCATTGCTAACAAGAGGCGATCCATACAAGGAATAGATAAGGCAATTGAAGAGCGCTATTGCATAAGGAGCTCCTGAGAAATCCTCAGTCGTTCTCTTTCTTATGATTCTTCTGAAAGTATTTCTGATCAAAACAAGAACAATCATAAGAACAATGAAAGAACATGGTGCTTCTTTGAAAGATAATACCCATGAAGAAACCCAATAGTAATTAACTTACATGGGAGAAGTATACATGAGCAAGGCAATAATACTTCCTGCAACACACAAGGCCACACAACTTAGTCCACCCATTAATGAACCAAGCCATTAAACATCCTAAGCATAAACATAACATAACTAGAATCCCAACCCCATCACAACACCACACAACTTAACTTCCACCCATTAATAAGTAGAACATAAATATGGTAGAAACATAACATACCTAGAATCCCAACCCCAAGATGGAGAAGGCTGTTGGTCATTGTGTATGAATGGGAGGAGATGTGGGAGATGATGGGGGAGAAAGGGCAAGGTGGCGTACAACTTATAGTAGGTGTGGGAGGGCAGTTGGTTTAGGGTTAGGGTGTACGCGTCACAGGGCTCCCTTGACAAGGACAAAGAAAGCACAGGAAAGCCCCCGGGTGGGGCTTTTTCTCAATAAAATCCGGAGCACCATGCCACTACACATAATCCAATGATTTGGGCCAAGGCATATAATTATATGGGGCGTGCTCTCACTCTCTATCGCATTATCAAAGCAAAAGGAGAAAAGCCTTTCAGTTATTGGAAGAATGGGAGGTTTGGACACATTGTAGGATTAGGAGATTAACATGTGTTCCCTTTCATGGTCGATTAACCATTTAAATATTTCTAGTGGAGGAAAGAAGGTGCGCCTCTAGGAGTCTACGTAACCTTCAAATATCTACCACCCTTGCCAGGCCATCCTATGCCATTTGGGTATTAGGGAATATATGTATATATTATGAGACATGTTGGCTTCTATCTTAATCCCTTGCCAATCTCCAAGGATTTATAATATTTATAAGCTACTGTTTCTTCTATTGCCAAACCCACTATCTTCTTGTACTCTAGCTGCCCCTTCTCGCCAAGCACATCTAGAACATAACGTCCAAGAAGTGTCCAATCTGATTTTGCTATTGCATGTTTATTTATGAGAGGAGTATTCCTTGTGCAAATATGCTTCATACATTTGGGAGCCAGGAGTGACATCTAAGCTTTTATTATGTTTTCACGTTTGAAATGGTTTTGGTTATCTCTATCTTCATCTGTCTTGATGATTGGGGCAAAGATGTGCATATCTCTAAGCTATAGCTATTAGAGCCTCAAGGTATATTCGACACCACCAACTGGTCAAAAAGTGTATACGTGATGCACATTTTAGCCACAAGAAACTACTTTGATGTGGAGACTTCCATTCAAAATATCGTAACTTAATCCTTGCGTTTCAATCATTTATGTCGCCCACCAGTATGCATGCATTTATTTATTATTTTTTGTTTACGTCATATGCTTTTCATCCCTAAAGGCTCGTTGCCAAGTCATCATTTGCAATGAAACAAAATCTTTTCATATATAATTTAGAATAAGATTTAGTTTTGATTAAAGTTCTATAGGATAAGATTTGTTGATTGTCATTAATGCCAGATATTTAAAGAACAATAATTGAAAATGATAAACATGAAAAATTAATGTTAAAATATTAATATTAAATATATATTTATAGTTTTAAGTGGAATATGATATTATCAAATATCATAAAATAATTTTTTATTATTGTAGTAAAATAATTACAAAGGTTAAATAAATGTTAAACATTCTTTTAAAAAATGATGATATTTACAAAAAGGTTATTTTTACGTTAGAAGAACAATAACAGAAGCTTATGTTGCATATATATTATGATCATGAGCAATCTAATATTAAAAAATAGAAAAATATTATTTTGTTGCATTATATCACGCAAGTCATTTCTTATGAGAATCTACATAAAATTGAAATACCAGCATACATATTTAAATCATAGAGTTGAACTTATGAGATACCTCATAAGTGAGATGCATAGCCTATAACTATAATATTATTTTAAACAAGATAAAAGCTAAACTTACTTGACACAAGTGGCAATAAACTACCTTAATTTAATGTGTGTCTTCAAAATGATATAAGGAATATAAATATAAAGTCAACAAATACCTTCTATTCCACCAACACATTGAGACACTACACATATTGGTACTAATTTATCAATTAGTTGTAATATGAATACAAAACATTTTATTAGCATGCCTAGCCTCTTTAACCATTCTATAGTTATAGTATGAACAATCAATTATTATTTTCTCATCTACAACCACCCATTAAGCTGATATAGAGACCAACTAGTGACTAATTAGTACTTGTTGAGTTGTCATTTTACATGATGCTAAATGGCAGGAATTCTTGTGAATTCCTCTCTTGAAAAGATGATTTTGTGAATCAACTCCAAGGTTCCAGCGTGATCTTGCAACCTATTGGAATCTGCTTAGTTGAAGATAAATGTGAATGTTCACGAGGAGGTCTTTGCTGGTTTGAACCAATTTTGGATCAAATGACCAATCCGCTTGCTATTTCAAAATTAATCACAAAAAAAGATATGTTTTTGGTATTTTCAGTTTTTAAATGAATGCAATCTAACAATGCAACTAAAATGAATTCCTAAATTAACAAGGGGGTTAGTGAAGAAAATAACAAGAAATTTAAAGCAAATAATATGAAAGTAAAATCCTAATGGACATAAGCTACAAAAAACAACACATCTGCAAGTTAAGCTTTCAAAGAAATCGATAGGTAACCAATGAAAGTAGGAGCAACGCTTCCTTAACTCCACTGATCCAATCGTCAGTGAGAAACTTAGTAACTATATGATGTTTCGCTCTTCATCAAATCGCAAGGCCACAGAAAGTGCACTCATGCAAGACAAAGAGTTATGTGAGTACAATTTGGTGATTTCTTCTTGAGCTAGATACGTCAGTAGAATTCATAAAACCATAGCAAACATCAGAATTAAAAGATCGCACAACTAGAAACAAAGCAATAAACTTTTGGCTCAATCAAAATTTCATGAACATACATTCACAAAAATATGACACACTTAGGCAAGAATCACTACACTCCAAATGCAAGCACCAAAAGCATAATTTTATTGCAAAATAACAGCATCTTGGAATACATATTACATTCTTGAATTTATAAGAAATATTCTTCTCAATTTGTGTTGAGAGTGAGAGATCTCTTTATACAAACATATGCTTCTAAACTAATAAAACAAATCTATTTATGTACAAACTAACTCTCTAACTAGTGTTTAATAGGACTCCATCCATATTTATATCATTAAATGGATGCATGAGCCTTTACATGTCTTAAAACAAAGAAAGCATGAAAAAATAAGAAAGAGAAAGCCATTAGGTGATGTAGGAGTATCTGGAGGTGCCAAAAATAGAAGCTCTTCATTGGATGTTTGTAGGAGTTAAACTACCATCATAATGCATTTCTAGTGCATGGAAAGCTCTAAATTTGGAACTGGCAGTTAACTCTCAGTGCACCTCGGAAGCAGGTCCCAAAAATGCAAAATTTCACCAAGTGTCAATTTTTCAGAGTTGGAGTTTTTTTCAACTTCACAATTTTCTAGAGTTAGATTTTTTTTTTCAACTTCATAGTTTTCCAGAGTTAGATTTTTTTCAACTTCAGAATTTTTCGAAGTGAGATCTTTTTTTCCAACCTCAGAATTTTCCAGAGTTAGATTTTTTTTCCAACTTCAGAGTTTTTTAGAGTTAGAATTTTTTTTCAACTTCAAAATTTTCCAAAGTTAGATATTTTTTTTTTTCAACTTCAAAATTTTCCAGAGTTATAATTTTTTCAACTTCAGAATTTTCCAGAGTTAGATTTTTTTGTCACCTTCAAAATTTTATAGAGTTGAAATTTCTTTCAACTTCAGAATTTTCTAGAGTTTGATTTTTTTTTTCCAACTTCAGAATTTTCCAGAATTAGATTTTTTTTCCCTAACTTTGGAATTTTCCAGAGTTAGATTTTTTTTGAACTTCAGAATTTTCCAGTGTTAGATTTTTTTTCTAACTTCAAAATTTTCTAGAGTTACATTTTTTTTTAACTTCAGAATTTTCTAGAATTAGATTTTCTCTCAACTTCAAAATTTTTTAGAGTTAGAATTTCTCAACTACTCAATTCACCGAAAAAAATCAAAGTTCTCTATTTTGAAAATGGTTTCTGGGTTTTTCTCAGATGAGGTCTAGGATCACTTTTGTGTACTTACTTTGATCCTTTTGACAATTTACCCTCTTTAAATCAAAATACTTTCATACAATTGAACTCCTTCTGCTTCTTCTATCTGAAATCCCAGGGCACCCATGTTGAATCTTGTCATTAATAATTGCATAAAATGAGGAACCTGTTTTAGTTCATGTGTCCAACCTTTGTATCTTTTATCTCTTTCTTCTCTCCAACTACCTTGACCTTCCGAGTCAGAGACCAGGTGATCTAGATTATCCAAAATGATCAAATGTTCGAAACTTCTTCACATTTTTTAACAAGATTTTCTAGGTCCTTTTAATCGGCCTTTACAGAGGTCTTATGCTCAAAATTTCAAATTGAAACTTTCATTGGTCCCTAAAACTAGGTAGCCAAAGGCTCACTATTTTAGGGACTAAAATTAGATTTTCAGTTCTTCTTTCCAATGGTGTACACAATTTTGAATTCTAAGCTCTAGGTCAAAAGTTATGACCCCGATAAGTTAAGGATGTCTTTTTATCTACACGAAATAGGAAATCATTAGTTTGGAAAGCCAAAAAATAAAGTATGGGGTCTCCATTTATAAACAAAATGGGGGCATGCATTGTGAAACCATAACAGTACTATGTAGGAGACATGTACCTTATTGTGTTGAAAAACCTTTATCAACTCATACAATTATTGAAACTTGACTAATATCCAAAATTGTGAGTTCTTAATATCCTATGAGACCACTAGCTCTCTGCACAACAAATACTACTCTTTGCAACTTATGTGCAACTCTTGACCCTAAGAAATATATAGTAAGATAAAAAGAAAATTTAATTATCACCAAATATGACATGGTAAGGGGATTAATGAATTATGATAGGATTATTCTTTTTACCTTAGACTATACTAAGTTTCTGAGAGAAATCTTCAAATTATAAGAAGAATTAATTAGAGAAATAAAATTAAAAAAATGTTACATGAAAACTCATCTTATATGAATGGAAGTCTAACAAATCCAATATTCACCTCATTTGACATGTTTGATGAATTGAAGATGAAATAATATTTTAAGTATAATAATACTATAATCAAAGAAATACAAGAACCTACAACAAAATGATAAACTGTGAGCATCTTATAAATAATAATAATTAATCACAACACATAATAATTCTAATTAATCTTGGTTTTGGCCTCTTACTTATACAAACAATAGATAACCAAAAGACAATAACTTTAGTTTCATTTCTTGAGGAAAATTTTGTACACTTAAAATATATTCCCATATATTTTCATGATCACCCAAAAATAATCTTATGGATCTAGAGTTTTCTCCTTAGCTCAGATAGTTGGAAAGATTGTGCTCATGCATTATAATTTTTTGCATGTACATATAGGATTCCATTCTAATAAATTTCATGCTTACCTAGTTGGATTAATATGGCTAGATCTACAAGTAAAGGGGTTTAGGGGATTCCTTTTTTATTGAGTAGTGTGGAAAGGTGACCTCTTAGTGAAGTCATTAGGCTACCCCTCCCGACTGCCCCCCTCTAATAATAGTAATAATTTTATTGCATGCATATAATCCCAACATTGAATGAATAATATTCTTTTAACTAATCTAATATCATTTTATTAGAGACAACAACTTTGTCAAAAACCCTAAAATTATATTAGGAAAAAGAAACAACCAATGATAATAAAGACCAAATTTAAAACTAAACAACTAAAACCTAAACAAGGTACATGACCTAAAAAAGAACAAAGAAAGAAAGGTTCAATGACCAAAATTTTACAAAAAGGTCTCAACATTTTATAGATGACATCATCATCAATATCTACAACACAATGAACAATGTTGGATTTTTCCATCTTTTTCTTAGCATGGTTGTGGGTTCTCACAGAGTGACCTTACATTGTGCTAAAGCCTTCACTTTGTCCTTGTTTTTTATAGCTACACAATAGGTCACTAGTTTTTCATTTCTCATATCATTAGCATTGATATCCTAGAATTTCTCATTTATCTTCCTTATGCTATTGGAGATATTTTCCATTGCTATCCTACTAACAACCACCAAGATTATAATTTTCTCATAGACCTTTCTAATAGTTTCTTTCAATATTCTAATATTTTATTCATGGTACATTTTCATGGTTTTGACATCATCATCTATAACTTGAACAAGGAAACATCTTTATGGAGTTATCTATGTTAAAACCTAGAATTTTACTATGTTTTTATTAATATTAATTTTCTAATTTAAATAATTAACCTATCCCAAATAATTAACCTAATAAAATAACCAATTTAAAACCTTAGACTACCCATTAAAAAATAAATAAATAACATATCTAATGTTCACATAGTAGAGGATCCACATTGAGGCGAGGACCTTCTTCCTTGGTCCCTAATGACAACCATGGTTCTTATTAGTATTTATAATATTAGGTTCAACATCCTCAAATCTATTCCCAATCTCATCTAGAGACCATTTATTCTCCTTTTTACCTTGATTAATCTTCCTTTTACTTTCTCAACTTAGACGATTCCTCTTTCTTAGTTTTCTCTTTTTTTAGGTGGGGTAGTGTTAAAAGAGCATGAGAAATATCCATGGGAGTAAAATAATGATTGTTATTCATTTTTCCTAATAACCTCTAGGTTGCACTTGATTATATGTAACGGTTAACGGTTCCTCTTAACATACTTTCTATTACCTATATATGGTATTAATTCTCATAATTTGGCATTTATTATCCTCTATGTCCATAGAATTATCCAAGAAATGTGCATGCACAATTAATGCGATTTCAATATTTATTGGACTAAGAAAGCTTTGAGGTTATCGAAAATCTTTTGATATGTTCCATAATGAGTAAAATAAGTCCTCCATGAAGGAATGTATCATTCTAATTCTTCTAATGCTCATCAATAAAATCCTCAAGAGAGGTGAGAAAATAGTACGATATAGAAACCAATCCATTATGCCTAAAAGAGTTTAGAATCATGAAAAGGTAATGGAAAAATATTGTAAAGGGGTGATCCAAAGTGATACATCTCATCATAACATCAATGAAACACATGCACACACACACAAATGTGTGTGTGTGTGTGTGTGTGTAGGATCATGGTGTCCCAAAAAGTGGAGGTTGAAAACATCTAAACGTATTTCAAAATCCACTCTGACTCTTTTCCACCCATCCTAATACCAAGGCTAAAAAGTTAGGATCAAGAATTTTTGGGCATCCAATTTCATATCAGATACTTGATATAATATCGGGTATTTGATATGAAATCGGATACCCAAAACCTATAACATAGATTTTAAAGAAAAAAATCTGAGAGCTCTTTTTACATTGTGTTCTTTTTCGTTTGAGTGTGGAGGTTGATTCAATTATTGGATTTCGGAATAGGTATCAGATAAGGTAAGGTTTTTTTATGTTTTGAATGAATATTATTATAAATTAGTTGTTTTAAATTGAATTTGTTAAAAATTAGGTTTTTTTAATAGAAAATGTTGAAATTTAGGTTGTTTTTAATATAAATTATGTTTTGCAAATTAATAGGTATGGCTGACCCAAATGATGATACTAAGGTAGGAAAAAATGTTCCTCGTAATCCTCCACCAAATGATCTAGTACCCCCTCAAAACTATTTACCGAATGATCCCCTACCCCCTCAAAACTCTCCTTGAATCGAAGATTTGATATTTGAAAATCTTGTTGAACTGAGGGTTTTGTGAACTGCATATAACACTATACCTGCATTGGCTCCCATGTTATCCATGTTAAACACCATAGTGGATAATATTGAAACAGTTACCAATGAACAAAATGTTGCTCTTCATTGTCTTGACCAAATGCATGCCATGTTTGATGATGGGTTGGACTATGATGAGGTTGTGGCCCTAAATATAACTAAAGATGATATAGTTAGCCTTTTTGTGGACCCAAAAACTAGTAAGCAAGTAGAACACACAAAACCCAAACTATCAATTAAATGGTTCACAAATGAGGCTATGCATGCAAACTTTTGGGATTGTTGGTGGATGGTTTTTGACATCCCTCCACACAGTAATTTAGAGATGTCATTTTATTTCATTAGAAATTTGTATGCTAAATTTGTGTTGGGCCTCAAGGTGAACTACTGGAGCATGAGGCCCAACATGGGTGTAGGAGAAGGAGCTCCTCAAGATAGACCCTTTGGCCAATGGAAGAAAGCTAGCACTTTTGTCCCTGCTACTAATGTCTCCCTCCCCTCCTCCAATGCAGCATCTTGATATCATTGCAAAGGCTAGTTCTCAGACTATTAGAGTGATCCATAGATTGAGTAACCTATTGATATCCTAGGCTAGGTTAGTGTTGCCTCCCCATGTTGATGATGCTAGTGCAAGTACATCATCGGTGAGCTCATCACCTGTTTGTGTGCCCCATACTTGCATAACATGCAAGAATATTTGTGTGGGTCCCATAGGTGATATTTTTGAGTATCTGTTTGTATTAAGGAGGATACACCAGATGCATGTATAGAGGCTACACACCCTGACATGAGAAAGGAGGGGCATGCAGAGGTATGGAATCCTCCTATGTCGGTACATGTATACACATTTTTATTATGACATATGTGATTTAAAGTTAATCTTTATAATAAAGTAATTTTAATTTTTAACCCATATTGACTTATACATGTATGTGATCTTCATTCATGTTTAGTTGATGACTAAGGAGGATCTCAGAAAAGTTGATAATGTGATGCTCTCAGCTATTTCATTTGGCCTTGAGACATCTATGATATATTATGTTGTGTTCTCATTATTTTTTCTATTTGATATTGGAGCATATATGGTTTCTAATATTTCTTTTCTCTTTCAAGTATTACCTATCAGTGGGGGACAGAGTGCGGGGGATGAGACACAACCCATTGACAAGGGAAAGGTAATTAGGTGCTTTTAAAGTGATTAAATATTGATGCATTCTTGTAAAAAATTTAAGGTAATGAAATTTAATTACATTCTTTATTGTATAGGGTGTGGCTACTAGTGATGAGTCTAAGCAAATTCCATGTCACAGACGGTTTGGCATTTCCATTTGCAATGAAAGGCTGATATAAGTATCATTTATTTTTTATTTTTCTTATTTTCATAAATAAACTCAAAACTAATTTCTATGATATTAACAACTAGTATTTTGTATCTCATAGAAAATACCTAGTACACAGGAGGTTGGATGCCAAAGTTTTGTATCTTTGCTGACACAACCATTATATCCAGAGCAGTTGACATAAGTAAGTTGTAGTTTGAATTCTTGATTATGTGTTATAAATTTAGAATGCTATGAATTATAATGTTATAGTTTAAGTTGTAGGTTCATCTAACAAACATACTTAAACATATACAAGCCATAATCAACGAGGTTCAAGCATTTCAAAGGACATACAAGAGGACTCCTTACTAGTGCAAGAGGTCAATGAGAGAGGTATTTATAATGAAAGTTTAATACTATAAATCTTCATTAAAAAAATTATCATTATGTAGTTGAGTAATTCAATGTTAGATACATAGAATCATATAAATTTGGTAGTCTATCTTTGGGCTTTCCTTTTTTATTTATGTAGGAGGCATCTGATCCACCTAGTGTAGCGAAGAGGATGCACTTTGATCATCCACCAACAACATAAGATAGTATAGTTGTCATAGGATGCATCATGAGACATTTTGGGATGGCATATGCCACAGTGTATATAGAAAACATGATATTATACACATTTCGATGGCATGATCAGCCACATTTTGTATATAGATCTTTGTATTTGGATATATATTTTTGTCATTTATGTGCACAATGATATACATATTAATTTAGTATAGTATTGTTCAATTTATCATAGATCATGTGTATTGTTCATGTTTATGGAATATCATTCATTTTGATCATGTTTGTTATATTTGATTCAAATGCAATAATTCATGAATAACATTTTAACAACCTTTATTATCAAATTTGGATGCAATGTTTAATTTGAAATGCTATCATATATGTTTAATTTGAAATAATCTCTACAATCCCTTAAGATGTCACTATGGTTCACCTGCCCAAACACACTTAGAGCACCTTGGAAATGAGATAGATTATTGTAGGCATAGATGTGACCATCTTGTAGCATTCAAATTTTCATCAATAGCCCCCACGAGCTCTGAGTTATGACCCTTAAAAGATTGGCCTCGAAACACACTTAGAGAACCTTGGAGACTCTTTGGTAGGGGGTGGCCACAAATTATTCATGCTCTTTGTAACCAAAAAAAGGGTGTCACTAGGGTTCAATTTCCCATCCAAAGCTAATGGTGCTGACGATTCGATGCCAAGATTGGTGTTTTCAAAGTTACACTATGATGCATCTATGAACTAAGGCACACTATGAGTTTTGGCATCAAGCGAGATCGCTATGTCTAATCCAAATGGAATGTGATCTCTTGAAAATGAGATAGGTTATTTTAGGTCTCGCATGGCCATCCTATAGCATTCAATGTTTCATCAATAGCATGTATGAGCTATGAGTTATGACCCTCAGAAGATCGACCTCAAAACGCATTTAGAGCACCTTGGAGACTCTTCGATACAGGGTGGCCATGAATGATGGAGGCTCTCTATGGCTAGAACAAGGGTGTCACTAGGGTTCATCTACCCATACAGAACTAATGGCATTGACAATTTGATGCCAAGATTAGTGGTTTCAAAGTTACGTTGTGATACACCTATGAACTGAGGCACATTGCCAGTTTTGACATCGAGCAAGATCATTGTGCCAAATCTAAATAGAATGTGATCTCTCAAAAATGAGATAGGTTATTTTAGGCCTCGATATGATTGTCCTAAATAATTGAACATTTCATCAATATCACTCACAAGCTCCAAATTACGACCCATAGAAGATCAACCTCAAAACACACTTAGAGAACCTTGGGGACTCTTCGGTATGGGGTGGCCGTGAATGATGGAGGATCTCTGCGATCAAAAAAAGGGTATCACTAGGTTTCAACAACCCATCCAGAGCTAATGGCACTAATGATTCAATGCCAAGATCACTAGTTTCAAAGTTATGCTGTGATGCACCTATGAACTGAGGCAAGCTGTGAGTTTTGGCATCAAGTGAGATCGTTGTCCCAAATTCAAATGGAATGTGATCTCTCAAAAATAATATAGTTTATTTTAGGCCTTAGCATGACCATCTTTTACTATTCAACATTTCATCAATATCCCTCATAAGCTCCAAGTTACAACCCTCAGCAGATTGACCTCAAAACACACTTAGAGCACCTTAGAGACTCTTTGGTATGGGGTGGCCATGAATGATAAAGGCTCTCCACAGTCAGAACAAGGGTGTCACTAAGATTCACCCACCCATTCAAGGCTAATGGAACTAGGGATTTGATTCTAAGATTAGCAGTTTCAAAATTACTATGTGATATACCTATGAACTAAGGCACACTACGAGTTTTGGCATTGAGCGAGATTGTTGTGCCAAATCCAAACAAAATGTGATCTCTCAAAAATGAGATAGGTTATTTTATTCCCTCACATGACTACCCTATATCATTCATTATTTCATTGATAGCCCTCATGAGATCCAAGTTATGACCCTTAGAAGATTGACCTCAAAATGCACATAGACCACCTTAGAGACTCTTCAATACGAGATGGCCACAAATGTGGAGGCTCTCCATGGTTAGAAAAAGGGTGTCACTAGGGTTCACCCTCCCATCTAGAGCTAATGGCACTGGCCATCCAAGATTAGCAATTTCAAAGTTAGGTTGTGATGCACCTATGAATTGAGGCACACAACTAGTTTTGGCATTAAGTGAGATTGTTGTGCTAAATCAAATAGAATGTTATCTCTCAAAAATGAGATAGGTTATTTTAGGCCTTAGTATGACCATCCTTTAGCATTCAATGTTTCATCGATAGCCCTCATGAGCTCTGATTTATGACCCTTAGAAGATTGAACTTAAAATACACTTAGAGCACCTTAGAGACTCTTCGATACGGGGTGGCCATGAATGATGGAGGCCCTTTGTGGTCAAGAAAAGGGTTTCTCTAGGTTTCATCCACCCACCCAACGCTAATGGCACTGGTGATTCAATTCCAAGATCAACAGTTTTAAAGTTACGTTGTGATGCACCTATGAACTAAGGCACACTGCAAGGTTTTGCATCGAGCGAGATCGTTGTGTTGAATCCAAACGGAATGTGATCTCTCAAAAATGAGATAGATTATTTTAGGCCTTAGCATGTCCATCCTATAGCATTCAACATTTCATCGATATCCCTCATGAGCTCTGAGTTACGACCCTCAGAAGGTCGACCTCGAAATGCACTTAGAGCACCTTGGAGACTCCTCGATATGGGGTGGCCGTGAACGATGGAGGTTGTCCACAGTTGGAACAAGGGTGTCACTAGGGTTAGTACTAAGTAAAAACATTATTTTTTACCTCTTTCAAGTTTTTGGCATTGGGTATAGTGCAAGTTTGGTGTTAGTATGTATTAAAATCATCATTTTTTAGGTCCCTCCACATAAATTGCATTAAGTAAAATCATCTTTATTTCTTATATTAAGTTACATTTATAATATCTCAATTGTTTTATCATTATTACATCAATACACAACAATCAAAAAATTTAGTGTCAAAAAACATAGTGTCAAAAAAAGTAGTGTCAAAAATATAATAGATTTTTCTTCATTCTGCTCCTTATTTAGTTTTTTATGTTCATGCATGGCTACTCTTCATGATGTAGCTACGTTCCTATATCATAAAAAATATTAGTAACTTTTTGTATTAAACAAGATAATCATCAATTCACAAAATCATTATGAACAAAATAATATAAGAAGTAAATATACCTAGTCGAGTGTTCAAGTAGGGTCCTCTCTATATTTTAGGGTCTCCAATAGGGCTTCATGATCATAATTAGTATAGTAAAAATTTCTTTTACTTTTGATCTTCCTTGATGCTTCAAAAATTTCACATTTTTTGCTATAATAAGATGTGAATATATGAGAATTACTTTGTGCTTCTGATATTTTTTGAATGTAGGAATTCCATTCCTTCTGAGGATGTATGTCTGCAGCCATGTTCTAGCAACAACTACTGAACCAGTAGGATATGTGAATCCATCATCATCTGTGATCAGTTGTGAAAGTTTTTTTTTACCTCTTACACAACATGCTAACCAATAATCTGATTTATCATCATTCCCTTGTGGTGCAACCGATGCAAAGACATGTCCTGGTTGAAGAAGATCTGATAGATGGTTATGCTCAACTGAAATTTCCATGTCATCATTCCTAATAGAGGGTATGATAGACAATGGAGTAAGATAATATGGAGCCCATATGTCCACCCACTCACTTGACTCACAGTGATCCCAATCACATTAAAATCAACTAGGACAAAAACAAGCTAGTTGTCATGTCCAAATGGTCCATGTATTAGAATCAAATCTCTAGAATGAATGCATTTTTTATGAGTCTGTCACTATAGCACAATCTGATCTATCACCTATGGACCCTTCCTCAACCAACCAAAAGAACTTGCATTCATCTGAATCAAGAGTCCCCCCATGATAATGTTGAACTACACCAATCAACATTTCTATGAGTATCAAGAAGCTTTGCTCTTGAAATCTTCAATTGCTCCTTAACTAGAGCTCTCTTCACACATGCCCCTACTCCATCATGTTCCCCTTTCCACTGGCCAGACTCAAAAAAACTCTAAATATGAGGCACTTCCCTCTCTATGTGCATCCTACAAATCAATAAAACATGCAAGCATTCTTAAATTGACCTGTACAATTATCTAACTAAATGATATGTCTATCTATAACAATGTCATGCTCCTATAAGAAATCAAAATAATTCTTGAAACAATGTTACACAAACTTGTGAGAGTGAAATCTATCATCACTCATATAAAAATGGTACTCTCTAATAATTTTTTGATTATATTCTACACTATTAGGGGCATGTATATATATTATGTGGAAAAAAAATAGCAATCTAAATGGAGTTCTAATACTAAGATTATGCCTCATTTTGAGGCTGCAATGTGTAGTTCTTAGCAAAGTCAACAACTAATATAATAGTGCTAATGGGAAAAATCTCCATACACATTCTAAATTGTTAATCCAACCACTGAGACCTGTGACAATGTCTTGTATACTTGTAGAAAAGATTTGTCTTGAAATCTAAAATAAAACTAGGCATACTGATTTCTTTTGCAACCAATTCACATCTAGAGCCCTCACTCCCACTCTTCAATGTGTATTTCACCATTTTATATACCATTTTATTTACTATTGTCTTCCCAAGATCTTGTTCACACCCCTCATGGAAATATGTGTCAAACTTAGATAAGCCACCACATTCTGAACACTTCTCATTTAAGCAAGCATTTTTATAAAAGAAACAACCATAAACTCTATGACATAGAAAATTATCTAGCAAGTCTTTTGATTATTTTGGAAGCCCGCTAGCACCACAATTCTCCAACATTTTTTTACTATTCAAAGTAGAATGGATGGAGTGTAATAGCTCATGGTGGATAGAAAAATCAACATGATATTTGCAACATGTATTTTGAATTTTAAGTGGCACACAATAAAATGGTTTCAAAGATTCAAAAGCCCTTCATGATATATGCAATCATGGATGACTCTCTCTAAATTCTTTGAACATCATAGTTTGACTTACCTCCAAATAATGTTTAGGATGTTGCATGCAGTCTCTAATGCCAATTCTCAACTTCCTTCACATTATTGGATAGCTTCTTATCAAAATGTGGAAGTCTCTCACCAAAATTCCATGTTTCATTTTGAAGAGGATCATCAATTCTCTCTCGTCTACTAAGTGCTCTTCTCAAAGTAGTATGATTCAAGTTCAAGTAAATAAATGTTTGTCTCATATATCTACTCTTTCTCAAATGATGACTTATCAAAGAGGTTGTAATAACCCTTCGAGTAGCTCTCTTATCCTTCTCCCTTATATTTTTTCCAATGTTGTTGAGAGCACTGAAAAGATTCTTCACAATAATGGCATTTCCTTACAATTTTTTATTAATACAAATCTTTAATTTGGAAAGCATAGGTCTCATCTTTTGCATCTTTAATAAGTACATAAAAAGTTGACATTGTTCCACCACTATCTTGTTGTCAAAAAACATCTTATATAGTCTTGAAGCTGATAACTGAATGGTTCTTTGTGATCTTTTCCCTGCCACATTGGTAATAATAATTTCATCAATTTCAACTATCCATTTTTGTGTTCTAGAACTTCCATGTTGATTATAATTAGGAGATTTGTAATGTTCCTAGGTTTTGTCATTTTTGACATGGTCAGTCATGCAATTTTCATTATGAATTGGTAAAATTTCATTCTCCAAATTTTCATTCTCTAGATTTTCGATCTCGGCATTATCATTATCAATTGGTACATTTTCATTCCCCAACTGTACATATTCATTATCTGACTCTATGATTTCACCTTTGATCAATACATTGTCAACTTGACTCACATTTAATATACCTTGTCTCTTCCTTCGATGACTTACCTTGTCCCTTTCCCTATATGTTGCAATGTCTTTATTTGATACCTTTCTTTTATGTTTAGCCTTTCGATGACTATTGCTCCCCATTCAAAAAACAATATCTGACAACTAATCATACATTATAAAACCTTTTCTGATTGTATGGGCCCCAAGAAACCATTTTTTCTCCAAATTTGTGAAAATGGCCCCCAAAAAGCATGATTGTTGGGTCTTCAATGATAGAGAATATTTCGAAAAACGTATGCCAGTATCTCGGGTACCTGATCCCAAATAGGATACTCAATATGATATCGAGTACCTGAAATGGACGCCTAAATTTTGGAGGGAAATCAAAATTTGGAAACTATGGGCAATGTGAACAAATTTGTACAAATGTTATTATTGTTATGATTATTATTAATATTATTATTATTATGACTTTTACTATTATTATTTATATAATTATTGATATTATTATAATTATTCAACATAATATAGTAATATATTATTATTATTATATTTAAAAGGATATTATATGTGATTATTATATTATATATGATTATTATTATTATAATTAATAGGATATATTATTATATTTGGTAGTTTTGAATGCGTCGAAAGGGGTCATAGGATAACCTATGACCCCTTTCAATGAATTTCATTACAATAAATGTTACCAAGGGCCCTAAGACACCTAAAGACCTATTTTGTTGTTTTGAATCCATTGAAAGGGGTTATAGATTAACCTATGACCCCTTTAACCTATGACACCTTTCGACACATTTCATGACAACATATGTCCATAGGGGCCCTAGGACCCTGAGCGACCCATTTGGTTGCTTTGAATGCATCGAAAAGGGTAATACGTTAACTTATCACTCATTTCAATGCATTTCATGACAACATATGTCCCTAGGGGGCCTAGGACCTCAAGGGACCAATTTAGTTTGTTCAAATCTATCGAAAGGGGTCATCAATTAACCCATGACCCCTTTCAATGCATTTTAGACAACATATATCCCTAGGGGCCCTAGGACCGCTAGGGAGCAATATGGTTGGTTCAAATGTATTAAAAGGGTTCATAGGTTAATCTATGACCCCTTTCGATGCATTCAAACCATCCAAATGGGCCCCTAGGGACATATGTTGTCATGAAATGAATCAAAAGGGGTCATAGGATAACCTATGACCCCTTTCAATGCATTTAATGACAACATATGTCCCTAGGTGCCCTAGGACCCCTAGAGACCTATTTCATTGGTTCCAATGCATTGAAAGAATTCATAGGTTAACCTATCAGCCCTTTCAACATTTTGATTCTATGCATTTCATGACAACATATGTCCCTAGGACCATTAGGGACCTACTTCATTGGTACGAATAGATCAAAAGGGGTCATAGGTTAACCTATGACCCCTTTCGACACATTTCATGAAAACATATGTCCCTAGGGCCCCCCTAGGAACCCTAAGTAGAGATTTGGTTGGTTTTGAATGTGTTGAAAGGGGTCATAGGTTAACCTATGACACCTTTCGATGCATTTCATGACAACATATGTCCCTAGGGCCCTAGGACCCCTAGCAACCCATTTTTTTTGGTTTGAATGCATCGCAAGGGGTCATACATAAATCTATCACCCTTTACAAAGAATTTAATGACAACATATTTCCCTAGGGGCCCTAACACCGCTAGGGACCCATTTGGTTGGTTCCAATTCATCATAAGGGGTCATAAGTTAACCTATGATTCCTTTCTATGCATTTCATGACAACATATGTCCCTAGGACCCCTGGGGACCTATTTGGTTGGTACAAATGCGTTGAAAGGGGTCATAGATTAACCTATGACCCCTTTTGATGCATTTTAGGACAACATATGTCCGTAGGGGCCCTAGAACCCCTAAGGACCAAATTGGTTTGGTTGAATGCATCAAAAGGGGTCATAGGTGAACCTATGACGCTTTTCGATGCATTTCATGACAACATATGCCGCTAGGGGCCCTAGGACCCCTAGGGACCCTTTGGTTGGTTCAAATGCATCAAAAGGGGTCATAGGTTACCTATGACCCCATTCAATGCATTTCATGACCACATTTGTCATTAAGGGCCCTAGGACCCCAAGGGACCTATCTATTTGTTTCGGATGTGTTGAAATAGGTCATAGGTTAACTTATGACCCTTTTTGATATATTTCATGACAACATATGTCCCTAAGGAACCTAGAACCCCTATGAACACATTTGGTTGGTTCGAATGCATCGAAAGGGGTCATGCATTAACCTATGACCCCTTTTGATGCATTTCATGAGAACATATTTCCCTAGGGACACATTTGGTTGGTTCCAATGTGTCGAAAGTCCTTTCAACACATTTCATGACAACATATGCCCCTAGGGGCCCAAGGACCCCTAGGGTCCCATTTGGTTGGTTCCAATGCATTGAAATGAGTCATGGGTTAACTTATGACTCCTTTCAATGCATTTCATGACAATATATATCGCTAGGACCCCTAGGGACCTATTTGATTGGTTCACATATGTCAAAATAGGTGATAGGGTAACCTATGACACCTTCTCATCAAATTCATAACAACATGTCCCTAGGGGCCCTAGTACCCTTAGAGACTAATTTGGTTGCTTCTAATGTGTCGAAAGGGGTCATATGTTAAACTATGACCTCTTTCGATGTAGTTAATGACAACATATGTCGTTGGGTGCCCTAGAACCCCGAGGGACCTATTTAGTTGGTTTGAATGCATCAAAAGGGGTCATAGGTTAACCTATGACTCCTTTTGACATATTTCATGACAACATATGTCCCTAGGGGCCCTAGGACTCATGAGGACATATTTGGTTGTTTCGAATCAATCAAAAGGGGTCATAGGTAAACCTATGTCCCCTTTTGATCCATTTTATGACAACATATGTGCAAAGGGGTCCTAGGACCCCTAGAGACCCATTTTGTTGGTTCTAATGTGTCGAAAGGAGTCATAGGTTAACCTATGACCCCTTTCAATGCATTTCATGACAACATATGTCCCTAGGACACCTATTGACCTATTTGGTTGGTTCCAATGCACTGAAAGGGGTCATAAGTTAACCTATGACCCCTTTCAATTCATTTCATGAAAACATATTTCCTTAGGGGCCCTAGGATGCCTAGGGATCAATTTGGTTGGTTCTAATATGTCAAAAGGGATCATAAACTAACCTATGATCCATTTTGATGCATTTCATGACAACATATGTCCCTAGGGACCCTAAGACCCCTAGGGATCCATTTGGATGTTTCAAGTAAGTTGAAAGGTGTTATACGTTAACCTATGACTTGTTTTGACACATTTAATGACAACAAGTGTCCTTAGGGGCCCTACAACCCCTAGGGATCCATTTGGTTGGTTTCAATGCATCAAAAGGGGTCATAGGTTAACCTATGACCCCTTTCAATGCATTTCATGACAACATATGTCCCTAAGGTCCCTAGGACCCTTAGGGACCTATGACCCCTTTCAATGAATTTCATAATAGCTTATGTCGCTAGGGGCTGTAGGACCTCTAGGGAACAAATTGGTTGGTTCCAATGCATCGAAAGTGGTCATACTTTAACTTATGACCACTTTCGATGCATTTCATGACAATGTACATCCCTTGGACCCCTAGAGACCTATTTGGTTAGTTCAAATGTGTTAAAAGAGGTCATAGATTAACCTATGACCCCTTTCGACAAATTTCATGACAACATATGTCCCTATGTGCCCTAGAACACCTAGGGACCAATTTTTTTGGGTTCGAATGCATTGAAAAGTGTCATAGGTTAACCTATGACTCCTTTTGATGCATTTAATGACAACATATGTCCCTTGGTGCTCCAGGACCCCTAGGGACCTATTTGGTTGTTTCGAGTGCACCCCTTTCGATGCATTTCATGACAACATATGTCCCTTGGGACCCTAGTACCCCTAGCGACCTATTTGGTTGGTTTGAATGCCTCGAAAGGGATCATAGGTTACCTTTGACCCCTTTTGATGCATTTCATGACAACATATGTCCCTAGAGGCTGTAGGACCCCTAGGGACCTATTTGTTTATTTTGAATGCATCGAAACGGATCATAGGTTAACCTATGACCTCTTTCGATGCTTCTCATGATAAAATATGCCCCTACAAGCCCTAGGACCCATAGGGATAGATTTAGTTGATTTGAATATGTCAAAAGGGGTCATACATTAACCTATGACCTTTTTGAATGCATTTCATGACAACATATGTCCCTAGGGACCCTAAGACCCCTACGACCCTTAGGGACCTATTTGGTTGGTTTGAATGCATCAAAAGGGGTCATAGGTTAATTTCATGACAACATATGTCCTTAGGAGCCCTAGGACTCCTCCCGACTGATTTGGTTGATTCGAATATGTCAAAAGGGGTCATACATTAACCTATGACCCCTTTTGATGCATTTAATGACAACATATGTTCCTGGGGTTCCTAAGACACTGAGTGACCTATTTGGTTAGTTTGAATGCGTCAAATGGGGTCATAGTTAACCTATGACTCCTTTCGAAGAATTTCATGACAACATATGTCTCGAGGGGCTCTAGGATGCATGGGGACTTATTTGGTTGTTTTGAAAGTGTTAAAAGTGATCATAGTTTAGCACATGACCCCTTTTAATGCATTTCATGATAACATATGTCCCTAGGGGGCCTAGGACCCCTAGGGACCCATTTGGTTTGTTCCAATACATTTGAAAGGGTCATAGGTTAACCTATGACCCCTTTAGATGCATTTCATGACAACATATGTCCCTAGGACCCCAAGGAAACTATTTGGTTGGTTCTAATGTGCCGAAATGGGTCATAAATTAACATATGACCCCTTTCCGTGAATTTCATGACAACATATTTCCCTAGGGGCCCTATGACACCTAGTGATAGATTTGGTTGGTTCTAATACATTGCAAGGGGTCATAGGGTAACCTATGACCGCTTTTGATGCATTTGACGACAACATATCTCCTTAGGACCCCTACGACCCCTGGAGATCTATTTGGATGTTTCAAATGAGTCAAAAAGGGTTATATGTTGACCTATGATCTGTTTCAACACATTTAATGACAACATATGTCCCTAGGGGCCCCTAGGGATCCATTTGTTTTATTTCAATGTGTCGAAAGGGATCATAGGTTAACCTATGACCCCTTTTCATTGATTTCATGACAACATATGTCCCTAGGGTCCTTAGGACCCCTAGGGACCTATTTCATTAGTTCAAATGTGTCGAAAGGGGTCATAGGTTAACCTATGACCCCTTTTGACCCATTTAATGATACCATATGTCCCTAGGGTCCCTAGGACCCCTAGGGACCTATTTTGTTTGTTCGAATGTGTCGAAAGGGGTCATAGGTTAAGGGTTGTTGGTTCGAATGCATTGAAAGGGGTCATAGGTTAACCTATGACCCCTTTCGATGAATTTCATGACAACTTATGACCCAAGGGGCCCTAGGACCCTTAGGGACCCACTTGGCTGGTTCCAATGCATTGAAAGGAATCATAGGTTAATAATGACCCCTTTCGATGCATTTCATGACAACATATGTCCCTAGGACCCCTAGAGAAGTATTTGGTTGGTTCAAATGTGTTAAAAGAGGTCATAGGTTAACCTATGACCCATTTTAATTCATTTCATAACAACATATGTAACTAAGTGCCCTAGGACCCCTAAGGACCAATTTATTTGGTTCTAATGCATTGAAAGGGTCATAGGTTAACGTATGACCCCTTTCAATGCATGTCATGACAACATATGTCCCTTAGGGCCCTAGGACCCCTAGGGACATATTTGGTTGGTTTGAATGCCTCAAAAGAGGTCATAGGTTACCTTTGACCCATTTCAATCCATTTCATCACAACATATGTCCCGATGGGCATAGGACCGCTGGAACCTATATGTTTGTTTTAAATGCATCAAAATGTGTCATTTGTTAACCTATGATCCCTTTAGATGAATTTCATGATAACATATGTCCCTAGGGGCCCTAGGACCCCTAAGGATAGATTTGGTTGGTTTGAATATGTCAAAAGGGGTCATACATTAACCTATGACCTTTGTCGACACATTTCATGACAACATCTGTCCCTAGGGGCCCTAGGACCACTAAGACCCCTAGGGACTTATTTGATTGGTTTGAATGCATCAAAAGGGGTCATAGGCTAACCTATGACCCATTTTAGTGAATTTCATGACAAAATATGTCCATAGGGTCCGTATGACCCCTAATAACTAATTTGGTTGGTTCAAATATATCAAAAGGGGTCGTACATTAGCCTATAACCCCTTTTGATGCATTTAATGATAACATATGTCCCTAGGGTCCCGAGGACACTAAGTGACCTATTTGCTTGGTTCAAATGTGTCAAATGGGGTCATAGGTTAACCTTTGACTCATTTTAAAGCATTTCATGACAACATATGTCCCGAGGGGCCCTCGAACTCCTAGGGACTTATTTGGTTGTTTTGAATATGTTGAAAAGGGTCATAGGTTAGCATATGACCCCTTTCGATACATTTCATGACAACATATGTCCCTAGGGGCCCTAAGACCCCTAGGGACCCATTTGGTTGGTTCCAGTGTGTCTAAACAGGTCATAGGTTAACCTATGACCCCTTTCAACACATTTCATGATAACATATTTCCCTAGGGCCCCTATGACCCCTAGGGACTAATTTGGTTGCTTGTAATATGTTAAAAGGGGTCATAGGGTAACTTATGACCCCTTTCAATGCATTTGAAGACAACATATTTCCCTATGGACCTTAGGACCCTTAGGGACCCATTTGGATGGTTCAAATGCATTGAAATGGGTTATACATTAACTTATTACCTATTTCATACATTTAATGATAACATATGTCCCTAGGGGAACTATGACCCCTAGGGATCTATTTGGTTGGTTCCAATGTATTGAAAGGGGTCATAGGTTAACCTATGACCCTTTTCAACACACTTCGTGACAACATATGTCCCTACTATCCCTTAGGACCCCTAGATACCTATTTTGTTAGTTTGAATGTGTTGAAAGGGCTCATAGGTTAACTTATGATCCCTTTAGACACATTTCATGACAACATATGTCCTTAGGGGCCCTAGGACCCCTAGGATCACATTTGTTTGGTTCCAAAGCATCGAAAGGGGTCATTAATGTATGACCCCTTTCAACACATTTCATGACAACATATGTTCCTAGGACCCGTAGGGACCTATTTGTTTGGTACAAATGCATCAAAATGGGTCATAGGTAAACCTATGACCCCTTTCGATACATTTCATATCAACATATGTCCCTAGGGGCCCTAGGACTATTAGCAACTGATTTGGTTGGTTCAAATGCGTTGAAAGGGTTCATAAGTTAAACAATGACCTCTTTCGATGCATTAAATGACAACATATATCGTTGGGGGCCCTAGGACCGTGAGTGACCTATTTGGTGGGTTCAAATGTATAAAAAGGGGTCATAGGTCAACCTATGACTCCTTTTAACATATTTCATGACAACATATGTCCCTTGGGGTCCAACAACCCCTTAGGACTTATTTGGTTGTTTTGAATGTGTCAAATATAGTCATAGGTTAACCTATGACCTCTTTTGATGCATTTCATGACAACATATATCCCTAGGGGCCCTAAGTCCCTGAGGGACCTATTTGGTTGGTTCCAATGTCTCGAAAGGGGTCATAGGTTAACCTATGGCCCCTTTCGATGCATTTCATGAGAACATATGTCCCTAGGACCCTAAGGGAAACATTTGGTTGATTCAAATGCACTGAAAGGGGTCATAAGTTAACCTATGACCCCTTTCAATGCATTTCATGACAATATATTTCCTTAGGGATTGATTTGGTTGGTTCTAATACATTGAAAGGGGTCATAAGGTAAATTATGATACCTTTTGATGCATTTCATGACAACATATGTCACTAGGGTCCCTAGGACCTCTAGGCATCCATTAGGATGTTTCAAATGTGTCGAAAGGGTTATACATTAATGAATGACCCATTTTGACACATTTAATGATAACATAAGTCCCTAGGGGGCCCTAAAACCCCTAGGGATCCATTTGGTTGGTTCCAATGCATTGAAAATGGTCATAGGTTAACCTATGACCCCTTTTAATGCATTTCATGACAACATATGTCCCTAGCATCCCTAGGACCCCTAGGGACCTAATTCGTTGGTTTCAATGCGTCAAAAGGGGTGATAGATTAACCTATGACATCTTTTGAAAAATTTCATGACAACCTATGTTAGTAGGGGCCCATTTGATTGGTTCCAATGCATCAAAAGGGTCATAGGTTAACTTATGATCCCTTTCAATGCATTTCATGACAACATATGTCCCTAGGACCCCTAGAGACCTATTTGGTCTGTTCAAATGCATTAAAAGAGGTCATAGGTTAACCTATGACCTGTTTCAATGTATTTCATGGCAACATATGTCCCTAAGTGCCCTAGGATCCCTAGGAACCGATTTTTTTGGTTTGAATGCATTGAAAGGGGTCATAGGTTAACCTATGATCCCTTTTGATGCATTTAATGACAACATACGTCCCTCGGGGCCACAGGAGTCCTAGGGACATATTTGGTTGTTTCAAATGCATCGAAAGTGGTCATAGCTTAACTTATGACTCCTTTTGATGCATTTCATGACAACATATGTCTCTTGGGGCCCTAGGACCCCTTGGGACCTATTTGGTTGGTTTGAATGCCTCAAAACGATTCATAGGTTACCTTTGACCCCTTTTGATGCATTTCATGAGAACATATGTTCCTAGGGCCTATAGGACCCCAAGGGACCTATTTGTTTGTTTCAAATGCATCAAAATGGGTTTCGATGTATTTCATGATAATATATGTCCCTAGGGGCCCTAGGACCCCTAGGGACATATTTGGTTGGTTTAAATATGTCGAAAGGGGTCATACATTAACCTATAACCTTTTTCGACATATTTCATGACAACATTTGTCCCTAGGGGCCCTAGGACCCCTAAGACCCCTAGGGACCTATTTGGTTGATTTGAATGTGTCAAAAGGGGTCATAGGTTTCGATGAATTTCATGACAACATATATTCCAAGGGACCCTAGGAACCCTATTAATCGATTTGGTTTGTTTGAATATGTTAAAAGGGGTCATACATTAACTTATGACCCCTTTTGATGCATTTAATGAAAACATATGTCCTTGGGGTCCCTAGGACACTGAGTGACCTATTTGGTTTGTTCAAATGTGTCAAATGGGGTCATAGGTTAACTTTTGACTCCTTTCAAAGCATTTCATGACAACATATGTCCTAAAGGGTCCTAGGACCCCTAGGGACTTATTTGGTTGTTTTGAATGTGTCAAAAGGTGTCATAGGTTAGCATATGTCCACTTTTGATGCATTTCATGACAACATATGTCCCTAGGGGCTATAGGACCCATAGGGACCCATGTAGTTGGTTCAAATGCATCTAAATGGGTCATAGGTTTTCATGACAACATATGTCCCTAAGACCCCTAGGGACCTATTTGGTTAGTTCTAATATGTCAAAAGGGGTCCAAGTTAACCTATAACCCCTTTTAATGCATTTCATGACAACATATTTCCCTAGGGGCCCGAGGACCCCTAGCGATCGATTTGGTTGGTTCTAATATGTTGAAAGGGGTCATAGTGTAATCTATGACCCCTTTTGACGCATTTCATGATAACATATTTTCCTATGGGCCCTAGGACCCTTAGGGACCCATTTAGATGGTTTGAATATATTAAAATGGGTTATATGCTAACCTATGACCCATTTCAATGCATTTAATGAGAACATATTTCCATAGGGGGCCTACAACCCCTAGGGATCAATTTGGCTAGTTTCAATGTATCAAAAGGTGTCGTACATTAACCTATGACACCTTTCGACACCTTTTGTGACAACATATGTCCCTATTATCCCTTATGATCCCTAGATACCTATTTCATTGGTTGGAATGTGTTGAAAGGGCTCATAGGTTAAGCTATGACCCCTTTTGATGCATTTCATGATAACATATGTCTCTAAGGGCCCTAGAATCCCTAGGATCCCATTTGGTTGGTTCCAATGCATCGAAAGGGGTCATTAACCTATGACCCCTTTCAACGTATTTCATGAAAACATATGTTCCTAGGAGCCCTAGGGACCTATTTGTTTGGTAAAAATGCATTAAAAGGGGTCATAAGTTAACCTATGACCCCTTTCAACACATTTCATGACAACATATGTCCATAGGACACATAGGAACTATTTGGTTGGTTCAAATGTGTTGAAACAGGTCATAACTTAACCTATGACCCCTTTCAATGCATTTCATGACAACATTCGTTCCTAAGGGCTTGGGACTACTAAGGACAAATTTGGTTGGTTCGATTACATCAAAATGTGTCATATGTTAACCTATGATCCATTTCAATGAATTCCATGACAACATATGTCCCTAGGGGCCTTAGGACCCCTAGCGACTGATTTGATTGGTTCAAATATGTCAAAAGGGGTCATATGTTAACCTATGACCCCTTTTAATGCATTTAATGACAAGATATGTGCCTAGGGTCTCTAGGACACTGGGTGACCTATTTGGTTGGTTAGAATGCATCAAATGGGGTCTTAGGTTAACCCTTGACTCTTTTCAAAGTATTTCATGACAACATATGTCTTCGAGGGGCCCTAGTACCCCTAGGGACTCATTTGGTTGTTTTGAATGTGTGAAAAGGGTTCATAGGTTAGCATATGACCCCTTTCATTGTATCTCATGACAACATATGTCCCTAGGGACCCCAGGACCCCTAGGGACCCATTTGATTGGTTCTAATGCATCTAAAGGGGTCATAGGTTAACCTATGACCCCTTTGGATGCATTTTATGACAACGTATATCTCTACGACCCCTAGGGACTGATTTGGTTGGTTTTAATGCGTCAAAAGGGGTCATAAGTTAATCTAGGACCCCTTTCGATGCATTTAATGACAACATATATCCCTTGAGGCCCTAAGACCCCTAGGAAAACATTTGGTTGGTTCCAATGTGTCAAAAGTGGTTGTAGGTTAACTTATGACCCCTTTAGATGCATTTCATGATAACATATGTCCTTAGGATCTCTAGGTACCCAAGGGACCTATTAGGTTGTTTTGAATGTGTTGAAAGGTGTCATAGGTTAGCCTATGACCTCTTTTGACACATTTCATGACAACATATGTCCCTAGGGGCCCTAGAACCCCTAGGGAGCAATTTGGTTGGTTTGAATACATTGAAAGGGGTCATACGTGAACCTATGACCCTTTTCTATGCACTTAATAACAACATATGTCCCTGGGGGCCCTAGGACCCTGAGGGACCTATTTGTTTGGTTTGAATGTGTCACTAGGGGTCATAGGTTAACCTATGACACCTTTCGATGCATTTTATGAAAACATATGTCCGTAGGGTCTGTAGGACCCCTAGGGACCTATTTGCTTATTTCAAATGCATCAAAATGGGTCATAGGTTAACCTATGACACCTTTCGATGCATTTCATGATAACATATGTCCCTTGTGGCCCAAGGACCCCAAGGGACATATTTGGTTGGTTTAAATTCGTCAAAAGGGGTCATACATTAACCTATGACCTTTTTCAATGCATTTCATGACAACATATGTCCTTAAGGGCCCTAGGACCCCTATGACTCCTAGGGACCTATTTGTTTGTTTTGAATGCATCAAAAAGGGGTCATAGGTTAACCTATGACCCATTTTGATTAATTTTATGACAACATATGTCTCTAGGGGCCTTAGAGCCCCTACCAACTAATTTTTTTGGTTTAAATATGTCAAAAGGGGTCATACATTAACCTATGACCCCTTTTGATGCATTTAAAGGCAACATATGTCCCTGGGGTGCCGAGGACACTGAGTGACATATTTGGTTGGTCTAAATGTGTCAAATGGGGTCATAGGTTAATTTCATGACAACATATATCCTGAGGAGTGCTAGGACCCTTAGGGACTTATTTGGTTGTTTTGAATGTGTCGAAAAGGGTCATAGGTTAGCATATGACCCCTTTCGATGCATTTTATGACAACATATGTCCCTAGCAGTCCTAGGACCCCTAAGGACCCTTTTGGTTGGTTCTAATGCATCTAAATGGGTCATAGGTTGACATATGACCCCTTTTGATGCATTTCATGACAACATACATCCCTAGGACCCCTAGGGACCTATTTTGTTGGTTCTTGTGCATTAAAAGGGGTCCTAAGTTAACCTACGACCCCTTTTAGTGCATTTCATGACAACATATTTCCCTAGGTGCCCTAGGATCCCTAGGGACTAATTTGGTTGGTTCTAATATGTCAAAAGGGGTCATAGGGTAACCTATGATCCCTTTTGACGAATTTCATAACAACATATGTCCCTATGGGCCCTAGGACCCCTAAGGACTCATTTGGATGGTTCAAATGCATTGAAATGGGATATGCATTAACCTAGGACCCATTTCAACGCATTTAATGAGAACATATGTCTACAGGGGCTCTATGACCCCTAGGGATCCATTTGGTTGGTTCCAATGCATCGAAAGGGGTTGTAGGTTAACCTATGACCCCTTTCGATAGATTTTGTGACAACATATGTCCCTACTATCCCTTAGGACCCCTAGATACCTATTTCATTGGTTTGAATGCATTGAAAGGGCTCATAGGTTAACCTATGACCCCTTTTGATGCATTTAATGATACCATATGTCTCTAGGGGCCCTAGGACACCTACAATCCTATTTGGTTGGTTTCAATGCATTGAAAGGAGTTATTAATATATGACCCATTTCGATGTATTTCATGACAACATATGTTCCTAGGACCCCTAGGGACCTATTTGTTTGGTACAAATGCATCAAGACACATTTCATCACAACATATGTCCCTAGGGGCCCTAAGACCCCTAGGGACCCATTTCATTAGTTCCAATGCATCAAAAAGTTCCATAGGTTAACCTATGACCCCTTTCGATGCACTTCATGACAACATATTTCCCTATAATATATAGGAACTTTTTGGTTTGTTTGAATGCGTTGAAATGGATCATAAGTTAACCTATAACCCCTTTCGACACATTTCATGACAACATATGTTTCTAGGGGCCTTAGGAATGCTAAGGACAAATTTAGTTGGTTTGAATATGTTGAAAGGTGTCATATGTTAACCTATGACCCCTTTGGATGCATTTCATGACAACATATGTGCCTAGAGTCTGTAGGACCCCTACAAACCTATTTGGTTGGTTTTAATGTGTCAAAAGGGGTCATGGATTAGGCAATCACCCAATTCAATGCAGGTCATGAAAACATATGTCCCTAGGCACCCTAAGACCCCTAGTGACCAATTTAGTTGGTTTGAATGCGTCGAAAGAGGTCGTGCATTAACTTATGACCCCTTTGAGTGCATTTTATGACAACAAATGTCCTTGGGGGCTCTATGACCCCTAGAAAACTCTTTTGTTCATTCCAATGTGCCGATAGGAGACATAGGTAAACCTATGACCCCTTTAAACTCTTTTCATGATAACATATGTCGCTAGGGGCCATAGGAACCCTAGGCACCTATTTTTTTGTTTCGAATGAATTGAAACAGGTCATATTTTAACCTATGACCCTTTTGATGCATTTCATGATAGCATATGTCCCTAGTGGCCCTACGACCCCTAGGGATATATTTGGTTAGTTTAAATATGTCAAAAAGTGTCATACGTTAACCTATGACCCTTTTCGATGCATTTTATGGCAACATATGTCCCTAGGGGCCCTAAGACCCCTAGGGACTCATTTGGTTGGTTAAAATGCATCGAAAGGGGTCATAGGTTAACCTATGACCCCTTTTGATGGACATATGTCCCTAAGATCCCTAGGGACCTATTTGGTTGGTTGGAATGCATCAAAAGTGGTCATAGGTTAACCTATGACCCATTTTGATGAATTTGATGATAACATATGTCCCTAGGAGCCCTAGGATCCCTAGTAATCAATTTAGTTGGTCTGAATATGTCAAAATGGATCATACGTTAACCTATGACCCCTTTTGATGTATTTAATGACAACATATGTGCTTGGGATCCCTAGGACACTGAGTGACCTATTTGGTTGGTTTGAATATGTGAAATGGGGTCATAGGTTAACATTTGACTCCTTTCGAAGCATTTCATGACAACATATGTCCTAAGGGGCCCTAGAACCCCTTGAGACTCATTTGGTTGTTTTGAATGTGTCGAATGGGGTCATAGGTTAGCATATGACCCCTTTCAATGCATTTCATGACAACATATGTCCCTAGGGGCCCTAGGACCCCTAGGGACCCATTTAGTTGGTTCCAATGCATCTAAAGGGGTCATAGGTTAACCTATGACCCAATTGGGTGCATTTCATGACAACATATGTCCTTAAGATCCCTAAGGACCTATTTGGTTGGTTCTAATGCATCAAAAAGGGTCATAAGTTAATCTATGACCACTTTCAATGCATTTAGTGACAACATATTCCCCTAGGGGCCTTAGGACCCCTAAGGACTGATTTGGTTGGTTCTAATACGTCCTTTTGATGCATTTCATAACAATATATGTCCCTATGGGCCCTAGCACCCTAAGGGACCCATTTGGATGGTTTGAATGAATTGAAAGGGGTTATACATTAACTTATGACCCATTTCGATGCATTTAATGAGAACATATGTTCCTAGGGGCCCTATGACCCCTAGGGATCCATTTGGTTTGTTCAATGCATCAAAATGGGTCGTAGGTTAACCTAGGACAACTTTGAACACATTTCATGACAACATATGTCTAATAACATATGTCCGTACTATCCATTAGGACCACTAGAGACCTATTTCATTGGTTTGAATGTTTCGAAAGGGGCCATAAGTTAACCTATGGCCCCTTGCGATGCATTTCATGACAACATATGTCTCTAGGGGCCTTGGGACCCCTAGGATCCCATTTGGTTGGTTCCAATGCATTGAAAGGGCTCATTAACCAATGACCCCTTTCGATGCATTTCATGACAACATATGTTCCTGGGACTCCTAGGGACCTATTTGTTTGGTACAAATGCATCAAGCTTATGACCCCTTTTGACACATTTCATCATAACATATGTCCCTAGGGGTGCTAAGAACCCCAGGGACCCATTTGGTCGGTTCCATTGCATCGAAAGGGGCCATAGGTTAACCTATGACCCCTTTCGACACACTTCATGAAAATATATATACCTAGTACATATAGGAACCATTATTTTGTTCAAATGTGTCAAAATGGGTCATAAGTTATCCTATGACCCCTTTTGATGCATTTCATGACAACATATGCTCCTAGGGGCCTTAGAATTGCTAAGGATAGATTTGGTTGGTTGGAATATGTCAAAAGGTGTCATATGTTAACTTATGAACCCATTCCACATATTTCATGATAACATATGACCC
Organism: Cupressus sempervirens; assembly: GCA_028749045.1. Lineage (NCBI taxonomy): Eukaryota > Viridiplantae > Streptophyta > Pinopsida > Cupressales > Cupressaceae > Cupressus > Cupressus sempervirens. The sequence continues at coordinate 643,871,622 of CM053789.1, read as the reverse complement.
TAGGGGCCCTAGGACTCCTAGGGACTGATTTGGTTGGTTCCAATGTATCAAAAGGGGTCATTGGTTAACCTATGACCCTTTTTGACATATTTCATGACAAGTTACATCTAATGAGTCGAAAGGGGTCATAGGTTAACCTATAATGCATTTTGATGCATTTTAATAGATTTCATTACAAAATGTCTCTAGTACCCCTAGGGACCTATTTGGTTTGTATGAATGCATCCAAAGGGGTCATAGGTTAACCTATGACCCGTTTCAACACATTTCATGACAACATATGTCCTTATGGGCCCTAGGACCCCTAGGGACTAATTTGGTGGGTTTGAATAAGTTCAAAGGGGTCATCGGTTAACCTATGACCTCTTTCGATGCATTTCATGACAACATATGTCCCTAAGGGCCCTAGGACACCTAGCGACCAATTTGGTTGGTCTGACTATGTCAAAAGGGTTCATATGTTAACCTATGACCTATTTTGATGCATTTAATGAGAGCACATGCTCCTAGGACCTCTTTCGATGCATTTCATGACAACATATGTCCCTAAGGGCCCTAGGACACCTAGCGACCAATTTGGTTGGTCTGACTATGTCAAAAGGGTTCATATGTTAACCTATGACCTATTTTGATGCATTTAATGAGAGCACATGCTCCTAGGGGCTGTAAGACCCCTAGGGACATATTTGGTTGGTTCCAATACGTCGAAAGGAGTCATAGGTTAACTTAGGACCCTTTTAGTTGCATTTTATGACAACATATTTCCCTAGGGTCCCTAGGACCCTTAGCAAGCTATTGCTTGGTTTTAATGTGTCAAAAGGGGTCACAAGTTAGCCAATAATCCCTTTCGATGCAAGTCATTACAACATATGTCCCAAGGGACCAACTTGGTTGGTTCAAAAAGATTAACCTATGACCACTTTCGATACATTTAGTGACAACATATGTCCCTAGGGGCCCTAGTACCCTTAGGGACTTATTTGGTTGGTTCCAATGCATCAAAAGGGGTCATGGCAAACCTATGACTCCTTTTAACTCATTTTATGACAACAATGTCGCTAGGGGCCCTAGGACCCCTAGTGACCTATTTGGTTGATTTGATTACGTCAAAAGGGGCATAGATTAAGCTATGACCCCTTTTCATGCATTTCATTATGACATATGTCCCTAGGGGTCCTATAGGATTGATTTAGTTGGTTCAAATGTGTCGAAAGGGGTTATAAGTTAACCTGGGACCAATTTGGTTGGTTCGAATGTGTGAAAAGAGTTCATATGTTAACCCATGACCCATTTTGATGCATTTAATGACAACATATGTCCCTAGGGGCTGTAGGACCCCTAGAGACATATTTGGTTGGTTCCAATACGTCAAAAGAACTCATAGGTTAACTTAGGACCCTTTTAGTCGCATTTCATGACAACATGTTTCCCTAGGGTCCATAGAACCCCTAGTAAGCTATTGGTTGGATTTAATGTGTCAAAAGGAGTTATAAGTTTTAACTAATGACCCCTTTTGATGCAAGTCATTACGACATATGTCCTAAGGGAGCAACTTGGTTGGTTCAAAAACATTAACTTATAACCACTTTCGATACATTTAATGATAACATATGTCCTTAGGGGCCCTAGTACCCCTAGGGACCTATTTGGTTGGTTCCAATGCATCAAAAGGGGTCATGGTAAATCTATGACTCCTTTTAACTCATTTCATGACAACTTATGTCCCTAGGGGCCCTAGGACCCCTAGTGATCTATTTGGTTGGTTTGAATGCGTCGAAAGGGGCATAGGTTAAGCTATGACCCATTTCCATGCATTTCATGATGACATATGTCCCTAGGGGTTGTAGGACCCCTAGGGAGTGATTTAGTTGGTTCAAATATGTTGAAAAGGGTTATAGGTTAACCTATGACAACTTCTGACACATTTCATGACAACATATCTCCCTAGGGGCCCTAGGAACCCTAGGGACCCATTTGGTTGGTTCCAATGTGTCGAAAGGGGTCATAAGTTAACCTTTGCCCCTTTTAGTGCATTTCATGACTACATATGTTCCTAGGGGCCCTAAGACCCATAAGGACCCATTTGGATGGTTCAAATGCATTGAAAGAAGTCATACATTAACCTATGAGCCCTTTTGATGCATTTAATGACAACATATGTCCTTAGGGGCCCTAAGAACCCTAGGGACCCATTTGGTTGGTTTTAATGCATCAAAAACTAATGACCCCTTTCAATGCATTTGATGACAACATATGTAACTAGGGGGACTATGACCCCTAGGGACCCATTTCCTTGGTTCCACTGTGTCAAATGATCATAGGTTAACATATCATGACTTTCAACGTATTTTATGATAACATATTTTCCTAGGACACCTAGGTACCTATATGGTTGGTTCCAATGCATTGAAAGGGGTTATACGTTAATCGATGACCCCTTTCGATGGATTTCATGATAACATATGTACCTAGGGGTGCTAGGACCCCTAGGGACTAATTTTTTTGGTTATAATATGTCAAAAGGGGTCATAGGGTAACCTATGACCCCTTTCGACCCATTTCATGACAACATATGTCACTAGGGAGCCTAGCACCCCTAGAGACCAATTTGGATGGTTCAAATGCATCGAAAAAGGTTATATGTTAACCTATGACCCATTTCAACACATTTCATGACAACATATTCTCTAGGGGCACTAGGACCCCTAGGCTCCCATTTGGTTGGTTCCAATCATCCAAAGGGATCTTAGTTTAACCTATGACCACTTTAAATGCATTTCATGACAACATATGTCCCTAGGGCCCCTAGAGAGCTATTTGGTTGGTACAAATGCATCGAAAGGTGTCATAGGGTAACAGATGACCCCTTTCAACACATTTGATGACAACATATGTCCCAAGGAGGACAAGGATCGCTAGGGGCCCATTTAGATTATTCCAACATGTTGAAAGGTCATAGGTTAACCTATGACCCCTTTTGACACATTTCATGAAAACATAAGTCCCTAGGGGCCTTAGGACCTTGAGGGACTCATTTGGTTTGTTCGAATGGATTAGAAGGGGTCATAGGTTAACCTATGACCCATTTTGATGCATTTCATCACAATATATGTCCAACAACATATGTCTCTATGGTCATTATGACCTCTAGGTACCTACTTCATTGGTTTTAATGCGTTTGACACATTTCATGACATCATGTGTCCCAAGGGGGCCTATAACCCCTAGGGACCCATCTATTTTGTTCAAATGTGTCGAAAGGTCATAGGTTAACCTATGATGTTGTTCAACTCATTTCATGACAAGATATGTCCCTAGGACACTTAGGCATCTATTTGGTTGGTTCCAATGCATTAGAAGGGGTTATAAGTTAACCTATGACCCCTTTTAGTGCATTTCAAGACAACATATCTCCCTAGGACCCCTAGGGACCTACTTGGTTGGTTCCAAAGCATTAAAAGGGGTCATAAGTTAACTGATGACCCCTGTCAATGCATTTCACGACAACATATATCTCTAGGGGCCCTAGGATGCCTAGGGATCAATTTGGTTGGTTCTAATGTGTTGAAAGGGGTCATAGGGTAACCTATGACCCCTTTCGATGCATTTCATGTCAACATATGTCCCTAGGGCCCCTAGGACCCCTAGGGATCCCTTTGGATGTTTCTAATGTGGTGAAAGGTGTTATACATTAACCTATGACCCATTTTGACACATTTAATGACAACATAAGTCCCTAGGGGCCCTACAACCCCTAGGGATTCATTTGGTTGGTTCCAATGTGTTGAAAGGGGTCATAGGTTAACCTATAACCCCTTTCAATGCATTTTGTGACAACATATGTCCCTAGGGTCCCTAGGACCCCTAGGGACTTAATTCGTTGGTTTGAATGTGTCAAAAGGGGTGATAGGTGAACTTGTGATCCCTTTTGACAAATTTCATGACAGCCTATGTCCCTACGGGCCCTCGGACCCCTAGGGACCCATTTGGTTGGTTCCAATGCATCGAAAGGGATAATAAATTAACTTTTGATCACTTTTGATGCATTTCATGACGATATATGTCTCTAAGATCCCTAGGGACCTATTTGGTTGGTTCAAAGGTGTTAAAAGAGGTCATAGGTTAACCTATGACCCCTTTCAAATGTGTCACTAGTTAACCTATTATCGCTTTCGATGCATTTCATTAGAACCTATCTCCCTAGGGGCCCTAGGATCCCTATAGACCTATTGGCTAGTTTGAATGCATCAAAAGGGGTCATAGGTTGACCTATGACCCCTTTCAACATATTTCATGACAATATATGTCCATAGGGGCCCTAGGACCCCTACAAATAGATTAGGTTTTTTTGAATGCATCAAAAGGTGTCATAGGTTAAACTATGACTCCTTTCGACGCATTTTATGACAATATATGTCCTTAAGGGCCCTAAGAATCCTAAAACATATTTGGTTGGTTTGAATAGTTCAAAAGGGGTTATAGGTTAACCTATGAACCCGTTTGATGCATTTCATGACAATATATTTCCCTAAGGGCCCTAGGACACCTACAGACCGATTTGGTTGGTTCAAATGCATAGAAAGGGGTCATAGTTTACCTATGACCCCTTTCGACATATTTCATGACAACATATGTCCATAGGGGGCGTAGAACCCATAGGGTCGCATTTGGTTAGTTCCAATGCATCAAAAGCTTTCGACACATTTCATGACAACATATGTCCCTAGAACCCCTAGGGACCTATTTGGTTGGTTTGGATGTGTCAAAAGGAGTCATAAGTTAACTCATCGCCACTTTTAATGCATTTTGTGACAACATATTTTCCTAGGGGCCTTAGGACCCCTATGATCTAGTTTGGTTGGTTTATATACATCGAAAGGGGTCATAGGTTAACCTATAACCCCTTTTGATGCATTTCATAAAAAACATATGTCCCTAGAGGCCCTAGGACCCCTAGGGACCAAATCATTCCTTTAGATTGATTTGGTCAGTTCCAATGCATCTAAAGGGGTCATAGGTTAACCTAATCCCCTTTTAATGCATTTCATGACAACATGTGTCCCTAGGGGCCATAGGACCCCTAGGGACTTATTTGGTTGGTTTCAATGTGTTGAAAGGGGTAATAGGTTAACCTATGACCCCTTTTGATGAATTTCATGACAACATATGTCCATAGGACACCTATGGAACTATTTGGTTGGTTTGAATGCATTGAAAGGGGTCATAGGTTAATGTATGACATTATTTGACACATTTCATTACAACATATGTTGTTAGGGGCCCTAGGACTCCTTGGGACTGATTTGGTTTCTTTGAATAAGTCAAAAGGGGTCCTAGGTTAAACTATGACCATTTCAAATGGATTTCATGAAAACATATGTGCCTTGGGGCCCTAGGACCCCAAGGGATCCATTTAGTTGGTTCAAATGCACCAACTGGGGTCATATGTTAACTTATGAAGCCTTTCAATGCATTTATTGACAACATGTGTCCCTACGGGCCTTGAGACCCCCAGGGAAACATTTAGTTGGTTCTAATGCATCAAAAGTGTTTGTAGGATAACCTATGACCCCTTTAGATGAATTTCATGAGAATATATGTCCCTAGGATCTCTAAGAATCCAAAAGACCTATTTGGTTAGTTTGAATGTGTTGAAAGGGGTCATATGTTTACATATGACCCATTTTGATGCATTTCATGTCAAAATATGTCCTTAGGGGCCCTAGGACCCCTAGGGACCTATTTGGTTTGTTTGAATGCATAGAAAGGGGTCATACATTAACCTATGACCCTTTTCTATGCATTTAATGACAACATATGTCATTGGGGGTGTTAGGACCCCTAGGGACCTATGTGGTTGGTTTGAATGCATCGAAAGGGGTCATAGGTTAACCTACGACACCTTTTGATGCATTTCATGACAACATATGTCCCTAAGGGACCTATTTGTTTGTTTTGAATGTATCAAAAGGTCTCATAGGTTAAGGTATGACCCCTTTCAATGATTTTATTATGACATATGTCCTTAGGGGCCCCTAAGGACCGATTTGGTTGCTTCAAATGCATCAAATGGGGTCATAGGTTAACCTATGGCCCCTTTCAATGCATTTCATGACAACATATGTCACTAGGACCCCTACAGACCTATTTTGTTGGTTCCAATGCGAAAAAGGGGTCATAAGTTAACCTATGACTATTTTTTTCATATTTCATGACAACATATGTCCCTAGGGGCCCTAAGACCCTTAGGGACCAATTTTGTTGGTTTGAATATGTCAAAAGTGGTCATAGGCTAACCTATGATCCCTTCTGATGCATTTCATGACAATATATGTCCCTAGGGGTCATAAGACCCATAGGGACCCATTTGGATGGTTCTAATGCATCGAAAGGGGTCATACATTTAATTATGACCCCTTTCAATGCATTTAATGACAACATATGTCCCAAGGGTGCCTAGGACCCCTAGGGACCCATTTATTTGGTTCTAATTCATTGAAAGGGTCATAGGTTAACCTATGACTCCTTTCAATACATTTCTTGACAACATATGTCCCAAGGGGCCCTAAAACCCCTAGGCTCCGATTTGGTTTGTTCCAATGCATCAAAAAGGGTAAGAGGTTAACCTATGAGCCGTTTCTATGTATTTCATGGTAACATATGTCCCTAGGACCCCTAGGGACCTATTTGGTTGGTTTGAATGTGTTGAAAGGGGTCATAGGTTTACTTATGACAACTTTTGACACAATTCATGACAACATATGTTCTTAGGAGCCCTAGGACCCCTAGGGACTAATTTGGTTGGTTCTCATAAGTCAAAAGGGGTCATAGGTTAAATTATGACCTGTTTTGATGCAATTCATGACAACATATTTCCCTAGGGGCCCTACAACCTCTTGGGACCCATTTAGTTGGTTGCAATGCATCCAAAGGTGTCATATGTTAACCTATGACCCCTTTTGATGCATTTAATGGCAACATATGTCCCTAGGGGCCCTAGAACCCCTAGGGACACATTTGGTTGGTTCCATTGCATTGAAAGGTGTTGTAGGTTAACCTATGACCCCTTTTGATGCATTTCATCACAACATATGTCCCTAGGGTCGCTAGTACCCCTAGGGACCTATTTTGTTGGTTTAAATGTGTTGAATGAGGTCATAGGTTAACTTATGACCTCTGTTGACATATTTCATGAAAACATACATCCATAGGGGTCCTAGGATCTGTAGGCTCCCATTTGGTTGATTTTGATCCGTCGAAAGAGGTCATAGGTTAACCTTGTTGGAAATATAGATGGATTAACTGAGAAGGGGGGGTGCATTAGTTATCCCAAATATATTTCATATATTCCTTAGATGCCTAATAAAACTATTTACGATTGTCACTCTGTAAACATACTTAAATTGATGTAACTTAGTAAATGCAATGTATGTTATACTTTAATAGATCTTAAACATTGACAGTGATTAACATGCAAGCATAAAAGAATGAACACATGAGACGCTAAATTTAACATGGAAACCCAATATGGAAAAAACCACCACATAACTAGCTATTGATTTTCACTCTTTTGAAGTGAGCCTTTTTAGGAGCCAACCTAGTTAAAGGTTACAAAACACACTGTTAGGTGTGACCTTGTTAGAGGATTTAATCACCCTATTAGGAGTGGCCTTGCAAGAGGTCTTAAAATAATTCAATGAAATTATGACCTTGTTAGAGGATTTACAATTGGCTATTAAACCAACTCTGTCAAGAGATTTTGGAATCACTACTACAATGGTAAGAAAGTAACAATGAAATGACCTGAATGAGATGTAACCGAATTTCTAATTACAAATATCTATTTTGCTTCATGCTAGATCCTTCCTAATTGAATATAACTTTATTTCTCCTCAAGGATGTCTGACCATCCTTCAAGTTCGCTCACACTTTCTACCTCAAACAATCAATACACTTACATACTCGCATATACTTTAGAAAACTCAACTTGACCTTTCATATATACCATCTAGATTATCAAGTTGGCTCAATTAAAACTTACAATAACCAATAAATATTAGCATAGTCAGCTTAAATCAATACTTGAAATCATTAAACTTCATTTCTCAAATCAAAAAAATCCTTCATTGGTTGACCCTACTCGATAAACACTGATCTAGAAATGATTTCCTCTATTGACCAACAGACACTTGGTTAACACTGTGAAACTTGCAAAATCCTTTGGCAACTAAGTGAACTTGGTGAACACTGACTCTAGCAAAATTTTCTTTCGTTAACCATGAGAGCTTGGTTAACACTACTTTCTACCATAATCTCCTTCGATGCCTAAGTGAGCTTGGTAGATACTATTTTCACAAAATAATCTCTACGAATGCTCAGTAGACAAGAGAAAATGTCTTGTTGACCAAGTGAGGTCAGTAAGAACTAACTAATAGCTGATATGACATTTGTGTAACATCAAAGACAACACACAATTAAACAATTGTATCCAATAATCTCCCTCTTTGGCATTGATGGAAACACAACATGTCATAGCACAATAAAATTTGGAAACAAGATTTTCTCTGATAGAAATTTTCTCCCTCTTATATTTCTATACCACAAGTTTTTCATATGCAATGATCTCCCTCTATGAAGGAATTACATAACTTCTTCCTCAAAACAAATTTCAGAAAGATATGACAATAAACTCCCCCTCTTTGACAACACATGCCAAAGACAACACATACCAAATGATTATCAATGTACCTTGAATACTGATTCCTATTCAATGTTCTCATGACTATTGTAATGCCCCGCCAAGGGATCCAAAGGATTAACCTAGAATTTCACTAAGTTTGGTAACATTTTTTTTAATAAAATTACAAGAAAGTAAATACCACATATAACTTATTCACAATAACAGAAGCAATAGCAATGTCCATCATAACATACTTAACATATTACATTCTTTAAAGATCCCTTAACGTGAATTACATACATGTTTCCATCTAGTACAACATTCACATGAAATAATAATGATAAGTCCAATGTTTATACATTACATTTCCAAATGCTCAATCATCCTCTGTACATGTCACAGGGTATGACAAGCTCAAAGAATATACATATGTAGAATAAGGTACATCATCCTATTCTAATCCATGATACATCAAAGTAAAGATAATCACATGATACACATGATACATCATCATAGAAGTCATATACATCCATCATAAAGATCAAATCAGATAAACTAAGTGCACGGTTCCTCCCAACCGTTAATAGCATCATTAGACCATCGTGGGCCCTAGCCATCCCTCCGTGCGTAACATCCCCAAATCACCGAAGAGATCATCGGCATTAACATAGTAGGAATGTCACTCCTAATAAATACAACATCATATGTATAAAGTAATCTAACATGCATATATAAGCATAAGACAACATCATCTAACATGCTAATCATCAATGAAAGGATACATATCCACCATCACGAAGGATGCTTCAACCATGATGTCTCAATGAATCTCAAATAATAAGAGTGGAAAATACACTACCACCCTACAGTGAGGTACCTAAGTGGTCCACTCCCACCGTGCTAAGGAGATAATCTCAAGTCCCAAACAGGCTATCAAAATTACATAGCACAAGTCTCTAAAGTCCAGGAATCCTAAAAGTATACTAACTCAAAGGTTCCAATCACAAAACAAACATCTACTGCCCAGAGGCACACAATGACATGTAGGAACCTACTATGCAAGCGGGAAAGTGTCATCACATTTATCTTGTACAAGTTACCCTGGCAGTTAGCTAAACTCCACGGGTCCATACATATCTCATGCAGCCACTAGTATCCTCTCATACTGACAAGGCATACTATAGAATGCAAGGTCGCAACTATGTGTTCTCACTACTCCCATCCTAGCCTATACAAGCACTCAAGGCATGGGTGAGAACAAAACACTTATCTTTTTAGGTTCATTCAGTTAGTATTAGGTGTGAATGTTGTCACTTATTAATCCAACTTACATTGAGTTACCCTGGCAGCCTCTTAGGGCCCCGGCCCCCATTGCAAGCCACTTCCTGACACTACATGCAGATATCCTACCCTAATGCTCATGGTATCATAAATCATCAAAATCACCAAAGAAAATCCATAATAAAATCATCAAATATCCACAATAAGAATCATCAAGTATCCATGATAAAATCATCAAATATGCATAAAAGCATCAAATCTCCATGAGCAACGTCCATAGAAAATCATGACCATAACAGCTCTCTATTGGCAACTGAAGTATCACTGATAATTATCAAGTATCCAATGGTTCTCAATAACCAAAATATGTCTCAATCATACTGATCAAAGACTCCAAAAATGGTTAAGTAGAACATGTCACAACATGACATCATCAAGAATAAATCCACATATCAGTCCCATCACGACGACTAGAATATAACCAAGGATAACTGATCGATGACCAAAAATAATGGTTAAGTCAAGGGTCTCAAACATAAGAATCTCAAATTTAACAATCAATAATCACAACCAATACATAGAGCATTCCATCACATAATCATGGTTGGGTTTATAAAGATCGAGAATAAAACATCATCATGACATCACAATCACATAACCCCTAAGCCTCTGGTAGACATCCTATACTGGTCAACACTAGCCAACCCAAAATCCAAAACATTAGCATAAAGAATACACAATGTAAACACATGTTTTGGTTTTGCTAAGTTTTCAAATTTGAATGTAAAAGTCTCAATTTACGTTTCCAAGTTTAGAGGAAGAATTAGAGGAACATTTTCCTACATTTTTCCATGTATTATTTTTGGATGGATAAAAGTTTTCCTCTAAAATCCAATTTCCAATTATAATATTTTATTAAAATCGTTCCCCACCAACTTTAATTAAATTTCATATACTTTATATCTTTTATAATTTAAAACTATTAATTAAATCTTAATAGTTAAATTATAAAATTATAAAATTATTCATCATTATAAAAGATGAATTCTTAAGTCTTTTATCAAATAATTTTAAATCTTTTTAATAACATATTTACATATTACATATATACATATATATATATATTTAAATATATATATACATACATATATAATATATAAATATTTATTATTAACACATTTTATTAAAAAAATTGAATAACATTAATTTCGATTGAAACCAAATATCATATGAAAACTGAAATGAAATACGATTTCATTTATATCATAAAACAATGTTAAAAACTTTATATAAAACATATATACGTAATACCTGCGGATCGCAGGGTACGTTGCGGTCGCAGGTACACTGCAGACCGCAGGTACACTGCGGTGCTGCCGGTTTACTTTGGTAATTTCCACCGGCAGGAGTGGGAAAACACGTTCCCCTGCCCAAAATTTATAATTATATTTGCGCTTTATTAAAACGCATTCCTACCAACGCGATGCGTCATTCGCTCGTTGTAAATGACATTCAAATTTTTAATAATATATATATATATACATATGTATATATATATATATTAAACTATATATGTATATATATATGTGTGTGTATATATATATATATAGAGAGAGAGAGAGAGTTTAATCATTTATCATAGCATATAGACATATATACATACATATGTATTCAGATTTGGAAATATAATTATATATAAATTTCAACTCTCAGAATTTTTCTACAAGCCTCTAAATCACAAATTTATCCAAATATTAACCTAATGGATTTGGCCATGAATTTAAGACCTTAGTCCCATTTTCCTTTCAGATAAATTTAATTGCCCAAATTGAAAATGCATAATAAAAATATGAGATTCCTCAGAAGACATGTGGAAGACACGAAGAAGACAGGAATGCATGATGCGGAAATAGCATAAGTAAAATCACAAGAATCTACCTAGATTCTGATGCTAATTCACTCTTCCTCAGAAAACCCGTAGAGCAAGCTCCCTTCTTCAGAATTCTCGAGTCCTCCAATGCTCCAATTGTTCTCCACGCTATCCACACTATGTCTAAGCTTCTAGGAATGCCTGAATATAAAGAGCTCTCAGGAAACCTCTAGAATGCTTCTAGAAACAGCTGGAAGGTGTCACCAACTAAGCATGGGTCTTTTCCAACCTTTTTGATGAGCCATAGGGTTGTAGACACCATGTGCTTAATTGATGCACTAACCCTTGTGTTGTTGACACATGAGAAATAGCGAAATGCGTTAATTCCCATGCAAGCTTATAACTCCAATTTACTTTTTAAATAATTCTCATTTAAATATTTATAACTTCCATTTTAATTTTATAACTTTTATTTTAATTTTTATAACTTTTATTATTATTATTTGTTTATTAATTTATTAGTATTTTATAATTATTATTTATTTTAATTTCTAATTTTCTTTTATTTAATTCTTTTCTTTCAATTAATTCTCCTTTAATTAATTATGATCAAAATATCAAAGATCATGATATTTAATTTTCTCAATTAATTAATTTATTAATTAAATCTATTTGTTGAGACTTAATTAATAGAAAATTCACCATAGACCTCCAAGATAAAATATGAAAACCCATCATAGGACAATTCATACAAAATCAGTCTAAAGGATTAAAAATCATGAAATATGTCATCCGACACATTCAGTTTGTACTCAACTTTGATACTTGTCCTAACTCACTAGTACAAATGGTTTTAGGGTTTGGGATTTGGACTTGAGAATTTATCTCCCTTCTCTTATCATTGAGATAGTATAATAGGGTACGCTCATCCTGGCAATTCAGGGAAGTCGATACCCGGTACCTGCAACCTGCAAAAAAACCATGCATGTACATACAATATATATAGTGCTAAGCTAAACAGGCAATGGCAGGAAGTGGTGCATCATGTAGATCTTGACTAAGCAGGTGACTACAACTCCCTTCCTTAACCACATCAGAAACGCCATACAATAAAAAAACACGCACACCATACACATGCAAGTATGGGGTAAGTATCCATAATAAAACACATGAGATAATAAACCATCTAACTAATCATCAACAATAGCTGAAAAAAATATAATGATCATCATACATACATGAAATGTAAAGTCTAAATGATCTCATCATATAACAACTGAATCCATAACATAATGTCTGATAGTGTCAAAACAATACCACTAATCCATTAACATAAAGCTAGTCTATCATAGTCTGATAATAATAGCAATAATATGTCCAGAAAAGATGTGAACGAGGGTAGGCACTACAACTATACTGCATCAACTAATAGATCTTCAACTTGGTTCCTATTGATGCATCACTAAAACTCTATTTTAGTGAGCTTCAGATAGGGTAATGACCCCTAGCTTACCTCTTAGAATAGGATAAAGAGATCCTATTGCAATCTGTTCTTTTGTATGCACATACTCCAATCTAATCTCTTTGTCTTGCACCAATTTTCTAAAAAAATGATATTTCATAGCAATATGATTGATTTTGGAATGCATTACTACATTTTTAGATATGTTAATTGAACTTGTATTATCACAAAACATGACAATTGGTTCTTTGATCTCAACCTTCATGCCTTCCAACAACTATTTAAACCAAACAATATTAGAATAATTCACTACTACTACAACATATTATGCCTTTGCTGTAGATTGGGATGTGCAATTTTTCTTTTTGCTTGACCAAGATACCAATCTTTTACCAAGAAAGAATGCTCCTCCACTTGTACTCTTTTAGTCATCCATATTTCTAGCCCAATCAACATTAGTGAACACTTTTTGGTTCAAATTTCCTCCAAGTTTATACCATAGACCATAATCTTTAATACCTTTCAAATATCTCAAGATTCTTTTGATTGCCATCATATGGTTTTTTCTAGGTTTAGGTAAGAATCTTTCTACTATACCAACTACAAGAGTAATGTCAAGTCTTGTATGAACCACATACTATAATTTTCCAATCATTGATCTATATAAGGTGTGATCTCCCTCTCTTGAATCATCACCTTTGGTAAGTTTTAATCCAGTACACATGGGGGTTCCAATTAGTTTACAATCTTCCATACCAAACTTCTTGAGTATCTCCTTCATATAATTTGACTAAGTAATGTAGATACCATTCTTTCTTTGTTGTATCTACAATCCTACAAAGAACTTAATCTCACCAAACATAGACATTTCAAACTCTTTGTTCATTTTCTTTGAAAATTATTTGCATAGATCATCATTCCCTGTAAATAAAGTATCATCCACAAATATTTCTACCAATATAATCTTGTTGTTTGGTCCTTCCTTGATGTACACACAATTGTTATCATTTATTCTCTGTAAACCAATCTGTATAAGGTAGTTGTGCAACCTCTCATACCATGCTCTAGGAGCTTGTTTTAGACCATATAATGCTTTGTGTAATTTGTACACCATGTTCCTTATGTTTCGATCAACAAAACCTTTAGGTTGCTCAATGTAGCCTTCTTCATCAAGAATACCATTGAGAAATGCAGATTTAACATACATCTGATATACCTTAAATCCTTTATGTGTTGCATATGCAAGTAAGGTCCTGACACCTTCCAATCTTGCAACAGGAGCAAAAGTCTCACCATAATCAATTCCTTCTTCTTGAGAATAGCCTTTACATACCAATCTAGCTTTGTTTCTTGATACCTTACCATCTTCATTCAACTTATTCTTGAATACCTATTTTGTTCCAATCACATTTTTATCTTTAGGTCTAGGTACAAGAGTCCAGATTTTGTTCTTCTCTATTTTCTCTATTTCTTCATTCATAGCCTCAATCCAACTTTCATTTTCCAATGCATCTCTAACATTTCTAGGTTCAAAATAAACAATTAAGCATGTACCTTTTAGCTTACTTCTTGTCATAGTACCTTCTAATTTATCTCCAATAATCTAGTTTGGTGCATAATGCCTCCTAACATACTTGGCTAATACAGGTTCTTTTCCTTTTGATTGAACTCCACTATCTTCATTTTGAATTTCAAATTCTAGCTCTAGTTGATCTGTTTATGGCTCAGGTCCTTCAAACTTGGTAGGCATTGGCTCGATAGCTTCAGACTATGACTTGGTTTGAACTTCGTGCAACTCGGTGACTATGGAAGACTCTGAAGTTGAAGTCTTCTTATTGATAGATATGTCTAGAAATGTATTAGCTATGATGTAAACAAGTCTCTTCTAGTCTTCTAGTTCCTTTTTGGTTTCTTCTTTAGTCTATTCTACAAACTCATCAATTCTCACATGTGCACTTTCTATGATTTTATGAGTAGATAGATTCAAACATCTATATGCCTTACTTTTGCAAGAATATCCTAAGAATATACCTTCATCACCTTTCACATCAAATTTTCCTTTTCTAATTTTTTTCAAGATATAACATTTAATTCTAAATACTTTCAAGTAACTTAAATTAGGTTTATAGCCATACCATAGCTCACAGAGGGTTTTAAATGAGTCCTTCTTCAACTGTACTTGGTTTAAGGTATGAACTGCAGTGTTGATAGCTTTTTTCTAGTATTTGATAGCAATGTTCTTTTCAATCATTAAATTCCTTGCACAATCCATGATAGATCTATTCCTCCTTTTAGCTGTTCCATTCTGATCAGGAGTTCCAAGGGCTGATACCTATCTTTTGATTCATTATAGATGAATTCAACACCTCTATCTAATCTCAATCATTTCAATCTTTTCCCTATTTTCTTCTCTACTCTTGCCAAATACCATTTGAATTTCTCAAATGCTTTTGATTTTTCTCTAAGATACAAAACAATCATCATTCTTGAATAGTAATCAACAAAAATAAATTTTTTTTTTTCACCAGTATAGCTTTCTATTCTAATAGGTCCACACAAAAAAGTATGCACAATTTTCAAGATATCTTTATTTTGATAGTTTTTTCTTTTAAAACCAATCTTTCTCATTTTTCCAATCTGACAATTCTTACATAAACCAACATCTAGTTTCTTTAAATTAAGAATGCCTTTTACTTTCCTGAATTTTCTTATCTTCACCATGTTATCAAAATTTACATGACATGACTTTTTGTGCCATAACAAACTTTCTTCAGCTTGAGCAATAAAACATGAGCAATCACCAAGATCAAGATAAAATAGGTTACCTTTTGTTTTTTTTCTTGATTCAATTAGTTTTCCTTTGTCATCCAACAGTCTTGCCTTGCCATGTATGAATTCCACCTTGAATCCAATGTTGATTAGCTATGTCACACTCAAAAGATTATGTTTTAGTCCTTCAACCCAATAGGCATTGTCACATTCAAGTTCTTTGGTTAATGAGATTCAACCACTCCCTTTTATGCAACAAGGTTCATTGTTTCCAAACCTTACACTACCACTATCATAGTCTTCAAAATGTTCAAACTTTGTTTTGTCACCAGTCATATGATGTGAACATCCACTATCTATGATGCATGTATCATTTTTTATCACATGAGAGATAAGTGCCATCTTATCTTCTTCATCATCAAATTCATCTTTCACAATAATGTAAACTATTTCATCTTCACTATTATCAAATCTTTAGCCATAAAACAAGTCTTCTTACCTTTATTCTTGAATGATTTGTGATTTTTTAAATCCTTCTTGCCATTGTACTTGAGACTCTTCTTTTCATCCTTATCTTTGTCAAGGCACCTAGTAACAATATGACCAACTTCTTCACATGAAAAATAGATTAAGGGAACTTTACCTTTGTATTTTCCTCTACCTCTAGAATATTTCCTTGCAAGTAGAGCTTCAACAACTTCAAGGTCAATATCACAACTTTCCTCTGATTCTTCTTTACTTTCTGACTAAATGTCCTTTATTTTCTTGCTTTTCTCCTTAAGTGAAAGCTTGGCTTCAAATGTAAACTCAATATTTTTGGAAGCTAGAACATAATTGTAATAATTTTCTAGTTCAAATGTTGTCAATCTTCCCACTAAGGTATCTAAAGTTATCTTATGATTTGTCTCACATTTCCTTTCTTGAATAGCAGATACTCTAATTGCATAGATAGGAAGCAATTTTCTGAGAACTTTATTTACAACAATTTCTTCCTTGATTTCTCCTCCAAATGTTTTGATTGCATTGACACTAGCTTTAATTCTTCTCACATATTTTCCAACATTTTTATTTTCTCTCATTCTCATCTAATCAAACTATCCTCTAAGGCTTTCAGCTTTGGCTCTCCACACAATTTCATCACCACCATAGATGTCTTTAAGCTTGTTCCACATTTCACAAGTAGTTTTTTAGTCCTTGACATCATCAAATTCCTCATAGCTAAGAGCAGATGCAATATCTATCATCATGGTGTTATGGGTATTTTTCTTAGCAATATCTCCAATAGATAATGTACCAGAAGGAGTTGTGTATTCTTCATCAAGGTATTTGCATCTTGAATCACCAATGGAAGCCAAATGAAGTCTCATGAGTTCCTACCATGCTCAAAGTTATCTCGGTTAAGCTTTGGAATTTCTCTCTTGTAATACATTATGATCTTTAGTTTAGGTCCTTGAAACCTTTCCTACAAGCACCAAAAGCTCTAATACCAATTTTTGTAAATATAGATGGAGTAACTGAGAGGGGGGATGAATCAATTATCCTAAAAATATTTCACAAATCCCTTAGATGTCTGATAAAACTATTTATTGCTGTCACTTAGTGAACATACTTAAAATGTTGTAACTCGATAAATGCAATGTATGTTATACTTTAACAAATCTTAAAAATTCATAGTGATTAACATGCAAGCATAAAAGAATGAACACATGAGACACCATATTTAATATGGAAACCTAATATGAGAAAAACCACCAAGTAATTAGCTACTAATTTTCACTCTTCTAAAGTGAGCCTTGTTAGGAGAAAACCTAGTTAAAGGTTACAAAACACACTGTTAGGTGTGACCTTGTTAGAGGATTTAATCACCCTGTTAGGAGTGGCCTTGCAAGATGTCTTAAAAAATTTCAATAGAGCTATCACCTTTTTAGAGGATTTACAACTGATTAGTAAACCAACTCTGTCAAGAGATTTATGAATCACTACTACAATGGTAAGAAAGTAATAATGAAATGACCTAAATGAGATGCAACTAAATTGTTGATTACAAATCTATGTTCTGCTTCATGCAGATCCTTCCTAATCAAATATAACTTTGCTACTGCTCAAGGATATTTGACCATCCTTCAAGTTCGCTCACAGTTTCCACCTCAAACAATCAATACACTTGCATACTCACTCATACTTTAGAAAACTCAACTTGAACTTTCATATATACCATCCAGATTATCAAGTCAGCTCAATTACAACTTACAATGACCAATAAAAATTACCACAATCAGCTGAAATCAATACTTGAAATAATTAAACTTCATTTCTCAAATCAACAAAATCCT
Source organism: Cupressus sempervirens (assembly GCA_028749045.1). Taxonomy (NCBI): domain Eukaryota; kingdom Viridiplantae; phylum Streptophyta; class Pinopsida; order Cupressales; family Cupressaceae; genus Cupressus; species Cupressus sempervirens. The sequence goes on along the minus strand of CM053789.1, from coordinate 643,853,227 downwards.
TCATTGGCTGACCTTGCTTGGTAAACATTGATCCTAAAATGATTTCTTGTGTTGACCAACAGACACTTGGTCAACACTGTGAAACTTGCAAAATCCTTTGGCAACCGAGTGAACTCGGTGAACACTAACTTTGGCCAACTTTTCCTTCGTTAACCATGAGAGCTTGGTTAACACTACTTTCTTCCATAATCTCCTTTGACACCTGAGTGAGCTCGAAAGATACTATCTTTGCAGAGTAATCTCCAAGAATGCTTAGTAGACAAGAGAAAATGTCTTGCTGACCAAGTGAGCTCAGTAAGCATTGACTAATAGCTGATATGACATTTGTGTAACATCAAAGAATACACATAATTAGATAATTGTATCCAACAAACCAATGACCCCTTTTGATGCATTTCATGACAACATATGTCCCTAGGGGCCCTAGGACCCCTAAGGATCAATTTGGTTGATTTTGAATGCATTGAAAGGGGTCATAGGTTAAGCTATGACCCCTATCAGCACATTTCATAACAAAATATGTCCCTAGGGGCCCTATGACCCTTATGGACACATTTGGTTGGTTCGAATGCATCAAAAGGGATCATTCCTTAATGTATGATGCCTTTCAATGCATTTAATGAAAACATCTGTCCCTAGGGGCCCTAGGACCCCTCCAGATGCATTTGGTTGTTTCAAATGCATCAAAAGGTGTCCTAAGTTAACCTTTGACCCCTTTCGATGAATTTCATGAAAGCATATGTTCCTAGGGGCCCTAGGACCCTAGGGACCTATTTGGCTAGTTTGAATGTGTCGAAAGTGGTTAGAGTTTAACCTATGACACCTTTTGACACATTTCATAGAAACATATGTCCTTAGTGGCCCTTGGATCCCTAGGGATCAATTTTTTTGGTTTGAATGTGTTGAATGGTGTCATAGGTTAACCTATAAACCTTTTTGACCTATTTCATTACAAAATATGTCCCTAGGGGCCGTAGGACCCCGAGGGACCTATTTGGTTAGTTTGAGAATGTCAAAAGACATCATAGGTTAACCTATAAACTCTTTTGATGTATTTCATGAAAACATATCTCTCTACAGGTCCTAGGACCCCTATGGACCAATTTAACTAGTTCAAATGCGTCAAAAGGGGTGATAGACCCCTTTCCATGTATTTCATCACAACATGTGTCCCTAGGGGCCATAGGACCTCTAGGGACCTATTTGTTTGTTTTGAATGCAATGAACAAGGTTAGAGGTTTACATGTGACCTATTTTGATGCATTTCATAACAACATATATCCCTAGGGGCCCTAGGACCCCAAGGGACACATTTGGTTTGTTTGAATGTGTCAAAAGGGGCCATACATTAACCTATGACCCATTTTGATGCATTTCATTAGAACATATGTCCCTAGGCACCCTAGGAATCCTAGTGACTCATTTGGTTGGTTACAATATGTCGAAAGGGGTTAGGGGTTAAGCTACGACCAATTTTAATGCATTTCATGACAACATATGTCCCTAGGATACCTAGGGACATATGTTGTCATTAAATGCATCGAAAGGGGTAATAGTCTAACCTATGACCCCTTTTGACACATTTCATGACAACACCTATGACCCCTTTTGATGGATTTCATGACAACATATGTCCCTAGGGGCCCTAGGACCCCTAGGGATTGATTTTGTTGGTTTGAATGATGTATTTAATGACAACATATGTCCTTAGGACCCCTACGGACCTATTTGGTTGGTTGGAATGCATAAAAATGGATCACAGGTTAACCTATGACTCCTTTCGATAAATTTCATGACAACATATGTCCCTAGGGGCCCTAGGATCCCTAAAGACATATTTGGTTGTTTGAAATGAATAGAAAGGGGTCATAGGTTAACCTATGACCCCTTTTGACATATTTCTTGACAACATATGTCCCTACAGGCCCTGAAACCACTAGGTACCAATTTGGTTGGCTAAAATGTGTTGAAAAGGGTCATAGGTTAACTTATGACCGCTTTCAACATATTTCATGACAACATATGTTCTTAGGGGCCCTGAAACCCCTAGAAATCCATTTGGTTGGTTCTAATACATTGAAAGGGGTCATAGGCTAACCTATGACCCTTTCGATGCATTTCACAACAACATATGTCCCTAGGACCACTAGGGACCTATTTGGTTGGTTCAAATGCATTAAAAGGGGTCATAGGTTAACCTATGACCACTTTTGATGCAATTCATGACATCATATGTACCTAAGGGCCCTACGACCCCTTGGGATCAGTTTGGTTGGTTCAAATATTTTAAATGCATTTCATGACAACATATGCCCCTAAGGGCCCTAGGACCCCTAAGGACCCATTTAGATAGTTCAAATGTCTTGAGAGGGGTCATATGTTAACCTATGATCCCTTTCAACACATTTAATAACATATGTCCCTAAGGGCTCTAGGACCCCTAGGGACCCATTTGGTTGGTTCCAATGGGTCAAAAAGGGTCATAGGTTAACCTATGACCCCTTACGATGCATTTCATGACAACATATACCCCTAGGGGTTCAAATACATCAAAAGGGGTCATTGTTTAACCTATGACCCCTTTTGATGTATTTCATAACAACATATTTTAGCAGGGACCCTAGGACCCCTAGGCTCCCATTTGGTTGGTTCCAATGTGTTGATGCATTGGATGATAAAATATGTCCTTAGGGGCACTAGGACCCCTAGGGACTAACTTGGTTGGTTTCAAATGTGTCAAAAATTTCAATGCATTTGATGAAAACATATGTCCTTAGGGTCCCTAGGACCTCTTGGGACCCATTTGGTTGGTTTGAATGCGTTGAAAGGGTTCATAAGTTAACCTATGACCCTTTCAAAAGATTTCATGACAACATGTCCCTAGGTGCCCTAGGACCCCTAAGGACTAATTTGGTCTAAGGACCATCATGTGTTAGCATTAAATGCATTGAAAGGGGTCATAGGTTAACTTATGATGCTTTTTAATGCATTTCATGACAACATATGTCCCTAGGGGCCCTAGGACCCCTAGTGAACTATTTGGTTTGTTTGAATGCATCGAAAGGGTTCATAGGTTAACCTATGACCCCTTTCAAAACATTTCATGACAACATATGTCCCTAGGAGCCCTAGGAGCCTTAGGGACTGATTTTGTTGGTTTGAATGTGTCAAAAGGGGTCATAGATTAACCTATGACCCCTTTCGACACATTTTTAATGACAATATATGTCCTTAGGGGCCCTAAGAGTCCTAGGGACCAATTTGGTTGGTTCAAATGTGTCAAAAGAGTTCATAGGTTTTTGACACATTTCATGACAACATATGTCTGTAGGTACCCTAGGACCTCTAGGGACCCATTTGGTTAATTTGAATGCATCAAAAGGAGCCCTAGGTTAACCTATGACCCCTTTCGATGCATTTCATGACAATATTATATTTAATAATAATATAAAACTATATATTTAATATAATAATAATATATGTCACTATATTTAATAATAATTATTATTATCATATATATTACTGCATTATATTTTGTTATAATAATAATCATCATAATAATTATATATATTACTATATTATATTTAATAATAATAATCATAATCATATATAAGAATAATAGTTAATAATAATAATAATGCCCACACCACCCAGATTTTGGTTTCCCTACAAAATTTGGGTGGTTTTTCTCCAAAGTGAAATTTTTAAAAATTTGGCCACCACTTTTTAGGTAGCTAATTTCATATCAGGTATTCGATCTTGAATGGGATATCCAATATTAGATCGGGTACCCAATTAGGCTTAATATTTACCAAACCTATTTGGTCAACTCAAAAAATCTGTTTGGGAAAGGTTTCACTGGTATTTAGACTTCAAGTAGCCATTTGACAATGGTATTTTCATCGAAATTTAATTAAACGAAAAAGTTTTTTTTATAACACTCTCAAGATTCCATCAATATAATTGTTGTCAAATTTTGAGTTCGATAAGTATTTATTAGTTAATTTTTATTGAAGATGTCTATAGAGTGATGATTGACATAGTGATTGAAAAATAGCTATAACTTTCAAATGGTATAAAAGTTTTGAAATCCAAATGTTGCATCAAATTCTATTCTTTGCCAAGTATAAGGAAAACAAAATTAATGAATTTGGTAAAGTTTTCAATTAGTTAAGGTGATCAGACATGAGAGCTTTTTTATTTTAGAAAATTTATAATAGAAAATTCATATTTAATTATTTATTTGGAATAAAAATACCCAAAAATATGTGTCACATTTCGGCACGAGTCTACTTTTTATATCTATAAATATATTAAAAAATATTATTATTTCATTTTGATTAAGGTGGTCAGACATACTCCTACTTAATTTTTTTGCCTTCAAATTTTTGTAGTACTACATTAAAATCCAAAATTTTGACCAATCAAATAAGTTTTCTCCAGATAAGGCCTAATAGTTTAGAAACTACATTCAATTTCTTATAGATTATTTTCTTACAAATTTTCTATATAAAGTCCAGAACCACTTTAAAATTATGTATGAAGTTGACATAAGTTTAATTTACTAATTTTTTATTGCCACTTAAGACCATAATTTGGTTGACCATGATCCTGCACGTGCTCATAAATATATATATATATATATATATATATATATATATATATATATATATATGTATGTATGTATATATATATATATATATGTATATATACAGATGTATGTATGTATGTATACACACATATATATATATATACATATGTATCTATATATATATACATATATATATATATATATATATATATATATATATACATATATATATATATACATACATACATATGTATATATATATATATATATATATATATATGTATATGTATATATATATATATATATATATATATATATAGACATATGTATATGTATGCATGTATGTATATGGGTACGTGCAAGATCACGGTCAACCAAACTATGGCTTTAAGTGCCAGTGAAAAATATACATATAGATATATATGTATATGTATATGTATATATATAGATATGTATATATATATTTACATATATATATATATATGCATATTTATATGTATATGTATATATATATACATATACATCTATATATACATATATATGTATATATATGTATATCTATATACATATGTATATATATATACATATACATCTATATATACATATATATGTATATATATGTATATCTATATACATATGTATATATATATACGTATTACATATACATATGTATAATATATGTATATATACATACATACATACATACATATATATGATTCTGTGATCATGGTCCCTATTAGTAGTTCTCTTGACCTTTTTCAATCCTCATCTTTGATGAAGTAGAAGCAGCTTTAAAAAGATAACCTTGTCTTTATAAAACTTTTTTCCTTCAATTAACATGTGTCGGTGCATTTAGTTATGAGTTTCTTTATTGATAGAGATCCTCATTTTATAGATGGATATCATTAAATTATTTTATCTATCAATAAATTATTTGGTCATGACTAATTAATAACCATGTATTTTATCTAGAAATGAGGTTATACTTCCTATGGAAGATCTTCTCAAATCACAAGGTCATTTATCTCCAATTTTTTACTAGAAATAAACATGACCTTATCTTTGTAGATCTACCCATTTCTAATTCTATTCAACTCTCACCTTTTTATCCTGAGCCTAATCCTATGAAGAGACCAAAAAACTTATGCCCCCTCCCCCCCAACACATTTTTTTAGCACCAAGTGGAAATTGTGCATTGCCTGCCCCTAGTTCACATTTTGTTATTGTTGCTGAACTTTTTTAGAACTAGTTTTATGTTATTGGTTAGTAGCATTCTTTTGAGATTATCAAATATTGTGCTATGAATTCAGTTTATTATGTGATGAGATTACTTAGACTCTACATTTCATGTATGTATGATGATTATTTTTAGTGTTCACAATTATTGATGATGATTATTACATTTCTTTCGATTATTATAGATGATTAGTAAGATGATTTATTATCATATGTACTTTCTTATGGATACTTACCCCATACTTGCATGTGTATGGTGTGCGTGTTTGCCTTGCGTGTTTGCTTTTGTATGGCGTGTCTGATGTGGTTAAGGAAGGGAGTCGTAGTCACTGCTAGTCGGGATCTACACGATGCACCACTTCCTACCTTTTTTTGTTTAGTTTAGTATATATTGTGTTTGTACATGCAGGTTGCAGGTACCGAGTATCGACTTCCCTGAATTGCCAAGATGAGCGTACCCTATCACATTATCTCAATGATAAGAGAGAAGAGATAAATTCTCAAGTCCAAATCCCAACCCTTTAAGCCATTTGTTCTAATTGAAAAATTAAGACAAGTATCTAAGTTGAGTACCCTCCGAATGCGTCAAATGATGTAATTCGTGATATAAACCCCTTGGTTTGATTTGTATGTATTTTGGCTATGATGAGTTTTCATATTTTTACCTTTGTGAATCTTTGGAGTATTTTCTATCAATTAAGCCTAATTAAAAATATTTTAATTAATTGTTTAATTAAATAAAAAATTAATATGATATTTTAATATTTATTTTATTTAATTAATTAGAAAATTAATTAAATAAAATAATTAAATTTGAGAATAAAAGTTAAAAGTTTAAATTTGGAATGTGACAACATTTATTTTAATAATAATATATTTGGAGCTCATTTTTAAATAAATGACTAAATAATATTATTATTAAAGCTAATAAATATTTTAGCAATGAAATTTAAAAGTGAAAAATATATTTTAAATTATTAAAAGATTCTAAATCTCATATGATTAAAATATAAATATATTAAGATTAAAAAGTGGAGATATTAAAGTTAGTGCATAAATAAATTAAATTGAAAAGAGTAAAGTAAATTGGAGTTATAAGCTTACATGAGAATTAACATGTGTCAACAACACAGGGGTTAGTGCATCAATTAAGCACAAGGTGTCTACAATTCTATGACTCATCAAAAAGAATTGGAAAAGACTCATGCTTAGTTGGTGACACCTTTCAGCGGTTTCAAGAAGCAATCCAAAGGTTTCTTGAGAGCTCTTGATATTCAGGCATTCATAGAAGCTTAAATAAAAAGCTTAATGGAAGCTACAAGCGGAAGGGAAGCCTCGAGCTACAAGTTAAAAAAAAAATAGAAGCTTCAAAGCTTACATGCATGGGAGAAGATTCATATGCTCATATATTTTTTACTTGCTTCTATGCTCTTTCTAGCTCTTCTAATCACTTGGAGGATTCGATCGGCTTGGATTCTTAGAAGAATTGTGAATGATGGAGAAGGAAAGGATTTTCTATGGACTTCTGAGGCATGAAAAATTAGCATCAGTGTCTAGGTGCACTCGTGATATTCTCATATTCCCTTTGCACTTTTTCTCTTCCTATCTTCATCATATCTATTTTATGTGTCTGAATACTCTCTGTATTTGAAATTGTAATCTAGATATTTTATTTGGATGAGAAGAAAACAATAGAAAAACCCTAGTTTCAAATGAGAAAGAAATTAGATTTTAATCGGGTTTAGGTTTGAATTTATATTAAATTAAAAAGACAAGATTTGAAATTAAAATAAAAATTTTATGGTGAAAATTCAAATGATTAGATGTAATCTTTCTATCAATTATATTTTTAGATGCATATGAACAAACCCTTTTATGGTTAAATTTAGAGAATAATTATTTTAACAAGAAATTCTTAATGATGATGTTGCTTCTGGATTCGATTGTGTAAGTTGATGATAAAAAAACTTACACAATCGAATCCAAAAGCAACATCATCATTAACAATGGATTGTGGAAACTTGATATTATTAAAAAAATTCTTAATTCATCACAAATTGACCTGTCGCTGCCCCTTAGATAGATCCAAACTCAGTCATTCATAACTTTTATTGGGATCAAATTTATTCGATCGCTCTGGTCAGAATTGGCGCAACTTGGCCCTCTCCAACATATTTAAATTTCAGCCCAACCCAATGGTTCATTAGAGAGATATGACCGTCGTACTGAGACTGTTTTATTCAAAGACAAATATTTCTCCATTTCCCATAACCAAGAGTTCTTTATGCTTAACTTCACAAAAATAATATATATCAAAGCATAGAATGAATTAAGATATTATTGCAATCTTCCCTTATTAGAATCTTATTAATATGCATTAGTTTTATATGGTTTATTATCTAATCTAATTAAATCAAATTTAATTAAGATTAGTTAATAGTAGAAGAAGTGTAATTAATTGCTAGTCAATCTAAGTAAATGAATGAGAGAAAATTTAAAAAAAATAAAATTTAATATAGTTTATATAGCGAACTTTTTATAATGTATATTGAATACTATTTAATATATATTAAACAATTTTAGAATTGTTTAATGAAGATGATAATGTTAAGAATTTGAAAATTATTCATGTTAAAATATATAATGAGTCTTATTGATTTGTGATAGGGATCTTTTTCAAACAACTTTTATATAGACAAAATATTATTAGAACAATTAGAAAATTGAGTTTAATGGTTGATTTTAATATTGATTAAATAATTGTAAGATGATAATTTATATTATGTTGATTTAAATTTAAAAACTCTAAATGATATTGGATTAAGATTGAATTATTATGTTATTAGTTAATACGTTTGAATACCTTAATGGTATTAAGAGTTAGCTAATGAAGTTCTATGTAAAAGTTCTCTAGATTGACTATTTATAGCTGTAATAAGTTTATTATTTATTAATGTTTGTTGGGTCTAACAAACTATTAATAAATAATAGTATAAATAGTTTAAATAGTTATCAACAAATTTGATTAGAGAAAATCTAGTGGAGATTATTTAATGATTAAAGTTTTGTAAAAAGATATTAATTTTTGGGATTTGAAGTATAATTGATCAATTGATACTCATTGAGCTGATATCATAACCATGATATTAATAATTAAGTTGTGTGATAGAGAGTTATTTGAAAAGAATGACGAATGTGGTCATTATAGATAAAATTCCCAACATAGCTTGTTATTAAATATTAACAAGTTATTACTATTGAACTATGAATATGAATATTTGTGTACTAGATTATAGTTGACCTTAATCTTACAGAATTCTAGTTAGTTATTAGTCAACTGATATTAATTGGAACAATGCTATGGTTATGCAACTATTAATTAAATCAATTAACTAGAGTTAATTAGATTTAATTAATAATTAAATTATGTAATAAAGATTTAATTGATATAATTCTTAAACAAGATTGTTAAAATATTGGTATCAAAAGTTGGTAAGTCTTATGACTTGAATTATGATTTTAGATATTTTAATGGTGAAGACTTAGTAACATATAATTAAATATTAGGTCATGGAATTGTGTACCTAAGTTAATTGGTGAATTTAATTAATCATTTTAATAAAGTTATAATCTTTCTATTCAAATATTGATAATTGGTTCTTTTATAAATGAATAATGATCTTTTGATTATGTTGAAAAGTTGAATTAATGATAAAGAAGAGTTATTCAATTAGTAACTTTGATCTTAGCAAATAAAGTGAATGATTTAATTAAAGGCCAATAAGTAAATACTTATCCTTAAGTTATTATTAAAATGTAATTCTTAATAATGGAAGGATAATACTATCGGGGAACAAATGGGTTGACTTGTAGGTCAAATGATGAAACTTAAGACACTTGAAAATATATTTGCAAATAGAAAACTGGAAACCTCTACACTTGATTCAACTATGTAAGATAGCAAAACCAAAATATGTGTCTGCATCGTGTATTCTATATGCTTCTTGTTTTGGGTTTTGGGTTAACTAGTGTTGACCAGTCCTAGGTTGTTACCAGAGGCTCGGGGGTTATGAGATGTGATGGCATGTTGATTTTATTTGGTCTCGATCTTTATAAGCTCAACCATGGTAATGTGATCGTATGCTCTATGAAATGTTTGTATTCACTGATTGTTATTGTTCATCAGTCTTCATGTGTGAAGCTAAGAGGTATGTGTATGAGACACTTGAGCTAACCATATTTTTGAGTCATCGATCAGTTATCCTTGGATTATTTTCTAGTCGCCATGATGGGACTAAAATGTTGATTTATTTCTTGATGATGTCATGATGTGACATGTTTGACTCAACCATTTTGGAGTCTTCGATCAGTATGATTTTGAGATATTCTTGGTTGCTTGTTGAGAACCAATGGATATTGTGATTTATTTTGAGAAATATTTTGGTTATTGAGAGCCAATGGATACTTATGATTATCAGTGATGCCTTCAGTTGCCAATAGAGAACTGTTGTGGTCATGATTTTCTATGGATGCTTTTCGGATGCTCATGAAAATTTGATGATTCTTATCTTGGTGATTTGATGATTCTTATTATGGATATTTGATGCTTTTATCATGGATATTTGATGATTCTTTTTATGCATTATCTTTTGAATTTTCTTTATAGTCACTTGTACAGGACTGTGGTGATTTTATAATTCCATGAGCTTAAGGTAGATAATCTACTTGTAATGTCGGAAAGTGGCTTGCAATGGGGGCCAGGGCCCTAAGTGGCTGCCAGGGTAACTCATTGTAAGTCTGGTTAATAAGTGATAACATTTACACACTAAATGGGGATTAAATGAACCTAAAAAGATAATTGTTGATATTCTCGCCCATGCCTTGAGCGCTTGTACAGGCTAGGATGGGAGTAGTGAGAACGCATGGTTGCGACCGTGCATTCTGTAGTATGCCTCGTCAATATGAGAGGATACTAGTGGTCGCATGAGATCAGTATGGACCCGTGGAGTTTAGTTAATTGCTAGGGTAACTTGTACATGATAATTGTGATGACACTTTTTCGCTTGCAGAGTAGGTTTCCTACATGTCTTTGTGTGCCTCTGGGAATTAGATGTTGATTTTGTGTGATGGAACCTTTGAGTTAGTATACTTTTAGGATTCTTGGACTTAGAGAGATTTCATGCTATGTGATTTTGATAGCCTATTTGAGACTTGAGATTATCTCCTTAGCATGGTTGGAGTGGACCACTTAGGTTCCACGCAGTCAGGTGGCAATGTATTTTTCAATCTTATCATTTGAGATCCGTTCGAGACACCGTGGCTGGAGTATCCTTGGTTGGTATTTATTCTTCATTATGTTCTTGGAGCATTATGATAGATAATATACTTTATGATGGATGTATTTACTGGTATGTTTCTTATATTGATGATTTTCTTTACTTTGCATATGTTAGTTGATGATTTATTATGCTTTACTTTGCATGTTAGTAGGATGTTTTAGGAGTGACATTTCTACTATGTTAATACTAATGATCTCTTCGGTGCTTTGGAATGTTACGCATGGAGGGATGACTAAGATTCATGATGGTCTAATGATGCTATTTACGGTTGCGAGGAACCATGCACTTAGTTATTTATGTTTGTGATATATGGTTATTTTTTGTGATGGATGTTTATATCTTTTGTGATGATGTATCATGTATGATATGTGGTTTCATTTATGTTATTGCATCATGGATTAATATTAGATGACGATGATGTATTTTATTTACTTGGATGTTTATTCTTTTAAGCTTTTCATACCCTGTGACATGTACAGTGGATGATTGAGCAATCTAAAATGTAATTACAAAAAAAGGACACTTGTGTATTGTTTAAGTACATTGGATGTATCATTTTTATTTCATAAGGATGAGATGTTAGATGAATAGTTAATTTAGATGTGATACAACGTTAAGGGATCTTTAAAGAATGTAGCCTGTTATGTATATATGTTATGTTTATTTTCATTTGAATTGTTGCTATTGCTTCCACAAATGTTATGAATGGTTTTATCTTTCATGTATAAAAAAAAAATTGTTTGGCAAACTTAGTAAAAATCTTTGGATCCCTTGGCGGGGCATTACAAATTGGATTAAAGGAACTTTATGATTTATCTAGGGAGACAAAAAGGAACTCAATAAAGGATGCACCCAAGAATTATTTCCTAAATTCTTAACGTCATGTGATGATTCCTTGTCTTCACTACTACAAATCACATGAGTTTTCACTGTTGGGGAATTCAAATATGAACCTACACAACTTTAGCATATGCATTCTTAATCATCCTTAATCTTGTTTTTTGTTAATATATAATTTTTTACTAATTAGTATAATATTTTCATTAAGGTTGAAAAATGTTTTAAAGGGACTCAAAACAATTTTCAACTAGATCTTGGGAGGATCTAGAATCCGCATACAAATATTAAGCCTAGAATGAGGCATCAAATACTAGTAACCAAAACAAAAACAAAATAAAAACAACATAAAATATTTTTAAAAAATATAGCTACACCTAATTTAGGCACAAAGAACACTACATCTAATTTTGAAAGACTACCTCAACTATGGAAGGATTTCAATAGGACTCTATAACTTAATTATTGGGTTTCACATGGATCCCATAACTAGAAGCAGATACATCTTATAAGATATCCAATGCAAATTCCTAAGATTTTTATATAATTAGTTTTGAAAAGCTCCCCCAAAATTCAACCTAAACTACTTACACTCAAAAAAATGTCCACATACACTACAATGCTCCACCTCAATATGTGCCAACACATGAGAAGACAATCCAAGGATTAAACTCATATTTCTGGGCAAACATAACTCAACCTCCATGGGAATTTTATCCACCATGTATAGGAAATGTAGTCATAATATAAGAAACCAATAGATAAGATTATGCAACATGGTAAAAAGAGAAAAGAGTTAGTGATCATGTGAATTATTTTCCACTTAAAATAACTACAATCACACTTCACCAAACAAATTGCACAACCATGAACTAACCAATAGATGCATCAAAGAGGTTAGAAAATAAAATTTCTCCCATAATAATGATAGGACTAGGTAGAAAATAGTGAGCATAAGGAAATCCATTATTTGAAAATAGACTAGGGAGGAAATAGTGAGCATAAGTAAATCTATTATATGAAAATATATGCCACTATACACTAGTAACAACCTTACATCCAGGATCCAACCACCTTTCTAGAAATAGAACAATAAGGTATAAGGTATTTATCAAGTAGAGAGGGAGCAGGTAGGAACAAGCACATCAAAATTCCATCCTTTCAAAAATTTCACTCCCAATCATTGCTCAAATTAGGCTATAATCAAGAACCAAACAACGCCTCTAATTGAGCACATTGATAAGGAAGAAGGATATCAACATAGTGAAAAGAGGATGATGGGCATGAGACTAGCAAAGTACAAACCATTGAGAAAATAAAACCCAACTAACACCTACAATATTTCCATCAAGAACCACCAAACACCTACAAAAATATCATAGAGAAAATTAACAAAGCATGTCCTCATGAGGGAGTCAACTCCAAAAAAACAAACCATGAATACAAACATCCAAAAAATAAAGCCTTCTAAACATGAAAAAAAGGGAAAAGTATTGAGGGAAAGGAGAACTAACACAAAAAAATAATAACAAAAGTCTAAATTCTTGCACAAGAATGTTAGTCCCAAACAACTCCATTAAAAAGACAAGAATCCAAACCCTCAAAAAAAGCCTTCTAGAAACACAAAATCTTAAAAAATAGCTCCAAAGGTGAAAAAACCATACTCTAATAGGAGCCATAAAATGAGAAGGAATTGGTCCAAATTAAAAGCCAAAACCATAGGGAGTAAATTTAAAGATTCTTTACCCAAAATTTAAGATTTTGAAGTAATTTTACATCCATGTCCCTCACAAGGGACAAGCTAAAGTTGTTGGCATATTACATTAGGAAGTATTAATTATCTAGCTCTTGCACCTTTGAAGGGTGCAAGGGGTAAGTCAATAGTCTTGCATACTTTTGAGGATGCTATTAAATAGGTATTCATAAACTCACATTGTCTACTTCCCTACCCCCATCTAAGTTATCTCTCTAATTCACAAAGACAGACACTCCTTTCTCCCTCATAATATCTATTTTATCTTTGACCTCATCATCATTCTCCTCTATGTATCTATATCCTATTTCATATATTTCTCTTTGATTTATTCTATATATGTTCTCTATCAATCTATTTATCTATGAACTATCTTTTATCATTCTCTCTCTTTATCTCCCTCCTCTACTCTTCCTATCTCTCTCCCTACCACTACCCTCCTCTTTGTCTTTCCCTTCACAAACTATCCTAAAATTTAATATTTGATTATGATCCATCTATCTATACATTGTCTCTCACCATGTTTCCCCATCTATTTTAATCCTATTGAAAATTTTCACCTTTCTACCCACTTTTTTTATTCATGTTACTCATCTTATTAATTCTCCCCCTACCCCCCTAAATATCTCCTCATCTCTCATTATAATTATCTATCCTTCTATCTATAATTTATTATACAAAATGAATAACCTATCTATTTGAAATAAATAATTTAAAATTATCTCCATCTCACTATCTCTATCTCTTCCTCTCCATATTACTCTATATTGATATCTATCACTATTTTTTTATCAGGTTTCTCTCTCGAACTAGCACATTCTCCCTATATACCTCTTTGTCATTTCCTTTTAATATTTAACATACACACATACACTACCTTCTCCATTCCTATCTTTATCTTAGCTTACCAGTTTCTTTACCATTCCCCTCTCAATATCTATATTTTATATGCTTTATTTCTCTTTGATCTTCTATACACATCTATCCATATACTAGCTATCGCCTCAAATATTTTTATTCAATCTCTTCATCTCCCCATTCCCCTGTCTCCTATTTATATTCCTCTCCCTCCCACATACTTTTTCTTTGTAAACTCTCTCTCTCTCTCTCTCTCTCCCCCAAACTTTTCACTATATCTCTTGTCTTGTCATAATATTCATCTTACTCACTCTTTGACCACTCTCCATATATCCCTCCTTATATCTCCCTACCCTCTAATTGTTATTTCATATATGAAATGGAAAAACCTAGCCTTTTGAAATAATCATAATATATCATCTTTCCATAAAATAAAATAAACACTTTCAAATCTATTGATTTATATAAGCTAGGCTAGTTTTAAAAATGTATTAATATTTACTCTGTAAATTGTATTCTCTAGCCACATCAAGAGTTAATTAGTTTAATTTCAAATTTATTATGTTTACAATATGCTTTACTATGATTTATACATTATGTATTTTTAATATTGACCACTCTAAACTTAAATCTAAGTTCATCCCTGTAGACACTCAAAAATGGTTCGCATCTATGAATTCATTACTTCATAATAATTTGTCCCATTTTCTAATTCTACTAACTTTGATCTTTTGGCCAGATTGATCACACTTTATCATTTGTATCCTTCTTCACATCAATTTCATATCAACTCAAAATCATTTCGAATCAACTCGAAATCACCCCAAATCAACTCAGAATCACTCAGAATCAGTCCTAATCAGCCTAGAGCATATCAAACATCCCAAATCAATCATCATTTATCCAAATTCTAGGTATTTTTGTGGCTTTCAGTGCCTTGGACACCTATCAACCTATCAATCTTATCAATTTGACCTTAGTACGATCACGACTCTCAGTGCTAGGCCAAACTATCATTCATGTCATCCAATCTTTGACTTTGTTGAGGCTTTCAATGTTAGATCATGACATCATCAACCATTTTAATAACATTGACAATGTCCATCGATGTTATTATGATCAAACCTTATCAATCAATTTCAATCCTGTAGCATTTACAATGTCAATTAAATGTTACATATCAACCAATTCATGTCATGTGTCCTTGGCATGTTATCAATTTTGATCTATCAATCAATTTGACGATGGCTTTGGTCTACCTTTCCATCATCTTATTCAATCTATATCCATCATTGTCACATTTTCATCAAAGGATACGGCCGCATTCATTTAATCAATTTAGCCAATTATCTACTAATTTTCTCTATAGGATTAAATAACCCATAATTTAATCCTATTCTTTCTAATTATTCTTCCTAATTATCACCCTTAATTAATTAATTTTATTAATTAATTGGTTCATCATCTGCAAAGCATGAAAATTCTTAATTTCCTAAGTTCCATTTTCCATCATTAATTTCATTTTCTACTAATTCTTATTTTGTGGAATAAGAGGATTTTTAATTTGAATATTCCATAAAATATTGCATCATCATGACACTTGGATATGAAACCTCGTGGATTCTCCTTCAACACTTGGCTAAGACTTTTCATAATCAAATATTCTTATCTCTTACGCATGTCCCTATTTGGCTTATTTGTCATAGATTCTTGGCTTTAAGTGGGTTGAGGTGTCTTATGATGCGTCATAGATTCTCTTCCACATTTAGCCAAGTTTGACTTTCATGTGTCATAGAATCTCACAATTGGCATATTTTGTCATATGGGTCATGGATTCTCAAAGGAATCTCTTGCCACATCACATATCTATGGGTGAAAAATCCAATGCCCTCACTTTGAGTGTTGATTATAAAATGGACACTCTTTCTCTCATTTCGGGTCTTCTTGAAGTCTTGGAAGCCTTTAGGTCCTAATTTCTTTTAGATTTCTCATTCCATCTCTCAAATTCAAATCACAACTTGAAGTATTCTCATGGCATCATCCACATCATAGACTTTTGCTTCAATTTTGTGTGCACTATAGGCAAATTGGAGCTACAATCATTTGGAGAAGAAAGAAGGACATGGGAGCTACAAATGAAAGAGGGGGTTTCTATTGCTTTCTTTATTAGTTTGGCTTTTATATGTTGATTGAGTTTTGTGATTTGCTCATAGTATGTTATGCATTTAACCCATTTTCTGGTTCTACAATCCCATACACAAATATGAATATATAATATAATTCTTAACTAGAATAATTATACAAAAAATAAGATCAAAGTTATATCCAACATTTTTGGTAATAGATGC
The DNA here is from genome assembly GCA_028749045.1 of Cupressus sempervirens. Classification (NCBI taxonomy): domain Eukaryota; kingdom Viridiplantae; phylum Streptophyta; class Pinopsida; order Cupressales; family Cupressaceae; genus Cupressus; species Cupressus sempervirens. The sequence goes on along the minus strand of CM053789.1, from coordinate 643,836,265 downwards.
CTCTAAATTTTAATACTGTCAATGTAATACTCTATTTGGGATAGGAAAGAAAATGTTAAAAACTTCTTTGTTTGATAAAACAAAGATTTCCAGCCAACATATATATGTAAAGAGGCTTTAAATTGGGTCCTTTCAAACTACACTACTAATGAGGCTTTAAATTAAATTTACAACCACTCTAGAATTAATTATGAATATGTCATTTATAGATAACATATAATATCTTAAAATTTTCTATTCTTACAAAAATAATTAAAGAGAGAAAATCCCTTGACCCTAATTTCAATGACACTAAATTTTATATTATTGTGTTTTCATATTTAATTTTAAAATTTTAATCAATATTTTAAGATGAACTCTCTTTTTCAAATAATATTTAATTTGGACTATTTAATTTTGATTTGTTTGACTTTTGAATTTTTTAGAATCAAATTTATTTTATTTGATTATATGAATGAGGAGACAAAAATCAATTTGAATTTAAAAATATTATGGAGAAAAAAAAGTTAGGTTCATTTATATGTGTCCTCTAGAACTTTGTTTAAAGCCATTCATAAAGATCATGCTACATAAAATGACCTCCAAGATATATAATTAAATACATGTCACAATACAAAAGCTTGAAAGTAATAAAATGTCATTTATGAGATGGATCTAATTGCAAGGTTACTAAAACAATTATTTTTCAATCAAATTTTAAATAATAAACCAAATTTAAAGAACTCCATTTGATAAAAGAAAGATTGAAAATGAATACATTTGTATATGTATATATATACATATCAATATATACATACATATACATACATATACATACATATACATATACATATGTATATGTATGTATATGTATATATATGTACATATATATACATACACACCCACACATATATGTTTATATATATCTATATAAATAAATAAATAAATGTATGTATGTATATATGTATGAATATGTATATACCTATGTATATATATTTTTATATGTATCTGTGTATATATATATATATGTATGTATGTATGTATGTATATATCTATGTATATATGTATGTATCTATGTATGTATCTATGTATATATCTATGTATATATATAAAGAGATATTTATGTTCTAATGACTCAGTGATCAAAATGGGGTTGTCACTAGGGTTCAACAATGCATCTTGAGTTAATGTAGTAGATGAATTGATTCCACTATTGGAATTCTTTAGACTAAGGTCTACATGTACAAATAAAACTTTTAAATGCTTAGTAGACCCATATCTATAAAAATTTAATATGCATTCATCCATTAGATCATACAATTCTTAAACCTTCTGTTGGCCTAGTTTTTCACATGCTAAAATTGTCACAATATTTTTATGAAAAATCTAGTTTTACCCTTGTTGTGTTAGGGTTTGAGTACCCATTATTTTGTTTTATATTGCAAAGGGGGAGTTCTTTTTGTTTCCCTAGTTCTTTTGTGCCCTAGGTTCATTAGATGGTTTAGTTACGTTAAAAATTTTCAAACCATACACGGGAAACCCTTACGAAATCCTAGATACTTTGAAATATGCCTTTTATTATAAGGTTTTTGCATGCTCTTTATTTTATCTTTTCTTAAAAGTCTTTTAAAGTGTGTGAGTTGTAATCATTGGATCCCTGGAAGATTGATAATCCTTGCTTTCTCACAAAGTAAAGATGCCTATTGTTTAAGAAAAGTGAGAAAGCGACAAAGTGACACTTATCTCCCTAGATCCCTCTTTGATTTCTAAGTAATAAAGTCATTATTACTTTCTTTGAGCCATTGAACAAATTAAGATTGGAGGGCTGTCACATTCTTGTTATATATAATTGTATGTTGTTTAAGCAAAGCAAGAATGTGAGCTTTTAACATGTGTTTGATGGTGGGTCAGCTTATTCAACATAGATTGCTAATGGAGTGTTGTCAAAAATATTTTCCAAGTGGTAGGTTTTTGATTTGTTTTTGAACAAGGGGTGCAGTAAGGAATGGTTTTCTTTCTCTACCATTGATCAAGTGTTAGGTCAATAATTCTCACTTTGTTAGAAATTAAATTTTGAAGTTGTTAACTAAAGCAAAAAAGCGAGAAAGTAACCCGTGGAAAGTGGTGAGTCATATCCATTTGTAAAAATACTCACAAGACACTGTCAGTCAAATATCCACCTATCACATTATGATTTGTCATGAATACAATATGCACTGAAGAATTTTAATTTCACCTAAGCCATCAGATCATTTTGAATCAACGAATATCACTTTTTTCATAATAAATTTGCATGCTTTCTAGCCAAAGTGAGAACGTGATAACTTAACACATACTCAATGGGACCTGATAATAAAAATGGGACCTATAACCGGCATGTTTCAACACCATTGATCAAAAAGAAAATCAATGGCTATCACTTTTTCACAAATTTGAGTTGAACGATGTTTAAGAAAAGCGAGAAAGCAACTAAACGACATGTGGCATATTTCAAAATTATGGTGAGGGTTTTTAAGTTTAAAACAAATGTGTCCAATCATGATGAATCTATAGCTAGTATTCAAAGTTGTAGTATGCTTCAGAATATTACTGTTGTAGGATTTAATGTTGATTATGCCTATTCGTGTGGAGGGAATGTTGTATGAAACATGAACCTCAATCCATTATCATATACCTAACAATAAAATTTCAAGTGAAGAACATAGATTCCCAGTCAATTACTTCTTACTCAAGTGGCAAAGTGTTGATTTTTAGAATTATAGGCCTTTTCTGAGTAAGTACAAATATTCTATGATCACTTGAGCCTTTTTTTTCTACACTTGTTCTTACATAGATTTTAAAGGGATGCCTCCTCGACTAAAATTCTTCAAGAAGGAAAATTACCAACAGAGAAATGTTCATGATGATTTCTTGGAATAGTTACCCCAATCCACAAATTATATAGTGAAAGGGAAGGAATTGGTTTCAAACAACCCTAGGTTGCAAATTAATGAAGGTTTGTGCGATAGAGCTAATTGCTTAAGGGATTCAGAAGTATCTACTAGAGGTCTTGAGTTGTTTAAAAAAAATTTTTTAGAAAGAAATCTAGACATCCCTTTGAGAAATGTGTGGCAATTTGATATTGGCAAGCTAGTAGTTCTTGGGGTGTTCTTCAATGATAATCTCTTGACTTTGATTGCAAAAAGATATGACTCTTTATCTAGGATAGTCAAGAATCATGTAATGGTGAGAATTTAATTAGGGTTACACCACAATTGATTAGAGAAGTTTTTCATCTAAACCCTAATCATTCATTACACAAACTAGTTGATTTTGAAGATCTCCAGACTAGGTATGAGGCTCAGAGTGTATATTTAAGAAATGGGTCATTGCAAGAACATTTTGACAAGATAGGAAAATTATCTTTGGTCACACCAAATACTCTAGAACCTTTGTTGAGAAAATATTTCAATCCCATAGCACAAGCATTGGATTTCTCTCTCTACAAGATTTTTGGAATGGATGAACAACATCACATCCAAGGCTCTATTTTTTTCATCATGGCATAGACATTGCAATATGGTATGAGTTCAATATTTTATTTCACCACTTACTTAGTAGAGGAAATTCATAATGGGTTAATACGTATAAGCAAGGCCAAAGTAGAAAAGCCTTTTTGTTGGTATTCAATGCTTGTGTATATATGTTTGTATAAAGGCCTTTCTACATTTTCTAAGGAAATGGAATTGGAGATTGAAAGTGATGGAAAGAAACTTCCTATACAACTATGGAGTATAGACATGACTTGGGAAGTTGCTGATGCTAGTTTTGTCAGGTTTGATAGATATTTTACTACCAAATTGAGGGTTATACTAGCTAGAATCATTCCTATAATACCCCAGCCCTTACTAGATTTAATAAGGCCAAAGGATTATGCGAAGGGGTTGAAGGTAAGTCATAATTGGGGAGATGTCATTCCCTATTCAGTTTCTAATGTGTTCAAAGTATATGGTTTCTTAGGAAAACCACATGTACTACCATATCAAGTGCCTTTGAAGGTTAGGATTGCAAAAAATTATGGCAGATTGGAGGACTTGAGGAGGCAGAACTCAGCTGCCGATCAGTAAGTACAATTTTCCTATCTTTCAATATTCTTCATAATTTAGTAATCATTAAGGGTGGATGGAAGCATTTAGGAATTTTTTTAGATAGATATCTGATGGCACAATTCCACTCTTAGTTTATAGACCCTAAGGTTTCTATGACATGTTTAAAGAAAGGACCAAAGCTAAATCTTATCAGCATTTTGTATACTTTCTAGAAGATATAATTAGAAACAAATTTTTTTTGTAAGAAAAAGAGGCTAAAAAGGGAAAATGGAAAGTATATAGCAAGGGTCTTGAATTTTTCAATGCATTTGAACCTAAATATAACCCCCTTGCTAATAAGAAATATTGGGGAGCTAAGATAGACATGTTTATGAGCAATTTTGTTGGGTTCATGCAAACATTGAATGAAAAGAAAATAATTCTCATCCAAACTCATCTTGATAAGGCCATTGAGGTGGAGAAAAAATTGGCAAGCAAGACAATTTTAAACCTAGGGCAATATACATTACAAAAAAGTCTTGGATATGTGGTGGAAAGAAGTGTAGAACTAGTACTTCCTCACAAGAGACAACTTTCTAAGAGCCCCCTTGCTGCACCTACTACCAAATGATAGAAGTTAGAACAAGGTTATTATTCTAGGATGGAAGAATACTCCCCTACACAAACCACTCTTCACATTGAAGATGAAGTGTCATTAAGGGAAAATATAAACAAATGGGAGGGGAAAGTGATATTGTAATCACCATAGCTGATATAGAGGAACATGCCATGGAAGAACCTCGTATACCTATAGTAGCCCTTACCATGGGAGACTTTAGAGGAAAATAAAGTGACCCTATAGTGGAGGAGGCATCTCAAAAGCTTATAGATTATGAAAGATTTGTGAATTCTATAACTTTCACACAATTTTTATGGAGAAGTAACATTAGCATTTTTGAGGCAAGATACAAAGCTATTAAAATAAAGCAACCTAGCAAGCAAGATTCTAAAATTGAGTAGGAGGTTAAGACTAGTCTTATGGAGGAATTTGTACAAATAAACTCTAAGGGGGTAGGCATATGTTGAAGGATTTTGGAGTTATATTGTTACCAGAGTGGGATATTGCTAATGCCATGATTTTTGATACTGTAAGGAAATCAAAGGACACACAGTTTAAAATTGAGAAGGAAGTCTTACAAGTCCTCAAAGGGGTTAAAATATAGTGATGACCATCAGGATTTAGAAATGTGGTCCATCCAAAGAAGAGACAAAGGTAGAATGCAAGAAATTTTGGATTCTAAACACACAGGAAACCTTATTGTCTAAAGAGCAGAGGAAATGGATAGTGAAAAGGTCTACTAGATGACCAAAGAAATAACGGATTTTGGAGTTATGGTTGCTACAAAGGATAATAAGATATTCTTGGAGCTCAATGCTAGATCTAAAAAGGTACTAGAGGCTTATGAGGAAAGAGGAAACATAATACATCAATAACATAGATCTACGATAGCTAAATGCAAATCTATAAAATTTACAAGCTCAATACCAATAAAGATAAAAGTGGGGTAGTATGTTAAGGATGGGAATTAGCTACCCCTAGATGTGTCTTTTTCTCATTGGGGTAATTTGAAACTTGTAGCATTTCAAAACACCATTTATGTAATATTTGGTCCCCAGTAGAGTCGCCATTTTGTTGGTGTTTTTCAACTACTGAACAACAAAAGCTCAATACCAAGATAATAATACTCACAAATCTAGGGACTAGCTACTTCCCATTAACAATTATATATGCATATTATTTGGATCCAACTTCAACAAAACCAAGATTGATTTTCTACTCTCTAGGCTCTATAGAACCAAGGTGGGTATACCTAGGGGATGATTCAAATGAATTTTGTTGTATGAGAATTCTTTTAGTTTCATTGTAATTATCATCTTATACCTCTAACATATACATAGTTTTATCCATTCCTTGACATTTTCAAATGATATACACCCCTTATAAGCATATTTGGTAACAATTCTCCTTAGGTTTACAAATAGTTTTGAAAATAGTAGCTATCTAAGACTCAGAAATTAGATATAAATGAGTGTTGACCCTCTTTGAAACTCTTCAAATGGTAAAATAAAATTGATTTTGATTTTAGAATTGGTGCTTATTCATGATCTCTCTATCAATAGACTGGATTAACTAGATCAGTGCCTCATCCATTGGGATTTAGAGTTTACTTCAATTTATAGATCTAACTGATTGCATTACAACCAATATTATCAACAATTCTTACTCAAATTCATCCTTATAGACATCCTTCCTATTACCTTAGCAACCCTATCAAATCCACTAGAGCATTTACTTAATTCATTGAATCAATAACGATAATGGAATGACATACAATCTAAATGAATTGCATTCAATTGGACAAGCTTTGCTCACAAAACATTAGAATAACCAAGTAATAAAAATGGAGACAAAATTCAGCAAGAACAAATATGAGGACAATTCAACTTTGTATTAATATTCTTTGAAAGTTGTTTACAATTGTAATAGATCTTAGAATGACTCTAGAAGAAAAATTAAACCCCTATAACATCAATATAATTCCAAGTATTTGCAGAAAAATACATCATGAGTTTTGCACTCATAAAATGGACTGAGCCATATTTAGTGTAGACCAAAATTAACAATGAATTCAGACCCTTCTCTAGCCTTGGAATCTCACTTAAATAGAGTGAGATGCAACAAGCTTCAGACATAGAGAACTAATAGATGTCAACTAGAAAAAATATATTTACATTTTTCTGTCACAAAAAGATAAAAAACTATGTAACAGAAATATTTGTATATCAAATTATTCCTTTGGTAGGCCTCTATTTTGTTACATTTTCAAATGCTAAAAATTCCATGATTGACCTTTAGTTATTATGAGTCCTCGACATATGTAGCTATCAAGTTTGCTAGTGATGTGTTAGTTTCTAATTCCTACAAATTTACCTCTACTTTGGAATTTCCACTTGCATCATCATGTACAATGATGGTGATAGTTATATTTGGTTTCATTTCTACCACATCATCCATCTGACCTAAGGTACTTTCCACATGAGATGATTGCCCTTCTTTTTCTTCTTCTCTCCTCTGATCTTCCAAAGGTGCATCAATGATTTGTATTTCATCTGGATTCATCTCATTATCATCACTCTCAACCTCTTCCCACTGCTCATCAGAAGCAACATCAACCAGTCACTTGTCAAAAAGGGTGTCATCTAGCCAATTAAATTGTAGAATATATCTTTGCTTTTTAATCACATATTTTGCCTCTTTATCAATACTGAAAAAATCTTTCTTTAAAGAATCAAAGAATAACTGGGCCTTCACTACTTCTTCTATTGTGGCTGCCCACCATGCATGTCCCTTTTCATTTATGACTTCATTCATTCTTAAACAAAATAGATCATCTAATTCTTTAGCCCATTCATCTTTATTTTTTAATTTTTTTTTTCTTATTTAAAGCAAGTGGGAATAAATCAATTTTCTTACTCTTGTGCTTATCCAAATAGTTAACAATTCTTCTTTGTAGCTCAACTCTCTTATCATCAAATTCTATGAGATCATGAGAAAGATCATAAGTTATTTCAATATGATCATGTGAAGACTTTATGATAGAGCAGCACAAGAATGTGATTTCCTTTCTTCTCTTACTCCACTTATTGAAAACAAGTTTCAAGGCCTCATTACTTGCTTTTATTTCATCCCATATGTTTATTACCTTTTCTAATTGATCATAAAACAATGGACATTCAATTTTATCAATTAGATACATGAGAACCTTTCTCAGTTTGTCTTCATATTACACATTTAGCTCTACATGTAAAGCCCACAATTTCCTCTTCTCTTCTTCAAAATCTTTAGTTGTGTAATATTGTGGCCTTTGTGGAGTATCTAGTATTTCTATGAGAGGAGTGGATTTAAAAGGTTCCACTGGAGGGTGAGGATATGTAGTCCTTGTCCTAGAAGACCTTCCCATTACCTTATTTTCAAGTTCAATTCTTTTCTGAACCTCTTTATTATATGCTTCCAAAACTCTCTCATACTTGGCTTGCAACTCCAATATCTTATTCTCATCCTTCTCTAAAGTGGCCAAAGCCAATTGGGATGTCCCAAAATTTAAATGTGTAGCCTCTAAAAAAGTTGTATGCTCTACTCTTTTTACAATTAAATTACCAATAAACCCAGTACTATTTGATTGCAAAGAAATTGTTCTGGATGCTTTTCTAATGGACCAAATAACCAAAGTAGCTTGGTCTATACTAAATTTAGCACTTGGGATCTCCTTTTTTTTTTTGGTCCAATTTATCTAATTTATCAAAAACAAAATTAAAAATTAGGGCATCTACTATATCCCAATTGGCAAGCAATAAAACACCTGATGCTCTCACCATTTCTCTCCATTCCTTAGGGATCAGGCTTTGAAACTCCTTTATCATCTGATCTTTTATTTGTGTCTGAATGGCTACATCTTCAATCTCTAGATTATTAGCCTTCAATTTATTGCATCTTTCCTCATATTTTCTTATGTTTTTCCTCCATGCAAATTGGTAGAAGGCTCTGGAATTAACAAAACTATCATCTGACAAAAATTGATGACTGACCTACTTTATAATAGGGTCTAGTTCCCTTCCCTTAAAATCCACCACTGTCAACTCAAGAATTGGAATAGGGGACTCTTTGGGGTTTCCCTCATATAATTCTTCCTGGGTAATAAATTTTTTTCTATGGGACCCCAGCTGTTCAATCTTTTCTCCATTGAATTATTCCTCTTTAATAAGAAAAGGGGATTATGTAGGTGAATATTCCTCAATGTGAGGACCTTGCTCTTTCATTATTTTTTGCCTCTTGGAAGAGGGATCATTAGGTCTTTCTTCTAAGGCAACACTAGTGGATACTATTTTTTGTTTTCCCTTATTCATAGTGGCCTTCTTATTTTGAATCACATTATAGCCTAACTTTCTCTAGACAATCAATTGTTGTACCCCTAGATTGGGAGTGAATCTCAATCTCCTCATTACCTCCTTAGCCTTGTCTAGATGAGCATTAATAAAAAAATATTTTTTCTCATTCATAGTTTCCATTATTTCAAGGAAAGAAATCATGATTTTATTAATTCTCTTTGCCTCTGTGGTAGCATTACCCAAAGGATCATAATCTCCAACAAAATAATGAATAAAATCCAAAACCCTTGAGAAAACTCTCCAATTTTCTTTCTTGGTTTCTTGTTCCTGTAAGGAGAACTCATTTCTTATTATGTCTTCAAGAAAGTATGACTCATGTTTTATTTTTCCCAACTTAGCTCTGTGCCTAAAGGCTAAGTCATAGAATCCCTCGGTGTCACAAAAACAGGGATGGGAGACAACCATCTTGTATTGATAAAAAATTGGTGGGTTGTAGTGCAAGTTGGGAAAATTGAGCCCCTACCCCTTTTCACCAGATAACTCTCCTCCAATCCCCCTAACTGCCACAAATTTTCAGCTACTCTTACCTTTAATAGCACCTAGTAGGGCAATACATGAGGGGTTCCTTTAAAACCATAAATCCTAAGAATAGTGGAGATAGAGTATGGGATAATGTCTCCCAAATTATGTAATACTTTAAAACCAATAGGATTATCCATCAGATTGATAAGACTTACCAGTGCCTTAGGAACTTTGGGATTGTCACTTAATAAAAGGCACCTCAAATCTGACAAAACTAGCTTTTTCTGCATCCCATGTCATATCTACACTCCATAACTAGACTGGTAGTGCTTCTCCATCTTGTTCTCTATTCAACTTCATTTCCTTACCAAAATATGTTACTCCTTTAAACAAAAACATATGCATCAGCAAAGAATAGTGACCAAAAGTATTCTCTACCTTGCCTTTTGCAATCCCAACTAGGCCTATGTGAATGTCTTCTACTCAGTAGGAAGAAAAATAAAAAATAATGTCGACACCAAAAGAAGAAATATGAACAATCATAGACATAAAAATTATGGGCAAAAAATCCTATTCATCTTCACCAAAAACTCTACATAGAGTCATGTATGCCTCCACAACCCAGATATTGAAATACCTTTTTTTGAAAGGTTCCCTAGAGGATGTTGTGATTGCTAGTAAAGTTCCAATTGTACCTATATGTGCCCTCAGTCCACCCTACCTAATTGCATCCTTCTTTGATAAATATTCCTTTTCTAACTCTTGTAGGTCAATGGGCACATGATATTCTGTTAGAGGCTCTAGACCGAATACCTCTTGAATCTCCTTAGGGCTAATTTTGACCAGAGGCTCACCATCAAATCTTCTTACTAATTTGATTTCCTGATCATAATTTTTTGCAACAGCCTCCAAGAGGTCATAATCCATAAAAACACTAGGAACTACTAGCTTTCCTAACTCAAAGTTGGGGAAAATAAATTCCTTTTAGAAAACCATTTTTAAAAAAGTGAAAGCCTAGTTTGAGAAATCTTGGCATCCCTAACCCTATTCCCCTTATCATATAGCTTGTATGAAATCTTGAGTCTAGGGTTTAATAAGGTCAACTTTTTTACTTTAACAGTCTCTTTTGTAGACTTAGGGAGTAATTCAAGAAGGTCATCATGGATATTCTGAGCCTAATAGTCTTTCTGACAAGAGAAAACCTTCTTTTGAGGCATGACAAGCATAACTTGCAGCAAACTAAAGTACTATAGAGATTATAGAACATAGGGACTTGATTTTTTGCTTGTTCTTCTATGTAACTCTGCGATGCTTTATGTACAAATGGAAATTGTCTCACGTTTTGATAAAGCCCAACATAAATTCTCACTAATTTCTTCTCTAGATGCTTGAAATCTTGTTCGTGTGGGATGGAAATGGAAAGATTTTCTCCAATATACTCTATTTGTTTCTCACACCTAAAGCTTTCATTCCTCATAAATGAACTATAAGGGAAACAAAGTGGCACCACCTTCTACATTCAAATTTTTATCACCATTCTCAAAAAATTTGATGATCTAGGAGTGTAAACATGGATGACTCATCTTCCACTCACCATGTTAGAGGTTAATCCATTGAAATTTCTCCACATGTACTTTTCCTTCACTACTAGTGTTACAAACTAGACCCACTAATCCTTGAGGACACATGTTCCAAAGTTGCTACATCGCTATGCATAAAGAGCAAGCATGTTGTCTATGCGACATAGTGATAACCATTGATTACATCCCAATCTAGCAGTGGGCATCTGATTCATTGTTCAATACAATTGTGGTGGGTTCCCCTTTCATTCCCTTTATTCACTATGCCACTACCCTTAAAAAGAGAGCAACTCTCCGTAGCAAAAAAGTGACAATTATTGATTTGATTTAATCAAACGATCACAATCTCTCATTTGCTCTTCTAACATGGGTGTGGGTTTGTGTCATTGATGACTTGAAAATCTCTTGTTGAACTAGTAGATAATTTAATATTCTAATCCTTGTTGTGACATCACATGATTGGGCCCCACCATGTTTCACATTTTTAGGTTAGGCACTATGTCGCTACCAGTAGGGTGCAAGAACTTTCCGATCGTGACATAGTGATTTCTTGTGTTTTTTTTGAAATTTTGGGTGCATACATGTTTCCTTGCAAGATGAAAACATATTTAGGAGATTATGTGGCTCATTCCTAATGAGATGATTAGTGGGACCCACCTTCTAAAATCATGCCACAAAACCAATTCCTGTCAAGTCATTATGTTGCTAATGATGAGATTCATTATTTTTTTGGTTGCGACATAGCGACCTCACGAATACTATTTAGAATTTGGTACAAGGACTTCCTTCACATTTCCCTCATAATTGCTATGATTAATGCCTCTAATAAAGTAATAAATGTGCATGTCCATATTATCACACAAGAACTTTACAGTCACCATTGTATTAAAAAATTATCATCCTCTTCATTTTTTGGTAAGGCGCTATGTCACTGCTGGCAGGGTGCAAGAACTTTCTGATCAGTATGAACCTTAATACTAATAAAATACTAATTATATTCATTTTAAAATCAAAGCCCCGATTTTGAGTACCATTGAAAAAATTGAGCCCTATAAGTGCTTTTAATGCAGGTGTACCTGGTTGTACTTTTAAAGCTTAAGAGGTGTTTAATGTTTCTAACACCTTTCATTTAGTGCATCTATGTGTTCCATGATGCTAAATTGCCATTCTGAGCCATTTTGTGAAGTCTCGTTTTGAGCAATGTCCAATTCTGCATTTTTCCCTAAGTGTCAAATAGCAACAGGAGGCCATGTTTGCAATTGAATATCTCACACCTAGTAATGTTTCATGACTCACCACTTTGGGAGTGTTTAGTGTCCATAACAAAGAACCTATGGTTCGAATTTCAAATCATTTTGAATCCATTTGACTAGGTTTTGAATCCCTCAAATTTGGTCATTTATTGATGTCATGTTGATGCAATTTATTCTAAATTTTGGGAAGCCCTGCTTGACTTGTTATAACTTTGACCCAATTGAGCTAAAAGATGAAATTAATTTTGCACTAAATTTTAGAGGTCAAAGAATTTCTATATTTCAAGTTTGAGCTTATGAAAAATATGTTTGATCAATTTTCAAATGCGATTCCAAATGCAATTTATGATGTTTTATTGGTGTTAGCAAGTGCAGAGTTTTTGGTACCCCTATTCATGATGTCATAACATTAAATTTGTGATAGGTGAGATCAAATGGATTATACCACTATGTTCTACTCTAAAAATACTTCAAGTGTGCCAATTTGCAAATCTTGATGAATCTGTCTGTACATTTTTCTAGGTCCATTTCGTTTGCAAAAATTACTTTTCTAACATTGCTTTCAGTTTGCAAATTTGAGTAGCCTACTTTGACTGCTTGCCATTTGAGCCCAATAATTTTTCATGAGCCATAATTTCAAATTTATGTTTTTCTCATGATAGTAAACTATTGCCCTAGTTTTTGTGCCCCTAGCATTAGTTTGCCTAGTTTTCAAAGCCAAAAGTGAACATGATTTGTTGTTTTCTAACATGTTTTCTTGCAGGCAATTTTAAAGGGGTAACTTTGACAGTCAATATCTTTTGACTGAGAAATTTTCATGAGATGAGATTCAACAGGGTGCAAGTATGCAGAATAGAGAATCAACATTATTGATTTTAGAGCTCGATCAGGTGTTTGGGTCAGTTTTTAAGGCTAGTCAAAGGACCTAGTAGCACTAAGTCAACAAATTGTAGAATGATGTGAAATGAGTTTTCAAAATTGTTTCCAGTGGTTGAATTAGTTTTGAATCTCTATCAGATGATTAATGGATTAGTTGGATAGTTTAGTTTTTTGAAAATATTTTTTTTTAGCCTGGCCCACTTTTGGGCCTGACTAATTTTTTTAGAGTGCATCAAGCAAGTATATAGAGGTTATATATACATTGAACATTAGAGAAAAGTGGTTTGATAGAAAGAAAAAGTAGAGTTCTTCCATTTTTATCAATCATGCTATATGTTTTCATTATGCTCTTTTCGGGTCTCTTTAATATATAACCTACTCATGAATATTACATGGCAGGCCAGAGCTTGTAATAACTTGCCAATAGAGGACCGAAGGAACTATTTGGGGAAAAGCATCCAAGTCAAAAGCTTTCATGGAAAACCTTTCTCAGGCTAATGCCTTTGAATTGGTCGAATCAATAACTCCACCTCATGATATTGGACATCATAAGGGTCAGGAAAGATGGAGGTTTCTTGCAGAAGAGGTGGAGTTAGTTTTACAAGAAACTCCAACGCTTCCTTCACTTTATTGCACTTACTAATACAAAAATAAAGGAAACCCCACAATAAAAATCTACCAATCTAATGAAGAAAATAACTAAGAGCCCGCATCTCAATCAAGACTCTACATCAAAATGATTTTTTTAAAACCATATTTGTTTAGCTAAAGCTATGGAGGTTGGTGGAGGGTTTAGCATTTATCTAAAAGTAGAAGTCGAAGCTTTTGAACCATAAACAGATACTAGAGAGTGGAGAAGCCTCACCTTGATGTTCCCATTATGGATAACGAGATTCATATAACTACCTAGGGGATGCCTGGGGACTATATTACATATGCAACAACTTTACTCAGAGAGAGAGGTGCATCTGAAGTTGTGTTGAAGGCAATGGGAAAAGGAATCAGTAAGATAGTCACAATTGCATAGATTATAAAGAGGAGAATTCCCAATCTTCACTAGAACAAAACAATTAGCTCTACTCCTATAACATATATGTGGGAACATCTAGAAGAAGGTCTTTTACTATTAGAAACTGCAAGGCATGTATCCATGATAACAATCACTTTGTCCACAATACAACTTGCCACATCATCTGCACATAATCAACCACCACTTCTAGCTGATGAAGTCAAGCCACTACCTAAATACAAATATGAGGGAGAGGATTTTCTTCAAGATATGAAAGGAAAAGGATGTGGGCATGAGTCATAGAGGGAAGACTTCATAATGAGAAGAGTCAATAGCAAGAATGGAGCCACTGTATAGAGCAAACCTGTGGCATAGGGAGGAAAGAGGCAATCCACATTGAAGCACAACTCCATGTGTTAGAAGAGATCATTTCCTTCATACATGCAGGTTCTTGGAAAGTTTTGGAAACTCATATGCATCTAAATAGAATGTCTAAAAACATTAGCACCCCCTATTGTAGTCTCATTATTGTACTCACCCCTCTCTAAATTATTTTTTTGAATTGTCGCTCTCTGCCATGCGGCTAAATTCTATTTCATTTTCCAAATCCACATATGCCCAACATGCCTAGCTTTTACAATTTGTTGCCATCGAAAAAAGTACATGTTGATCTTATGGATGAGAGCAGTTGTAGTGAAAATCTCAAGATTGGTGCACATGGTTGAAGATTTTAATAGGTACCTAGATAGCCTCCTGTATTGGTCAAAAGCTATCAACTTTCTTGAGATGTGGTGTGACATAATTATCTCAACAGAGTTCTACAAAAATATTAGGATTTTGGCCCAAGCCTTCATTTAATGAGCTCATCTATTCTAGTCTCCCTCCAATGTATAGGAAAAACCTCTTTTTTTGCCATTGACTAAAACATGTTGGGCTTTGCATAACAGTGGAAATTTAAATTGCCTAGATAAAACAAAATGCCCATCCTCATGCAATAGGGGAGGAAATTTATGTAGTGAGGCTCTTAAGAAAGATATAAGAAATTTGATCCCACATTAAGTGGGAAATGGTCTATTTCAACATTTAAATACTACGACACACAAAATGAAAAATGTCTCTAAGACATGACCTTTTTAAAAGGCCATCAACTCATATGGTGGGACCTATGTACGACTAGCTAGAGATGCTTAGAATAAATTTTGAATGACCACACAAATAAATGATGACGACATCATCAATGATGTGGAATTGAGCATGCAAATTGATGAGATACTAGAAAGTAGCCAAAATTTGGTGGTCGCTATGTCGCCACTAGAAAATGGGAAGGTTTTTTGGCATGTGACATGGTGACCTACTAGAAAACTTTGAAATCTAATAGGTCCTATTCAGCATATTTGGCAAGGATGTGGTAGCATTGGCAAATAGGAAGGTGACAAGTGGTAGCATGTAGTGATGGATTGATGAATCAAGGTACTGACATAGAAATTTGAGATCATAGAAGCATAAGATAGTGACACATGGAAAATCTGATAGTGGTCACCATCTCACCAAAGTGAAGTTGCAAGAAAGTTGCCCATGCGACATGGTGACTAGACAATTGGCAATGATGTGGTGAAGCAGGAAACCAATAAAATGATGCCATGTGGCACCTAGTGGATGATGACTAAGTTGAGGTCCACCAATCAGAGGTCAACAAATGGAAAAAAGTCAAACCTTGGGTTTACCCAAAGTGCATCGGTAGGGCCCAAAGTTGGAAAGTAATAACAAATGGTTTTAAATATTTTCTCAAAAGGGTCTCGTACCCAAATTTTTAAATCTAAAAGGGTTTTATTCTAAAGTTGAAACTTTAGAAAATTTTTAATTTTTGAAAATTTCAAAAGTACAGACCAGAGGTCATGCCAGTGGCATATTTTTCAAACAGAGATTTAAGAGGTTTCTAGTAAGCCAACATAGGCATATTATATATCACTGAAACTAGGAGAAGATGAACTTTTTGATTGTGGAGTTTGTTTTCACACTAGAAGTCATTGGGTCAAGTTATACACAAAAATGTAAAATTTGGGCCTTCTTGGTGAAATTGATGAAAATTGAAAACATAGTTAAAGGCTTGGTAAAATATGGTGCAAGTGTAGTTAAGGTTGAATTTGGTTACCTTTAATTAGTTTAAACTCAAATTTTTACCAGCATTTCATGAGGCTTTCAGATTTTGGTGACACAAAATTTTTCACCATTCAATAAAGATATTTTTCAAGTCAATTACAAAATATTGATGAAAACTAAATGAGATCAAAGGGGTAGGAAGAAAAAATAGGTTTTGAAACTCCAAGAGATGTTTTCCAAGTGGATAAATGTTACATGCACAATAGATCTGGGAATTCACTCTCATCTATATCTTTCTTTCTTTCATCCATTGCCAGGGTTCCAGTTTTGCACCGTGAAACTAGTTGGTTCTAGCATTTCACTGTGAGACCATTGTTGGTTGGTAATTTTTAGTATGAGACCACTTTGTTGGATCCAGAACTGTGATTCCACCACATTTTATTTAGCATAATATCTCTTGTATGAACAACAATAGTGAAGATAATAATAAAGATAAGATCTATTAGGTGTTTCTATGTTTTGATTTCATGCATTTGAATGTATTGTTTCAAAGAAATGAATATGAATGAAATAGAATGTCTTTAGCTTCATTCTAATTCTCATCTCCTATCTTAGTAATCTATAGTCTTATTTGGTCTAGGAACAAAGAATTGAGACTCGTTTGCATCCCTTTAAGGTTGTATGTTAGATATGTTTTGCTATTGAAATAAAGGGCCAAGTAAATGCTTGACATTTTTCATAGGATTGTTGATTATTTGAGAAGGATACTTCATAAGAATGAGGTTTTTATGAACATCGATATCTGATTCACAAGGTGATAGGATAGAAATAATGTTTGGGTGTATGAAATATATCTTGGATATCATAGATGTATGTATTGAATTCATGAAATTTTCCAATAGAGAAGGCATTGATTAGTTACAAGATCACTTGTTCATACTGCTACATACTTGGGGTTGTGTTGATATTCAACATCATTAATCAATTGTATTTCCCTTTCATGTTGGAAAGCTAAAAAGGATGCTCTCACTCAGCTTGTCAATTTCATACATTTGCATTTAGCTATTGTAGATCTATTTTATTGCATGAGTCAATAGGAGATTAAGGGATTTTATCTGCTTTGTTAGATTTAGGAGTATGTTTTAGCACTAGTACCATATAATTGAATTTGAGGTTCACCCACCTAGGTTTTGCAGAGCCTAAAGTAGAAGAAGGGTGTAGCGTTATAGTTGGCCTGATATCTAGAAGGATATGTTAAAGATGGGAGTTAGCTGCCCCTTGATGTGTCTTATTCTCATCAGGGTATTTGAAACCTATAGTGTTTTAAAAAACCAACAAAATGGAAACTTTTCTAGGGAAATAAGATGGCAATACATCTTGTTACAAGGACAAGAATCTATGGTGTTAATTGAATATTTTAGTCCTATTTTCAGTATGGTTTTGCCCATCTGAGTCACCAACAAAATGGTGACTCTACTCGAAAATTGTGTTGAGATTCATGATAGAAAAACCTTGAGAATCTAAAGGGTTTCAAAAAAATAGAAGGAAAGACATGGAGAAAGTTTTTATATAGCAATAAGTTGATGTATTTAGTCCATTTTCTTGCTCCATTTTCATGTTCCCTAGTAAGCTTTATTCTCTTACAACAATAGTTCTTAAATTGGATGCAAAATGTGTTGCAAAATTAGTATGCCCTCAATTAGTTCAACTTGGTGTGAGTTGCTATTGTAATTTCAGAGTCAAGAAAGTTAGGTTTCAACTTTGTGTAGAGGTTCAAATTCAAGATAAATTTGAATAGGTGTCTTCTATCTGTTGTTGTTTCATATCAATTTGTGGTATCTTCAAGACTAATGCAATACATGTCTCACTTAATGTGAGTGGTGACTCGAAGTTAATCTTTGTACTAGTGCAGTTCTATACATGTATTATGATTAGTTGTTGTAGGAGAAGAGCAAATTCAAAGAGGTTGAAACATTCAAATGTTTTGTAAGATTTGTGATGTGTTGGTTCAAATAGTTCAGTAAAGAATTGATGAGATTTTGGGTCTGCTATTGCAAATAGTGGACAAAGAACTTTCAATGATCTAGATTTTAAGGTATTTTTATTTTCATGTATTATCTTTTCATGAAAATTGATTGTTAAAGTGTAGTGTTCTCCATCAAGTGAGTTTTAGCACTAAGAGGAGGAGAATAGTTTGACAAGTTTCATACACTTCATTAGATTGAGTTTCAACTTGTTGTATAAAGTTTGTGAAGTGTATTTGAAGAGATTTATTTGGTAGAAGGTTGTATATATCCATTGCAAGTTGTGAATCTGAGATTTATTATTTTTGAATGAGTTTCAAATCTTTGAAGAATGTCAAGTTTCCTTTCATCTAGTATGCAACCTATTAGTGAAATTTCTAGATCTATTTCTACCAAGCAGTACATGCCATTATGTTTTGATGGTATTCATGGTTTCCCAAATGTAAGTCCTAATGATGTTAGAAATAAATTGCCTATGTTTAGTGGGAACCATCTTGTTTTAGCTAGTCATCATGTTGATTTGTTTAGTGATTTGATGGGTGACTATAAGATTGCTCATGAGGATTCACACATGAAGTTATTAGTTGAAACTTTGGAAGGTGATGCTAGAGACTGGTTTTCTTTTCTACTAGCATGTTCTATTTCATCTTCAAGTGAGTTGCCTTCCACCTTCATGGAGTTATTTGGAGAAAGAGTAAGCATATCTGATTCTTATGATAAGTTCTTGAAGATTCATGTTAAGTGTGATGAACTTGTACCTCAATTCAATATCAGATTTACAAAAAATTTGAATGATATGTACGAGAATTATAGACCAGATGATCAAATGTGTTTAGTTGTCTATTTTGATGCATTTGACAAGAAAATGAGTTATTTATTGAGTGATAAAGAACCTAGGACATTATATTAGGCTTTTATGAATGCTATAGAGATTGAAAGCAATCTAAAATATGGATTGACTAGAAGTCATTTTTCTATAAACGTGTGTTGGTATAATGTGTTTGAAAGAAAGAATGAATGTGGTGTTGATGCTTCAATTTCAAATTAGCTTATGAATACCCATACTGTAAGTTTTAATCAAGTGGAAAATTTAGATCAAATTATGTGTATAAGGAAGGTTAGTTCAGTTGCAAATGAAGTTACACATGTTCTTGATGCTACATTAGTAAGAAAAATTTCAGACTTTGATAGGGTTGAACACTATGTTGATTTTATGAACCAAGGAATAGTTACAGTAGTAAGTTCTTCTCATGATAATTATATGTATGATGGTGTAACTAATGCTTCAAAATGTGAGGTTGCCACATCTTTATCTCATTCTTATGCAAGTGGAGTGGGTAAAAGTTCTCTCTCATATGATGAATTCGATGTTGCTAATCTAAAGTTTCAAGATAAGGCAACATATCAAAATGGATGTAATTCACATTTGTTTTAGTCACAATCCGGTGGGTTGAATTTTGAAAGTAAGTTTTAAAGTGATGAAGATAATTTTTTTGATCCAATGTATTATGAAGAAGCCTCATGTGAAGACAATGATGAGAGTTGTTTCTCAAGTCAAGAAGAGGGCAATAATAGTACATGTGCATCTTCACATGAATTTGATGAAAATTTTGAAAAAGAAAGCAATGAAAAAAGTGAATACTCTTATGAAAGCAAAGGTATGAGTTATTTTTCTAAATTTGAAAGTGGTGAAGAAGAGTTGTCTACACAATATGAAGACAAAGAAATTATCTATAAGAATGGAGTACCTAATTGTGTAGATAAATTCCTTGAAGATATATGTAGTAGTAACCAACAATATAAAATTGATTCTGAGGTTAATGCTTCAGAACCTAAAGATAATTGGTTCAAGACATTTGAATCATCTTTGTGAAGACAATGCAACTAATATTGTTCTCTTTTCTACAAGCTTCATTGATGGAGTAGAAAGTGAGTCTTCATATAGTTTTTATTTTTCTTCACATGCTGAAAGTCTCCATGAAGATGAAATGGGTAGTGAGTTTAAAGTGTATAGTAATGCTTTATATGATGAAAAACTTGATGATGATCAGCCTATATTTTGTCAAGATTTTCAAAAAGGATAATTACATGGATTTATCAATGCATTTCTTGAAGAAGACATGGAATGTTCAAATTTAATTGAGGATGATCTTAATGATCATACATTATCCTACTACTATGAGAGATCAGATTGTTCTTCTTTTGAGTTTGATAGTGATTATGATGATGATGTTGCATCTTATAATATGGATAACAATGTGTTTGATGAAGTTATTAATGAAAATTAGCATGCACCCTATATTGAGTTTTATGATGAACATTCTAATGAAATGAATAATTAATTTTCTTATTTCAAAGGACCATTTGAAGATTTTGGATTAGTTTTAGATTATGACATTGAGGATATGTGTGAATACAAATCTGATTGCCCATGTGAATACTCTCTAGCTATACATAAGGATGCATATTTTCAAGGTATGTGTGACCTTATTCCCCATGTTGAATATGAAGATTTCTTATTCAAAACCGATAGCATGCATGATCCATTGAATGAAGAAGAGTTTCAGTTTGAGTGTGATATTTGTGAGCATGCTGATCAATACTTTAAAAATGAGTAAGTGGTTCAAACTAAAGCTAGTTTTTATATGTATTATGAAAGTGAAGGTGTAGACTTCGTTTTACCAAGTGAGTTGATTCACGATGCTAATATGATGGGTGAAACTGATAGAAGAAATGTTTCTAGTTTACGTCATGAATGTTTAGATGAAAATTAGATATATGAAAGAGGTAAAAGTTTATGTTGAAGTTCAGTGGCCTAAGGCCATTGTTTGTACATAGTAGGAGTAGTTTCCTTGTTTTCAATAAAGTTGTTTAAGAGAATTTTTGGAAATGGTCTGCTTCATCCAAAGATCTAAATCCTTGCCATGCCTATAAGGAACATGCATCCCCAAATAGAGCTATTGTTGGTACTCAAAATCAAAGTCTTGATTTTGAGTACCATTGAAAAAACCAAGCCCTATAAGTGCTTTTAATGCATGTGTGCTCGGTTGTAATTTTAAAGCTTAAGAGGTGTTTAATGTTTCTAACACCTTGCATTCAGTGCGTCTATGTGTTCCATGATTATAAATTGCCATTCCAAGCCATTTCGTGAAGTCCCATTTTGAGAAATGTCCAATTCTGCATTTTTTCCCAAGTGTTAAACAACAACAAAAGGCTATGTTTGCAATTGAATATCTCACACCCAGTAATGTTTCATGATTGACCACTTTGGGAGTGTTTCATGTCCATATCAAAGAACCTATGTTTTAGATTTTGATTTGTTTCAGATCTATTTGACTAGGTTTTGAATCAATCAAAGTTGGTCATTTATTGATGTCATGTTGATGCAATTTATTCTAAACTCTGGGAAGCCCTGTTTGACTTGTTATAACTTTGACCTAGTTAACAAAAATGATGAAATTCCTTCTTCATTTCATTTTAGAGGTAAGAGACTTTCTTCAAGTTTGAGCTTATGACGAATTCATTTGATCAGTTTTCAAATGTGATTCCATATGCAATTTATGATGTTTTACTGGTGTTAGCAAGTATATAGTTGTCAGTACCCTTATTCATGATGTCATAACTTGAAATCCATAATATGTGAGATCAAATGGATTCTACCACTATGTTTTACTTTGAAAATACTTCAACTATGCCAATTTTCAAATCTTGATGAATCTGTTTGCGAAAATCACTTTTTTCTGACATTGCTTTCAATTTTCAAATTTGAGTAGCCTACTTTGGCCACTTTCCTTTTGAGCCTAGTTATTTTTCATGAGCCATAATCAAAAATTAATTTTTTCCTCATGACAATAAACTAATTTTTCTAGGTCCATTTCATTTGCGAAAATCACTTTTTTCTGACATTGCTTTCAGTTTTCAAATTTGAGTAGCCTACTTTGGCCACTTTCCTTTTGAGCCTAGTTATTTTTCATGAGCCATAATAAAAAATTTATTTTTTCCTTTTGAGTTTTTGTGCCCCCAAGCATCACTTTGCCTAGTTTTCAAAGCCAAAATTGAATGCGATTTGTTATTTTCTGACATGTTTCCTTGCAGGCAATTTTAAAGGGGTAAGTTCACTAGTCAATATCTTTTCACTAAGAATTTTTTCATGAGATGAGATTTGACAGGGTGTAAGTATGCAAAATAGAGAATCAACATTATTGATTTTAGAGCCCAGTCAGGTGTTTGGGTCAATTTTTAAGGCCAGTCAAAGGACCTCCTAGCACTAAGTCAACAAATTGTAGAATGATGTCAAATGAGTTTTCAAAATTTTTTCTAGTGGTTGAATTAGTTTCAAATCTCTATTAGATGATTAGTGGATTAGTTGGACAATCCAATTATTCAAAAATATTTTTTTTTAGCTAGGCCCACTTTCGAGCCTGACTATTTTGTCAGAGTGCATCAAGCAAGTATATAGAAGTTATATACAATGAACATTAGAGAAAAGTGCTTTGATAGAAAGAAAAAGAAAAGTTCTTCCATTTTTATCAATCATGCTATAGGTGTTCATTATGCTCTTTTCCAATCTCTTTATTATATAACCTACTAGCGAACCTTACATAGGAAGCTGGAGCTTGTAATAACTTGCCAATAGAGGATCGAAGGAACTATTTGGGGAAAAGAATCTAAGCCAAAAGCTTTCATGGAAAACATTTCTCAGGCTAATGCCTTTGAATTGGTCAATTCAATAACTCCACCTCTTGATATTGGCTATCATAAGGGTCAAGAAAGATGGTGGTTTCTTGTAGAAGAGGTGGAGTCAATTTTACAAGAAGCTCCAACACTCCCTAACCTTTGATGCACTTATTAATACAAAAATATAGGAAACCCCACAATCAAAATCTACCAATCAAATCAAGAAAATAACTAAGAGCCCACATCTCAATCCAGCATCTGCATCAGAACAATTTTTTTTTAACTATATTTGTTTAGCTAAAGCTACAAATCTTGGTGGAGGGTTTAGGGTTTATCTACAAGCAGAAGTCAAAGCTTTTGAACCATGGACAAATACCAGAGAGTGGAGAAGCCTTTCCTTGATGTTTCCATTATGGATAATGAGATTCATATAACTACCTAGGGGATGCCTAGGAACTATATTACATATGCAACAACTTTACTTAGAGAGAGAGGTGCATCTAAAGTTGTGTTGAAGTCAATGGGAAAAGAAATTAGTAAGACAATCACAATTGCAAAGATTATAAAGAGGAGAATTCCCAATCTCCACTAGTATACAACAACTAGCTTTGCTCCTATAAAATATATGTGGGAACCTATGGAAGAGGGTCTTTTATCATTAGAAACTACAAGGAATGTATCCATGATAATGATCACTTTGTCCAAAATACAACTTGACACATCATCTGTAGGTTATCAACCACCACTTCCAGCTGATCAAGTCAAGCCACTAAGTGAATACAAATATGAGGGAGAGGATTCTCTTCAAGATATGAAAGGAAAAGGCCATGGGTGTTAGTAGTAGAGGGAACACCACATAATGAGAAGAGTCAATGGTAGGAATGGAGGTGTTGTACAAAGTAAACCCACAGCATAGGGAGTAAAGAGGCAATCCACATTGAAGCACAACTCTGCATGTTAGAAGAGGCCATTGCCTTTATATACATAGGTTCTTGGAAAGTTTTGGAAATTCAGATGCATCCAAACACAATGTCTAAAAACATTGGCACCCCCTCCAACAGTCTCTTTCTCGCACTCTCCCCTCTTTGAATTACTTTTTTGGATTGCTACTCTCCACAATGCGGGTAAATTCTCTTTCATTTTCCAAATCCACATACATCCAACATTCCTAGCTTTTACAAATTGTCACCATCAAATAAAGCACATTCTAATCTTATGGATGAGAGAAGTTGCAATGAAAGTCTCAAGATTGGTGCACATGGTTCAAGATATTAACAAGTACTTAGATAGTATACTATATTGGTCAGAAGCTATCAACTTTCCTGAGATGTGGTGTGAAATAATTATCTCGACAAATTTCTACAAAAATATCAAGGTTCTAACCCAAGCCTTCATTTTAGGAGCTCGTCTATTCTAGTCTCCCTCTAATGTACATGAAAAACCTTTTTTTTTTCCATTGACTAAAACATGTTGGGCTTTGAATAACAATGGAAGTGTAAATTGACTGGGTAAATGTCATGTCCCCTTTTCAAATAATTAAAAATAATAATCTTTGCTAAGTCAGGCAAGCCCAAAAAGGGGATAATATTTAGAAGCTAATGGATTAATAAATAAAAATTATTATTAAAATATGTTTTATTAACCCCTCTTGGACATGAGTTAGGGTTATTCCCTATTTTAAGGGGTTTGGAGGCATTCTGGGCTCATTCCAGAACTTGATTTTTGCTCATTTCTTTGTTATTCTTCAGAGGCTGCCAAACTTGTGGAGAAGGAGACCCAAGAACGAGAGTTTGCATGTTTCCAGGGAGACCCAAGAATGGGAGTTTGCAAATTTCTAGGAAGGCTAAGGATGGGAGTTTGAAGCCATTCCATGTGCATGCTCATGCAGATTTTGCCTTTGTGCTGAACAATGCAGATTTGTGAGTTTTCAGGTGTATTTTTTGTAAGAGTTTGGTGTTTCTGGTTGAGTATTTCATATCAGTTTGGGTTGCTGCTGTATATCAAACTTTTAAATGTTAAAATAGAGCTGAAAATATGTATTTGGATATGATTATACTTCTGTGATAGATTATTAAGTTTCTGTGGTGATTCTGGGCTATTTTGTGCTATTTTTGGGAGCCCGATGAGCATTGTTTTTGTCCTCCGTTTGGGAGCTATTGTGTGCATGTTATACAGATCTAGAAATGTTATTTTATAGATTTTTATACTACTCAAATTTCTGTAAAAATGTTCACTTTCAGATTTATTAATAATAGGTGAAGCTGTGAAGCTTTTGGCACTATTTCTGGCATACCCAATTTGGAGTTTCTTGAGAAATTTGGTGGATCTTTGTGATATTAGTTGTTTGATTTTAAATATCTGATTATGTTGAGATAATGGGTGTGCACACATTGCATAATATTGTTATTTTATTATTTTATTTTATTATGTAATGTTGTACCTAGATGGACGTGCAACATGTAAAGATTCCCATGGAATATTTTTGATAAGTTGTATTGTAACATTGTGATAATATTTCATATAATTATTTAATATTGGGAAAAAGAATTAAATGCCCAATATTAAATGTGGGGTTAGTGGGTTAGGTGGCACATGGTTTTAGCACATGGTTTATGTAATACCACTTAGTGGTTTTGTGGGACTTGCTACTATATAAGCAGCCACAAGGGTAGTTTTTGTAGAGAGGAAAAGAGTGACAAGGAGAAGAAAAAAGGCAAGAGTCGAGCAGGACAAGGCTTGACAGGTTAGCCAAGGGAGCATTTGTGAAAGTTGAAAGCATGGCATGGGATGTGTGGATTCATGCTTGTTCACATAGTTTACTCAGTTGTGGCTATGGCCATGAAGGCTTCCATGGTTGTATGGCAATGGTATTTTTGCTGAATAATACATGATGATGGATGCTTTTGGAGGCTGGGTTTTTTCCCTCAATGAGGGTTTCCTAGGGTATATCTTGTGTCACATTTTATGGGTATTTTGTCTATTCTCTTGCATGTGGATTTTAATTCCATGTTTATTTCAGATCTATTATGGGTTATGTGGAAACGGTTATATTCTTTATTGCCAAGTTTCCTTACAAGTGGTATCAGAGCCTGGTTTTGGCCTGGTCATGGGTTCAAATCTCCCTGGTGCCTTCCCGACCCGCGTAAGCACCTGGTATGCGCATCGAGGGGGAGATTTTTGGGTGATGCGACGCGCTCCCCTGCCCACAGGTGGTTAATTATGTGGTGTTCCATGTTCACTAATAGTCATGGCTTTTGGTGCAATGGCAAATGGGCCCTACAATTGGTATCAGAACCTAGTTTTGGCCTGGTCATGGGTTCAAATCTCCCCGGTGCCATCCTGACCCGTGTAAGCACTTGGTATGCACATTGAGGGGGAGATTGTTGGGTGATGCGACGCGCTCCCCTGCCCACAGGTGGTTAATTATGCGGTGTTCCATGTTCACTAACAGTCATGGCTTTTGGTGCAATGGCAAATGGGCCCAACAATTGGTATCAGAGCCTGGTTTTGGCCTGGTCATGGGTTCAAATCTCCCTGGTGCTTTCCCGACCCACGTAAGCACCTGGTATGCATGTTGAGGGGGAGATTTTTGGGTGATGTGACGCACTCCCCTGCCCACAAGTGGTTAATTATGTGGTGTTCCATGTTCACTAACAGTCATGGCTTTTGGTGCAACGACAAATGGGCCCTACAGATTAGAGGTGTGAAATATCATACAAAATCAGAAAAGGGACATTTCAGTGGTATCAGAGCCATGATCTTGCCAGTGTGAGGGTTTGTAGAAGTTTGCATGTCAGTTTTGACAACTACCCAGATCTTGCATGTCAGTTTTGACAACTACCCAGATCTTGCATGTCAGTTTTGATAACTACCCAAATCTTGCATGTCATAATTTATGGTTGCATGTTGCTTCCAATTAGCTGAATGTCAAAATTTATGATTGCATTCTACTTCTAATCATTTGCATGTTAGTTCTTGGTGAATTTGGTGGTTGCATGTTGCTTCTAATCAGCTGTATGTCAAAATTTATGGTTGCATGCAACTAAGTGAAAGAGAAAAGAGATATTTGCAGCGAGAAAAGAATAAAGAAATTTTGATCAAACCTCTAATTGAAAGTAAAATTACAAAATCCAAGGAAGGGAAAAGTATGGCTGATCCAGATGAGATGGCAAAGAAATTCTTCCAAGACATCCAAAATACTCAGAAGCAAACAATGGATAGTTTGGCAGAAACTAGAGAGGCTTTGCGAATATTGAGAGAAAAACTACAAGGAGTTGCATCTATTAATGAGAAAGGGAGCACTTCAGAGGAGCCAAGAAATCTGAAATCCACACCATCTAAATCAACCAAAACTATTTTCTTGCTTGCAGATGAGCCACCAGTACCAAATCCAACCATTAATCCTGTGGAAGAGGTTATAGGTAACTTGATTACATTAAGAGCTACTTACAATGGCTTAGATGATGACTTTCGTAGTTTAGTTCCTTTTAGAGAATATGTGGATATGATGAACACTTTGATGCCCAAGAAAGAGTACAGAAGGGAGCATGACATAAGTGGAAAAGAGCTCAAAAATAAAATAAGCAAGTTTATAGCACCTACTTTTGATGGAACAAATAAAATTTTAGCTAGAGCATGGCTACAAAAATTACAGACCTTCTTCACACTTAACCCCATGAAGGAGAGTGATGCTGTTCAAATTGCAAGTCTACACTTGGAAGATGCAGCCTATGATTGGTGGTATCATGGAATGACTACTCAAGGTCATGATCAGGTAACTACATTTGATGATTTTAGTCAAAGAGTGATAGATAGATTTGACCTCAAGGATGATGATTATGAGGATGTTGTTGTGCATGATAGTGAGATACCTAGTGGAGATGAGCAAACATTGAGCATTCATGACTTTTCTGAGAGAGAGTACCAGGCATAGTTAGATGCTTCGTCACAAGAGGTTGAGGCTAGTAGTACTTCACATGATTTATCCCACCAACTGAAGGTGAGTGAAGACAGTATTGTGACTACATTATCTCATCATGATAGGTATGTGGAGTTAGTTGGTATTGGTCATATTAGTCAAGTGAGGATTTTTCTTGAGTTACCAGCTGATTCTAGTTTACAGATATGGACTCGAGATTGTTATATTGGCATTTGGGATTCAGTTGACTGTAAATCTTTAACACTTTTTGGTAGCAGTGATTGTTTGGGTGTTATCATGGATTTGATTAGTAGATTGCACGATGTTGTTTTTTCTTGTGCCAGGAGCTTATCTGATGTTGGTATTAGTTTTTATACACCGATGTTGGGCTTTGTTCATATATCCAGTCGACCATACTTACTGGAATGTGTTGATGATCTTTCATATTTGGTAGTGTGTACAGATGAGTCCCAGGATCATATTGGCATTGACGAAATCTAGGAGGATGCAGTGGGTAGTTTTGAAGACTTAGTTTCCTTGGGTACAGAGGAGTTGGATAGTAGTGCTATAGTTTTTGATACTCTGTATGTTGATATGAGCTTTAGAGTTGATTCACAGGATATGGATGGTAATACTCTAGAGACTAGTAACTTTGAGGATACTCCTTTAGACAGTGCATCAGAGGAGGTTTTTAGGAGACAGTCAAGCCAGTGCCATCATGTGTCTAATTAGTTGAGAGTTAGTGACTGAGACATTGCTATCACTTGCCATAATTTTGATGCTTCTTGCAAGTTGTTATCAGTTTATGGATGGGGTTCTCTTACTAGTGATGAGCAGGGAGGCAGTTATCTTTCCTTGACAGAGTTCCACTCTTTATGGGAGGCTATCCAGATTTTGAGATAGGATTATATCCAGTTGGTAGCTGATAGAGATTATCTTATGGAGTGGGGCAGTACAGCATACGATGCATTGTTGGCCAAGGAAGATGAGGTGAGTGAGCTTACTTAGCAGCTTGAGGTGACTTTTGAGATTCTTGAGAGTACACAGTTGGCTTTCAAGGAGTCATAATTTCATTTGGCTAAGGTGGCCATGGAGTTAGAACAACTACAGTCTTTACCAAATTCTATACAGTCACAAGCGGTGGTGTTTGATGATCTGAGGATGTCCATGGTCGAGATTGTCAAAGATAGTGGAGATGGGGATGCATCCATCCTTGATACTAACATTGGCATATCAAGTTCATCCCCACTAGAGTCAGGTTTAGTTGAGTTGGGTGCTGTAGCAGATTATTGTGGTATGCCTGACATGGTGGTGACCTCTAGTACTAATGGCATGAAGACTAGAGATGTTGTATCAAAGACCATGTGTGATGTTGGTGAGCTGACAGTTGGCATGGTTCTTGCTAGTAATACTACTCCCTTGGCAATGTCTTCAGAGGTAGTAGTTAGTTCCAACTTGGTTAGTGATCGATTGTAGTTAGTTACATCTGGATGCAGTCTAAGCCACTGACTGAGATTGGTGCATTCTATCGGCATTACACTGTGAGGTATGCTCATCAATCTACCTTTGATGACTATGTTGATGAGATGATGATACAAAGATGTACTTTGGTTCTTAGTGCTTATCATCAGTTATGGGATAGTTTGATGCAGGGTATGCACATTATATTGCAGGGTATGTACATCAGTTTGCATTTGATCCTTGTGTTGAGGAGTTGATGGCAGGAAAATTTGGGTTGGGTTCCATTTCTTGCTGTTTATCTTGTGATGGCTTTTCACCATTAGGGGTGCATGGGAGTTATGGTTATGAGATAGTGGTCGATGATCTACAGAGTTGTGTTGACTACAAGAGTTGTACAATGTGTGGATTCTCCATACTTGGTATAGTTTCATTTGAGAATGTTCACCGTTGTTGCAGAGTTGGATTATACATTCCGTATAGGCTAGTGGGATACGTTGATGGTATTTACTGTGTTGGCAGTTTGATTTGTGCCCTTTACTTGGGTTCTGATGTTCTAAGAGTTTGTGTCTCATGGGTTTTTGATTGTGGTAGTGGTGATTTTGGAGTTTGGTTAAGCTATAATTGTCAATTTGATTATGGATTCCTCTTGGTCATATTACAGAGGGTATTACAGGAGCCTATGTTATTTGGCAGTAGTATAGTTCATGACTACATTTGGGATCTAGGTGGATTGATTGGTTTATTGTTCAGCCATTTCTTGAGGACAAGAAATTTTTGGGAGGGGAGGACTTGTCATGTCCCCTTTTCAAATAATTAAAAATAATAATCTTTGCTAAGTCAGGCAAGCCCAAAAAGGTGAAGTTTTGGAAAAAGGGGATAATCTTTGGAAGCTAATGGACTAATAAATAAAAATTATTATTAAAATATGTTTTATTAACACCTCTTGGACATGATTTAGGGTTATTCCCTCTTTTAAGGGGTTTGGAGGCATTCTGGGCTCATTCCAGAACTTGATTTTTGCTCATTTCTTTGTTATTCTTCAGAGGCTGCCAAACCTATGGAGAAGGAGACCCAAGAACGGGAGTTTGCATGTTTCCAGGGAGACCTAAGAATGGGAGTTTTTAGGTTTCCAAGAAGGCTAAGGATGGGAGTTTGAAGCCATTCCATGTGCATTCTCATGCAGAGTTTGCCTTTGTGCTAAACAGTGCAGATTTGTGAGTTTTCGGGTGTATTTTTTGTAAGAGTTTGGTGTTTCCGGTTGAGTATTTCATATCAGTTTGGGTTGCTGCTGTATATCAGACTTTTAAATGTTAAAATAGATCTGAAAATATGTATTTGGATAT
Organism: Cupressus sempervirens; assembly: GCA_028749045.1. Classification (NCBI taxonomy): domain Eukaryota; kingdom Viridiplantae; phylum Streptophyta; class Pinopsida; order Cupressales; family Cupressaceae; genus Cupressus; species Cupressus sempervirens. The sequence continues at coordinate 643,805,506 of CM053789.1, read as the reverse complement.
GATTATACTTTTGTGATAGATTATTAAGTTTTTGTGGTGATTCTGGGCTATTTTGTGCTATTTTTGGGAGCCCAATGAGCATTGTTTTTGTCCTCCGTTTGGGAGCTATTGTGTGCATGTTATACAGATCTAGAAATTTCATTTTATAGGATTTTATGCTGCTCAAATTTTTGTAAAAATTTTCACTTTCAAATTTATTAATAATAGGTGAAGCTGTGAAGCTTGTGGCACTATTTCTGGCATACCCGATTTGGGGTTTCTTGAGAAATTTGGTGGATCTTTGTGATATTAGTTGTTTGATTTTAAAGATCTGATTAGAGGTGTGAAATATAATACAAAATCAGAAAAGTGACATTTTGGTAAAACAGAATGCATGTCCCCATGGGGTAGGTGAGGCAGTTTATATAGTAGGGGTCTTAAGAAAGTTATAAGAAATTTGATCCCACATTGAGTGGTAAATGTTCTTTTTCAACATTTAAATACTACAACACACAAAATCTCAAATGCCTCCAAGACATGGCCTTTTTGAAAGGCTACTTGCTCATATGGTGGGACCTATGGATGACTAGCTAGAGATGCTTAGAATAAATTTTGAATGACCATGCAGACAAAGGATGATGATTTTATCAATGAAATGGAACCAAGCATGCGAATTGATGAGATACTAGAAAGTGGCCAAAATTTGGTGGTCTCTATGTTGCCACTAGAAAATGGGAAGGTTTTCTAGCATGTGACATGGCGACCTCCCAAAAAACCTTGAAATCTGATGGGTCTTGTTCAACACATTTGGTAGGGATGTGGTAGCATTGGCAAATAGGAAGGTGACAAATGGTAGCATGTAGTGATGGATTGATGAACCAAGGTGCTGACATGGAAATCTAAGATCATGGAAGCATAGGATGGTGACATGTGGTAGATCTAATAGTGGTTTCCATGTCACCAAAGTAAAGTTACAAGAAAGTTACCCATGCAACATTGTGACCAAATAGCTAGCGATGATGTGGTGAAGCAAGCAACCAATAGAATGATGCCACATGATGCCTAGTAGATGATGATTATGCAGAGGTCCACCAATCAGAGGTCAACACATGGTAAAAAGTCAAAATTTGGGTTGACCTAAAGTGCTTGGGTAGGGCCAAAAATTTGAAAGTAATTAAAAATGTTTTAAAATATTTTCTCAAAGGGGTCCCTTACCTAGATTTAAAGGATTTTATTCTAAAGTTGAAACTTCAAAAAGTTTTAAATTTTTGAAAATTTCAAAAGTGCAGACCAGAGGCCATGCCACAGGCATATTTTTGAAACTAAGATTTAGGGGATTTTTGGTAAGTGAACATATGCATATTATATATCCCCAGAACTTGGAGAAGATGAGATTTCTGATTATGGAGTTTTTTTTTTTTTTGCATAGGAAGTCACTGGTTCAAGTTATGGGCAAAAATGTAAAATTTGGGCCTTCTTGGTGAAATTGATGAAAATTGAAAACACAGTTATAGGCTTGGTAAAACACGAAAAAAATGTAGTTAAGGTAAAATTTGGTTACCTTCAATCAATTTAAACTCAAATTTTAACCAGCATTTAATGAGACTTCTAGATTTTGGTGACACAAAAGTTTTCATTATTCAGCAGAGGTATTTTTTAGGTCAATTACAAAATATTGATGAAAACCAAATCAAATCAAAGGGGTAAAAAGAAAAAAGAGGTTTTGCAACTCTAAGAAATTTTTTCCAACTGGACACATGTCAGATGCACAATAGATCCAGGAATTCACTCTCTTCTATATCTTTCTTTCTTTCACCCATTATCAGGGTTCTAGTATTTCACTATGAGACCATTGTTGGTTGGTAATTTTCAGTATGAGACCACTTTTTTGGATCTAGACCTGTGATTCTACCACATTTCCTTTAGCATAATATCTCTTGTATGAACAAAAATAGTGAAGATAATAGATACAATTTAGATCTATTAGGTGTTTCTATGTTTTGATTTCATGCATTTGAATGTATTGTTTCAAAGAAATGAATACAAATGAGCCATAATTTGTTTAGTTTTATTCTAATTCTCATCTCTTATCTCTATAATTTGTATTCTCATGTGTCTAGGAACACAAAACTGAGAGTCATTTGCATCCCTTTAAGGTTGTATGTCAGATATGTTTTGTTGTTGGAACAAAGGGCCAAGTAAATGCTTGATGTGTTTGACAGGATTGTTGATTATTTGAGAATGATACTTCATAAGAATGAGGTTCTTATGAACATTGATATCTGATTCACAAGGTGATAGGATAGATCTAATGTCTAGGTGTATGAAATATGTCCTAGCTATCATAGATGTATGTATTGAATTCATGAAATTTCCCAATAGATAAGGCACTGATCAATTACAAGATCACTTGTTCATACTACTGCATATTTGGGCTTGTGTTGATATTCAACATCATTAATCAATTGTATTTCTATTTCATGTTGGAAAGATAAAAAGGATGCCCTCACTTAGCTTGTGAATTTCATAGATTTGCATTTAGCTATCGTAGATCTATGTTATTGCATGAGTCAATATGAGATTAAGGGATTTTATCTACTTTGTTAAATTCAAGAGTATGTTTTAGCACTGGTACCATATAATTGAATCTAAGGTTCACCTACTTGGGTTTTGTAGAGCCTAAAGTAGAAGAAGGGTCTAGCCTTATAGTTGGCTTAGTGTTTGAAAGGATATGTAAAGGATGGGAGTTAGCTTCCCCTAGATGTGTCTTGTTCTCATCGGGGTGATTTGAAACCTATAGTGTTTCAAAACACCAACAAAATGGTGACTCTGGTAGGGAAATAATATGGCAATACATCTTCTTACAAGGACAAGAATCTATGGTGTTAATTGAATATTTTAGTCCTATTTTCAGTATGGTTTTACCCATCTGAGTCACCAACAAAATGGAAACTTTTCTGGGGAATTGCATTGAGATTCATGATAGAAAAGCCTTGAGAATCTAAATGGATTCAACACGACAAAAGGAAAGACATGGAGAATTTTTTTATATAGCAGTAAGTTGATGTGTTCAATTAATTTTCTTGCTACATTTTCATGTTCTCCAGTAATCTTTATTCTCTTATAGCAATAGTTCTTAAATTGGATGCAAATTATGTTGTGAAATGAGTATGCCTTCAATCAGTTCAATTTGGTGTGAGTTTCTATTATAATTTTAGAGTCAAGAAAGTTATGTTTCAGCTTTGTATAGAGGTTCCAAATTCAAGATAAATTTGAAGAGATGTCTTCTATCTGTTGTTGTTTCAAATCAATTTGTGGTATCTTCAAGACTAATGCAATTCATGTCTCACTTAATGTGAGTGATGACTCAAAGTTAATATTTGTACCAGTGTAGTTCTATACATGAATTGTAATTAGTTGCTACAAGAAAAGAGAAGATTCAAAGAGTTTGAAACATTCAAATGGTTGGTAAGATTTGTGATGTGCTAGTTTAACCAATTCAGTAAAGAATTGATAAGATTTTGGGTTTGCTATTGTAAATAGTGGATAGAGAACTTTCAACCATTTGGATCTTAAGGTATTTTTATTTTCATTTATTATCTTTTCATGAAAATTGATTATTAAAAGGCAGTGTTCTCTATCAAGTGAGTTTTAGCACTAAGAGGAGGAGAATAGTTTGACAAGTTTCATACACTTCATTAGATTGAGTTTCAGCTTGTTGTATAAAGTTTGTGAAGTGTGTTTGAAGAGATTTATTTGGTAGAAGGTTGTGTAGATCTGCTACAAGTTATGAATCTGAGATTTATTATTGGTGAATGAGTTTCAAATCTTTGAAGAATGTCAAGTTTCCTTTCATCTAGTATGTAGCCTATCAGTGAAATTTCTAGATCTATTTCTACCAAGTAGTATATGCCATTATGTTTTGATGGTATTTATGGTTTCTTGAATGTTAGTCCTAATGATGTTAGAAATAAATTGCCTAATTTTAGTGGGAACTATATTGTTTTAGCTAGTCATCATGTTGAGTTGTTTAGTAATTTGATGGGTGACTATGAGATTGCTCATGAGGATTCACACATGAAGTTATTTTTTCAAAATTTGGAAGGTGATGCTAGAGACTAGTTTTCTTTTCTACTAGAATGTTCTATTTCATCTTCGGGTGAGTTGCATTCTACCTTCATGGAGCAATTTGGAGAAAGAGTATGCATATATGATTCTTGTGATAAGTTCTTGAAGATTCATGTTAAGTGTGATGAACTTGTGCCTTAATTCAATATCAGATTTGCAAAAGTCTTGAATGATATCCCTAAGAATTATAGACTGGATGATCAAATGTGTTTAGTTGTCTATTTTTATGCATTTGACAAGAAAATGAGTTATTTATTGAGGGATAAAGAACCTAGGACATTATATCAGGCTTTTATGACTACTATAGAGATTGAAAACAATCTGAAATATGGATTGATTGGAAGTCATTTTTCTATAAATGTTGATTAGTATAATGTGTTTGAAAGAAAGGATGAATGTGGTGTTGATGCTTCAATTTCAAATCAACTTATCAATACCCCTGTTGTAAGTTTTAATCAAGTTGAAAACTTAGATTAGATTGTGTGTATAAGGAATGTTAGTTTAGTTACAAATGAAGTTACACATGTTCTTGATGCTACATCAGCAAGAAACATTTTAGACTTTGATAGGGTTGAGCATTGTGTTAATTTTATGAATGAAGGTTTAATTACAGTAGTAAGTTCTTCTCATGATAATTATATGTATGATGGTGTAACTAATGCTTCAAAATGTAAGGTTGCTACATCTTTATCTCAGTCTTGTGCAAGTGGAGTGGCTAAAGTTCTCTCTCATATGATGAATTTGATGTTACTGATCTAAAGTTTTGAGATGAGAGAACATATCAAAGTGGATGAAATTCACATTTGTTTTAGTCACCATTTGGTGGGTTGAATGCTGAAAGTGAGTATTCAAGTGATGAAGATAAAGTTGCTGATCTGATGTATTATGAAGAAGCCTCATGTGAAGACAATGATGAGAGTTATTTCTTGAGTTAAGAAGAGGACAGTAATAGTACATGAGCATCTTCACATGAATCTAATGCAAATTGGGAAGAAGGAAGCAATGATGGAAGTGAATACTCTTATGAAAGCAAAGGTATGAGTTCTTTTTCTAAATTTGAAAGTGCTAAAGAAGAGTTGTCTACACAATATGAAAATAAAGAAATTATCTATAAGGATAGAGTACCTAATTGTGTAGATGAATTTCTTGAAGATATAGGTAGTAGTAACCAACAATATACAAATGATTCTGAGGTTAATGCATCAACACCTGAGGATAATTGGTTTGTGAGACATTTGAATCACCTTCATGAAGAAAATGCAACTAATATTGATCTCTTTTCTACATGCTTCATTGATGGAGTAGAAAGTGAGTCTTCATATAGTTCTAATTTTTCTTCGCATGCTAAAATTCTCCATGAAGATGAAATGGGTCATGAGTTTAAAGTGTATTCTAATGCTTTATATGATGAAAATCCTAATGATGATCAGCCTATATTTTGTCAAGATTTTCAAAAAGGATCATTACATGGAGTTATCAATCCATTACTTCAAAAAGATATGGAATGTTCAGATATAATTGAGGATGATCTTAATGATGATACATTATCCTACTACTGTGAGAGATCAAATTGTTCTTCTTCTAAGTTTGACAGTGATTATGAAGATGATGTTACATCTCATAATATGGATAACAAGGTGTTTGACAAAGTTATTAATGAAAATCAGCATGCACCTTGTACTAAGTTTTATGATGAACATTCTAATGAGATGACTAATTCATTTGCTAATTTTAAAGGACCATTTGAAGATTCTTGATTAGTTGTAGATTATGACATTGATGATATGTGTGAGTACAAATCTGATTTCTCATGTGAATACTCTCTAGCTATACATAAGGATGCATATTTTCAAGGTATGTGTGACCCTTTTCCCCATGTTGAATATGATGCTGTCATATTCAAAACTAATAGCATGCATGATCCATTAAATGAAGAAGAGTTTCAGTTTGAGTCTGATATTTGTGAGCATGCTAATCAATACTTTCATAATGAGCAAGTGGTTGAAAGTGAAGCTAGATTTTATGTCTTATGAAAGTGAAGGTGTAGATTTCATTTTACCAAGTGAGTTGATTCACAATGCTAATCTAATGGGTGAAACTGATAGAAGAAATTTTTCTAGCTTAGCTCATGAAAGTTTAGATGGAAATCATATATATGACAGAGGTAAAAGTTTTTGTTGAAGTTCGGTGGCTCAAGGCCATTGTTTATACATAGTAGGAATAGTTTCCTTGCTTTTAATAAAGTTGTTCAAGAGAAGTTTTTGAAATGACCTTCTTCATCTAGAGATTTGAATCCTCACCATGCCCATAAGGGACATGCATCCCTAGATAGAGCCACTTTTAGGACTCAAAATTGAAGCCCTAATTTTTAGTACCATTAAAAAAATCAAGCCCTATAAGTGCTTTTAATGCATGTGTACTCGGTTGTAGTTTTGAAGCTTAAGAAGTTTTTAATGTTTCTAATACCTTGCAATCATTGTGCCTATGTGTTCCATGATGATAAATTTCCATTCTGAGCCATTTTGTGAAGTCCCTTTTGAGCAATGTCCAATTTTGTATTTTTTCCTAAGTGTCAAACAACGACAGGGTGCCATGTTTGCAATTAAATATCTTGCACCCAGTAATGTTTCATCACTCACTACTTTTGGAGTGTTTAGTGTCCATACAGACAACCTATGTTTTAGATTTTGAGTCATTTTGAATCTGTTTGACTAGGTTTTGAATCCCTCAAAGTTGGTCATTTATTGAGGTCATGCTGATGCAATTTATTCTAAATTCTAGGAAGCCTTATTTGACTTGTTATAACTTTGACCTAGTTGACCAAAATGATGAAATTCCTTTTGTATTACATTTTAGAGGTTAGATACTTTCTATGTTTCAAGTTTGAGCTTATGATGAGTCCATTTGATCAGTTTTCAAACAAAATTCCAAATGCAATTTATGATGTTTTACTGGTGTTAGCTAGTATAGAGGTGTCAGTAACCCTATTTGTGATATCATAACTTGAAATCTATGATAGGTGAGATTGAATGGATTGTACCACTATGTTCTACTCTAAAAATAATTCAAGTGTGCCAAGTTGCAAATCTTGATGAATCTGTCTGCACATTTTTCTAGGTCCATTCTGGTGGGTCCTGTTCAACACATTTGGTAGGGATGTAGCAGCATTGGAAAATAAGATGGTGACATGTGCTAGAACTAATGGTGGTCACCATGTTGCCAAAGTGAAGTTGCAAGAAAGTTACCCATGCGACATGGTGACTAGATAGCTGGTAATGATGTGGTGAAGTAGGCAACCAATAGAATGATGCCACATGGCACCCAATGGACAATGACAATGAAAAGGTCCACCAATCAAAGGTTGACACATGGAAAAAAGGCATACCTTGGGTTGACCCAAAGTGCATTTGTGGAGCCCAAAATTTGAAAGTAATAAAAATGTTTTAAAATGTTTTCTTAGAAGGGTCCCGTACCCAAATTTTTAAATCTAAAAGGATTTTATTCTAAAGTTGATAAGTTAATTTTTTAAAACTTTGTTGATTGTCTTGTTGTTAAATTTGAAAGAGTTGATACTCATGTTAGGTTGTGGTTATACTTGAATGGTACATTGTTATAACTGAATGCGTATAAGTTGCAATCTAAGGTTACAGTTACAAAAATATTTGGACATTGCCAACATTGCCAACTGTTACAACAATATTAGAAAACTAGCAATACTACCCATCATTCTTTGTTTTCGTCATAATGCAAATAATTTTTTTCCCTTTGACATAATACATCGCTAATCCTTCAAAAAAAAAACCTTCCTTATTAATTTTATTTTACCCTAATTTGCATTCCCATTAATTAATCAAATACCATTATTTCCTATAACCTAGCTTACCTCTACCTACTCATAGTTGAAATATTAAAACAACCCAAATTAATAATACTAACACACACACACACACACACACACACACACACACACATTTCTTTTAAAGTTTAATTTACATTACTAACTAATTCTATATCCCACCCATCTATTAATACTAAAATTTTAATACCCTTCATTCCCATAAAATAACATCTAAACTTTTAAATTTAAATCCTTCATTATAATTTCCTAACTTTCTAAACCCCATCCTACCACTTTCACTTTGTAGCAATGCACAAAATTTCAAAAAAAATTACTAACCATCTACCTTTCCTTTTTCCAATACCCCCGCCCCTCCCTCTCTCTTCCCACATGGGAAAGAGGAAGGAAGGGGATGTCATGACTTTCCTAGGTGTCTAGGCAATAAATGCCCCCCTTAATGTGAATGGCCGCCAAGGAGGAGTGGGGGAAAAGGTATGTCCTACCTTACCCCACTTGTAACATTATATATATATATATATATATATATATATATATATATATAATCACTCACCTGCTGTAATGCCCCACCAAGGAATTCAAAGAATTAACCTAAAAATTCACTAAGTTTGGTAGCATTTTTTTTAATTTTAAAAATATAAAAGTAAATACCACATATAACTTATGCACCATAGTGGAAGCAATAGTAATGTCCATCTAAAAGTAAACATAACATCCATAACAGATTAAATTCTTTAAGGATCCCTTAACGTTGAATTACATCTAAATCAACTAACATTATTGAATCCATGTAATACAACATCCACATGAAATAATAGTGATAAGTCCAATGTTTATACATTACATTTCTAAATGCTCAATCATCCACTATACATGTCATAGGGTATGAAAAGCTTAAAAGAATATACATATGTGAAATAGGGTACATCATCCTATTCTAACCCATGATACATCAAGTTAAAGATAATCACATGATACATCATCATAGAAGATATAAACATCGATCATAAAGATCAAACAAAATAAACTAAGTGCACGGTTCCTCCCAACCATAAATAGCATCATTAAACCATCATGGGCCCTAGCCATTCCTCTGTGTGTAACATTCCAAATCACCGAAGAGATCATTGGTATTAACATAGTAGGAATGTCACTCCTAACATATACTACATATCATATGTAGAAGATGCAAATAAAAGCATAAGATAACATCATCTATCATATGCTAATCATCAATGAAAGGATACATATCCACCATCATGAAGGACGCATCAGCCACAATGTCTCAATGAATCTCAAATGATAAGAGTGGAAAAACACTACCACCCGACCGTGTGGTACCTAAGTGGTCCACTCCCACCATGCTAAGGAGATAATCTCAAGTCCCAAATAGGCTAACCAAAGCACATAGCATAAATCTCTATAAGTCTAGGAATCCTAAAAGTATATTGACTCAAAGGTTACATCACACAAAACTGACATCTAATTCCTAGAGGCACACAAAGACATGTAGGAACCTACTATGCAAGCAGGAAAGTGTTATCACATATATCATGTACAAGTTACCCTGGTAGTTAGCTAAACTCCACAGGTCCATACTGATCCTCATGTGGCCACTAGTATCCTCTCATACTGACAAGGCATACTATGGAATGCAAGGTCACAACCATGCATTCTCTCTACTCCCATCCTAGCCTGTACAAGCACTCGAGGCATGGGCGAGAAGCAAACAATTATCTTTTTAAGTTCATTTAGTTAGTATTAGGTGTGAATGTTTTCACTTATTAACCAACTTAGAATGAGTTACCCTGGCAGCCTCTTAGGGCCCTGACCCCCATTGCAAGCCACTTCTCGACACTACAAGCAAATATCCTACCCTAAGCTCATGGAATCATAAATCTCAAAATCATAAAAGATAATCCATAATAAGAACATCAAATATGCATAATAAAAGCATCAAATCTCCATGAGCAAGTATTCATAGAAAATCATGACCACAACAACTCTCTATTGGCAACTAAAGCATCACTGATAATCAAAAGTATCCATTGGTTATAAATAACCAAAATATATCTCAAATCATACTGATCAAAGACTCCAAAATGGTTGAGTCAAAACATGTCGCAACATGACATCATAAAATAACATTTCAAGGATAATTGATCGATGACTCAAAATTATTGGGTCAAGTGTCTCATAAATAAGAATCTCAACTATAACAATCAGTAATTACAAACATTACATAGAGCATTCCATCACATAACCATGGTTGGGTTTATAAAGATCGAGATTAAAACATCATCATGTCATCACAATCACATAACCCCCAAGCCTCTGGTAGACGTCCTATAACTGGTCAACACTAGTCAACCCAAAACTCAAAACAAATAGAATAAAGAATACACAATGCAAACACATTTTTTTGGTTTTGCTAAAACTACATACTTGAATTTAAATGTGGAAGTTTCAGTTTATGTTTTCCAATCTAGATATCAAGTGGAGAAATTTCACATTTTACCTAACCCATGTATTTGTTTGATAGATAAAAGTTTCTCCCCAAAACCATTAGACTCAATTTTCTAATTGATCTAATAATATTTTGTTTATATAAACTTTGTTTGAAAAAATGACATTTGCAATGAATTCCAATATTATCAACAGAATTTACATATTTCAAAACTTTGACTTATAACACTTTCTAATAATTAAGCTTAATTAAACTAAGTTTAATTAAGTTAATTATTAATATCTCTTCATTTTAATAATTGACAAATTATTATTCATATTTTTAAATCATTTATCTTTAACAGAATGATCCATCTATACAAATCATTTTAAATAAAATAATTATTTATAACTAATATACATACACACACACAGATACACACACACACACATACATAAATAAATAAATAAATAAATAAATATATATATATATATATATAATTATAACAATTGATAAATAAAAATCAATTTCCATATATTACAATTAATAACCAAAGCCAAAGGCAAATTATATTAAGTCGCTGTCGATTACATATTGCTGATGCGTGCGACCAAACCTGTTGCAGGTACTTTGCATTTGTAGGTACCCTGCGACCACTGCCATAAAGGCAGTACCTTGTCGCGGGTACACTGCGCATGCAGGTACCCTATGACCCGTTTAATAAAGAACACTGGGGGAAAGGTGGGGTACGGGGTATAACCCGCCCCTCCACACTTTATTATATACATTTTTTTTAAAAATCGCATAAAATAGTTTCAATATCATTTTTTATAAAATGTTTTCATGTGATGTGAAGTTTATTAACATAAATCTCTATTGCGATTTAATATCCGAATATTCAATATATGTATATATGCATATATATATGTATATATATATATATATATATATATATATATATACATATATATATATATTCGCTGAGTTTTATCAAGTATCACAACATATACATATACATACATACATATATATATATATATATATATATATATATATATATAGATTCAAAAATATAAACATGTATATTTTACAATGAGCATATACATAATTTATTTAAAGATCTCAATTTTCAAAATTTTCCTAGAAACTATTTGATCTCAAAATTTATTCAATAAATCATCTAATGAATTTGGCTACAATTTAACCCTAGCCTCGTGTTCTTTTCAAATCTATGCTTATAATCAATTTTAACTACCCATATTGAGAATGCATACAAAAAAAATAGCTAAATCCTCAAAAGACATATGGAAGACACAAAGAAGACAGGAAGTGCATGATGCGGAAATAGCATAAGTAAAATCACAAGAATTTACCTGAATTCTGATGCTAATTCGCTCTTCCTCAGAAACTCGTAGAGCAAGCTCCTCCCTTCTCCAAAGTTCTCAAGTCCTCCAATACTCCAAAACTCCTCCAAATGCTATGTCTAAGCTTCTAGGAATGCTTGAATATAAAGAGCTCTCAGGAAACTCCCAGAATGTCTCTAGAAATAGGTAGAAGGTGTCACCAACTAAGCATGTGTCTTTTCTAACCTTCTAGATGAGTCATAAGGTTGTAGACACCATGTGCTTAATTGATGCACTAACCCTCGTGTTGTTGACATATGAGAAATGAAAAGGTGCATTAACTCCTAGGCAAGCTTATAACTCTAAGTTAATTTTTTATAACTTATATCTAATTTTTTTTTATAAATTTCATTATTATTATTTATTTATTACTTTATTATTATTTTATAATTGATATTAATTTTTAATTTCTAATTTTATTTTATTTAATTCTTTTTCCTCAATTAACTCTCACTTAATTAATTATAATCAAAATATCAAAGATCATTGTATTTTTTATTAATTTTTCCAAATAATTAATTTATTAATTAAATCTATTTATTAAGACTTAATTAATAGAAAATTCACCATAGACCTCCAAGATAAAATATGAAAACTCATCGTAGAACAATTCACACAAAATCAGTCTAAAGGGTTAAAAATCATGAATTATGTCATCCGACATGTTCGGTGGGTAAAATATCTAGATACTTGTCCTACCTCACTAGGACAAATGGTTTAAGGGTTTGGGATTTGGACTTGAGAATTTATCTCCCTTCTCTTATCATTGAGATAGTGTAATCGGGTACGCTCATCCTGGTAATTCAGGGAAGTTGATACCCAATACTCGGTACCTGCAACCTACATAAAAACCATGCATGTACATACAATTTATATAATACTAAGCTAAACATGCAATGGCAAGAAGTGGTGCATCGTGTAGATCTCAACTAAGCAGGTGACTATGACTCCCTTCCTTAACCATATCAGAAACGCCATACAATATGAACAAACACACACACCATACACATGCAAGTATGGGGTAAGTATCCATAATAAAGCACATGAGATAATAAACCATCTAACTAATCATCAACAATAACTAAAAGCAATATAATGATCATCATGCATACATGAAATGTAAAGTCTAAATGATCTCATCATATACCAACTGAATCCATAACATAATGTTTGATAGTCTCAAAACAATACCACTAATCCATCAACATAAAGCTAGTCTAACATAGTCTGATAACAATAACAACAATGTCTAGAAAAGATGTGAAGAATGGCAGGCACTACACCTACTATGAGTAATGATCAGGTCATGCCTATGGGATGACAATAATATATAATTTTTTTTATATATGAATATTTTTGATGTGTTTATTGATGATTGGCTATAGTACTTTCTTCCAACCACACATCCATATAATTATTGAAATACCCCAAAATTGGTTCATTGCCATGATACCAATTCTGGTCTATTTCTAACCAATCCTAAAGACCTATTCCATTAGGATAATTCTTATTCGGCTACTTGCTACTTGACTTAATTGTCAGATGCAAAAAACCCTAATCTACATTCATCATGCTTATTATTTAATTCCTATAGTATTTATTCATATTAGTCACATTAAACCTATTGATTAATATTTAATTTAATTACCAAGTATTTATACTTTAATTAAATTAAATTATATCTTAAGGCTAATGTACTATAGAATTAAATTTATTTAATTTAATAAATGTGCCTATTTTAATTAATTAAACAAAATTATTTAATTAAATGGGAAGCCATTCCTAATTAATTAAATAAGAAAAGTATCTCTAACTAATTAAATAGAATTATTTAATTAAATAAAAAAAGGTAATTATGAGAGCATATCTCATTTTATTAAATTAAATATCTCACCAAAATCTCTCTTTAGTTCAAAAAAGGAAATTCCCAGTTCACTTTTGATAAAAAAGGATTTAAATTAGTTAACTCCTTATTCTAGTTAAATTAAATCAGTTAACTCCTTATTCTACTCAAATTAAATCAATTAACTCCCTTTAATTTGAGAATCTTCCTTTATGATTGAACTTCACCTTTAATCTTGACCGTTGATTGAAATCCATCTCAACCATTGATGGATTCTAGGAAAGTCTATTTAAGAGACGTTGATCTCTTCATTTTGAGGGAGGATGAATTTGGAATTTGCATCAAATTGCTACTGGAATTCATACTCACATTTGATCACATTTTCTCATATTTTACATACATTTGCATCCTTAGCTTAATTTCATTTAGCATAATATGCATATGATTAATCTAGTTTCCTTTACTTGTTCTTAGATTAGAATGCATTTCTCATTCTAGATTAATCTGCATAATCATATAGATTAATTTCATTTCTTAAATCCTTCATTCTTAGAGGGTCTGGTTGCTTAACACCTCAAATCTGAGAATATCTAACAAGAAAAATCCCTTTAGATAGAAGGCAACAGGTCACCTTGCTGGCTAATTTTCAAATGAACAATCCAATGTTCATTCCAGGATGAATCTGCAAATGAAGACCGTGTTGAAGTGTGTGTGTTAGCAGAGGCCGCATATTCACACATACAATTATATATATTTTTGTTTACTTCTTGGATAGCCCCCATTACTATGAAAGTTGACTGATATATTGTTATATTACTAAAGGTACAATATGCTTATTTTATTCAAATATTAATATTCTATTGACTGTAATTTTTGGAAAGTGATTTAGTTGAGTTGCCATACATTTTCTTGCAAGCAAATATGCACCTACAAGTTACTTATGAAGTTAAATGTTTTGCCTAGTTTCTTCATGCATTATCTAAATTTGTTTATACTTAGGTTGATAAATTTAAACATTGCATAATGCATTATATTACCTATTATATCTTGCAATCTAATGTATTACATAAAGTAGCTAACATAATTCTAACAAAATCCAAATTGTAAGATATTCTAATATGAACATAAATGAAATGTTTATTTATTGGTAAACCCATGAAAATCAAGCATTCAAATTCTAACATGATTTCCATTTCATGATCAAAACTATCTACGAATTGATTAGCTATCAATTGCATATTCTACAACTATGTATGAATCAAGATTGAGCACCAATACATCTAAATTATTCATACAAGTCTTGAGAAAAGAGGAATAACAAAATGATAATCTTCTAATTAATTTTCTAATGTCTACCATGACAATCAATCCTTTCTTCAATGCATTCATATCCAAGGTTACAAACCAACAACATCAATACAATGAATCTTTCCTTCAAGATCTTCTCAAGCTTACATTCAACAATTTACCAAGTATACACACAAGGTGGTGAGATCACCATATCTAGATATACAAAAGGAGAGACCCTTCTACAATACATAGATGATTCAAATCTTTCTAATAAAGAATAAATGAGAATAATAGCAACATTATTACAATACATAATAATTCAATTAAAAAGATGGAGCTTGTTTCTCCATTCTCCACTCACACAATAGTGTTCTCTCTTCCTAAACAAAGGTGAAACTTCACAATTTCCAAATGTCCAAGACCTCAAGCAAAAACCTACAAATAGGAGACAATATGTAGAACCACGGAGGCTCACCTCCCAACCTAGGCCTCAAGGAGGCCACCCATTGAGATTGGGGAAACAAGGCACAAAAGCTTGCACACCTTCACATCCACATACCATGCAAACTAAAACAAACACAAATTCAACACAACACAACACAACCCATTCCAAGGCTTGCACATAGATGAACTACCATAGAATCAAGATATAGGGTGAAGGTGTGCTCTCTCCATAAGGATATTTCAAATCCATGAATCACATATATTTAAATATTCTCATAAGGAGCATGCCCTTTCAAGGCTTAACAATGTCTTCCTTCTTCATAGACCTCCTTATACCTTCCAAGAATACAAGTAATCATGAAGACCATATTCCATTGAAACACATCAAAATCATCTCCACACATGGGAGAGTTTTCTCAACTAGATGGGTGAGTCCAACTAACCCCTTCACCCAAACATCTCTTCCCTCCTAAGGGTGAATGATGATTCACATCCATTTTACACAAAAAATCAACGTGAACAAAAGAAAAAACAAGATTCAAGAAAGGAATCTCACAACCTTCTCACATTCAACACACATACAACAAGATTCTTCACAATACTAGATTTACTCCATAACAAATCTACAATGCAATGGAACAACACCATGTCAAATCAATGATGAAATGAAGATACACCATGTATTATGGATACCAACCTTACTCCAAGCAATGGAAAATTAAAGTTTTAGTAGAGCTCCTTATCCTCTTCCTCCAAACCCTAAATGTCTCTAAAGTTAGAGAGTGGGCAAGTGGGTTTCTAGTTTGGCCATGCCTCTATATATGACTCTCATTTTTGGATTCAATAAAAAATGCATTCTTTTTGTAATCTCCTAGGTCTTCTAGGCACCCTAGGGGTCACTAATAGCCTCCAAAATTAAAGCATTATCATGGGTAGGGTTTATTTTCATAACAAATTCATCTTAGAGCTACTTTTGGCACTCACAATGCTAAGTAAAGTCCAATTCCAAATTTCCTATGGGGTAACCCTTGTTTCCCTTACTAAGTCAAGGAAATTAAGTCTAATTCTTAATTTAAAAAATTTAACTTGACATAAGGTGGCTACATGATCCATCTTCAGAGAACATTTCATTTTCACATATGAGTACAAGTGTCAAGTGACACATGCAAGATTCACTATACATCACACATACCATGTTCCAAATCTACTCATGAAATACATTCAACAAACATACATCTCATGTTTACAAAATAAACACATCACAATGAGGTTTATGAATCTTCTAAAGATTCACCTTGGCAGTGTCATATTAACATGTGTTTATACCTTGTTTCCCCGTCAAGTTTCCATGGTTTCTTTTTGACACACTAAACTCCAGCATCAGTAGTCTAATGAAAAGTCACATATAAAATACATATGAAACTAATGGTACATAATAATTTTGTTATTCCACCATTCACATATAAAATATTTCATAATTAACTTCTTATTCTCCATCATTTACATGTAAAACATTTAATCATTAACCCTAAAAAAAAAACCACATATTACTAACTTTCCTAACAAGATCAAATTAAACATTTGAATCACATCATAATTCCATTTCTTATCATAATAGTGAAATAATAAATAAATATCCATTAACTCATCAACCAAGCAAACTAAGTCCTAATACATACCATAATGGAAGATCACAAAGTAAATATCATTGGATAAGTAGCAAATTTTACTGTCCATCAAGTATCAAAATATATATGTCTAGATATCTAGTCCTAAGTAACAAAATAGAAATACAATATCTATGCTATGATGGGTTAGGGTGAGGCCTCAAAAAAAATAACTCTCATCTTCCTAGAAGAATCATCAAAAAATAGGAAAATGTACTTTTCACCTTTGTATCTTTACACATCAATTGGTCCACACAAATCAATATGCACTAATTCTATAATTTCTATATGTTGGTGTAATTTAAGTATTTATTTATTACACTTTACTTAAGTTTACTTAGGTCAATTCATTATTTTATTATTTATTAGTTTGACATCTAGGATTTTGTGTACTCTTATGAGTTGTCTTGTTGACAACATAGGAGTAATCAACTCTAATTAAGCACATGGTGTCTACAACACTAGAATTTGCATAATTAACTAAGTTGTCATGTAGACAACATAGTTATTTGCACTTTTAATTAAGCACATGGTGTCTACAATATAATTTTACATGCTACACCTTTGTTGGCTTATCCTCTCATCATCTCACTTACTCCTGTACTTAATGGAGGATAATCCACTCCTAGTGGACATGTGCTTGGTTGTAAGACTTATCAGTGTGCTAACTCCTAGACATTCTAGAAGCATTTTAGTGACCTTTATATTTAGGCACTCCTAGTGTATATGTACATAAAATATCACCAATTGAATGTCATATTGTTATTCTAGTCATACTTTGGTCTATTATGTGCTTGTGCTTGAGTTCCTTGATCTTGGGTGATTTTTCCCTAAGAAAAATTCTTACATGGTATTAGAGCTGAGGGAAATTCTCTTCACATAGCATTTTATGACCATTTTCTTGCTTTACCTCTCAGAGGACCTTGACCCAAATCCAGAGTATCATAGTCATTGAGAGCATCTAGAGCCAAAATGGACCTTGTTATTATGTTTGAAATGTCAATTCGATAAAATTTGACTATAAATTTTTCTACCCTAGGCCATAGTCAAATTTGAGGAAAATTGTTTTTCCAAACCAACACTTGAAGGCTTGATTTTCAAATCTAGTATAATCATTTTTTAGATCTGCATTTATTTCTCTGCATTTTCAATTTTTGAAATCTTTTTGAAATTTTTTTGGGCTAGTAGGCCTGTAGAGATTTTTTTATTTTTGCAAAAATTGGGTGGTGAAACCATAGCCCCTATAGGGAATATTTGCAGAGAATATTCCTTCATTAATCAACAAGAAATTTCCATTTACCGGGTCACAGTGGCTACAACTATCTAATCGAACATACAACAAAATCCAATGACCAACTTCCAAACACAACAAACTTAATTTTTGGTCGTTACCTCGCACCAGCCTCCACATTAGTGGAATTTTTTTTTTCACTCTATGGTGAGTGGTTTTTAAAATTCTTATTGCTCACCTTTGTGGGCATGTGGGATTAAATCCCACTAGAAAACACATTTTTGATTCAAATGATGGCTCCCAACTGTCCACCATGGAACAAACCTCTGGCAAGGTCTTGAAAACTCCCTCCACCATGCGGCTCACCATAGCACCTCCAAGAAAACTAACTACTCCATGCTAGCACCACCTCCTCTTTCTCACTCAATGATAGTATTCTAACTAGCTCATTACCTTGCCATGCGGTGCTTTAGAGACCCTACCATGTGGACTGCAAAAGACTGCTACATCCCCAACACATAGATAGTAGTATAGACAACCATGTATGCCACCTTAGATGCCTTGTTACTATACAACATTGGTGATAAAACCACCAACTCATCATATGGTACTTGCCACATAAGAGCCAGCTCACTCAGTGATGTTAGCCCTACTGTACGACACGTGGACTAGTTGTACAATGATATGTTAGTGACCATACTTTCCATGTCACACTAGTGTTTTTCACTGACATCATCATTTTATTATGCTAAATTTAATCACCATATGACTATCATTTCCAAGTAAAATTGAACTATTGCAACTGCCATTTGACTGTCAAATTTAACCCAATGTTTTGCTACCTAGACCCCTCTCTAGATTTAGGTTTGATTTGATAGTCTAACTTTGGGAGGCCATAACTTAGTCATTTAGACACCAAATTAGGTACAATTTTTTTTTTTTTTTGGGTAGAATTTATTAAAATTTTCAGTGGTACTATTTTTCAATAGTTTTAGTCACAAATTTTTTAGAAAATGCATTTTTTGGCAACTTCAAACTCTCTGTATGGGCTCATCTGGACACATATCCATGTTCTTTTTTTTTTGAAAGTGCTTAATTTTTTGTCTACTTTCTAGATTTGCAATCATATTATAGGGTTGTGTGGAAAAAAATATCAATTTTAGAGTTAGGTCCTTTTTTGCATTGTAATACTTTGATTACTCTTCAAAATTGTTATACATCTAAGCTACAATGCTTAGTACTAGATTTGAGCCTCAAAAGGCAGTTGTAAATAATAAAATTAGAATTCCACTTTATACATTTTGACAAGTGGCCTATTGTACACACACTACATATAAAGTGCCAAAAGAATCATTTTTTTTGGGGGGGGAGGGTGGGTGTCTCTTTTGTGCTCTTTTTCATTTTCTACATCATGGGTTCATCTAAAACTCCACTTCTAACTTCACATAATTATACTACATAGAAAGATATTTTATTGAGTAGATTAATGGGAAAATGTTTAAATCTATATGTTGATGGTACAATTATAAAACTCACTAATGCTACAATACTAGTTGATTAGAAAATTAAAGACAATTAGGCTTTAGGAATCACTTAGAGTTGTGATCATAGAGATCTCTTCTTCCACATTTCTAGCTTTAAGGAAGTTAAGCCTAATTGGGAAAAACTTGAAGGGTTGTATAGTAAAGTGGATGAGGAAAAGGGATACCAAATTGAGGATGACCTACATCTCTTGGATCCTAAGAATTTTAAAATAATTCAAGATTATATCAACAAAGCCAATGAATGGAGAGCACTACTTAAAGATTGTGGTAATCCCATGAAGGATGATAGATTGATTCATCACATCTTGAAGAGGCTACCTTTAGAGTATGCATCTTTTATTTTGAGTTACAACACTCATAGTTTGATCGTATGAAGTGCCTTCACTAAGCCTACATTTGATGCATTTGTAGAAATGTTGATGTTGGAACAATCCAAGTTGATAGATATGGGAATTCTCAATTCATCAAAGACCAAAGCATTGGTGGCTACTAATGAGAACCAATCAATTCAACAAGGTAGAAAAAGTTCTACCAATAGAAAAAAAAAGTAGTGGAAGAAAAAATCACAATCAAAGACACAAAAATCTACCTCCTCATAGCAAGGCAATTCTTCTTCCAACAAGAAGGGAAACAATGATAAGAATGATAAACTATTTTGTGCATATTGCAAGAAACTGAATCATGATGAGCATCACTGCAAGACTAAGAGAATTGATGAGTTGGAAAACCTACTCAAGAAGAAAAAAATCAATGTGCAAAATGCTTCCAAGGATTCAACTCCACGAACTTCAAAAGGAAAAGGGCAAGCACTTGTGGCTGGTTTTAGTTCTTCAGTGGAACAGATTCTTGACTCAGGTGCTTCCTATCATATGGGTTCTTCAAAAGGAGATTTTTTGTTGTTTAGTGTGGAGCCTGATCAGTCCCCAAGTGGGAGATTGTTAGATTGTGGTGACTGATCAGGAAAGTACTGTACATACTTCATAAATAGTGGGGTTCGGGGCATCGTCCCGAATTTTATTTTTTGGGCAGTAGCCAACATGGTAGCTGACATATTATGGCCGACATATGGCTGACATGTTATAACCCTAAAGTGGTTTAATACTTGTATAAAAGGGCTTAGGGTTGGGTATTTTTCATTATGTTGTGATGCGAAATTGGTTCTTGCGGCGGTATTGAGCTGTAAGGGATTACGGATTGTAATCAAGTTGTAATCACTGGATTGTAATAAGATCAGACTTGCTGTTTGGTGGATGTAGCCCAGGGATTGGGTGAACCACGTTAAATCTTGGTGCCTTGTGTTCATTTTTGTGTGTTCTATTATTTTTCTGTTATTGGTTATATTTGCACGTAGTTTTTATTTCTGTCTGTGGTTTATCCTAACATTTTTCTTCAATGAAGCAGTCTAAGATACCATGCATCTTTGTAGGAGATGATAAAAAAATGGAAGTTGAAGGGATAGGACAAGTTGAGATGGAAAATGAGGAGTTCAAAGAAGTTCTCTATGTTCCCAACCTTAGCTCTAATCTCCTTTCAATCTACCAAATCACTCACTATGGAGATGACAATAAAGTTGAGTTCCTTCCTGATTCAGTAATGGTGCACAATCTTAATGATGTTCATTGGTTGCAATGGGTAAAGTCAATCATCACAAAAGGCCTTATTCTTTCTCCCACTTTGTGCCTAAATCTCCTTCACATACCTTGTTGAACCAATCTCATTCATAAAGTAAATTATGGCATGAGTGGTATGGACATCTTTCCTTCTGCTATCTTCATTAACTTTTCTCAACAAATATGGTCAAAGGTCTACCTATAATCAACTTTTCTAAGGGTGAATGTTGAACATATTCCATGGATATGCATCTAGGGGAAAAGTTTGATAAAGGGAAGTCTTGGAGAGCATCAATCACTCTTGAGTTGGTTCACATAGTTGTAGTAGGTCATTTTGTAGTGACATCAGTTAGCAAGGGTCACTATATCCTCACTTTCATCGATGACTTTTCATGCTACACATGGATCTACTTTCTTAATCAGAAGAATGAAGTGTTCGATAAGTTTCTAGCCTTGAAGAATCATGTTGAAAAGCAACCAAGGAAAGCCATCAAGGGTCTTCATATGGACAATGAAAGTAGATATGTGAACTCAAGACTTAGAGACTTTTGTAAACTTGAGGGTATTCATCTTTAGAATCCACCAACATTTAGTCTACAAAAGACAAGTGTTCCAGAAATGAGGATTAGAACTCTTAAATCTATGGCCAGTTGCATGATTCAAGCCATGTCTCTTGATCCATCACTTGAAGTTGAAGCTATTAGTAGTGCAAAATACATAGTTAATAGGTCTCCTCATAATGCCTTAGATGGGAAGACTCCTTTTGAGGCATGGTGTGGTAGAAAACTAGTTGTGAAACACTTTAGAGTCTTTAGTTGTCTAGCATGGGCAAACATATCTTCCAAGGAATGCAAGGCACCATGACCAAGGCCTTGTACTTTCATTAGATAGGAAGACAATTTTAAGGCATATATACTTATGGATCTTGAGACTCATGAGATTTTTGTAGAGAGGAATGTTCACTTTGAGGAAAGTTTACCTAGCTTATCCTCTAATGCTCTCCATACTTCATACACTATGGAAATTGATAGTGACAATAGTGATAGAGATTTAATAGATTAAAATATGTGGGATCCTATTGATAGCTATAGGCAGATGTCACACCATTAGCACATTCCACATGCATACATTGCTACAGTGGTAGGTCCATGCAATTCAACACTGATGGGTACACCTTGTCTTCTAGTTCCAACATCAGTGGATGACTACATAATAGGTATCTTAGGTTTGTTTGTGGAGTCATACATAGAAGATTTGGGGGATATCATTAATGATATACATCTTCTCTTTGATGAAGAAGATCCTTCTTCAGTTGTTGTGAGGGCCCACTCTGACCCTTTGGTCCATTCCCCACATGATCAGTATTCATAGGTTGATATGATTGTGGATCCTTACGTACAACAAATGTAGGAGGGCTCTTTATCATTTGAGGAGATAGATGGTTCTTTGGAATATGTTCTACATCCATCCTTACTAGATCTGACATTATTCTTTTTAGCAACATTGGAAGGGGAAACAGTCAATATCAATATTGGGATAGTTGAGCAGGTTTCAAAGACACCATTCATCATTGTGATTCTTTCTACACATTGGGGAAGCATCTCATTTGTACCTATGATATTGTTTCTTCTAAAGGGGAGGAACATTATTTGGTAGTCATGGATCAACTTCTACATTGGAGTAGCTATCACTAATCGACATTCTTGATTTGGGGGGGGACTACCTTGTCTCCTTTCTTCTTCTCTCTTTGGGGGGGACCTTTTCCTCTTTAGGGATTGTGTTCTTCTCATACTTCTCTATTGTCTATACTTGATGTATGTCATAATGGGGGGTCTTGATTACTCCATCCATCCATGCATCTTGTTTTTTCATCTCTCTTTTTGGGGGAGGGTTTTTCCCATGAGGTTTTCCCTCTTTCTTTGCTTTATCAGAGATTGCATTACATTTGTACATGGGTGCCTAACATGGCCTCGTAGCTAGGACCCATCGTTCATTTTCATCCTAGCTTTTGTAAGTTTAAGTGCATTCCCCTAAGTTGCACTCAGGGGGGGTGGCTATTAATGTAAATAAATATTTAATTATTACACTTTACTTAAGCTTACTTAGGTAAATACATTATTTTATTATTTATTAGTTTGACACCTAGGAGTTTGCATACTCTTATGATTTTTCATGTTGAAAACACATGAGTAAGAAACTTTAATTAAGCACATGGTGTCTACAACACTAGAGATTGCATAAATAACTGAGTTGTCATGTAGACAACACAATTATTTGCACTCTTAATTAAGCATGTGGTGTCTACAACATAATTTTATGTGCTACACCTTTATAGGTTTATCCTCTCATCATCGCACTTACTCCTATACTTAATGGAGGATAATCCACTCTTGGTGGACATGTGCTTGGTTGTAAGACTTATCAATGTGCTAACTCCTAGACATTCTAGAAGCATTTTGAAGGCCTTTATATTCAGGCACTCCTAGTGTGTATGTACATGACATATCATTAATTGAATATCATATTGTTATTCTGATCATACTTTGGTCTAATTTGTGCTTGTGCTTGAGTTCCTCGATCTTGGGTGATTTTTACCTAAGGTAAATTCTTACACTATATAGGTGTGGGTCTTACTTTTAAAACTAGATTTTTTCATCTTGTCTAACTGAAATTTGTTTGCAAATCATATTGTTAATTTTTTTTAGTTTAGGAAAACCTCTGACTCTTGTCATGTTACTGATACTCACTAAGTTATCAAAGTTAACATGACAGAACCTCTTGTTTTATAGCCAAACATCATGAAATTCTATAACAAGACAAGTAGCATCATTCATATCAATGTAAAATAGATTACCTCTAGTCTAATCACCTTTTCCAATTAGTTTCCCATTAGTGTCATAGATCTTTGCTATCTTGTTCTCAAACTCAACTTTGCAACCTAAAATTTTTAGTTGTGACATACTCAACATGTTATAGTTAAGTTGTTCTACATAATAAGCATAGTCACACATGATCTTTTCTATGAGTTTGATTGATCCAATTGGTATTTGAAAACACTACAGCTTTCAAATTACCTCGATGAGAATATAACACATCTAGGGGCAGCTAACTCCCATCTTTAACATATCATTTTAGACATCGGGCCAACTATAAGGTGAGACACTTTTACTTCAGGCTCTTCAAAACCTAGGTGGGTGGACCTCAAATTCAATTAATATGCTACCAATGGAAAAGCATATTCCTAAATCTATAATAAGAAAATTTAACCCTTATTTTTCCTATTACCTCATGCAATAACATAGATCTGTAGTAGCTAAATGCAAAATAATGCAATTCATAAGCTGAGTGAGGGTTAGACTTTTCAGGTCTTCAACATGAAAGGGGGAAAAACATTTTATTAATAATGTTGAATTCAAAAAAACCCCTAATATGTAGCAGTAAGAACTAATGATCCTATAGCTGATCAGTTCCTTATCTATTGGGCAATTCCATGAATCAAACACATACATATAGATACCTAATACCTATTCATATATTTAGATATTTGATCTATCCATTCATCTTGTAAATAGACATCTATGTTCAATCTAAATCTCATTCTTACTTGATATCCTCCTCAATAAAATTGCAACCCTATTGATTTCCCTGGAGCATTTGCATAACTCCTTGAATTATAAGAAACAATGAAACAACATACAACCTTAAGGGACTACAATTATGACCTAGGCTCTTTGTTCAAAGATCATAGAACATTGAAAATTACTGAAAAAGGAGACAAGATTTTAAATGAAACTCAACATCTGTTGTTCTTTGTATTGATTTCCTTGAAATAATACATTCATATGCATGAAATCAAAAAATAGAAATACCTAATAGATCTAAACTTGTTGTATTATCTTTCCTACTACTATTCACACAATATAAATTACTGAAGAAAAATGTGGTGTCAGAGTATTGGGAACACATCAAAACTAGAACCAAAACATGTTATCACAACATTTAGTTGTTTTTCTCCAAAAAACTAGAACCAATGGTCTCATAGTGAAAAACTGGAACCCCTACAATGGATGAAAGAAAGAAAGATATAGAAGAGGATGAATTATCAGATTTGATCTAAAGACAACATGTGTCCACTTGAAATTCCATCCTTTGTAGTTGCAAAACCTCCTTCCTCTTTCTACCCCTCTGATCTAATTTGGTTTCCATCATTATTTTGTAACTGATTTGAAAATATCTCTAATGAAATGATGAAAACTTTTGTGTCACCAAAAATTTGAACTACATCATGAAATGCTAGTAAAAATTTGGGTTTAAACTTAATAATGTTGACCAAAATCAACCTCAATTGCATTCTTACCATGTTTTACCCACATTTAGCTCATTACCATGCTAGAAAACAATTTTGAGCTTCATCATCTGAATATAGTTGCAAGTTGGGAATCTAGGAGAAAACCTTCAATAACTTGAATAGACTATTTTCTATGCAAAAACTAACCTAATAATCAAAAATTTCATCTTCTCTTGATTTCAGCAATATATAATATCTCTATATTTGCCTCTCAGAAACCCCTTGAATCTTAGTTTGAAAAATGTCCCTCTGTTATATGGCTCAGGGCTGCACTTTGAAAATTTAAAAATTTAAAAATTCCTAAAGTATAAACTTGAGAAAATATGTCTCTTTGCATTTAAATTTTTGTACATACCCCTTTTTTAGAAAATATTTAAAAATTATTTTTTATCACTCTTGAATTTTCCCTTATCCTTTGATCTCGGGTCAAACCTAGTTTGACCAAGCTGCCACATGGAAACACTTGATTGAGTTACCTCTGCCACTCACCTACCACATCATCACATTCTAAGCCTACTAACACATGTCAATGGGGCACTTTCCTACATTATTTAACTATCAAGCATTTTCATTTTGCGGGCAAGCACCCATGTGGCCACATGTCATGATCTGGTGCATTGGCCTTGATCTACTATTATGATGCCACATCATCATTGGCCTAGACCCACTACCACATGGAACCCAAGCATATTCCCACATTCCTTAACCTCCAAGAAATTTCTTGAAGCGGGAATGCATTGACCACTAGATCTTCCAAGTAGCAGAATCTTGTGCCTTTGCATTTTACCTTGCCACATCATCATGTGTGTACTTTGTTTTAAAATTATTCATCATTGCCTCTAGCTAGCCATCATCAAGGTTGGATCCCACAAAATGCTATGTGGCTTACAAAAGCCTGCTTTCCTTAAGAAATTTATCATATTGTGTTGTTTATTATTTAAAAAAATGAGAACTCCACCATATGATGAATGTGGGATAATTGATTTTCATAGTTTTTTGCCCTGTTCACCCTTGAAACTTCTTGAATTCTTTTCTACTTGAGCTTCAACCCATATCAATGGCTTTACCTATGTGCTAAGCACTTTGATGCTTTTCCTTGAGCTTTGAGCAACACCTTATCATTTAGTCCAAGTTTGCATTCTGGCATTCCACTTAAGTAAGCTCTCATCTTCAGTGCTCCAACTACATCAGATCACACTATTTGCCCATTGCTATTCACAAGAATATTTATTCTTTCTACTACATCCAAAAAGACCTCATTTTTCTTGTATTATATTCCTTGCACTTTTCCAAGAAACTGCATTTGTAACAGCCATTGGAGGTCGCTGAGTGACATCCATCTTATAAGCATATGTTTTGATGAATTCACTAAGAATCTTTGCCTCTGTATATTGAGGGTACCTGAAATCTACTATTTCATCTAGTAGTTCATATTGCCATTGTAATGTACCTAACCCTTGCCAATGCTTGATATCTGCTCTTTTTAATGTTTTTTAGATACTTGACCTGAATTCCAGATATAGTAAAATATGGTATCTCAAATTTGACACAAATAGGCACCCACTTTTTTGGGGTTGCTTCTTCAGTAGTTATGCTAGAAAGGCTAAAATCAGCCCTCAATACATATTCCTTTCCAACAAGAAATGATTTTATTTTTCAAAGCAAAGCATCCCTCTCTGGGGAGTATGTAAAAGAACCCATTGATGTGTGTACATGAGGTGTGGATGCATCAACTGGTACTGGCAATTCAATTTCAACATTTGTTGATGTACTGTGATCTTTGTATTGGCTACATGCTCTCCTCTAAACAACAATCTCTTCTTCATACATGCCATCTCCTCTCACTAGTTTTCCTCTTTCCTTGGCACTGGGTCTTCTTTATGGTGTGAACATGCTCCTTTTTGTTTATGCATCGGTCTGCTTGGGTTTTTTTAACTCCCCTACCTCCATTGAGCTCCCTTCTTTTGTCACCTTCTTACCTAGGTGAAAGCATGGGTTTTTCGTAAAGATGAAATACTTGGTTGGTGCTCAATACTTATAGGTATGATTCTCATTGTAGGAATTTTATGAATGAATATTATACTTTGAAATTGAATCTTCAATTTCAAATTTTTTGCAACTTGAATGTGACATTTCATTATCTACATAAATCTTTCAAGGAGTGGAGCACACGAGTGTTCACAATTGCAGGGAAGTATTGAAATGAAATTTGGTGAGATATAGTGAAATAAAAGCCATATTTATAGAGAAAAGGCAATAATTTTCATGCTCCACAATGCATGCTTACGTAACTAGTAGCACCCTTTGGATATAAGTATTAAGGCATTTTAGAATGCACAAGAGTCATTCATTCTACAAGGCTACATAACTGCTTGTCTCAACAACTATTCCTACATGACCTTTTCTTTCAATGATTCAAATTCTATTAATTTTTGATTTGTGATATGGTGGATTTTCTTTTAAACAATCCCACTAATCATAGGGACTTCATTTGGCAATCCTTTTGGATAAAAATAATGGTCAGAAAAGCCAAATTTGGATGAACCTTTATATAATTGCCATGATAAAGATAACACATCTTCTTTAAGAGTTGTGATATACCTTTGATCATAATATTAGTGGAAATGATTGAATCATGCTATTAAAATCATTTATCTAACTTTGAGATAACAAGTGTGGCATTTATCACCCATGCCAATGCCGCCATGTCATAAATCTTAGCTTGCATTTGATTCAATCCTCTATTGCTTTAGGCTAGTTAATACCTACCCCAATTTTGAGGAACTATGTATAAATTTGTTAGATGGAAACAAGGGCCTAAACCATGACTAGATAAAGCCTTTCACAAATTCTTTTCTTGTTCCTATGTTGAAAATTTTTGATCCTTGGTGACTTGTTCATTGGATGAATTTAGCCAAGCTCGAAAATGGGTCCGACTGAAAGAAATTTTGCATTCAAACACCTAACATCTCAAACGAGCTTATTGGACATCCCATAATAACTAAGTCAAAATAAGAGCACAGATTTGTCATTAAAAACTTATTTCACCTCTTTCTATGAACTGTGATTTTTTGCTAAAAGGGCATTTTAGCTAGCTTTAAAAACTGACCCGAACACCTGATCGGGCTCTAGAATCTGCCACATTGATTCCTTGTTCTACAATATCTTACCATATTGAATCTTGTCTCATGATGAATACTTAGTCAAAATATATTGACTATCAAATTTTCCCTCTTAGAATTGCCTACAAGTAAACATATCAGAAAAACAATAAATTGTGTTTGGATTTGGCTTCAAAAAACTGGGTAAATTAACACTTGGGGAAATGAAAATTGGGGCATTGGTTCACTATCATGAAGAGAATATAAATCTATGATTATCACTAATGAAAAATAATAGGACACATTTGGCAAGTGGTCAAAATAGGCTACTCAGAATTTGATGACTAGAAACAATGGCAGAAAAGCATTTTTTTGCAAATGGAATTGACCTAGGAAAGTGTGTGGATGGATTTGTTAATATTTGAAAATTAACACACTTGGAGTATTTTTAGAATACAACATATTGTTACAATCCATTTGATCTCACTTGTGTCAAATTTCAAGTTATGTCATCATGAACAATGGTACTGAAAAATTTGCATATGCTGACACCAGTAAAAAGCTAGAAATTGCATTTGGAATCACATTTGAAAACTAATCAAATGGATTTGTCATAAGCTCAAAATGGAAACATAGCATGTCTCTGACCTCTAGAATGTAATTCAAAATGAATTTTATTATTTTGGTCAACTAGATCAAAGTTATAGCAAGTCAAACAAGACTTTCCAGAATTTTGAGCAATTCACATCAGCATGACATCAAAAAATGACCAACTTTGAGGGATTCAAAACCTAGTCAAACAGATTTGAAACAACTCAAAATTTGAAACATAGGCTCTTATCTATGGACACTAAACACTCCCACAGTAGTGAGTCATGAAACATTACTGGGTGCAAGATATTCAATTGCAAACACAACCTCTTATTGCTATTTGACACTTGAGCAAAAATGTAGAATTGGAAAATGCTCAAAATGGGACTTCACAGAATGACTCAGAAAGGAAATTTATCTTTACAAGATGAGGGAATATATTGAATTCAAGGTGTTAGAAACATTAAACACCTCTTAGGCCTCAAATGGATAGCCAGGTACATGTGCATTAAAAAGCATTTATATGGCTTAATTTCTTCAATGGTACTCAAAATCGGGACTACAATTTTGAGTGCCAACAGATCCTTTACCTTTTATTAGACATGGCACATGATTACCAAACCTTACACTATTTCCATCATAATAATCAAGGATAATTAACTTACTTTTATCTCTAGTCATGTGATGTGAACAACCACTATCAATGATCCATCTATCACTCTTGTTCAAATAAGATACTAGTACACTTACGTCATCCTCATTAGAATCATCCTTTATAGCAACATACATGAATTCATCATCATGGTCATTAGATCCATCTTTGGTTTCCTCCTCAACAATGTAGCAAGACTTCTTTCCTTTATCTTTGTAATCTTTGTTGTCCTCATCTCTTTTGCTTCTGTAGTTGTCTCCATTTCTAATGCTCTTCTTCTCTGGGCATCTAGCAGCAATATGACCAACCTCATTACAATTAAAGCACATGATAGGTAGCTTACCTTTGAATTTTCCTTTGCCTCTATAAAATCTCCTTGCCAAAAATGCTTCAAGTTGTTCTACATCCTCATCATCTGTATCATTACCTTTTTCCTTTTCTCTTTAGGTTCCTTTAGTGACAAATTAGCTTTGAAAATAGATTCAACATTCTCATATTTGAAGTTATCAAAATTAGAGAGTTCAAAGGCAGTGAGCCTACCTATGAAACCTTCAAGGGATAGATTAGTACCAAGTATACATCTTAGTTCTTGTATGGAAAAAACTCTAATAACATAGATGGGTAGAAGTGTTCTCAATAATTTACTCAATATAGTATCATCATCAATAACACCATTAGCTTCTCTAATAACATTAACAACATCTTTTATTCTAGAGAAATATTTAACAATGTTCTCATCTTCTTGCATTGTCATGTCATTGAACTTACCTCTTAGACTTTCAGATTTGGCCCTCAAGAAATGTTTATCTCCTCCATAAATTGTGCGTAGAGCTTGCCACATCTTCTTTGAACTATCACAATCCTTGATGTCATTAAACTCAAATTAACTTAGGAAAAAGGCAATTTCCAACATTTCTTGATTGTATTCTTTCTTCTTTTTCAGATCGTCATCAATTGGTGCTTCAGTAGGATCAACATGTTTAGTAGTGATGGTAGATTGTGCATGGTCTTTGAGACCTCCTAGGTCTAGCTTCATTAGAATTTTCCATCTAAGAAGGTTCTCCTTGTTAAGCTTGGGTACCTCTCTTCTAGATATCTCTGATCTTTTGGTTCTAGTACCTTCAAAGTAGTCCTCTCAAGCACTATGGCTCTAATACCAATTTTTGTAATTCTTTGGAATAACTAAGAGGGGGGTGAATTAGTTATCCAAGGTCTAGATGAAAAAATTAAACTTTTCAATGCTTAGTAGACACATATCAATAAAACTTAAATATGCATGCATCCATTAGATCATACAATACTTAAACCTTGTAAGTTACTATCCTAGGTCAAAAAAACTTTGCAAAAATATAAACATGAAACAACATAAGAACATTCACATAATTTGACACAAGTATTTTACATGGAAACCCAATTTGAGAAAAACCACTAGTAACATGCTACCAATACTCACTCTTCTAAAGTGATGTCCTATGAAAGGCCAACCCTATTAAAGGTTACAATACACAATGTTAAATGTGACTTGGTTAGAGGATTTAAATCACCTTATTAGGAGTGAGCCTCATTAGAGGACTTTAGACAATTCCATTAGAATCTCACCTAGTTAAAGGATTTACAAATGATGGTTAAGTCAACCTTAATCCAAATAATTTACCCTAGACTGATACAATGATTAGAAACTAATAGTAATGCTTGATCTAATAACAAATTACAACTCACTTGAAAATTACAAATGTTTTTTTTTAGTCCTCCATTCTACTTGGCATTCATACTCTTAAGCTCTGATAGTTTATTCACCCTTCAAGCATTCATACTCCTAAGCTTTCTTGCTTTGCATGCCAACTGCAATCACCTATGTTCAACCATTGAATGAAGCAATACCCTAGACTCCTTATCTTTCTTAGGTTCTCACACATAAAATTTTTTACTTCTAACGAACTATCGCTATAAATAAATAATTTAGATCTTTTGCAACTTAACCACAATTGTCCATTTTAGGGTTAGGTAGGATTAGGTAGGATTCAATGAATCTACAAATTTTCCCATTTGGTTCCTCTAGAAAATTCTTCTACAATCTTCCTTGAATTCTCCACAAAATGGTTTACCTTGAATTTTGTACCACCAAGTCATCATTATTATCTTCTACACGTTTCACATAATTCAAGAAAACAAAATAGTTAGCTTAGATTCATCAAGTCTTCAATTTAACACTATTTGATGTCACTCAAACAACACTAAATTTTACTGATGCTCGACACCAACTAAACATTACTCAACATATATTAAAAATCACTTGTCTTGCATCATTTTTCATCTTTTCTCAACACCTCTTAATTTTCACTAGGGTTCTACTAATTTCTACTTGGCTTGCATAGACTACTTGGCAAGGCTTGGAAAATACTTTTCTTACTTGATCTTCTTGTAGTCTTAACTAGAGTAATCTTTCATTTCAGACCTTAAGTAGATAAAAAATGCACTATAGTGTGAATTTCTTTCTTAGTCTTATAATTCTTTTACATACCAAATATCTCAACCTTTCTCTAGGTGCTATTGTTATCTCCTCTTTTCGAATCCTCTTCATCAATCAACTAAATAATAGCTTTCAGACCAATTTTTTTTTATCTCACTAGCAGGTAGCTAGTTTGACATCATTGAAAAAATTATGATTGTTCCATTACATGTTCTTCACTTCAAAATAATCTCATATCAACATCCATGATGCACTATTTAGGGACAATTGACAACTTTGATTCTCTCTTTATTTTATTTAATGAACTTTATGACTTTGACTAATCTTTGACCAATTTAGAGGTTAAGAGGCCAAGTGCCTACATAGATAATAATAGGATATTACAATTGAAATCTAATTTGTAAAAAATTGTATGCTTCGCCTTATGACTAAATTAATTAAATCAAGGATTTCACATTTGTAATTTTTCATATGTCTCATCATTTCAAGTATTCAAATAAATAAATTACAAATATATCTTTACCATGTACATATATGTTCATAATAGAAAAGGTACTACATGTACATCCTTTTTAGACTCAAGTTTATGTGTAAAAGTACATTGCACATATCATTGATTTACAACCTTATTATGTATAATTACATCAATGATAAGGGCTTTAAACCCTGATACACAACTACCAAAAAGCCTAGACTTAAACTAGCATAGTTATCTCTTTTTGACTCCTTAAAATGTATCTAGCTTCATTCACTACTACCCTTGATCACGCCTACATTCCAATAGCATAAAATATATTAGTATTATAGGAAATATAATAAATAAATAGTAATACCAAAAAATGTAAGATATACTCCAAAGTATGATAGTGGAATTTAGTACATCCATCATATGTGTAACCCCTATACTTGGAAGGTAAAAGAATAAGACCCATTTAATTGGAAAAATAATATTTTTTTGGTTGAATTAATCATTATGAACATAAGAAACTAAATGAAGGGAGAAAATGTAATATGGACATTACCATCAATTTTTTTCACTAATCTAGTGTGTTTTAATCATCAATATCTATCATATGTGTATCAAATTTTACTCAAAATCTATGTATTTATAAAACCAAATGATGTGACTCAAAAAAAGAAGAAAAAGTGCAAAGGATGAATTGAATTTAAGAATAATGAACATAGGAAACCTATTTGTGAGTTACTATTACCTAATGCAATATTCCTTTAGGGTCATCACTCTACTTGAGGGTATCCAATAGGGCTTCATGATCAGCAGTAGTACTAGTAAAATATTCCTTTTTCTTTAGTCTTCCTCAATGCTTTAACAACTTGAAATTTGTTTCTATAACAAGATTCTATACTTCTTATAGTCTATGAATGCAGGAACTCCATTTTTTCTAAGCATGTATGTTCACAACCATGTCCAAGCAAAACCAATTGAACTAGTAGGATATGTGAATCCATAATCATCTATTATTGGTTGTGCAAGATGAAGAGCCTAAAAATTGTTAGAATTATTTCCATGCATTATAATAATTCATCTCATGATTTTAATATATTTCCAAGTCCTTTCCATACATTAACTTGATTTATGAATCATTAACTATGTTTAATGACCTATTGATTAACATTTGTATATGTAGCTAGTTAATGCTAAATTATGATGATTTATTATGATAAATGGTTGTTATTAAAGTATAATTATCTTTAGGTAATTAAAATATTTTGTGTAAGGTATTTGAGTCATTCATCTAGCTTGAAAGAAGGAGAAGCAAGTTGACACTTGTCAATAATCAGCAATTGCAGGAAATGCAAAAAAAGTTAAAAATAGAATTTCAATAAAATGGGCATATCTCACTTAATTTATAATGAAATTAATAATGGAATAAATATTTGGAAAGTTTAAAAGAAGGTGAAAAAACCCTTTTTAGTGTTTTATTTAGTTAGAGATAGTTAATGAGTAGTGTGGATCATAAGTTGACTAAGTTAAAGGTGTCACATTTTAAGGTAGCAGAAAATTACTTTCAATAAAATGGCCATATATTCCACATTTCTTGATTAAATAAATATTTTCAAAATTATATGGAAAGATAAAAATGAGGATCATAACTTGGTAAAAGGGTTTCATCTAATTTGTTACTATAAATGAGAACCATGCATTTGAGTGGACTGTTGAAAATATGAAACATAAAATCAACACAATTAGTCATTAGTTTTGTAATAAGTCTCTTCCTTTTTTAAAGGAATGATGAGACAATTTTCATATGTTTGTTAGAGATTCAATAATATTATATAATTGAAGTTTTAATCAATCATTTTATATGGAGATATAGAGATATAGAAAGTTGTAGTTTGTAATAGATAGTTCTTGTAGCCATTACTATGTAGTTTCTTGTAGTTTCCTACAATCATTACAATGTGTGTATATTTATTTCCAGAATTGTTATAGTTTATATTTTTCAAAGATAGAATAACTTAGATATTTTTATAGTGCATATACTTTTTAGACTTGTTTCAAGTATACATCCTTGGGTTAACAATTTAAATGATTCTTCTCCATAAGAAAGATAACTACTTAGTTTGTATGTCTAATCCATGAGTTGTATTTTTAGAACTAAGTTATTCATCTAATTGGGAAGCCAAAAGTTTTGGTACCATTACTAGGGATAGGTCAATGAGATTCTGAGTTTTTAACAGCTCATTGTCATTTTTCTAGAATCTTAGTTTCTATTTAAAGCACTTAGAATTAGAGAAGTTTGTAGCAACACAATATGGACTTTAGATTCATGGAGAATAAGAACAAAGGGAAAATATTATTTACATCAAGTTTGGAAATCAATGAAGACATGTTCTCTAGCATCATAGAGGAATTTTGTTCACATATTGATGAAAAAATGTTGAATTATGAAGAGGAAAATGAAGACAACCTTGTTATGCAAAATGAAGCAATCACCATACACAAGGTCGTTACTGAAGATGAATGTGATATCAAATTACAACTCTTACTTCAAGAAGAGAGCTACAATAAAGAAGTGGCTCATCTACACAAAGCCCATAAGGAGGGTTCAAAATTTTTTCTTTCACGAGGGTTTCCTATTAGACATATCATTCATATGGAGGTAAAGAAATCTTCACAAGCTACGCAAGAAGTTACAAATGAAGATAAAGATAAATATGTAGCTAAAACTAGAGGAATTTTTTTTTGTCTTACTTATGCATGTGAATACAATAATATATACTTTCAACGTGAAATAACAAGTGAGTTTTCTAATGTCTTTCCAAAAGTTTTGTTGCATATTAAGTTTCCACTAATGCTACAACTATTTCTAGTTGCTCATAAGCATGTGAAGCATTGGACAATTTTCAAAAGAGAAATATACTTCAAAGAAGTATTAAATGGCTTTGTTTGAGCAAGTCATGTAATCTAGTTAGTGTAGGTTAGGATAGGTTTCTGACATAGTTTCTTAGAGTTAGTAGTTGTCTAGTTTGGTTTGTTTCTGAGTTGTTCTTGTCTTAGTGGCAATTCTAGAGGAGTTTATAGCTGGTCGGTTGGTCATATTTCAAATAATCTTTCCAAGGGTGTGAGTGATCCAAGTTTCTAATTGTGTAAGAGAGTCTTTGCATAAATTTCCAAAAAAATTACATTGAATAGTTGAGTCTTCATGATGTCAAGAATGTATAATAAAAGTTGGTGTCTAGTTGGTATTATCTGTAGGTTTCCTATTGTAACAATAAGTCCTACAACAACTACTACCTAATTCTAATTGCCAGTCTTGTAGCCACTGCTATTTGATTTTAATAGTCAGTCCTACAACCACTATTGTGTGAATGAACAATTATTCTGTAGCAACTACTACACTCTTGCACGGACCTGAGTATTCAACAATAAAGGGACTTTTACTTTCAACTATTTGAAAAGTTTGAAGCTTCTCAAAAAAACATAAATGGTACTATATTTATGATTTCCATTTATTCATAATATTTATTATTTTTAGTAATTGATTACCTATGCATTAAATTTTTGTTTTCAATTATCATTATTGTAATTATATGATTCTTAAGTAATTTGATGCTACCCTCATACATACATTGTAAATTAAGGGAAAATGACCTTTGTATTTGTTGATACAATTGTCTAATTATGTGTTGTCTTTGATGTTACACAAATGTCATATCAGTTATCAATCAGTGTCTACTGAGCTTAGTTGGTCAACAAGGTGATTTATAGTGTCTACTAAGCTAACTACTCTGTGTAGATAGTGTCTACCAAGCTAACTCAGGCATCAAAGGAAAATGTTGCAGAAAGTAGTGTTGACCGAGCTCTCATGGTTAACAAAGGAAAGTTAGGGTTTGCTAAGTTCACTCGGTCTCCAAAGGATTTTTGTAGGATCACAATGTTAACTGAGCTTCTATTGGTTAATGTAGGAAATATTCTCAAGATCAGTGTTTGCCAAGCAGGATTGGCTAATGAAAGATTTTTTTAATTTGAGAAATGAAGTTTTATTGTTTCAAGTATTGATTCTAGCTAACTGTGGTAATGATTATTGGTGATTATAAGTTTTAAATGAGCCGAATTGATAATCTAAATTATATATATGAAAGGTCAAGTTGAGTTTCTAAAGTATATGAGCAAGTATTGATTGTTTGATAAAGAACAAACTTTGAAGGATGGTTAGAGATCCTTGAGAAGCAAAAAAGTTATATTTGATCAGGAAGGATCTGGTGAAGAAGAACAAGGGTCTGTATCAATAATTTAGTTGCATCTCATTCAGATCATTTCATTTTTACTTTCTTACCATTTTCACGCTGATTCCAAAATCTCTTAGTAGAATTGGTTTAATAGCCATTTGTAAATCCTCTAACAAGGTGATAGTTCTATTGAATTGTTTTAAAGACCTCTTGCAAGATCACTCCTTACAAGGTGATTAAATCATCTAACAAGGTCATACCTAATAGTGTGTTTTGTAACCTTTATCCAAGTTGGCTCCTAATAGGGCTCAATTTAGAAGAGTGAAAATTAGTATCTAGTTACTTGGTGGTTTTTCCCATATTGGGTTTCCACGTTAAATCTGGTGTCTTATGTGATTATGTTATTTCTTTTATGCTTTCATGTTAATCAATATGAATGTTTAAGATTAGTAATAAGTATAACATACACTACATTTACCAAGTTACAACATTTTAAGTATGTTTATTGAGTGACAATAGTAAATAGTTTTATCAAACATCTAAGGGATCTGTGGATTTTTTTTTTGTGGTAACTGATGCACCCCCCCCTCTCAGTTACTCCATCTATATTTCCAACAATTAATATCAAATCCTTTAGTTCTTGCAGAAAAGGTTTCAAGGACCCAAGCTAAAGATTAGGATGTCTTACAAGAGAGAAATTCCAAGGCTTAATCGAGATAATTTTTTAGCATGACAGGGATTGATGAGACTTCATCTGGCTTCCATTGGTGATACAAAATTGAAATGTCTTGATGAAGAATATACAACTCCTTCTAGTACATTATTTGTTAATGATATTGTTGAGAAGAAGACTCATAACACCATGATGATAGACATTGCATCTGCTCTTAGCTATAAGGAATTTGATGATGTCAAGAACTGCAAAATTACCTTTGAAATCTAGAACAAGCTAAAAGATATCTACGGTGGTGATGATAATGTAAGGAGAGCTAAAGAAGAAATCCTTAGAGGAAAATTTGACAGGATGAGAATGAGAGAGGATGAAAAAATTTCCAAACATGTTGAAAGGATCAAAGCAAGTGTTTGTGCTATGAAAGCTTCTGGAGGAGATATTAAGGAGGAAATAGTTTTAAGTAAAGTTCTTAGAACATTGCTTCCCATTTATGGAATTAGAGTATCTACAATTCAAGAAAGAAGATGTGAAGCAAATCATAAGATAACTTTGGATGCCATTGCAAGAAGACTGACAACCTTTCAGCTAGATAACTATGACAATTGTGTTCTAGCTTCCAAGAATATTGAATCTGCATTTGAGGCCAAGCTTTCACTTAAAGAAAAAGGCAAGAAGATAAAGGACACTTAGTCAAAAAGTGAAGAAGAATTAGAGAAAATTTTTGACAGTGATCTTGAAGTTGTTAAAGCTCTACTTGCAAGGAAATATTCTAGAGGAAAAGGAAAATTCAAAGGTAAAATTCCCATAATTTATTTTTCATGTGAAGAAATTGGTCATATTGCAGCTAGGTGCCCAAACAAGAAAAGCAAGGATGTGAAGAAAGGTCACAAGTGTAATGGCAAGAAAGATTTCAAATCATTCAAGGACAAAGGTAAGAAGACATGTTTCATAGATAAGGACTCTAAGGATTCTAATAATAGTGAAGATGAAATTGTTTACATTGCTATGAAAGATGATAATGATAATGATGAGGAATATAAGATGGCACTTATCTCTCATGTGAGAAATATTACACATGGATCATAGACAGTGGATGTTCACATCATATGACTGGTGAGAAAACAAAGTTTGAATATTTTGAAGACTATGATGGTGGTAGTGTAAGGTTTGGAAATAATGAACCTTGTTGCATAAAAGGAAAAGGACAAATTTCATTAACCAAAGAACTTGTATGTGATAATGTCTATTGGGTTGAAGGACTAAAACATAATTTTTTGAGTGTGGCAAAACTAATCAACATTGGATTCAAGGTGGAATTCATGCCATGGTAAGGCAAGACTGCTAGATGACAAAGGAAAACTAATTGGATCAGGCAAACAAACAAAAGGTAACTTGTTTTATCTTGATCTTGGTTAGTGCTCATATTTTATTACTCAAGTTGAAGAGAGTTGGTTATGGCATAGAAGATTATGTCATGTAAACTTTGATAACATGGTAAAAATAAGAAAATTTAGGAAAGTAAGAGGCATTCCTAGTTTGAAGAAACATGATGTTGGTCTATGCAAGAATTGTTAGATTGGTAAAATAGAAAAGACTAGCTTTAAAAGTAAAAAATATTAGTTTGAAGATATTTTAGAAATTGTGCATACTAATTTGTGTGGACCTATTGAAATTGAGAGCTATACTAGAGAAAAGTTCTTTATTTTATTTTTTTATGACCATTCAAGAATGATGACTATTATGTATCTTAGAGAAAAGTCAAAAGCATTTGATTAATTTAAATGGTATTTGGTAAGAGTAGAGAAAGAAATAGGGAAAAGACTGAAATGCTTGAGATTAGGCAGAGGTGGTGAATTCATCTCCAATAAATTCAACAACTTTTGCATTGAACGAGGAATCAAAAGATAGGTATCAACTCCTAGAACTCCAGAGCATAATGGAATAGCTAAAAGAAGGAATAGATCTATCATGGATTGTGCAAGGACTCTAATGATTGAAAAGAACATTGCTATCAAATACTGGAAGGAAGCTATGAACACTATAGTTCATACCTTAAACCAAGTATAGTTGATGAATGACTCATTTAAAACTCCCTATGAGTTATGGTATGGCTATAAACCCAATGTAAGTTACCTAAAAGTATTTGGAAGTAAATGTTACATCTTGAAAGAATCTAGAAAAGAAAAATTTGATGTGAAAGGTGATGAAGGTATATCTTTAGGATATTCTTGCAAGAGTAAGGCATATAGATGTTTGAATTTGTCTACTCATAAAATCATAGAAAGTGCACATGTGAAAGTTGATGAGTTTGCAAAAAGGATTGAGAAGAAAATAAAAAGGAACCAGAAGACTAAAGGAGATTTTTTTTCATTGAACTTGATACATTGCTAGACACTTCTGTCAATCAGGAGGTTACAACTCTTGAGTCTTCAGTCACCAAGTTGTAAGAAATTCAAACCGAGTCACAATCTGAAGCTATTGAGCCAATGCCTATCAAGTCTGAAGGACCCAAGCTATAGACAAA
Source organism: Cupressus sempervirens (assembly GCA_028749045.1). Taxonomy (NCBI): domain Eukaryota; kingdom Viridiplantae; phylum Streptophyta; class Pinopsida; order Cupressales; family Cupressaceae; genus Cupressus; species Cupressus sempervirens. The sequence goes on along the minus strand of CM053789.1, from coordinate 643,765,014 downwards.
ACAACCAAAGCTAGAAGTTGAAATTAAAAATGAGGACAGTGGAATTCAATCAAAAAGAAAAGAACCTATATTGGCCAAGTATGTCAAGAGGCATCATGCACCAGAACAGAATATTGGAGATAAATTAGTAGGTAGTATGACAAGAAGTAAGCTAAAAGGTACATGTTTACTTGTTGATTTTGAACTTAGAAATGTGAAAGATGCATTGGAAAATGAAATTTGGAATGAGGCTATGAATGAAGATATAGAGAAAATTCAAAAGAATAAAACTTGGACTCTTGTACCCAGACCTAAAGATAAAAATGTGTTTGGAACAAAATGAGTATTCAAGAATAAATTGAATGAAGATGGTAAGGTATCAAGAAACAAGGCTAGATTGGTGTGTAAAGGCTATTCTTAAGAAGAAGGCATAGATTATGGTGAGACTTTTGCTCCTATTGCAAGATTGGAAGGTGTTAGGACCTTACTTGCATATGCAGCACATAAAGGATTTAAGGTATATCATATGGATGTCAAATATGCATTTCTCAATGGTATTCTTGATGAAGAGGTCTACATTGAACAACATGAATTCTTTGTTGATTTAGACATAAAGGAAATGGTCTAGAAATTGCACAAAGCATTCTATGTTCTGAAAAAAACTCCTAGAGCATGGTATGAGAGATTGCATAACTACCTTATTTAGATTGGTTTCCAGAGAAAAAATGATAATAACAGTTTGTATATCAAGGAAGGACTAGATAACAAGATTGTTTTAGTAGAAATATTTTTGGATGACATGTTGTTTATAGGGAATGATGATCAATGAAAAGAATTTTCAAAGAAAATGAACAAAGAATTTGAAATGTCTATGTTTGATGAGATTAAGTTCTTTGTTGGATTATAGATACAATAGAGCAAGAATGATATCTATATTACTCAGTCTAGGTATATCAAGGAGATACTCAAGAAGTTTGGCATGGAAGATTGTAAACTAGTTGGAACTCCCATGTGTACTAGACTAAAACTACCAAAGATGATGAATCAAAGGAAGTAGATAAAACCTTATATTGATTAATGATTGGACAATTACAGTATGTAGTTCATACAAGGCCTGAAATTGCTCTTGCAGTGGGTATAGTAGCAAGATTCTCAACTAAACCTAGAGAAAATTATATGATGGCAATCAAAAGAATCTTGAGGTATTTGAAAGAAACTAAAGATTATGGACTATGGTATAAACTTGGAGGAAATTAGGACCTAAAAGTGTTCACTGATGCTGATTGGGCTAGAAATGTGGATCACAGAAAGAGTACAAGTGGAGGAGCATTCTTTGTTGGAAAAAGATTAGTATCTTGGACAAGTAAAAAGAAAAATTGCACATCCCAATCTATAGCTAAAGTAGAGTATGTTGTAGTAGCAATGATTTTTTCTAATATTGTTTGGTTTAAATAGTTCTTGGAAGGCATGAAGGTTGAGATCAAGGAACTAGTTGTCATGTTTTGTGATAATACAAGTGCAATTAACATATCCAAAAATTTAGTGATGCATTCCAAAACCAAGCATATTGCAATAAAATATCAATTTGTTAGAGAATTGGTGTAGGATAAGAAGATAAAATTGTAATATGTCCATACAAAAGAATAGATTGTAGACATATTCACCAAGCCATTACCTAAGGATGCATTCTTGTATCTAAAAGGTAAGTTAGGGGTCATTCCCCTATCTAAAGCTCATTAAGTGAAGTTTTAGTGATGCATCAATAGGAACCAAGTTGAAGATCTATCAATTGATGCAGCATAGTTAAGTGAATATTGCATATGAATTAGTACTCATGGTACATTGATACTCATTTGGTATGTGTTGTCTTTGGCATGAGCTTTCAAAGAGGGAGAGTTTACTATCATATCTTTCTAAAAAAAAATTGAGGGAGAGTTTTCTATTTTGAGAAAAGCTATGTAATTCTTTCTCATAGGGAGATTACTACATTAGAGAAGTTTGTCGCATAAATTCTAAGAGGGAGAACCTTTCTATCACATAAAAGACTTGTTTTCAAAATTTATTATGCTATGACATGTTGTGTTGCCACCAATGCCAAAGAGGGGGAATGTTGATACACTTGTTTAATTGTGTGTTGTCTTTGATGTCACACAAATGTGATATTAGTTATCAATTAGTGTCTACTGAGCTCAGTTGGTCAGCAAGGTGATTTATAGTGTTTTATTAGCATTCCTGAAAATTACTCTGCATAGACAATGTTTACCAAGTTAACTCGAGCATCGAAAGAAAATATGGTAGAATGTAGTGTTATCCAATCTCTCATGGTTAGTGAGGGAAAGTTAGTGTTTACTGAGTTCACTTGGTCTCCAAATGATTTTTGTAAGATTGTAGTGTTAACTAAGCTTCTATTGGTTAACACAGGAAATCTTCTTAGGATTAGTGTTTACCAAGTAGGGTCAGCTAATGAAGGATTTTGTTAATTTGAGAAATGAAGTTTAATTGTTTCAAGTATTGATTCTAGCTAACTGTGGTAATGATTATTGGTGATTGTAAGTTGCAAATGAGATGACTTGATAATATGAATGGTATATATGAAAGGTCAAGTTGAGTTTCTAAAGTATATCATTGAGTATGCAAGTGTATTGATTGTTTGATAAAGAGAAAACTTTGAAGGATGGTTAGATATCCTTGAGAAGTAGAAAAGTTATATTTGATCAAGAAGGATCTAGTGAATCAGAATAGAGATCTATATCAACAATTCAGTTGCATCTCATTCAGGTCATTTCATTGTTACTTTCTTACCATTGTAGTAGTGATTCCAAAATCTCTTAGCAGATTTGGTTTAACAACTATTTGTAAATTCCCTAACAAGGTCACACCTAACAGTGTGTTTTGTAACCTTTAACTAGGTTGGCTCCTAACAAGGCTCACTTCAGAAGAGTGAAAATTTGTAGCTAGTTACTTGTTGGTTTTTCCCATATTGAGTTTCCACGTTAAATCTAGTGTCTCATGTGTTCATGATATTTTTTTTATGCTTGAATATTAATCATTGTGAATGTTTAAGATCAGTAATAAGTATAACATACACTGTATTTTGAGTTACAACATTTTAAGTATGTTTACTAAGTGACAATAGTAAATAGTTTTATTAGACATCTAAGGGATCTGTCTATTTGTTTTTGTGGTAACTAATTCACCCCCCCCCCCTCAGTTACTCCATCTACATTTCCAATAGTATTATTGTCATAGAACATAGGAGGATGACCTTTCATATATATTTTTTATACTACCTCCTGTATTCTTGGTGAAATATGTATATAAGAGAGGAAAAAATATGGAATGATAATAGCTTTCATGACTATCTAATGCCTATCCCTTGCTTGAGGGCAAGCGTAATTCTAGCTAGGGGGAATGATGAGCCTATAAATTTTCATATTTATATCCATGTATTATAATATTTCATTTCATGATTGCAATATATTTCCAAGTCATTTCCATACATTAACTTGATTTATGAAGCATTAACTATGATTAATGATCTATTGGTTAACGTTTGTATGTATAACTAGTTAAAGCTAAATTATGGTGATTTATTATGATACATGGTTATTATTGAAGTATAATTATCTCTAGGTAATTAACATCTTGTTTGTGAGGTATTTGATTCGTTCATGCAACTAGAAAGAAGGAGAAGCACATTGGCACTTGTCAATAATCAACAATTGCCAGAAATGCAATAAAAGTGAAAAAGGTAGCTTCATTAAAATGGGCATATATCATTCAATTCTTAATCAAATTAATAATGGATTAAATATTTGGATACCTTACAGTGGGGTGCACAAACCCTTTTGAGCATTTGAGTTACTTCAAAATAATTAATGAATAGTGTGGATTAGAAGTTGACTGAGTAAAAGGTGGCATGTTTTCAGGTAGCAAAAAACCACTTTCAATAAAATAGCCATATCTTCCACATTTCTTAATGAAATCCATATTTTCAAAATTATCTAAATTGATAAAAATGAGGAGCATAACCATTAATAAGTGAGAACCATGCATTTGAGTGGACTGCTGAAAATGAGGAACATAAAATCAGCACGCTTTGTCATTAATTTTTTAATAAGTCTCTTCCTTGTTTGAAGGAATGATTAGACACCTGTTAGATGGTTGTTAGAGATTCAAAAACTTATATATTTGAAATTTTAATCAAGCATTTTATATAGAGATATAGATATATAGAAAGTTGTAGTTTGTAATATACAATTCCTGCAACCATTACTATGAAGTTTCTTGTAGTTTGCTACAACCATTGTTGTGTGCTTAGATTTGTTTCCAGCATTTTTATAGTTTATATTTTACAATAATAGAATAAATTAGACATTTTATAGTGCACATACTTTTCATACTTGTTTCAACTATATGTTATCGGGTTTACAATTTAAAAGATTCTTCTCCATAATAAAGATAACTACTTATTTTGGATGTCTAATCCATGAGTTGTGTTTTTAGAAATGAGTTATTGATCTAATTGGGAAGTCAACATAAGATTTAATTTATATCTTACACAATGTGATAAATAATAATTTGATTTCTCATCATTCTCCTATGGTGAAACCAATGTAAATACATGTCCTAGCTAAAGAAGATATAATAGGTGGTTGTACTCATCTAAAATTTCCATAAAATCATTTCTAATAGAGATCATGAGAGGTAATGTGGAACCCATGTATCTACCCACTCAGTCATCTCATAGTGACCCCAATCACACTAGAAAAAAATCAAATAACAACAAGCTATATGTCATGTCCAAATGGTCCATGTACTACAATTAGAGCTTTGAAGTGACTCCATTTTTAAAGAATCTATAAAAAATAATAATCCTATCTATCACCTATGGATCCCTCCTCAAGAAACCAAAAGATCTTACATAGTGTTGAATCAAGAGTTCCACCTTTTGATAATGGTAAACTACACCAATCAATAATGCTAATAGCATTAAGAAGCTTTGCACCTAAAATATTTAATTGATCCTTAACTAGAGCTCTCTTCACACATGCCCCTACTCCATCATGTTATCCTTTCTCATGGAGAGACTCAAAGAAATTCCAAATATGAGGCACATCCCTCTTTATGTGCATCCTACACAACCAATAAAACATTCAAGCATTCTTTAATTGACCTGTGTAATTAACTTACCAAATGATATGTCTATCTATGTAGTAATATCATGTTCCCACAAGAAATAGAAATAATTCTCAAAATAATGTTGTACAAAATCATGAGTGAGATCTATCATCACTCATGTAAAAATGGTGTTCCCTAATTACCTTCCTCACTATCAGGGCTACGTCTATATGTTATATGGACAAAAATTGCAATATGGATGGAGTTCTAATATGTGAACCATGTTTTATTTTGGGTCCACAATGTGTAGCTCTCTACAAAATTCAAAAATTAATATAATAGTGCAAATGGGAAGGGTGTCCTTACACATTCTAAATTGTTGTTCCAACCACTTGTTCACCCTCATTTTCACTTTGCCTAAGTTCCATGTTTCTAATGTGAAAATGTGCTGAGTTAAAGTAAATAGTTAGGGTTTTGTAGTAATATGCTCAATCATCTTAAAGCCCCAAATCTGATGAAATTGGCCTTTTATTAGCACTAAGGGTTTACTTGAAAGTTTATAAACTTGTTTTCCCTAGTGTGAAAAATCCCTATTTGAGGTTTGTGCTCTTTTTGAGTCTTTTAAATTTTCAAATGTTTTAAAAAGTTGCATGGTTCCCTAATACTTATTCATTTAATGAAAGCTTGTGAAAATTTTAAGTGTGTGACCTAGCGATCAAGGTTGATCACATACTCAAACCTCATCATAGTATAATAAAGTTTTAAGGTGTGACTCAGTGAAGTAGTTAAGTTTCCTTTGATCACATAGTCAAAGCACTCATAATCCCATTTTCATTTTATACCATGACTAAGAGAGATAGTTAATTAACCCTTAGTCATGCAGTCACATGAATAAGAGAGATATAAAGAAGTATAACAATGATTGGGTGAATGCTTTTATTTGTATAGTCAAAGCATTAGAAGGTAAAGTTTGAAGGATAACCACGACTAAGAAAAATAGTTAGAAGCTCATAAAGAACTTTAAATTGCATGGTCACAGGGCTAATTAAATAATTAGAATGTTTGACTGTGAAGGAGAAACCAAGTTAAATTACTTGAGATTATCCTTAGTCACATGGTCAGGGTAGTTAATTCATGTTATGTAGAATGAAATGTGACTAGGTGAAAGGAAATTATGAAGCTAGAAATTATTTTTTCATTAAGTCACATGGTTAAGATAGATATCTACTTCCCAAACCACAACTAGGTAAAAGGGTTAAGAAATTGTTAAATCATGCAGTTGTGATGTTAACTAAGTAGTCAAATGAACAAGTTGTGACCTTGCGATCACTACATAATGCATGAAATGTTTGATCTCTCAGTCATGCTATTGAAGAAGATAAGGATAATTCAGTAAAAAACTTAGCAATGTGGTCATCTTATAAGAAAGATATGTGTGATCACACCTTTGTGGTGATAAGGAAGTATTAGAAAATATAGATTGTGAAGTGGCAACTGAATGAAAAGAGCATAAATATCCTTTTCTTACATAGTTAAAAAAAAATTTGTTGTTAGATTAATTAAGTTGTGACTTGGAAAAGTCTTAAGATCAAACTACACACATTATTTTATTTGCATGGTGACAAAAGTAAAAACCTAAAAAGTTGAAAGGTGTGTGAAGCTGTGACTTAATGACTGCTAGAAGAATTCACATGGTTGCAATTAGTAAGTATAAATATTACTGAAATAAAGTGATCATGTGATTAAAGATAAAAAGGATGTCATATGTTTAATGCACTCAATCATATATTTAATGACTAAAACTAGTAATTAGACCATGAAGCGGTGAAAAGAGGTGTAAAGCTATGATTGTCCAATCGCTAATGTTAAGTGCTAAGGAAAATGATGATTGTGGAATGGAAAACAAAGTGAGTTGCAAGGCCATGGGAATAGGTTTTAATACAAGAAATGACTGTTAAAGAACCTCTTTATGACTTGAAAGTGATTCCCTATCAAAAGTGCATAAAGAATTTGGAAAAGCTGATAGTACAAGAATATTTTGGTACTTTTAAAGAAATTGAGATTTTTCACACATGTTGACATAAATAGACATAAATACTTCCCTATTGTTTTTTTTCTCTATTAATAAGTTGGTTTGATGGCATTCTGATTTATAGTCTTTTGCATAATCCAAAGATAAAATTTGACCACCAAGAGATTTCCAAAGCTTATAGAGATTTTTAGAGCTTTCAAAAGTTGGTGTTAAAAGAGTTTATTGTAAAGAATCAATTTTTTGGAGTCATGGTACAAGAAGAGGGTAAGATAATCACTCAAATTGATGTGGAAGAATCTTCACAAGCCACTAAACAAGCTAAGCCAAAGTTTGCAACAATGTATGTAGAGGAGTGGGTTTATTTTCTTCTAGTGTCTTCTCATGTTCATACTTTGACTGTGCATAGTTTTAGAGATACATATTCCTTCTACCAAGATGCCATTGTACCAGATATAAATGGAAATGATTTTTTTTGGTATTCCCATCATAATAGGTATGCAAAATCATCTATTTGTAACCTATGGGTTAAGAATGTGGAAAAATGGGTAATCCCATAAGTCATAGTGGATGTTGATCTAATAAAGGTACTAATCAAATCATACAATCCAACAACTAGATATTTTCATTGAAAAGATATGAGTATCCTATGAAGATTGGATAGGGAGACCTTCATTGAGGTTTTTGACCTAGGAGGGTATATTACAAAGGCGATTAAAAAGGAGAAGATGAATGAAACTTTCAAGAATTCCTAGGATTTCTTTACTGGAAATGCCATGAAGAGGGACATTCCCAAATCAAAGCTAGAGAAGGATGAAATGTCAAAGAAGATAGGGGAACTAATGCCACTTGAATTCTTCTGCAAGTATTTTAAGTACACCATCTTTGGGATGAACAAGGTGATAGGAATTGATGGCACAAATTATGCCCCAAGCTACATATATATCATTGCTTTGGATATCTAGGATCCAAATCATAATGTTGGCTATGATTTTGTGGAATATATTATAAATAGGATGCATGATGAGATAGTGGCTGCTTAGAAAGTAGAACTTGGGAATTCCATATTCTTCCACTAATCACTGTTGATGCATATCATTCTATATAGAAACATAGGGCATATTAGTCTGGACTTCATTGAAGCCACTAAAGATAATGCAGAGTACCTACCTATGCAGATGTCGACTCACTTTTGACAAAGGTTTTATCGTTATGTGAGTTCCATTGCCTTTAGCAATGATTTTTTTTTTGCTATTACAAATATGCTAGTAGATATAATTGAAAGAGTACTTAGAGGTGCAAGGATGCTAATTAGACCATTTTCTTTCCCAAATGGGGATAAGGTACTTATCCATGATTGGGCTAATTTGTTTTTATTTCAAAATTTCTCAAATATAAGGGTTTTTAGGCATCCACAGCCCCACATGTATTGCCAAAATATAATCTTGAGAGATTAGGCCAATTATTAAATTTTTTTTTGGAAAATGCTTATGTTGAATAAAGAGTATCTAGGCCCTACTATTAACAGAGGCTCATCTATAGCAAGGAACACAAAGATATGGGAATTTTTAATAGGAAAAGATTCCATAGAGGGGATTGACCAATGTATGGGAGAATTCAAACTTCCCTCAACTCCTACTAGAACATATGATCCAAATGATTTGGTGAGGCATGCTTTGAAACAAATGAGAAAATATACTCTCCCTAGTAGCAAGCCTAATTGGGAAGAGGATTGCATCATGAATTGTCTAGAGATGGAGGTATGTAGAGAAAGAACCAAAATATGGAGTAGGATAATGAAGATTGAAGAAGCCATGAAGACATATGATCCATCCTTTAATGGTTTTTACCATGAGACAATCTACTTAGATAGATATAATAGGTTCCTAGACAATTTTGATTAGATAATGGCACAGGTGCCTACTAAGATTAGAGATAGAGAAGAGCCTCAAATTCCTCAACAAGATGATATTATAACCATTGAGGTTGAAAATGACCAACTAGAGAGTTCTTCATGAGAAAATTCCAAGAAGAAATAAAAATGATTAAAATCCCTAACAAGGTTAGAGAAAAGGCATTGCAAATTTTGCCAAAGGGATCAAAATTCTTTGATAAAATAAGACATAACTTCTTGTTAAAATAGGTTGGTGAACATGAAAAGATCCCAAACAAGACCAAATTGCAAATTTAGATGTTAGATGAGTGGATCATACAAGCTCAAGAGTTCATGAATGATGATGAATTCATCAAATCAAATGAATTCAAGTCTTTCTTATACAAGGTTAAGAAGAATGAGCATACCTTATAGTTGCAACTAGGTGACTCACCCAATAAAATTGTAGAGTTGGTATAGAGGTTATAGGATTATGATCCTAATAGTGAGAGCCTTACAACAAAGGAAGCTAAAGAGTTTGTAGCTAGAAGTGGTATGCTTCTCTTTCCTAGATGGGAACTTGGCTCATCCTTCATGTTAGATCATATCAAGAAATATTACAAGTCAGTGTCCTTGGAAGAAACTAACATTGCTAGGGAGTTTTGGGGCTCTATTTTTAACATTGACAATATGAAAATGCCTATATGGAGCTTGGCTCATGAGGGAAATAACCTAGCTCTAATGGAGATAAATGAATCCCCCCAAAGCTAATGTGATATTCTGGAATGTCACTACTATACCCATTGATCAGATTCATCTTGCAAAATACAACATCATTGATGGGAAAAAGAAAAATGCATATGTTGGAAGAACGACTTTTTTAAACATATAGCATATCCATTAATGCTAGAAAAAAGTATGAAAAAGAATTAAAAAGAACATATGTCCTAGAAAAGAGGGTTGTTTCCCTAGAAGAAGAGACAAAAAACCTTTGAGATGTTGAAAGACCTATTATAGAAGTAAAGGACCAAGTAGTCCAAATAGAGGTTGATGCAACACATATGGGAGGGAGCCAACAGATGGACATTGATGAATAGGATAGTGCTGAAGAAGTAGAAATGAAGACAATTTAGAGCTTGATGATGCACAAGATAGGTGCTTTGCAAATTGGGTCACAAAATGTGCATAGTAGTTATATCTTATTACAAGGAGTTGAGTTCTAGTCTTCAAAAGCATTATCCCTTCTATCTCCTTTCTTTACAACTTTAGGAGCATATATACAATTCTTTGATAAAATAATTTCCATATTACCCCAAAAGGAGCTACCCAAGAAAATAATTCTTAATGTTGGGAAGATGACCAACAAAGCAAAAGAATTGCATGGTTTTTTCCCAGGAAAAATGAAATTAATATAGAGTAAGATGAAAATAATTGCTTCTAAGATCCTAAATTTTATCCTTTCCATCTTAGATGTTGATGGAGTGATCAATGAATAGCAAGAGTGGTCCTCATCTTTTGAGGATATTTTGAGGCATCTAAATTTTGTGGCCTACAACAATAATGAGATAGATGTAACAATTGTCTATGATATGATTGATTTTATGTTTAGAATAAAATCAGATATGAATCAAGTCATAGGAGAGTTAAAGGCCATAACTGATACTTATAAGGAGACTTACAACAAAGCATATAACCATTTCCACATAACCCATAATATATCTAAAATAAATATTAAATTAATAATCTACATGCAAGAGAATAGACAACATACCCATAGGAATGTGACACAAGATATACCCTAGGAAACCCTCATTGAGGTAAAAAACCTAGCCTCTAAAAGCATCCATCACCATGTATTATTCAACAAAAATACCATTGCAATACAACCATGGAAGCCTTCAAAGCCATAGCCACTACCAAGCAATCCATGTGAACAATCATGAATCTGCACATCCCATACCATGCTTCCAACCTTCACAAATGTTCCTTTGGTTAACCTGTCAAGCCTTGTCTAGCTCAACTCTTTCCCTTTTTTCCTTCTTCTTCTCACACCAACAACTACCCTTGTGGTTTCTTATATAGTAGTAAGTCCGACAAAACCACCAAGTGGTATTACATAAACCATGTGCTATGTGCTACCTAACCCATTCACCTGACATTTAATATTGAAATTTTAGTTATTTCTCCAATATTAAATAATTACATGAAATATTATCAATATGTTATAATACCACTCATCAAGTATATCCCATGGGAATCTTTACATGTTGTATGTCCATCTAGGTGCAATATTACATAATAAAATAAAATAATACAATACACAATATCATGCAATGTGTACAGCAACCATTATCTCAACAATCTCCCACTTGTTGTATACATTGCATAGGGTCAATATGTAGCCACATAAATGAACAAGGGAACAATCCCTCCTAGCACATCCACCATCATGGATCAAATTAGAGGAAGTGTTCTATCCTAGTACCCACAACAAAATCAAAGTATATAGCATCTCAAACATGAATGATCTCACCTCCTATTATGCCACTACCACCAAACATACATAGAAGCCATCCAAAGATAAGGCCATCCAACTTGTGGCATTAAAAGATCATAAAATCCTATACCAATTAAAATTCCAAGAACAAAATACCTTTTCCAATGGTAATCACATGTATCTATAGTTGTCAAAACACCATAGCTGAAATAACACCCACAACAAGTGCTAACCCACTTAACTATCCATACTTCCAAAGGTATACCAAGTAAATCTCACATCATCAACATATCTAATCTATAACCTACAATCAGAAGCCTCAAGAGAAATACCTACCACATATATACCAAGAAGTACCCACTACAAAAGATAATGTGAAATCTATAACAAATTCACTCACAACATCTCAAAGAAGTGAATCCATGTAGTCTCAAGGACATCCACAACACATAAATCAATAACCTGTAAGAACAACTCTCATAACAAGTCAAGTCTCCCAAGCTCTCCATAACCAATAGAGAAAAGAGATAAAGGAATAACCATGTCATCTCTAACATGAAATACATGAGAACAAACTAGTGATCACAATCTCTAACCAATCTCAAATACAATGTAAGCAAAACCGAACATCTAGGAAGATAACCAAGACCAAAGAGAAACCATGCAAATCATGACCTATATCATATCCTTCAATACACACACCTCTAGATATAAACTATGCAAGTATGATATCCTTCATAAAATTCCAACAAGAAACTACACAAAAACACCCAAACCATACCATATAACTACTCATGGATGTAAGCCTCTTCTCACAAGAAAATCAAACTCATAAACTATTCCTAAACCAAGGAATAACCATTCCTAATCCAAGGAATATGCCCAATATAAAATCATCTCCCAAACTCAACCATCATAATAAATATGCAAATGGATACAACCAATTCTAATCCATATCTCAAATGAACTGTCTAGAACTAACTCATGTACTATAGCTCAAGATCCATATCCATGAAAAATAAACATAAATATAATTCACCTAAGAGAAATAATGGGATATACCTCTCAAGTAAAAAACCACTAAGTAGACCAAGAGTAGGGAATGAGAATTCTCATCAAGATATCCAAGTCTCCAACCAAGACTCATCTAAGAAAAATATTCTCTCAAGTCCATATCAGATGAATGCCCCTTAGACTTCCTATTGAAACCAAACAACTATCCCAAAAAATAATTCTCTAATCCAAGAGAAATCAACATCACCACCATCTCTAAATATCCATGAGCACATGTAACCAATCAATCCATGCTAACTCCAAGTGAAACATAGAAGTATCATGAAGTATCCAACAAATGATCAATGTACTCATTAAAAAAAAACTAAACCAAGATCATTCTCAAAGTTCCAACCACAACCTTGTGAACATAAATAGGACAACATAATCTAACCATCTCAACAAAAGAGATAACATGCTCCATATGAACATACTATAACATGATAAAATTCTAAATGCATATCAAGAGTATAACATGACATTAAAAAAATTAAACCATCCTAACTACAAGGATAACATGTCAAATAAAAAAAACCACACCTTTACCAAGAACTCCATTAGTCCTCAAGTTGCAACCATATCCACACATTATGAAGAAAACCATCTCAACATACCATGAAGACCATCTCCATAAACCATGAATATAACCAAGAACCCCATGAGTCATCAAGTACTAACCATCTTCAGACACCAAGAAGATAACCATGTGCACCATGCAAATGTCAAAGATACTTCTACAACAATAGGATCTAAGACAAACCTCCAACATCTACAAACACTCAAGAAATAACAATACCAACAAAATCCCACCAAACTATGGTATCAAGTAACCCATGGCATCATAAAATCCATCTCCTACATGAAGATCCTCTAGGTCTACAGTCAACCAAAGTATTAGTACCAAGTGAAACCAATAATCCTGCACTATCACCCCATCACTGTCATCAGCTCACACTAAACTGTGTATCCAAACCATCCATGACATCATGATGGAAACCTATCCTTTAACCATGAAAATCAACCAAGGCATCAAACCACCAAAGAACTTAAAGTACACATCATGAGCTCCTCAAAAGAAACCAAATGACAATGATCCTCAACCAACAAGATATACCACTATAACCAAATTAGGAATCCAAACCATTAAACATTAAGGATGTAACTATATATCTAATTATGTCATGAAAAATATATGGCACCATGAATACATCCATGAATCGAGCATTTTAATCTTAGTGTGTACAACCTATCAACATAAAAGAGCCAACCACAATCCTCTACCATGATGGTACATAGTAACAACATCTCATCCCTTCTACATGAAAAAAAAATAGCAAACAATGTGACTTAGGGCATAGAAAACCCAAATCCAAGCCACTAATCTAAATATGCAATACTAAAGAAAGATCAATAAGAAAAGACAACCCATATCCAAGCCATAAATATAACCTATAAGTATAGACCACTTACATCACTGCACAATTTGTAGACCCAACAAGTCATCATATGTATCCAAACTAAATACTAATAACCATATCATCATGAGACCAATTTGAAATATGAATTGAATAAACAATGACATCAAATCATAAATTTCTAAACATACAATATCATAAACTCACAATGCTACCACAGTAAATATATATCATAAACTATTCAGATCAATATATCACCAAATAAATCATGCCAAACTTGCACCAAATTGGAATGAATATGTAGATCTCTCCAAGAGCTTTCTGTTGACTACTTGAAGTCTAAAATCTAACTTTTTATGCCCAAGTTATGCCCTAATTTTTGCTCAAAATAAACAACATTTAATTTGTGGGCTCTTAGAACCTAACAAAATATCAAAATCATAGAACCAAACCTACACCAAGTTGTATTACTCTGAATTGTCTTTCCAATGCATGTAAGAAGTTTGACATCCAATATCTTGAGAGAAAGTTATGGCCATTTTACTAAGATAATTCTTTTACTAGTTTCACTACAATTTTTATTTATTTATTTGTTTATTTTTGTGATGAAAATTCTGACAGGATTAAATTTGATAGCCATCATGAGCCAAAACCAAAAAATTCTTTCATTTCTTCTCAACATGGCCAAATTAGTGCATAGAATATATCAAAATTTATGGAAACATTGACCTAGATCCAATGGTGAGGTCTATTTTTGTCTAGGAGGTCATTTCTACAAGCTGCCCCTAAAAACCCTCATTTTAATAAAACATCCAAAAAATGCTTTTGTCCAAAAATTTCACATACCCAAAATCTACCAACATCCCATCATAATAACAAACCCAAAACTCTCAAATTTTCAATAAAGAACTCATATATCCTACCCTTTCTTTTATCCCCTCATGCATTCCCATGGATTCAATCTAGGGTTATAATAATAAAACCATAGCTTTGATACAACTTGTAAGGAAATTTGCAACAAAGAATATAACCATTTACAATAACCCATAATAGATCTAAAATAAATATGAAATTAATAATCCACATGCAAGAGAATAGACAACATACCCACAAAAATGTGACACAACATAAACCCTAGGAAACCCTCATTAAGGAAAAAAACTCAGCCTTCAAAAGCATCCATCACCATGTATTATTCAACAAAAATACCATTGCAATTCAACCATCGAAACCTTCAAAGCCATAGTCACTACGAAGCAATCCATGTAAACAAGCATGAATCCACATATACCATGCCATGCTTCCAACCTTCAAAAATACTCCCTTGGCTATCCTATCAAGCCTTCTCCAGCTCGACTATTTCCATTTTTGGCTTCTTCTTCCCACACCAACAACTACCCTTGTGGCTACTTATATAGTAGTAAGTCCCACAAAATCACCAAGTGGTATTACATAAACCATGTGCTACCTAACCCATTGATCCCACATTTAATATTGGGATTTTAATTCTTTTCCCCAATATTAAATTATTACATGAAATATTATCAAAATGTCACAATACAACTCATCAGTATATCCCATGGGAATCTTTACATGTTGCACCTCTATTTAGGTGTAACATTACATAATTAAATAATATAATATAATAAACAATATTATGCATGTGTGCAACACCCATTATCTCAACAATACTAAGTGGACTGATGCAGGAGCATCTAGAGGTATAAGGGCAATCATGTGTCACCCAAAAAAAAATGTACTTAGAATTAGTTTTTGTTTCATGTGTTTTCATTTCTAGATACCCATTTGGGTCAAATAAAGGTTTCGACTCTCATAGTTCCACTATTAGTGTTCTAGGATAGAGTATTTGAACACCTTGGGATACATTTAAATGTCAAAAAAATAGGAGTATGTAATTGATCTATCATTTTGGTGAACTAGGAGGTGTAAATTGGCTCGATGGATGTAATTGCAATTTAGAGCATTCCAGAAAAAGAATCAGGTCAAAAGGCCCCACGGTTTGAAAGCTCTCGCAGTTTTTTTAAATTTTTGGAGACCTCCTAAGAATTCTTCAAAGTCAGGTTAGGGGCATTAAATGAACTCAAAAAGGGCCAAAAAATGGGGGATGAGCTAAGCTCATCCATAGGGCTATAGAGTGCTTTGAGAGCTTTTTGAAAATGTAAACGGTTCGTCAATCGGAGCTATGGTTCAAAAGTTATGCCTCTCGAAAGTTTAGTTACCATTTTTGGATTCTTCTAGATTTGCATCAACTTCTAACACTGCTTCTGGAGCCTTCTACTTGGTTGGTGGATTCCTACTAGCACTTTCTAGAATGTACTCCTAGTCCTTAACCCTCCAGGGTCTATTTAAGGACAGTTTTGGCATTGTAAAAGGCAGTTCAGAGTGGAAATTGAGAGGAGGTACCAAAAGGAGAAATTATCTCTAGTTTTTTGCTATTGTAAGCCCTTAGGGCATGTTTTGAAGTCTATTTTCTCTGTACTGAATGTACTAGCTTATTTTCATAGTTAATACAATTTCCCTTTTTTTGTTGTGTCCATTTTGTGCTTGGGTCATGTCCCCATCATGGACTAAGAGTATTGGTGACTTAGATATCATTTGAGATGCCACATGGCTAGATGTGGATACTAACATTGCCATATGGGAGGTCATTATAGATATTGAAGATCTACCATCTATTGATACTAACTAGGCAATGCAGGGATATAGTTAAAGGTAGTAGAAAAAAAAGAAGGGCAAGGAAAGCAATAGGAGCTTGGAGACCAACATAAAGATGCTAAAGACACCTACTGACAATGCCACCCACCAATTTTGCAACTGTATCTAGAATTTTTGATCAAGTATAGAGAATATTTTCTATTGTAAAAAGATGAAATATCTTTATATTCATCACCCATTGGGATTTTGATATGTGTCCTCCCATCTAAAGCTTATTGCAACCCTTCCTATAAAAGGATTTCCATGAGGTCTGAAATCCATGTAACTTTTAGTATTATGCCATTTTGCATTCGATCTTGTCAATCTTCATGTCAATTGGTGTTATGTATTCATCTACAAATATAAGAATAAAAATTAACATTGAATGATAAGTAGTCATATATTAAACTATTTCTATGTATATATACTAGTATTGTATGATTTTCAAGGAGAATTAATACAAAAGGAATATTTTTCCATATCTATTTTCTCTAAATTTTGTCTACATCTTTATGTGTTGGTTATGTTGGGATTGAATGAGAAAGGTTCATGCAATTTAATAGAACTAGGATAGGTTGTATATCAATTTTTTGTTTCTTTTTAACTAAGCAAATTCTTCAATAATTTGGTAGGATTTCTAGTCATATAAAAAGGATATTTATAAGAATGGGGTTTAGGGTAAATTACTAATAGAATTAATTGTAAGGCAATTAATTAGTTCAAATTTTTACAGGGTATTCTCTAAATACCAATGGATAGGGCACTCATCATCTATTCAATTGCATATTGCAGAAATTATGGGGTTGCATGGAGTATAAAATTAAAATCAAATCAACTTTCACTCTACTATTTGAAGATTAAAATGTTGGTCAACACTTATTTGGAATAGTTCACTATATGTCATAGTTAGCTACTATAATCAAGAGCTATTTTCAAATTCAAGAAGAATTGTGACCTTTTTTTCTATAAAGGATTGATTTTCTTGAAGAAAGAGAATATTAGTGAGTAAATTGTAAAGAAAGTATCAAGCCTCCAACCATTTCATCCCTAAGGTGCACCTGTCTAAGCCCTACAGAGCTTGAAGTGTAGAGGATCTTTGTGATTCTATTAATGTTGGGTATAGATTAGAAGAATTCTTAATTGAATACTTGAGGTATCTATTAGTTAGATTGATATTTTTCCTCAACATCTTGGTATCAGCTCTTTTTCTGACTAATAGTTTTCAAAATCTAACAAAATGGTGACTCTGTTGGGGAGTGTATTTAATCTATATGATAGGAAAACCTTAAAAATTTGAAAAAAAGGAGATTCAATACAACAAAAGAAGTGGATGAAGCAACTTCTAGCAGTAAGTTTTCTAAAGTGTTGTCCAGTCTCTTACTCAAAATCATGCATCCCAGTAAGGTTTTATCCAAGGAAATAGTATTTTGAGAGTTTGAATGCAAATTGCAATGTTACTAATGATTCATCTTCAATCAATTCATGTAAGAATTGGTTTCAAAATATTGTAGTGTTTAGAGTCAATAATGAACAAATGTATTTATACTCTTTCTCAAGATTGTAAATCTCCAAGAGTGGTTTGATGGTTTGTATTTTTTCCATAATCTGAAAGTTTTGGTTTAGATTTGTCAAGTGAAAAATTATGTTTTATTTCTCACAAGTGTGAGTGGAAACTCTAAATCTATGTACTAGTGTTCCAATTTGATTTTGTATTGTATATTTTGAAGGACTTTTAGCTTGTGTGGGAAGATCTGAATCTTTTGACAATAGTTCTTAGAAAAGATAAGATATTAGTTCTTAATTTATAAGTTAACAATGTTGTATGTGATCTATTATTGTAAGAAATTTGAATGTTAAGAAATGAATCATAGTAGTGATATCATTTGTACTCCTCAAGGAGGTGGCTACTCTACATAATTTTGATCAATGGTGTGAAGAAGTGAAGTTTGTACCTATGCCAAAATTAACAGATCGAAGTTCAACATCAACACTTTAAGGTATTTTTGATTTTCATGAGTTTTCTTTCTATGGAAGTCAATGTTAGAAATCAGTGTGTCTATTTAGTGATTTTCAGCACTAGGAGAAAGAGGTAGAAGTTTTTGATTCAAAATGGAATTAGATCTTAGATCTAAAGTTAGTATACCAAGTTATGAATGTGTAGTTGAAGATATTGTAGAGATAAAAAGGAACTCCTAAATCAGATTGTCATATTTATAAGAAATACTATAGGAAATGTTCATGGTTTAAGAGATGATCAAATTTATGTAAATTTCAAATCAGCACTCATGGAGTTTCATTAGTCTTTAAGACCTAAGGAATATTCATGGCCTATTGTTTTCATAGATGTCTTTATGCCTAATTTAGTTAACTGGCTAGCAAATTTGAGAGTAAAAAGATTTTTCATGTTGAAGGTCTTTTTAAGAAACTTAAGAGTAATTTAAGTAGCAATGACTTCTATATTGAATCCTCTAATAGAAAATGTGAATATGCTAAAAGTAACAGTGAATGTTGTGAATCCATAGATAATGATAATTTTTCTTCCAAGTGTGAAGAGATGGATTCTAGATCTACTGAATTAGATAATTTCAGTTAGCAAGATGGAGATGGTTATGTGACTAGAAATGAATATTTTGATAGTATGTATGAGAATGAAGAAAGTTTTACCAGCAATATGGATAAATTTTCTTTTGATGAAAATGAAAGTGAAACAACTAGTTAAGAGATATTGTGCAAAGAAGAGGTAATATGTTGTAGTAATAATTCTAATTTTTTAGATTGTCATACTAATGATACTGCTGTTATATGTTTTTTAGATCATCTAGATTATGATCAGAGCCATGAAGAATAGACTTGTGATGAAGTCTTGTTGAGTGTTGATAAAATCTCAAAACTATTAGCTCATGATCTTGAAAGGTATGTAAATGTTCTCTGGTTGCTCATGTTGTCCCTTGTTATGTTTCTTCTCAAGATAAAGTCCTTTCCTAAAATTTTGATGCTGAAAGTGATATAAAATTAGAACATTATGTGTCAAGTTTTGGAGTTGTACGTGATAATTTTTCAAGTGTCACTATACATGATGACTTGTCTTAAGTGAAGAATGCCATTACGGATAAGTTTCATACCATTTCACATTCTTTTCATGTTGATTATGCTAAAATTAGTTTTGAATATGATGTAGATGAAAAGGCTAAAAGTCATAAATTTGATTCTTAGTTTTCCTTAGGTGTTGATGATAAGTTTGATAAGTTCAAAGTTTACTCTAATGAGTTGTTTAATGAATATTATGATCAACATATTCTATGTAAGACTTGAATGAAATTTTTTCAAGCTTGGTGACTAATCAATTGTTTAAGTGTAAAGGAGTATCAACATGTGACAAAAATGATTAGATAAGTATCAAGGCTGAAAATGATGAGAAATCATATTTGAAATATTCTTCACACCTGGTTACACAAGGTGAATTGAAATTTTTTGACACATGCAACTTTTTGAATAAAGTAATGTATGAAACATTCAGTTTCTAGTTGATAACATGCATTAATCATATGTAGGTGATGGCTTTCACTTTGATGTTAGTTTATATGAGCATGATGTAGAAGTAAATGCTAATTTTCATATGCACTATGAAAGTGAAGGAATTTATTTTGTTTTTCCAAGTGAACTAATGGAGAATGTTGATTATGCTGGTGAGAAAGACATAGGTAAGAAGTTTTGATCAATTGTGATGGCCCAGAGCCATCGTTTGTAGAATTTAGGAGTAGTTGTTTTTGTTTTTAATAAGTTGTTTGAGACTTTTTTTGGAGTGGTCTTCTTCCTCCAACAATTTTGAATCCTTTCCATGCCTACAAGGAACATGAAACCCTAGATAGAGCCACTGTTGGAACTCAAAAATGCATCCCCAATTTAAGTACCATTTTAAGCTTTTGATTCATTTTGAGCCCCTATAAGTACATTTAATGCATGTGTACTCGACTATCCTTTTCAGGACTTTGAAGCACTTAATGTTTCTAAAACTTTTCATTTAGTATATCCATGCATCTTATAATTATAGATTTTCATTCTGAGTCATTTCATGATGTTTCATTTTGAGTAATGCTCAGATCTACATTTTTGCTTAAGTGTCAAGCAATGACAAGAAGCCTAGTTTACAATTGAATATCTTGCGCCTAGTTATGTTTCATGACTCACTACTTTGGGAGTGTTTAATAGGCATATCAAAAAAACTATGTTTTACTTTTTGAATCATTTTGATATGTTTTGACTAGGTTTTGAATCCCTCAAATTTGGTTGTTTACTATTGTCATGCTGATGTAAATTGTTCATAATTATGGGAGGCCCTACTTGACCTGATGCAACTTTTACCCAATTGAACCTAATGAAAAATTTCCTTTCGCATTGTGTTCTAGAGGTTAGAAAATTTCTATATTCTACTTTTGAGCTGATGAAACATGATTCCAAATGCAATTTGTAAAGTTTTACTGGTGTCCTAAAGTGCAGACTGATCAGTACCCCTATTTAGGGTGTCATAACTCTAAACCCATGATTTTTTGAACCAAATGGATTGTACCACTATGTTCTACTCTAAAAATTCTTTAGGTGTGCCAATTTTCAAGTCTTGATGAATCCATTTGTAGAATTTTTGAGATCCATTCTATTTACAAAAATCATATCCTGCCAATGTTTCTAGTCCTACAAATCCAAGTACCCCACTTTGAGCACTTGCCAAGTGCCCCTTTTTATTTTTCATAAGCTGAAATCATAGAATTATACTCACCTCATGTCAATGAACCAATGCCCCCATTTCTCAAGCCTCCAAGTGTTAGTTTGACTTTCTTTCAAAGCCAAAACCACCTGCATTCTATTGTTTTCTGACATGTTTTCTTGCAAGCAATTTCATGAAGGAAACTTTAATGGTCAATATATTTTGACCCAGGTGTTGTCATGACATGAGATTTGATATCGTAGGAGAACTAGGTGTTTTGGTCAAGTTTTAAGGCTAGTCAGAGGACCTCTTGGCATGAAATTAATAGTTTGTAAAAGGTTAAAAAAATGAGTTAAATATGAACAAGCAATGGTCCAAATTGATTTTAGTCAGTTCAAAAAAGTTAATTCAGTAGATTTCAAGAATTAGTTGTTTCAATTCAAAAAAAAAAATAGTCAGGCCCATTTTGGGGCCCCACTAATCCCATCAAAATGCTTTTCATTATGGAATTGGAGGGGTTAAAAAGGAGTCATAATAGTTATGATCCTTACAATCCCTTAGTCTACACCTTGCAAAATCATGGTGCATATTAAAGAGCTACAAGTTATATTCTTGAATAAGATGTTCCATTAGGTGCTTCAAGTGGAATTAGCTATTAAGAATGTTGATGTTGGTAATATTGTTAAAGAATCTATTATTAAGGAAGTAGGAAATACCATAGTGGATGCTCTAGAACTAGGTCTTAGCTCACTCTTGTCATTTCAAAATTTGTTCCCAACTTCAAAATCTTTGACTCTTCTTGTGACTATTTTGGTTGATAATGCAAAAATAATGACCTATTCCTTTTTAGCTTTTTCAAGATGGCATATAATTTTTGTGTTTTATAAATCTTATTGGTCATTTTCTTTTGAAAAATATTTTATTGGAGAATATGAAATACAATATCTTTTGTTTGCATTTGAAGGAAGAGTAGGAGAGGGTTTTGGTGAGTGAGGTTTTGATTTAGAATTAGGAGGGTGAGAAGTTGGAGATTGTGTAGTAGCAACTAGGCATCCATGTTGACTGAAATGTCCCTTTTCTGATTTTTTATGATATTCCCAAACTCTAATCATATTTTCAAGATCAAACAACTAATATCACAAAGATCCACCAAATTTCTCAAGAAACCCCAAATCGGGTATGCCAAAAATTGTGCCAAAAGCTTCACAGCTTCACCTATTATTAATAAATCTGAAAGCGGACATTTTTACAGAAATTTCAGCAGCATAACAGCCTACAAAATGACATTTCCAAATCTGTATAGCCTTTACACAAAAGTTCTCAAATGTAGGACAAAAACTATGCTCATCAGGCTCTCGAAATTAACACAAAAATGCCCGAAAATACGACAAAAACACTAATAATCTATCTCAGAAGTTTAATCACATCCCAATACATATATTCAGCTCTATTTTAGCACCTTAAAGTCTGAAATATAGCAGCAACCCAAACTGATATGAAATACTCAACTGAAAACACCAAACTCATACAAAAAACACACCCGAAAACCCACAAATCTGCACTGTTCAGCACAAAGGCAAACTCTGTATGAGCATGCACATGGAATGGCTTCAAACTCCCATCCTTAGCCTTCTTGGAAACCTGCAAACTCCTATTCTTGGGTCTCCCTAGAAACCTGCAAACTCCCGTTCTTGGGTCTCCTTCTCCACAGGTTTGGCAGCCTCTGAAGAATAACAAAGAATGAGCAAAAATCAAGTTCTAGAATCCCCAAAATGCCTCCAAACCCCTTAAAAGAGGTCATAACTGTAACTCAAATCCAAGAGAGGCTAATGAAACTTATTTTAATAATAATTTTCATTTATTAGTCCAACGATTTCCAAAGATTAACCCCCTTTTTTTGAAACTTCACTTTCTTGGGCCTGCCTGCCTTATCAAAGATTTTTTTTTTAAATTATTTGAAAAGGGGACATGACAAGTCCTCCCCTCCAAAACATTGCTTGTCCTCAAGAAATGGCTGAACAATAAACCAATCAATCCACCTGGATCCCAAATGTAGTCATGAACTATACTACTACCAATTAACACAGGCTCTTGCAATATCCTTTGCAATATGACCAAGAGGAATCCATAATCAAATTGACAATTATAGCTCAACCAAACTCCGAAATCACCACTACCAAAATCAAAAACCCATGAGGCACAAACTCTTAGAACATCAGAACCCAAGTAAAGTGGACAAATCAAACTACCAACACAGTAAATACCATCAATGCATCCCACTGGCCTATATGGAATGTACAATCCAACTCTACAACAATGGTGAACGCTCTCGAATGAAACTGTACCAAGTATGGAGAATCCACACACCGTACAACTCCTGTAGTCAACACAACTTTGCAAATCACTGGCCATTATCTCATAACCATAACTCCCATGCACTACTGATGGTGAAAAGACATTACAAGATAAAAAGTAAGAAATGGAATCCAAACCAAATTTTTCTGCCATCAACTCCTCAGCACAAGGATCAAATGCTAACTGATGTACATACCCTGCAATATAATGTTGATAAAAAAAACCAACCTCAGTCAACAGATCACCATGAAGAAGTGATACAACCCACTATGACTGATCACCAGCTAAGTCAGGAAATGTCATAGCCAAAGGAGTAGAATCAATAACAACACCTACTAAAGCATCACTCCAAAACTCCTGCTCTAAGTGATGTATTATCAACCTGTCAAATGTAGAACCTATCACCATGTCATGCCCATAACAAATCTCATCCCGAGGCATCAAACTATCCCATAACTGATGATAAGCACTAGGAACCAAAGTACATCTCTGTATCATCATCTCATCAACATGGTCATCAAAGGTAGATTGATGAGCATGCCTCACAGTGTAATGCTAATAGAACGCACCAATCTCAGTCAGTGGCTCAGACTACAATCCAGATGTAACTAACTACAATCGATCATTAACCAAGTTGGAACTGACTACTACCTTTGAAGACATTGCGAAGGGAGTAGTATTACTAGCAGGAACCATGCCAACTCTCAGCTCACCAACATCACACATGGTCTTTGATACAACATCTCTAGTCTTCGTGCCATTAGTACTAGAGGTCACCACCATGTCAGGCACACCACAAAAATCTGCTATAGCACCCAACTCAATTGAACCTAACTCTAGTGGGAATGAACCTAATATGACAATGTTAGTATCAAGGATGGATGCATCCCCATCTCTACTGTCTCTAACAATCTCAGCCATGGACATCCTCGGATCACCAAACACCACAGCTTGTGACTGTATAGAATCAGGTAAAGACTGTAGTCATTCTAATTCCATGGTCACCTTAGCCAAGTGAAACTGTGACTCCTTGAAAGCCAAATGTGTACTCTCAAGAATCTCAAAAGTCACCTCAAGCTGCTCAGTAAGCTCACTCACCTCATCTTCCTTGGCCAACAATGCATCATATGCTGTACTACCCCACTCCATAAGATAATCTCTATTGGCTACCAACTGCATATAATTCTGCCTCAAAATCCAAATAGCCTCCCATAAAGAGTGGAACTCTGTCAAGGAAAAATAACTACCTCCCTGCTCATCACTAGTAGGAGAACCCCATCCATAAACTGCTAACAACTGACGAACAGCATCGAAATGCTGGCAAGTGATAGCAATATCTCGGTCACTAACTCTCAACTGATTAGACACATGATGTCACTGGCTTGATTTTCTCCTACAAACCTCCTCTGATGCACTATCTAAAGGAGTATCCTCAAAGTTACTAGTCTCTAGAGTATTACCATCCATATCTTGTGAATCAAATCTAAAGCTCATATCAACATACAGAGTATCAAAAACTATAGCATTGCTATCCAACTCCTCTGTACCCAAAGAAACTAAGTCTTCAAAACTTCCCACTACATCCTCCTGGATGTCATCAATGCCAATATGATCCTGGGACTCATCTATACACACTGCAAAATATGAAAGATCATCAACACATTCCAACAAGTGTGGTCGAATGGATATATAAACAAAGCCCAACACCAGTGTATAAAAACTAATACCAACATCAAACAAGATACTGGCACAAGAAAAGACAACACCATGTAATCTGCTAATCAAATCCATGATAGCACCCAAACAAACACTGCTACCAAAAAGTGTTAAAGATCTCCAATCAACTGAATCCCAAATGCCAATATAACAATCTCGAGTCCATATCCGTAAACTAGAATCAACTGGTAACTCAAGAAAACTCCTCACCTGAGTAATATGACCAATACCAACTAACTCCACATACCTATCATGATGAGATAATGAAGTCACAATACTATCTTTGTTCACCTTCAGCTGGCTAGACAAATCATGTGAAGTACTACCAGCCTCAACCTCATGTGATGAAGCATCTAACTGTGCCTGGTACTCTTTCTCAGAAAAGTCATGAATTCTCAATGTCTGCTCATCTCTACCAGGTATCTCACCATCCTGCACAACAACATCCTCATAATCATCATCTGAACTCACTACACTGTAGTCACTGCCTGTTGTAACTATACCATCCTGAATACCTGTGGCATCACCCTTTGATGACCTAT
This sequence comes from Cupressus sempervirens, assembly GCA_028749045.1. Classification (NCBI taxonomy): domain Eukaryota; kingdom Viridiplantae; phylum Streptophyta; class Pinopsida; order Cupressales; family Cupressaceae; genus Cupressus; species Cupressus sempervirens. Next base: position 643,739,017 of record CM053789.1, on the reverse strand, counting down.
AAATAATTGTCTCAATTTGAGTATCAAGTTGACCATTACTATCAATCTGTGTAATATCCTTTCCCACCACCTCCTGTGGCAGAGTAGAATCTGAGACCTCTACCTGGCTATCAGCTAGTTTCTCAAACTCCTCATGCAAGTTCTTGGGAATTGTGTCATCTGCCTTATGAGAAAATCTTCCAAATAGATATCCAGTCAAATTATCCCCCTTAGCTGGGTCAGACAACATGTCATTCATTATACGATGGTGCTCAATCAACTGTTCAAACATGTCATGGCTTATTTTCATAAGTTTATCTCGACTGTCTAAATAACCATCCTTTCTACTATTTTGACTCTGGTTATCAATTGTCCAAGATCGTGTCCTATGAGACTCAGTACTATACCTGTCCATTCTAGATAAAGTAGAGTGTAACCCCAATAGGATATAACTTCTTCAAACACCAAGAACTAACATGCAAATGATTAGAAGTAGCATGCAACCATAGATTTTGACATGCAACTGATTAGAAGCAACATGCAACCACCAAATTCACCAAGAACTAACATGCAAATGATTAGAAGTAGCATGCAACCATAAATTTTGACATGAAACTGATTAGAAGCAACATGCAATCATAAATTATGACATACAAGATCTGGGTAGTTGTCAAAACTGACATGCAAGATCTTGGTAGTTGTCAAAACTGACATGAAAACTTCTACAACCACCAAATTCACTAAGAACTAACATGAAAATGATTAGAAGTAGCATGAAACCATAAATTTTGACATGTAGCTGATTAGAAGCAACATGCAACCATAAATTATGACATGCAAGATTTGGGTAGTTCTCAAAATTGAAATGCAAGATCTGGGTAGTTGTCAAAACTGACCTGCAAACTTCTACAAACCCTCAGGCTGGCAAGATCATGGCTCTGATACCACTAAAATGTCCCTTTTCTGATTTTGTATGATATTCCCAAACTCTAATCAGATTTTCAAGATCAAACAACTAATATCACAAAGATCCACCAAATTTCTCAAGAAACCCCAAATCGGGTAAGCCAAAAATTGTGCCAAAAGCTTCACAGCTTCACCTATTATTAATAAATCTGAAAGTGGAAATTTTTACAGAAATTTAAGCAGCATAACAGCCTACAAAATTAAATTTCCAGATCCATATATCCTTTACACAACAGTTCTAAAATGTAGGACAAAAACTATGCTCATCGGGCTCCCGAAATTAACACAAAAATGCCCAGAAACACCACAAAAATACTAATAATCTATCTCAGAAGTTTAATCATGTCCCAATACATATATTAAGCTCTATTTTAGCACCTTAAAGTCTGAAATACAGCAGCAACCCAAACTGATATGAAATACTCAACTGAAAACACCAAACTCATACAAAAAACACACTTGAAAACTCACAAATCTGCACTGTTCAGCACAAAGGAAAACTCTGTATGAGCATGCACATGGAATGGCTTCAAACTCCCATCCTTATCCTTCTTGGAAACCTGCAAAATTCCATTCTTGGGTCTCCCTGGAAACTTGCAAACTCCCATTCTTGGGTCTCCTTCTCCACAGGTTTGGCAGCCTCTGAAGAATAACAAAGAATGAGCAAAAATCAAGTTCTAGAATCCCCAAAATGCCTCCAAACCCCTTAAAAGAGGGCATAACTATAACTCACGTCCAAGAGAGGTTAATGAATCTTATTTTAATAATAATTTTTATTTATTAGTCCAACGGTTTCCAAAGATTAACCCCCTTTTTTCGAAACTTCACTTTCTTGGGCCTGCCTGCCTTAGCAAAGATTATTATTTTTTAATTATTTGAAAAGGGGACATAACATTGACTAATGAAAGATTTCATAGGTGTAATCACATATTGATCCCCATCAGAACAACAAAGCCATTTTCACAAGGACCATTGGTAGTTGTTGTAGAGGAAGATTGTGGTAATGATTTGGAGCTTTGGATGCCAACACATGAATGTTGCAATCGAGCCAACAAGATCGGGTCAAAGCACATGCAAAATCCCATTTCCTCTAGGTGGGGAGAAAATGGAATTAATTTTAAAATAAAGGGATCTAAAAAATTATTGCATTGCATGTTTCCATATGTAATAAAATAGTCTAGAGCTCTATTTTTGGGATGCTCACAAAGTTTTTCATGTGGAGATAAGCACAAAATGAAAATAAGGCTTACATGCAATGAGGACATTAAAATTCCTTGCTAAGCCATTGTTTTGATATCAATGGGATGAGATCTATTTTTACATGCCAATCAAGTCTCACCTACATTGTGCCTATTATAAACTAGGTTACACACTTCTAATCTCATGAACATCATCAAAATTTGGTTACTCATGATGGATGCCATTTTTCTTGATAAGAGTAGAATCAATAGAGGAATATACCCTTGAAACCCTATCTACAGTTGGGATCAATATAGTGTGCAGTGATTTTGAAGACTTGTGTAGAGTGAGCCAGCTAGAATCTAGCACAGAGGTGGGATGGGAAATAAGCTTGAAAAGAGAATAGATAAAATACAAGCCACTTCCTCCAGTCAATGACATCAACCCAAACAATATTTCTAGACCAAAGGAAGGAGAGTGAGTTTTAAAGGATACATTAGAGTTATTTTCTCAAGTAAGAGGAGAACTAACTTGTGATACCATCAATCATTCCAGGTCTAGTATCTCTACAAGTATTAAGAACACAACATCCAAGGGGTCTGTTCATAATGCCAAATCTTCCATCAGAGGGTTTATCCCACATTGATGTTGTAGTGGTTGTTTTAAATTTTTATATACATTTCCACTAACTTACTAAGTTTCTAAAAAGACACGAGGCTTTTGGAAGCACAAGCCTCACACAAGGGGCCCCACCATCCAGAAATGACAACTGGTGGTGACTGGGCCAAACTTTTGAAACAAGCCATAGGCAAAAAAGATGAAGTGGTAATGATGTCAGCAACACCACATGGTGCCCAATTGTACTCTTACAAGCTTAACCATGTAGTTAGAGGTTAACCACATGACAACACAAAACTAGTGAACTTGACCACATCATGAGGTTGCCAGTAGTTAAAGTTAGGTGAGAAAACCATGACTGTTTAAAATGTCTTATTTCACCGAGTAACAAGCCTTAACCATAGCTAAGAGGATAGAGCTATGAAGCCATGAAACAAGGTTAGTTGCCTGGTCACATGAGTTAGGATCGAGTTTGGAGTTAAGGTCACAAAATTGTGAGGAGATGACACATGGTGAAGCCTATTGATAGGGCAATAAGGAGGTGGCAACCTTGGAAAATCACATAGTTACATGTGGCACCTAGGTGGAGGTCAACCAGTTGACTCAAATTCAAGAAAAAGGCATAATATGAAATTAAAAAAATTAAATTTTGTTAATATATCCTTCAAAATGTCATGTGCATTCAAATTAAAAAATTTAAATGTTTTAAAAGTATTTATATAGTTCAAACTATATACTATATAATTTTTTTCAATTTTAATGTCTAAATTATGGAATGGGATCTATTTTTTTCAAATGAGTGTGAGAGGGACAATTTTCATCAAAAATGCATAGTGGAGTATACCAATTGAATCAAGAGAAGATGGGCTATCTATATTTGCAGTCAGAAAATACATTGGTATTAACTAGTATGAGCTATAAGCATATTAATAAAATGGGGGGTGTTCTCAGCAGAATAAGCATTTTTCATGATTGAGAGTAAAAATCAGTTACAAGAGAAGACATGAAGTTTGTTGACTCTAGATTTGGAGGAAAATGCTTCTAAGATTTTTTTTTGCCTCTAGAAGTTATTTGGTGGCTGCTTTTTGCCGTAGTTTAATATCAGATCTAGTATTTGTAGTATCCCAAAATTGGCACATTGCCATACTAACCAATTCTAGTCTATTCAATTATTCATAAGTCCTATTTTACTAGGAAATTCTAATTCTAATAATCTCTACTCAACCTAAGTGTCAAATGCAGAAAATCATTAATCTGCATTAATCACTTACTTTAAATAATTCTTGAATATTCATTAAATTGGCTAAATTAACCTTTTAATTGAATTAATTTCATTATAAGTGTTCATATTTTAATTAAATTACATTCACCCCTTTAGCTAATGTATAAAGGAATTAAATATATTTGATTTAATAAGATATTCCTATTTTTAATTAATGAATTTAATTATTTAATTAATTAAAGTTTATCTATTTATGAGGCCATATTCTATATTATTAAATTAAATATTCTCTCCAAGTCTTCTTTTTAGTTCAGAAATAGAAATTCTAGGTGAACTAAATTTAGAAAAGCGATTAAATTAGTTAACTTCTTTTTACACTCAATAGCAACTAGTTAACTTCCTTTTCTTAAGGAATTTTCCATTATGACTGAGTCTGACCTTCAATTTGGATTGTCCATTCTGATTAATCTCAACTGTTAGTTGATTTGAGGGTTCTATTTAATAAACCTTTGATTCCTCATTATGGAGGTTGATTAGAAGTTCCATCAAACTTATGCTGAAATATCTACTCATTTGCTCTTGCATTCTTAAGCTTAATATTCTTGCATATCAATCTCATATAGTTTAATAATGCATTCATTTAGATTAATTATTCTTTCTTATTCCTAGAATAATCTTGCATACATCTAGAATGATCTTGAATACATTTAGAATAATCTTGGATACATTTAGATTAATCTTGCATATCTCGTATAGCTTAAAATCCTTCATTCTAGAGGTCTAGTTGCCTACTTGTTCTGAGAGCAAAGGAAAAATTCTTATAGTTAGAAGGAAATAGGTCAAACTATTGGATTATTTGGATGACTAATCTCATATTTATTTTGGGATGATCTTTTAGATAATGACTGTGTTGAAGTGTGTGTGAGGATCTAAAGACTGCATTTCACATTTATAGTATCACCATACACTAGTACATTTGGGCCCACTTTTCGACCTTTATTGGTTGAAATTTTGACCCAAATTTTGACCAACATTCAACCAAACTTGACCAGCCCATTGGTCAAAAATTTTCTAGTCAAAATTTTTACCAACAAGAGATTGGTAAAAATTTTGAACAATATATTGGTCAAAAAGAACCCAAAGCCGTGGCACAGGATAAACCAGGAAGTGGTCGAAATTTTGACCAATAAACGTAAAAGTTTTGACCAATGGAAGTCAAAAATTTTGACAAATAAAGGTAGAACTTTCAACCAATTTATATGGAAAGTTTTGACCAATAAAGGTAGAAATTTTGACTAATTGTAGAGGAAACTTTCGATGAATAAAGGTAGAAAATTCAACCATGGCCACAAGAAAATTTTGACCAAAGAAGGTAGAAAATTTGACCAATGAAGGTAGAAAGTCACAACCACTGAAGGTAGAAATATCAACCAATGAAGGTAGAAATTTTAACTAACGCTTAGTCGTAAATTTTTTTCAAGCATTCTATAAAACAGTTCACATGCATTGTCTATGATATGACATTTTGCATGCATCTTGGACTCTCTCATCTGGCTAATGATGGATTATAGAGAGTGATTTAAAATGATGATGCTAAAAAGACACACAATCAAATCCAAAACAAACTTGCATTAAAAATGGATTGTGGGAATCTGATATTGTTAATTTTTCATGTGTATGTTTAAGTTCTGATTATCCTAGTGGACATGCATGCAAAATTAACAATATCAGATTCCCACAATCCATTTTTAATGCAGGTTTGTTTTGGATTTGATTTGTGAATTTTTAGCATCATCGTTTCAAATCACTCTCCATAATCCATCATCAATCGGATGAGAGAGTGCAGGATGCATGCAAAATGTCATATCATATGCAAGGCATGTGAACTATTTTATAGAATGCTTGAAATAGTCCCTAAAAAATCTATGTTGACATAAAAAAATTAATTTTTTTTTGAGAATAAAAATCCATGCAACTATAATAAAATATGAATCTATGAATTTCATAATACAAAGATGATATGCAACAAAAATAGATATATTACAAATTGATGCTAAAAACCTTAAACCATAAGAATTGTTCTATAGTACCTGAAGGAAAAAATGTTGATGCAGCTTCAGAAAGATCATTTGAAGGACATAATATGCTCAGGTTGAAGGAGCTTTGAGATTTATTACTATAGTTGGGAATGGGCTCATCTTCAATCTTCTGAAGATTGAAGATGAGCCCATTCCTGAATGTAGTAATGAATTTCAAAGCTCCTTCAATCTCATCTATGAAGTGTATTAAAAGCTAATAGAGCATCTTTGCTAGGTGATCTCCCTTGTGAGCTCAACTGAAAGAGAATTCCTAATTGAAGAATGCCAAAGATAGTCACAATGTTCCTATTAGCCAAAGATAGTCACGATGTGCCTATTGCTAATAGGCACATCATGACTATCTTCGACATTCTCCTATGGCTCTTGTGGTTCTAATCTTATAACATGAGGCTTCCTCTTCTTTTTTTGAGCATAAGGCTGATGTGGCCCTATAATAAGAAATAAATGGGTTTAATTTGGATTATGTAGAACACAAAGAAAACCAACATGTAATAGCAATTTTTAACAGAGAAATAAACTATATAAACTTACAAAGCTCATAATAATAATAGGCCGTAAACAAGAGCTAAATCCTGAGTAGACAAAGTTTGGACACATGAAACATACCTAATTGATCAAAACCAAACCACTGCCAAGCCTTTTAACCACTCATTAATATCACTTTCTCTATCACCAAGTTTGTAGTAGGGTTTTTGTTTATTTTTGGATCTAATGTTAATATGGCATCTATAATGTCCCATTTTTGGGGCATCTCCAGTTTTAATATTTTATTTGTATAATTTGATAATATTTCCTATTTTTTAATCTAATATCCTTTTGATTGTGTGATATTCAATATATATATATATATATATATATATATATATACATATATATATACACATATATATATATGTGTATATATATATATATGTATATATATATATGTATATGTATATATATATATGTGTATATATATATATATATATATATATATATATATATATATATATATATATATATATATATATATATATATATATATGTATGAATTTTCAAAGGGTTGCCTCTTTTCATAATAATAGTTATAGTATATTAATAATTATACTATATATTAATAACTATTTATTATATATAGATTAATATTAATTATATATAAGATTATAATAATATATGAATCTTTTTAATTAAATATTATTTTAATATATAACAAGGATATAATGTCATATACTATTGTTATACAAATATATATGTATTAATTATTTATGACATATAAATATCTAATTACAAATTATATATATATATATATATATATATATATATATATATATGTATGTATGTATGTATGTATGTATGTATGTATGTATGTATGTATGTATAATTAATATTTATAATTATATAATATATAAAAATTTATATTTGTCTCTCAATATAATTATAATATAGTAATATTTTATATGAATTAGTGATTATTAATATTATACTCTTCATATATAATACTTTATTATTATATTTCCAGAATGGGGACATCACAGTCCTCCCCTCTCGAATTTGCTTGCCCTCAAGCAAAATATTTCATACACAAGCTTTGTCATAGACACAAAATGTACTTGCATTCAAAAGGCCAAAAAGATTTTTGAAATATACATTAAATGAAAACATGAAGCATACACGATGTACACGGATCATGAAAACATGAAGTAGATACAATGCAGACAGATGAAGACACAGAGCAAACATGATGCAAACACATAAGACACACATTATGCATTTCCTTAATTGTGAACCTGCAACCAAAAAATCATTAGTAAACATTATATATAAATCAATCTCTTGACAAGGTTTTTATAGTCTCAATCTATTTATTAACTCATCATTTTCTAAATATGGGAGGAGGAACCATAATAGGGTGCCCTATTACCCAACCAGTGGGCCTCACCATTTGCCCTCATTATCATTACCTCTCTCCAATCATTATTTCCAAGAAGGTGTCTTTGTATGATGTACCTTGGGATATCCCATCACCATAGGCCTTACCTGATACCCATAGGATTTATCTAGTACCTTGAGTGATGTCATGCAGCCCATTCCACCACAGGCCTTATCTCAACTTGGAGAATCATGATCTTAAGGTTATTCTATCAACTATTTTTCAATAATAAGTCCTTTAAAGCATAATCTTTGAAATATCAAATACTTAATCTTATCATTCAATTATAAGAGGAGAAACCATAATGGGGTGCCCTATTACCCAAATTAGTGGGCCTCACCATTCTCCCTCATTATTGTTACCTCTCTCCAACCATCGTTTCCAAGATAGTGCCTTTGTATGATGTACCCTGGGGTATCCCGTCACTGTAGGCCTTACCTGGTACCCATAGGCTTTATCTAGTACCTCTAGTGGTGTCACCTAGTCCATTCCCTATAATTTTGGATCATGTCCCCATTTCCATCGAAGCTTTGGTGTAACCTCTATGATATCCTGTTGCATTCATAGTGATGACACTATCTTTGTATTACAGATGCATCAGTAGGTGACATCCCAAAATGTTACTTATCCAAGTGTGATGATATTCTTCAAGATTCATTTCGTTGGTCCACATCTCATAACAAAAATGCATTATTCCCATTGATTTAAGCTTATAAAGTTTTAATACCAGGATAAAGGCAATTTCAATATAGCTTCAAACCAACTCTTCCAATTTGCATGGTATTCAGACTGTGACTATTTACGAAGGAATTATTGAAAAGCTACTTTAGTTGGTGGTGGAATAGCATTTGACATGTGATTTCTCTTGTGCTACATTTCTTTGGAAATGGAACTGAACATCAATTGTCTCAATGGTAGCTTGAGCTCTAGTGACATCACCAGAAAGATTGTGGTGTGCGAGCAAGGTAGTAATGTGTGGGGAGTGAAGGGTGTAGCTATGGGTAGGGCACGAATGATATTGGATTCAAATAAAACTATCAGGGAGGAAATCATAGCAAATGTCCATGTTTTATAGTAGGGTTCTTGATTTTTCTTGACTTTAAGATCTTGTAGTATATGGGGATGAAGTGCCTAGATTGGAGTGTCCATTGGAGTTGACCTTAGTGTCATTCACTGGCATTTAACATAGGCTAAGTGTTACTCTATTGTAATTAATCCATTTACAACAAAGTGAAATGGTCCCTTACCCTAACACATCATTTAACTTATCACCACCTCATCTATAAGCTTTCAATTGTTTTCTTTGCATGGCTTATTCCTAAAAATATGTCTAGCATTATGGCTCACTCTGGGAGACTAATCTAGTTAGTTTTGAGAATATAAGCTACTAAGCAGTCTACCAGATAGTATTTTTTTTTTTTTGAGCATAACTGTTGCACGTCACATTGGACTTGGAGAATATTTGAATGTATCCCTTCATTATCCAGCACTTGACTATGAGGGAGTGTGGTGATACTTTTTGAAGGTTGATACTGAGTATTTAGATTGCTAAAATGGGTGATGCCTTGATTCCATTATACAGTCATGCATGATGATTATTCCAAATTATAGATTGAGTTCCTTCTAATACTTTGGCAAATATTTTGTCATATCAATCAATGAATGAATCAACAATATCCAATATGCATAATATCTCTCCATAGGGCATATAATAATCTTGACGGGTATATAATAAATCTTCCAATATGCAGTCATGTATTCCTCCAACATGCTGGCAATTTTTTTACAATTTTTTCTATTGATAAAAAATTATCAAATTTGTTAATTCTAAACTCCATAGGCTGGCAGGTTTGATGCTCTGATACCACTTCTAATGTCCCATTTTTGGGGCATCTTCAAATTTAATATTTTATTTGTATAATTTGATAATATTTCCTTTTTTTTTATCAGATATCCTTTTGATTATGTGATATTCAATATGTGTGTGTGTGTGTGTGTGTGTATTTTCAAATGGTCACCTCCTTTCATAATAATAGTTATAGTATATTAATAATTATATTATATATTAATAAGGTTTATTATATTAATAACTATTTATTATATATAGATTACTATTAATTATATATAAGATTATAATAATATATGAATCTTTTTAATTAAATAATATTTTAATAAATAAAAAGGATATAATGTCATATACTATTGTTATACAAATATATATGTATCAATTATTTATGACATATAAATATCTAATTATAAATAATATTCATATGTGTGTGTGTGTGTGTGTGTGTGTGTGTGTGTGTGTGTGTGTGTGTGTGTGTATAATTAATATTTGTAATTATATAATATATAACAATTTATATTCGTCTCTCAATATAATTATAATATAGTGATATTTTATATGAATTAGTGATTATTAATATTATACTCTTCATATATAATACTTATTTTTTAGATTTCTACAATGGGGGCATCATGGCATCTCCATCTAGAAATTTCTCCTAAGCCTGAAAGATTTATACATGAAGAGATCAAAAACTCAAAATATATCATGAGAAAAATAGAGCTCCAACACTGATAGTTTATACATCTATATTTAGAGGCAAGATAAATTCAACTGAATATTGAAGATCAAACAAGTTCTTCAAAATATGAAATTTGAAAAGTATAATTCTTCCAACACTGATAGTTTATACATATGTTCTCCTTTCATTGTTACCTTAATTCTTTGTCACTTGAGCTCATAAATTTGCATTACCAACATAAGTTGGTAGGTTGCCCATCCTCAAATACCAATGAAATAAACCACATGCTTGAGTAATAAGTGATGCACTTCTACCAATGCTACTTATAGAAAAAATAAATTATAAAGTCTGTCAATTTAACATAATTAATAGTAATTATTGGTACGTCATAATGACATTAAAAAAATGAAATCTATAATTACTGATATTATTAATGAAATGTATAAGGTCCCTAAGATACTTGATTACAAAATATACCATAAGTTCAATGGAAAACCAATTGAAACCTCAAATTGCAACTTGGAAAAATAATTATAGGATCACAGCTCCTAGAATGCAATTCCACTTTAGCTCTTGAACTATTTAGCATAGTGAAGACTTGTTTTCATTGTAAATCTCTTTTCATTTCAATGTTTCTTTGCTTTATTGATGTTGAGAGACATGCAAGAAACTAGGATTTAAATCCTCCTCCTAGCAAAGAATCAACATTGGATATTGGTGAGTATTATTGCTGCTTCACTTCAGATTGGTAGTTCATCAATCTCTTGGAAAGTGCCTCATAGTGAGCATGCATATACATTAATTAGCACACTACCTTTTTTTCTCAGCACACATTATATTCAATATTCAGTCAAACTATGCTCTACTATAACTTTTCTATGATGGTAATGTTGCAATGAAATGGGATACGGGTATCCTACTATACAAGTTGGTCTCTTGAAGTTTTTGTCTCACAAGGCCTACACAAATGCTAACTGTAATTCACGTGTAAAATTTCATGCCTTCCTTTGATTGAGCAAGCTGCCTAAATACCCAACCATGCTAGGAAACAACATGGGTTAGCCCAAAAAGTAGAATATTTTAGTCACAACACTAAAAGACAAATGAAATTTATCTAATATTTTATTTATTATTTAATAATTATAATTTATCAAATCACTTGGTGTGACAACCTAGCTCAAGATGTGAACATGACACTCATCCTTGGCAAAAAGAGTCTAGTACAAGGTATGTGAAGATATATTCAAATCAATCAGCATTTGTAGAAATCTATATATATATAAACAAGAGACTAGTACAAGGTATATGAAGATGGAATCAATCTAATTAGTAAATTCAAATTGTACAAATACAATGCCTTTTTATGTTTTATTGACACAAGCCTATTCAGAATATATAGGGATCAAATGAAAAAGTCCTTTCTAGTTTGATGGTGGATTCCCTTTTCATTAACTTAAATTCTTCTAGTTAGATATTAGTTACAGTTGAATGATACAACTACAAATCCATTTTTCCATATAGCTATTAACTGATAGAGTGAATAATGGCTAGGGCTAGTCTAGCTTAGCAAGTTTTAACAAACTCTTCATGAACAAAGGAAGAGTGCTACAGATTGCTTATGGGAAACCCAAACCCTTTCACAAAACAAGGATAGAAAAATAATATGGAAATCACTTTCTGTAATAGGTCTAAGTTCACAACAAAATTTAGCAGAATAGCAATCCCTAGTGTACAATTTTTTTTGTGTGTGATGTTGGATTGCTCTATGTTTGATTATGCACTTATCTAGTTCACATAAACTGTTGGCAGGTCAAATAATACATAATAACAAATAAAGATACTTATTCATCTAATAAAGATTAGTCATGTCAAAATTGGCCACACCTCAACTACTTTGTTAATGGGGATTCACCCAACCATGGACTCTATGCAATGATAATTCAAAATGCTAAGTTTGATGGTGCATTCCTTGATATAATTAAGAGGAAGATGAGTGTTAAACTCCACTTATATATAAATTCAAAGACTTCCTCAAGGGTAGTAAATCATAGTTTAATGATAACAATTACAATATTGGTTATAATATGATTTTAATCCCTAAAGTGCATGCTACCTATTTTAAGGGGTCCATGTAATGTGTCAATGGGCTCAAATGACAAGAAAATTTTGGCAAAAAAAATATCCCTAAAAATAGCATAACGGCCAAAAGTTTATCCATGCTGATGTATATTCTCTACATATATTAATAGCAAGACTAGTACTAAAATTTTACTTCTTAAACAAAGAAATTTAGATAAAAAAATTCCAAATAGAAACCATACCTTAGTGGCCATTAAACCTTGGTATAGTGGTTACACAAAGCAATTTTTGATGACTACTCTGTGTTGAGCTTTATCAAGCATGTTCAATATAGCCCACAAACAAACTAGGTTACATACTAGGTTATTATAGTAGCATTCAGTTTGAAACTAAGTTTCCACTAGTGTTGAAGGTTTTGTGGCTCTAACAAAAAGTAAGTACATAGCTTGTAGTCACTCATACATTTTAATATAGGGCAAGTTTAATACATTTCATCAAATAGTTTACTTTTAGTTGGACTAAATTCATTTTAAACTTGTTTTAAAGAAATAACATAATTAACATCACAATATTAACTTATGCATTCAAGATATTGATAGCAATTTCATTGTTTAACTAATATTGTTGAAAAATGTATGCAACAGAAATCACTCAAAAACTGTGTATTGTTGATGTAAGTAGGACTAAATTAATTTTTGACTTTTTTTAAAGGAATAACATTATTAACATCATATTATTAACCTATACTAATGGCAATTCCATTGTTCAACTAATATTATTGAAAAATATATACAACATATATCTTTCAAAAACTGTGTTGTTGATGTAAATTGATAGACCTAGGAATCTCATAAATAGTTAATGATATAAACCTATGAGGCTATATACATCCTTACACTAGACATGAGAAAGCAATGAAGGATATAACATTCTCATAGCTATGCAATTTCGAGGTATGTTATCAATAATGAATGATTTACCATTTTAGAAGGCACACCAATCTTCTAATACCCAACAACATGAAGTGGCTATTAATAACAAGAGCCTTTGTTACTTCCAATGGAATACATATTAAGAAAATATCAAAATCAGAATATGCTGTAAAGAAACAATATTCAAGAAGTTTGGAAATGCATGTACACAATAAGACAACATATTTCTTGACTGCTAGTACATGTGAAACAATGATTCTTCTAGTAAGAAAATATTTGGGGATTACATAATATGAAGGGTTGAAGACAAAGGCTATCTATTGATTTAGTTGTGCAACCATCCAACATACAAATTTTATGACAGAACCTACTGATTCAATTGTGTAACCACCCAACATACAAATTTTATGATAGACATTATATTAAAGTCTCTTAAGGTGGAAATGATATAATATATAGTTTGCAGCATGAGATATGACTACTTTGTGAAGTTGAGATTACTAGATAGTGATAGAAAAAGTAGTTAAAATAAAGATTTGTGGCAACAATATTATACTTCCAATATAAGACAAAACTAGAAGAGCCAAACACCACAAAATGAAAAAAATAAGAATAAGACAAATTTCATTGTCTTATCCACAAACAAAAACAATGAATATTTCTTTGAAAAGTCATGTAAGAAAAAAATGAATATATTATATAGAGCTAATCGTGGTATAGAGTGAATAAGCTATTGGCAAGAGACAAAAAGAGCCAGGATGAAAGTCTAGTGATTTATATAGTGTTTGATATATCTAGAGTATGCAGCAACAATGTCAAATACTCTTTGTGAGTCTCCAATCAACATTGAGTCTTCAATGATATTTTGATACATGATTTTTATAACTGTTGGTTAATAGTTTTCTCTCCTATTTCATTGTAGGGATGTATATGTTGGAATTATGATATATTTTTCATTAGTTACAACACTTATTTGATTCTGAATGCTTACCGAGCTCATACCGAGCATTCCTTTGGAAATCGAGCTTATGGGTAGTTCAACAGTGTTTACCAAGTTCATAGTGGTTACCAAGCAGAACAATGTTCTCCAAGCAGTTAGTGGTCACCGAGCTTCACAATATTTACCAAGTTCTCAGTGCTCACCTAGTCATCAGTTGAAATTAGTGTCTACCAAGTGATCAAGGTAAACAAAGAACTTAGTGCTTACCGAGTGATCAAGGTAACTGAAGGACTTAGTGTTTACCGAGTGATCAAGGTAAACGAAGGACTTAGTGTTTACCAAGTGATCAAGGTAAACAAAGGACTTAGTGTTTACCCAGTGATCAAGGTAAATGAAGGAATCAATGTTTACCAAGTGAAGAAGGTTATCAATGGATTCAGTTTTCACCGAGTGAAATAATATTCACTGAGTCACCAATGGTTACCGAGTTCTAAGCTACTTAGAGTGATTAGTATGGATTGTGCCTCTACTCTTATTGAGTGCATGATGATGCAGTGTATTGTAGTGGATGTTGAGTATCAGAAGGTCACCAAGTCAATTTGAGGAACTCGAGTTTTCTACTATCTAGCCAACTCAGTATAGATTAGTTCACTTGTGTTTGGCCGACCTTGCCAGTGTAAATATTGGAATGGTATATATCATTTGAAGAGAAGCAATGTTGTATGTCCTTGTTGGTAATATATTACAATATTTTGAGAAGAAGAAAAGAAAATCAACAGCAGAACAGAGGAATACAATAAGGTCAACATAGATGCAGAAAAGTTATATCTATCACATTAGGTGATCAGAGCATAAAGGATCTTATCAGCAATCAGTTGTAACCAGATCCACTGCTTCATCCTAACAGGTGAATCAGTTTGTAAATCCTTTAAAAGGGTAGACTTAATAGTCTTTTGTAAATCTCCTAACAAAGTGCATGCTTTAGTGTATATTTGTAAATCATCTAACAAGGTGGATCTAGCAGTCCTACTTGCTCCTAATAGGGTAGATCATCAGAAGTGATCATTGTAAACCTTAACTAGCCAACTTTATACTACAATATTGAAGTTTTGTGGGTATCATCCCCACCCCAATTTTACTTTCTAATTGGAAGGTTTTTGGGTCACCAAATCAGTGTGTTCATGAGCTATGAATGTTTATTTCTTCATGCATACAGTAGATTAGATGGATAAATGGTGAATAATTTATTATGTAGAATTGATTTAAAGTTTTAGAGTTACCGATTCACCCCTCCCCTCTCAGTAGCCTTGTTAGTCTTGATTATTTCCAACAATTGGTATCAGAGCTTTCTAGTTCTCAGGATAAAGTTTGATAGCTTGAGCAGAGATCAAGGACAATGGAGATATTTAGACTTGACAAATCTATTGAGAATGAAAAGCTAGATCTGGAAATAGCCATGCCTCAACTCAAAGAAGCAAAGGAGCATCTTTCACAATCTCTGAAAAGAAGGAAGGAACTTGCAAGATGAATGAATGATCATCAGTATAATGAAGAAAATATTGAAGACCTTTTACCATCAAGCAGTTCAAATGAAGCTAATAAAGGAATCAAGGAACCCCTAGAAAAGAATGGTTCACTACAAGAAGAAGTAAGAAAGCTTAGAAGAGAACAAGAAATCTAATCCATTAGGCTATGTGAAATTTTGGAACAGAGAAATAAGGAAAATGAAGACTTAGAGGTAAGAAATAATCAATCCTTTCAGCATGAAGATCTTGTAGGTCAACTATCTAATGCAAATGAAGTATATGAATCTAAGATCTGAGAATGAAAGTTTGAGAAATGATTTAATCACTAAAAGACAAATCAATACAAGCTTACAAAATGATCTGAGATCTGAAAGAAAAATCAATGAAAGTTTGGAAAATGACTTAAATGTTGAAAAGCAAGTCAATGAAAGAATGATAAAATCTCAAACAAATATGGATCAATTGAATCAGCAAAATGAGCAGAATCTTCATAGACAAAAAGGTAAAGTAGGCCTTGGATACAATGAACAAGGTGAATCTTCTAAATAGGGTACCCAAAAGAATCAAAGACCTACTTGCAATCAATATGGTAAGTTAGGTCATACATCTAACAAATGTTGGAGCAATTGTGAAAGAAAATTCAATGGTAAATGCTACAATTGCAATCAGCATGGTCACAAACCCAATGAATGCAAAGAGAAACCAAAATTTGAAGGCAAATGTCACAAATGCAAGAAACAAGGTCACAAGGCATCTGAGTGCAGATCAAAATCATTCAATCCAGTAGAACAAATTTTCAATGCATTATTTGGTTGGGACTACAATACTTGGTGTAGATGTCACTATTATGGAGAATATGGACACATTGGAATAAACTGTGTAAGGCATCATGTAAGGAAAAAAGATACTACTATAAGATGTTATACATGTACTAAACTTGGTCATATATCCAAGAATTGCATGAACATAGGAAGAATTGAAGATGAAAAGAAAGCTAGAGCTGATAGCATTCGAAAATAGATGAGACAACAATGGATTCCTAAATCTACCAAGCCAAAAAATTCAAATGATGGCAATGTCACTCAAGAAGTGGGTGACTCCACCATTTCTAATTAGACTCATCAAGGAAGATTAGGGACTGCATCTTCAAGCAATATCCTAAGCAGTTCCAGAATGAAGGAGTGTAAATGGAAAATCAATATTCCAGATATAAGACATAGTTCACTGTGATGCATCTATCGAGCAAGGTTGGTTTTAGACTTAACTGAGCTAGGTTGGTAATATGAAAGATTTTATTTTTTTACCGAGTAAGTTGGTGACTATCTGACAAACCCTAGGTCATCTTAGCTACCTTTGTACCTAAGCATTAATGGTAGATTTTTCATCAAAAAGCCAAAATTTGATCTCATTTTTCATCGCGAATTTAAAATATATAGAGCGAAGAAATTTCCAAGAGCACACAAGTGAGTTCAAGCAATTTGAAGTGATTTTCCAGCAAAAAATTTGTTTTACAAAATTATTCACTCACCAAGCAGCAATGGCGTCCGCAAGCATCACCAATAGCAAGGCAAAGAGAGGCTCTGAAATTCTTGTGAAGGGAGTGGAATGGAAAGAACCTAGCTTCAAGCTCATTCCCACCATAGCTAAATCGATCGACTCGCATGTAGCCTAATTGCAGATTCCACCAAAGGCACTACTTATAAACGACATTCGTACTCATTTCAAATGCACTATTCAAGAGATAGGAACACTAGATATGGAAAATTCCCTAGCCGAGTTATGTGTGGATGGAACCCTCAAACCCGAGCACAAGCATCTGGAAACCAAGGGCTTGACTCATATCGCACATATGCCTAGAAACTTCCAAACCAAATGGATTAGGTATATCTTGAGTCGGGTGCATAATGGTCAATTATGGTTAGAGCAACCCATAGTGATAACAAAGAAGATGATTCACAAAATCACGAGTCTTCCTATGCTCAGTAAAACCAAAACCACCAAAACCCTAGGTCAGGAAGAGCTACAAAAAAAAACCCTAGCTGAGTGGGACGATAAAGGTTTAAAGGTTAGCATTGTACCTGATATGGAATTAACATTTAGCATGCATATAATTGCATATAAATTATACAGTTCCAGTAGATTAAATAGTGTACCTTGTGAAGTTGTGGATTTGGCCCTCAAGATTGTAAATAAAAATCTAGAATTTGATATGTTGGAAGTAATGTTGAGACAACTAAATAAAAATATGGATAGGATAAGGACTTCAAAGAATAACCCCTATAAATTCAGATCTCTATTAATATGTTTATTTTTGTATGTACAAAAATTCTTTCCATCAAAAGGAATAGTAGAATGGAGAAAAGACATTCCAATTTTGTATCAAATAAATGAGCTTGTAGCAAGGATGGGTGAAAATTTTGATAGTATTATGGATAATTATTTTGAAGACTTCAAGGAAAGGATGAATAATAGAATCAAAATTCCTCCTAAGCTTGTTGAAGATTATAAGGATGATGTATGCTTCATGGTTGACTGTGACAAGGTATAAATTCAGGCAGTCAAACCCTGAGTTGCATGGGTGAAACCTCTTCCCTATGAGGTAAATATTGATGAAGCTAGAGATATCATCGAAGCATTGGTAAATAATCCAATAGACCCAAGGCAACAAATTTTTGGAACCTATGAAGAAGCTAAGGCTAGAATTGAGCTTGAAATCAAGCTACCACAGGCCATAATCAAGGGCAAGAGGAAAATAGCCAAATTGAAAACTACAACTGATCCTCTTATGCTCACAAAAGGAAAAGGTGAAGATGAAGAAGGAGAAGAAGGAGGAGAAGAAGAATCTACAAAAGAACAGCCAAAGAAGGAAGGTAGGGTAATCATTACTGAACCCAAGAAGAAGCCTACTACAATATTTACCAGAAGAACTAGAAAAGGTAAGCAGGTGTTGGATACAATTAAGTAATTGTGTATTGTCTTTGATGTTACACAAATGCCATATCAGTTATCAGATAGAGTCTACTGAGTTCTGTCAGTCAAGAAAACAGTTTACAGAGTCTACCGAGCTCAGTCAGTTAGTAAAGTCTTTTGCAGTGTATACCGAGCGTTCCTGTATGTCACACGGTGGGTTAGTGTTAACCGAGTTTGCACGGTAAGCTAAGGAAAAGCTTAGTTTTCACCGAGCTCACTCGGTAGTTAAAGATAGCTTTTACCGAGTCTAGTCGATTTCCAAAGGAAGTGGCAGGTTTACCGAATTCCTCGGTAATTGTAGTTTTTACCGAGTTCTGCCGGTTAACACAGGAAGCAGTTTTTTTTTGTTCTGTATTGACTGAGCAGTGTCGGCCAGTGAAGAATTTTGTTTTGATTGTTAGTTCAAGCCAACTTTGGAATATGTTTTGTCAAGTTGGTTGGGCCGACCTGGTATTATGTATAGTATATAAAGAGGTGCTCAAGATGTGGAAAAGTGTGGAATAGAGAATGTATACGGATAGTGCAAGGAAGTGCAAGGAAGAGACTTGTGTGTGCCTAAGCAGAGTTGAGCAGAGGGAAATCTTGGAGCTGCAAAGATATATTTAATCAGTAAGGATCTTGTGGAGCTAAACTAAGATCTGTATTCAGAAAGATAAGTTGCATGTATTTTCAGATCATTCATTGTTGCTTTCTAACCATTGTAACAGTGATTCCAAAATCTCCTAATAGAGTTGGTTTAACAGCCATTCCATAAATCCTTTAATAGGGTGGCAATTCAGTTGAATTGTTCTAAAGACATCTTACAAGGCCACTCCTAACAGGGTGATTAAATCCTCTAACAGGGTCACACCTAACAGTGTGTTTTGTAACCTTTAACAAGGTTGGCTCCTAACAGGGCTCACTTCAGAAGAGTGAAAATTAGTGACTAGTTGCTGGTGGTTTTTCTCATATTGGGTTTCCACGTAAATCTGGTGTCTACTGTGTTCATGATTACTTTCTTTTGCATGGTCACTTATTTCAGTAAATGATTAATAAATTAACTAAACGTCTATCAAGTTTTAAGCAGTAATTTATGTGTTTACCGAGTAGCAGCAGCAACTAAGTTTAAGGCATCTTTGGGACTGTTGAATTTGTTTTTGTGGTAATTGATTCACCCCTCCCCTCTCAGTTACCCCATCTTCATTTTCCAACAATTGGTATCAGAGCTTTTGGTGCTTGCAGGAGGAAATTTCAAAGATCTAAGCCAAAGATCAAGATGTCTTACAAGAGAGAAATCTCAAGGCTTAACCGAAACAACTTCTCAGCATGGCAGGGATTAATGAGACTTCATCTAGCTTCCATTGGTGACACTGGTCTGAAATATCTTGATGAGAAATATGTAGAACCATCAGGTACATTATCAGTCAATGACATTGCTATAAAGAAGACTCATAACATTATGATGATTGATATTGCATCTGCCTTGAGTTATGAAGAGTTTGATGATGTCAAGGACTGCACTACTGCCTATGAAATGTGGGAAAGACTGAAAGAGATCTATGGTGGAGATGACAATGTCAGAAGAGCCAAAGCTGAAAGTCTGAGAGGACAATTCGATCAGATGAAAATGAAAGAAGATGAAAACATTTCCAAATATGTTGAAAGAATTAAAGCATGTGTCAGTGCTATCAAAGCTTCTGGAGGAAGTATCAGTGAAGAGATAGTCATAAGTAAAGTTCTTAGAACTCTACTTCCAGTTTATGCCATCAGGGTATCAGCCATTCAAGAAAGAAGGTGTGAGGCCAATCACAAGATAAACCTAGAGGCCATAGTTGGAAGATTGACAATATTTGAACTAGATAATTTTGATAATTATGTTCCAGCTGCAAAGAACATTGAGTCTGCATTTGAAGCCAAGCTTTCACTGAAGGACAAAGGCAAGAAGAAGAAGGAATCTCAGTCAAAGAGTGAAGATCAATCAGATCAGAGTTCTAACAGTGACCTTGAAGTAATTGAAGCTCTACTTGCAAGGAAATATTCAAGAGGAAGAGGTAAATACAAAGGTAAAGTACCCCGAGTCTACTTTTCATGTGAAGAAGTCGGTCATATTGCTGCAAGGTGTCCAAACAAGAAAGATAAAGATGAAAAGAAAGATAATAAATGGAACAGTAAGAAAGATCTCAAATCATTTAAGGATAAAAGTAAGAAATCATGTTTTATGTCTAAAGACTCTAATGATTCTAATGATGAAGAAGAGGATGAGATTGTTTACATTGCTGTAAAAGATGAATCTGACAATGAAGAAATGGCACTCATCTCTCACATAAGTAAGAATGATACATGGATCATTGATAGTGGCTGCTCACATCATATGACTGGAGATAAAACAAAGTTTGATCAATTTGAAGAGTATGATGGTGGCAGTGTAAGATTTGGAAACAATGAACCTTGTTGCATCAAAAAAAAAGGAAGAATCACTCTAACCCAGGAACTTGTATGTGATAATGCTTATTGGGTAGAAGGCCTAAAGCACAATTTGTTGAGTGTGGCACAGTTACTCAACAATGGACTCAAAGTAGAATTCATCCAAGGCAAAGCAAGACTGCTGAACGGTAAAGGAAAGCTGATTGGATCTGGTACTCAAACTAAAGGTAACTTGTTCTATCTTGAACTTGATGAACATTCATGTTTTATTGCTCAAGTAGAAGAGAGTTGGTTATGGCATAAAAGGTTATTTCATGTGAATTTTGACAATCTGGTAAAGATAAAAAAATTCAAGAAAGTGAGAGGCATTCCTGATTTAAAGAAACCAGAGGTCGGTTTATGCAAGAATTGTCAAATTGGAAAGATGGGTAAGTCTAGTTTCAAAAGCAAAAATTATCAGTCTGAAGATTTATTAGAAATTGTGCATATTGACTTATGTGGACCTATTGGAACTGAAAGCTATACTGGTGAAAAATATTTTATTCTTTTTGTTGATGATTATTCAAGAATGATGACCGTCATGTACCTAAGGAACAAATCAGAAGCATTTGAAAAGTTCAAATGGTATTTGGCAAGAGTAGAAAAAGAAACAGGGAAAAGATTGAAATGCCTAAGGTCAAACAGAGGTGGTGAATTTATTTCACATGAATTCAATAACTTTTGTATTGAAAGAGGAATCAAAAGACAGGTTTCAGCACTAGGTACTCCTGAACAAAATGGCATAGTTGAAAGAAGGAACAGATCCATCATGGATTGTGCAAGAACCTTGATGATAGAAAAGAATGTTGCTATCAAATACTGGAAGGAGGCTATCAGTATAGCAGTTCATACCTTAAACCGAGTACAGTTGAAAAAAGACTCATTCAAAACTCCCTATGAATTATGGTATGGCTATAAACCCAATGTAAGTTATCTGAAAGTATTTGGAAGCAAATGTTATATCTTGAAAGAATCTAGAAAAGGTAAATTTGATGTAAAAGGTGATGAAGGTATATTTCTTGGATACTCACGCAAGAGTAAAGCATATAGATGCTTGAACTTATCTACTCACAAAGTCATAGAAAGTATACATGTGAAAGTTGATGAGTTTGCAGAAAAGACTGAAGAAGAAAGCAGAAGAGAACCAGAAGATTACAAAAGATTCATCTTCAGTGAACTGGATATAATATCAACTGCATCTGAGAATCAGAAACCTTCTTCTATCGAGTCATCACTGACCGAGTTGCAGGAAACATCTACCGAGCCAACATCTACCAAGCCAACGTCTACCGAGTCAGAGAATACCGAGTTAGAGATTACCGAGCCAGAGGTAACCGAGCATGTGCATACTGAGCCAGTTGATACCGAGCCAGACCAAATCGAGCATGAAGGTGAAATGCAAGAAGATAATGACAGGATTCATCCAAAAGGAAAAGAACCTGTTCTAGCCAAGTATGTCAGGAGACATCATTCAGTAGATCAGATCATTGGAAATAAATCTGAAGGAACCATCACAAGAAGTAAGTTGAAAGGTACTTGTTTACTTGCTGATTTTGAACCTAGAACTGTCAAAGATGCATTAGAAAATGATAATTGGATTGAAGCAATGAATGAAGAAATAGAGCAGATAGAGAAAAACAAGACATGGACTCTTGTACCCAGGCCTAAAGACAAAAATGTAATCGGTACAAAGTGGTTTTTCAGAAATAAGTTGGATGAAAATGGTAAAGTATCAAGAAACAAAGCTAGATTAGTATGCAAAGGATATTCTCAAGAGGAAGGCATAGATTATGGAGAAACTTTTGCTCCCATTGCTAGATTGGAAGGTGTTAGAACCTTATTAGCATATGCTGCTTACAAAGGATTTAAAGTTTATCAGATGGATGTCAAGTCAGGATTTCTAAATGGTATACTGGATGAAGAGGTCTACATCGAACAACCTGAAGGTTTTATAGATCCAGATAAAAAGAACATGGTTTGTAAATTGCACAAGGCACTATATGGTCTGAAACAAGCCCCTAGAGCATGGTATGAAAGATTGCATAGCTATCTTATTCAAATTGGATTTCAAAGAAATAATGATAATAGTAGTTTGTATATCAAGGAAGGACCAGAAAATAAGATTGTCTTGGTGGAAATATTTGTAGATGATACTATTTTCACAGGGAATGATGATCTTTGCAAAGAATTTTCAGAAAAAATGAGCAAGGAATTTGAAATGTCAATGTTCAGTGAAATCAAATTCTTTGTTGGACTTCAAATTCAGCAGAACAAGAATGGCATCTACAACACTCAAGAAAAATACATCAAAGAGATATTGAAAAAGTTTGGTATGGAAGACTGTAAACCAGTTGGAACTCCCATGTGTACTGGACTAAAACTTACCAAAGAAGATGATTCAAAGGAAATAGATCAGACATTGTACAGATCTATGATTGGAAAGTTGCAATATGTACTTCATACTAGGTCAGATATTGCTCTTGCAGTTGGAATTGTGGCAAGATTTTCAGCCAAACCAAGAGAAAATCACATGATGGCAATCAAGAGGATAATGAGATATCTGAAAGGAACTAAAGATTATGGATTATGGTATAAATTTGGAGGAAACCTAGACTTAAAAGTGTTTACTGATGCTGATTGGGCAAGAAACCTTGACGACAGGAAAGCACAAGTGGAGGTGCATTCTTTCTTGGAAAGAGGATGGTTTCTTGGACAAGCAAAAAGCAAAATTGTACATCTCAATCAACAGCAGAGGCAGAGTATGTTGCTGCAATAGTAAACTGTTCTAATATTGTTTTGTTCAAGCAATTGCTACAAGGCATGACGATGGAAATCAAGGAACCAGTTGTCATGTTTTGTGATAATACAAGTGCAATCAACATATCTAAGAATCCAGTAATGCATTCTAAGACTAAGCACATTGCAATCAAGTATCACTTTGTCAGAGAATTGGTGCAGGACAAGGAAATCAGATTGGAATATGTCCATACAAAGGAACAGATTGCTGACATATTCACAAAGCCTTTACCTAAGGATGCATTTTTGTATCTCAGAGGTAAGTTAGGGGTCATTC
The DNA here is from genome assembly GCA_028749045.1 of Cupressus sempervirens. Classification (NCBI taxonomy): domain Eukaryota; kingdom Viridiplantae; phylum Streptophyta; class Pinopsida; order Cupressales; family Cupressaceae; genus Cupressus; species Cupressus sempervirens. Next base: position 643,714,555 of record CM053789.1, on the reverse strand, counting down.
CCCTATCTGAAGTTCACTAAAAATAAGTTTTAGTGATGCATCAGCTCTTACAAAATTGAACAATCATCAGTTGATGCAGCAAATCAAGGAAATATTGCATATGAATCAGTACTAAAGGTATAATGAAATTCATTGAAATTGGATTGTCTTTGGCATGTGTTGTCAAAGAGGGAGAGTTTTACTGTCATACCTTTCCGAAATTTGATTATGTAATTCCTTCATAGAGGGAGATTACTGTAAGAAGGAGAGTTCTCTATCTTAGAGGGAGAATTGTTAATTGTGTTGTGTTGCTGTAGACTTGCTTTCAAATTTCATTTCTGCTATGACATGTTGTGTTGCCATCAATGCCAAAGAGGGAGATTGTTGGATACAATTAAGTAATTGTGTATTGTCTTTGATGTTACACAAATGCCATATCAGTTATCAGACAGAGTCTACCGAGTTTTGTCGGTCAGGAAAATAGTTTATAGAGTCTACCGAGCTCAGTCGGTCAGTAAAGTCTTTTGCAGTGTATACCGAGCGTTCTTGTATGTCACACGGCGGGTTAGTGTTAACCGAGTTCACATGGTAAGCTAAGGAAAAGCTTAGTTTTCACCGAGCTCACTCGGTAGTCGAAGACAGCTTTTACCGAGTCTAGTCAGTTTCCAAAGGAAGTGGCAGGTTTACCAAATTCTCTGATAATTGTAGTTTTTACCGAGTTCTGCCGGTTAACACAGGAAGCAGTTTTTTTTTGTTCTGTATTGACCGAGCAGCGTCGGCCAGTGAAGAATTTTGTTTTGATTGTTAGTTCAAGCCGACTTTGGAATATGTTTTGTCAAGTTGGTTGGGCCGACCTGGTATTATGTATAGTATATAAAGAGGTGCTCAAGATGTGGAAAAGTGTGGAATAGAGAATGTATACGGATAGTGCAAGGAAGTGCAAGGAAGAGACTTGTGTGTGCCTAAGCAGAGTTGAGCAGAGGGAAATCTTGGAGCTGCAAAGATATATTTAATCAGTAAGGATCTTGTGGAGCTAAACTGAGATCTGTATTCAGCAAGATAAGTTGCATGTATTTTCAGATCATTCATTGTTGCTTTCTAACCATTGTAACAGTGATTCCAAAATCTCCTAATAGAGTTGGTTTAACAGCCATTCCATAAATCTTTTAACAAGGTGGCAATTCAATTGAATTTTTCTAAAGACCTCTTACAAGGCCACTCCTAACAGGGTGATTAAATCCTCTAATAGGGTCACACCTAACAGTGTGTTTTGTAACCTTTAACAGGGTTGGCTCCTAACAGGGCTCACTTCAGAAGAGTGAAAATTGGTGACTAGTTGTTGGTGGTTTTTCCCATATTGGGTTTCCACGTAAATCTGGTGTCTACTATGTTCATGATTACTTTCTTTTGCATGGTCGCTTATTTTAGTAAATGCTTAATAAATTAACTAAACATCTATCAAGTTTTAAGCAGTAATTTATGTGTTTACAGAGTAGCAGCAGCAACTAAGTTTAAGGCATCTTTGGGACTGTTGAATTTATTTTTGTGGTAACTAATTCACCCCTCCCCTCTCAGTTACCCCATCTTCATTTTCCAACAGCAGGAACCTATACTAGTCAAGCCTGCACCCACATTCGAGCAAAGGCTCAAACTATTGAAGAAGGTGCTGGTATCACAAATTTCAAGGCATTGAAATTTGAAACTAGAATAGATGCTGAAAAAATGTAGATTGAGGAACTGGTACTCAGTAAGATGGGTAAATGGAAATACTCCCCAGACTAGATTGCCCCTCAAATCTCAAAAGAACTACTGGAGAGATTGTAACTAAGATGGGAATCAACCACCCAAATGGTAAAAGATATTTATGAGCAATCCCTGAAGAACCTTCGACCAAGTCTCACTGGAGTAGAAGTAAAAATTGAAATGAAAAGCCATGAAGGTAAAATGATGATCAGATTCCACACCTATTTGATTTTGATCAAAGATATTGAGCATGTTGTAAATGATGCTACAAACATGTGGAAAAACATCTATCATCTACATAAGCCTAGTGAAGACCCAGTGGAAATCAAAGATGATGACAACAACAATGATGATGAATTTGATAGCACTCCATCCATCACAGTCTCACTAGGAGAGCTCCATGCACTGATGGAAGATAAAGAGGAAGAAGACAAGGAGGAAGAAGTTGAAGAGGAAGATAAGGAGGAAGATGATCTGGTGAAAATTGCAGTAGCAGTTATTGCATCCCTTCCTCACTCTCCACCTAAAACTATGACATCATCAAGGTTGGAGTTAGCTTCAACAGGTTTGATAACAACTACATTAGATTTATCATCTACACTTGCCACATCTCAGCTCTAGGTATCATCAATGGAAGTGTCTACCACTTCAACTACCGAGTTGCATCCCTCTTCTTCAGCTACTGAGCTAGCCTCCTCTACTCCATCATCATCAGTCGGTATAGTAGTAAGTTCCACAATTTTGTCAATTCAAATTTGTTCTACAATTTTGTCAGCATTATCTACATCTACTTTAGACCCAATTAGTTCAGATACTGCATTACCGAGTGCATCACCATTTTTGGCAAGTACTCCAATTTTTGATCCGGTATATACTCCTATTGGCACTCAGTCCTCAAGCATCCCAATTTTCACTGCTAGTCCTTCCATCTCTACTATTGTGTCTATTCCTAAGGTCAAACTAGTCATCATAGAAGCCAAAAAAAAGCAACCATTAAGACTTATGATCACTAGAAAAGAAATTCTTGACGATATTGACTTAGGCACAGAGATAGTAATTCCAAAGATTGACTATGAAAATGCAAACATTGAAGAAATGAGGTATGCTAGTCAACTAATTGAGATGAAGGCTACGCAGAAGCAGCTAAGGTCTGAAAGGGATAAGGAATATAGAATAATTGAGAATGCTCAGAATATAATTATAGAAGCTATAGGTGTTGAAGTAGATTCTACTCAACACATTTTGATTCAGTTAGAAGAGGCTATAAATAAATTCAATGAGGACACCTCTGGTCAAGAAAAGTTGATGGAGAAGGCAGAAAAGAAGTTTGATAATAAAGTGCTTGAGCACATTGCTCAGTATATAGCAATAAAATAGGTTGAATTAACCACAGTTTTGGCCAACATTGAAAATTATTTTAATAATGTAACATCTCTTTTTGCTAAACTTTTTGATGTTACCAAATATATTAAGGAGATAAGAGAGAAATTGAATAAGATAGATGAGGATCTAAAGGCAAGCACACAAAACCTGAAGCTTGACCCTAGTTCAAGCTCATCTCATCACCTAAGGATCAAATTTTTGTCAGAGAAGCAGGCAGAGTTGCTCAAAGAAGAAGGAAGGATTCGGTCTACACTGCTAGATATCCAGAACATGATTCTTCCTATCATGGACACAATGCAGAAACATATTGCATACTCCAAAACATTGATCCATGACAACAATTTCTCTATGGCAGATTGTGTAATTGAACTTTCTAAAGAAGTTGAAGTAGCTCTATCCACATGTAAAATCTTGCAACAGAATTGGGATAAGACTCTGCAACTTATTCTCTAGGTACATTCTGAGTTTATCTCACATTTTGGTGTCTCTATGTAAATACATTATTTTATTCTTTGGCATTATTATCAAAAAGGGGGAGAAAGAGATACTCAGGAAGAAATATTGGTGAGATAAATGTACAAAAGGGACAAAGAGATACTATGAATAAAATTCATATAACTCATGTAAATACCTTGTGTATATTGTATGGGGGAGTTATATGTAAGGAAGCCATGTATATTTAGCAGAATCAGTTGTCAGTATGTATGATGTTGTATATAATTTTTTTTTGGCTCATAAGTGTTTTTGTCACTAATGCCAAAGGGAGAGATTGTTGGAATTATGATATATTTATCATTAGTTACAACACTTATTCAATTCTAGATGCTTACCGAGCTCATACCGAGCATTCCTTTGGAAATCGAGCCTATGGGTAGTTCAATAGTGTTTACCAAGTTCATAGTGGTTACTGAGTAGAATAGTGTTCACCAAGTAGTTGGTGGTCACTGAGCTTCACAGTGTTTACCAAGTTCTTAGTGCTCACCTAGTCATCAATTGAAATTAGTGTCTACCGAGTGATCAAGGTAAACAAAGAACTTAGTGTTTATTGAGTGATTAAGGTAAATGAAGGACTTAGTGTTTACCGAGTGATCAAGGTAAATGAAGGACTTAGTGTTTACTGAGTGATCAAGGTAAACAAAGGACTTAGTTTTTACCGAGTAAAAAAGGTAAATGAAGGAATCGGTGTTTACCAAGTGATGAATGTTATCAATGGATTTAGCTTTCACCGAGTGACATAATATTCACCGAGTCACCAATGTTTTTCAAGTTCCAAGCTACTTAGAGTGATTAGTATGGGTCGTGCCTCTACTCTTACCAAGTGCATGATGATGTAGTGTATTGTAGTGGATGTCAAGTATCAGAAGGTCACCGAGTCAATTTGAGGAACCTAAGTTTTCTACTATCTGGCCGACTCAATAAAGATTTGTTCACTTGTGTTTGGTTGACCTTGCCAGTATAAATATTGGAATGGTATATATCATTCAAAGAGAAGAAATTTTGTATGTCGTTGTTGGTAATATATTGCAATATTTTGAGAAGAAGAAAAGTGAATCAGTAGCAGAATAGAGGAATACAACAAGGTCAACATAGATGCAGAAAAGTTATATCTGTCACATCTGGTGATCAGAGCATAAAGGATCTTATCAACAATTAGTTGTAACCAGATCCACTGCTTCATCCTAACAGGTGAATTAGTTTGTAAATCCTTTAAAAGGGTAGACTTAATAGTCTTTTGTAAATCTCCTAACGAAGTGCATACTTCAGTGTATGTTTGTAAATCCTCTAACAAGGTGGATCTAGCAGTCCTACTTGCTCCTAACAGGGTAGATCATTAGAAGTGAACATTTGTAAGCCTTCACTGGCCAACTTTATACTACAGTATTGAAGTTTTGTGGGTATCATCTCCACCCCAGCTTTGCTTTCTAATTGGAAGGTTTCTGGGTCACCAAATCAGTGTGTTCATGAGTTATGAATGTTTATTTCTTCATGCATACAGTAGATTAGATGGATAAATGGTGAATAATTTATTATGTAGAATTGATTTAAAGTTTTAGAGTTACTGATTCACCTCTCCCCTCTTAGTAACCTTGTTAGTCTTGATTATTTCCAACAGTATATAGTTTTTGATGTAAATTAATTAAGAAGATAGATTTAAATTTTAATTTTTAAATTCAAAACCTGTGAGGCTATAGGGTTTTTTCCCTAAGGTTTAAATATGAACTCACATTCCAAACTTTCAAATGGGAGAAATAGAAAGAAACGAACATAACAAATAATCATTAAGTATGATATATAGAATAAACCAATTGGTATCATGAAGAGATGCCATCTCTTAGACAAGTCAAAAGATCCATAGGAACATATAATCTACCACCACTTTTAGGTGAAGCAAGGAAAGCATGAAATAAGTTAAAGGAGTCAAACATCATTTAGAGCCTTTGGAGGCAAGTAAACCAGCCACCAACATTAGAAGTCCCCACTCCAACTTCTAGCTCTTACACATGTCTTAATTTTAGCTACTTGTTTTTGAAGTGAATGAATAATTTTAGGGTTAAGGTTTGTTGGAAGAGCCTCTAAACCAATGAATAATATCAGACTAGAGTATAACAATTTCCAATAGTTATGGGAAATTTTTGAAGTATAAAACACTTATTCCCATCTAGACATAATCTTCTTACATTGCCTCACATCCAAATTGAATATACAATCATATCTGATCATTATTGGGGATATTCTATGACCATCAATCCCTATAGAAAGTATTGGTGAAAAGTTCAAATATAATGTTCATTAAATGTTCAATGAAACACTAACATTCCCATGTGGCAAAATTTGTACAATCTACTAGCAGTATTGTCAATATATCCAGTCCACTTAATCCTAGCTAGTAGTCTATGTTCAATCTATTTCTTGAATTGTAAATAAAAGCTCTAAAACATGCCAATTGTTTGATGCAATGATTGCATATCCATTTAAGTGTTTATGAAACTAATGATGCAAATTGTGTGATGAAATTCCTAGTCATTAAACTTGGAAAGGGAAAAAGGAGAAATTGGTTAGCAAAGTAGGGTTGTTCATTACAATTTCATTACATCTGTTGCTCAACTAATAAATTACCATTTACTTACTAATGTAAAATAAGATTCATACTTCTGAAAACTAATTATGTACTATTGAAAAAGATATCAATAATAAAATTCCTACATAATGGAGAACAAAAGTGTCTCTTGCTTTGGTAATTTAATTTTGAGCACTAGCAAATATGATGCTTCATTCCCAATAGTCAAGTATGAAGTTATATCTCAATTATAATCTAGAGCTAAACTAAGGAGCTAGGCTTAGCTACTTACTTGTTTAGAGCCCAAAACTAGGGTTTATGGATAGAAATCCAAAGTTCACAAAATCTACACAACATAAAAGTGAGATATTAGTAAAAGAGATATAATACAATATCAAATAAATCACAAGGATGATCTAGTGACAAGTCACAAAAATATAAAATAAATCACACAGATGATCCTAAGTATGGCAGATAGGTTGCATTAAGTTTATCTATGAATCAACATTGAGTCAACAACAATTAGCACAAATATTGATGTCAGATAGGGTAACCATGGAGGCCCTCTTTTACAGCTATACAAGTTTCATCAAGTAAAACACACTTGCCTTGAATGTTGAGAGAATATTTTTTACTCTTTTACTGTAGTCCACTCATGCTCTTTAATCATCCTAATGTTCATTTCACATACCAACATGAGGTGAGTTGGATATCAGGGAAAAACTAAATAAAAAGATTCATTTGATCTTAGATAGTACTAGAAAAATGTGAAACCTTAGATACCAAATAGAGTTCAGTGAGTACTACGTTATTTAGTGTCAGATCAATCAATACCACTATCTGCTCCTTTATTTGCAAAAACTTTAATGCCTGCTTAGCCAACAAATCAATTTTTTGTTATAAGATTTATAGGAAGTCCTTGCTAGTATTGGCCTATTCAAAAAGAAAGGAGGTCATTTAAGTAAATTGACATACCCATTCAACTAGCAATCTCCCAATTACAATTTCAAATAGGAGAATTCCAAAATGATATACATCTTCTTCATGACTATAGATAGCCTTGCGTATGGTCTCTGGATATATTAAGATGGTTGATCTTCTAACTAGTGCTAGCTCTAAACTTGCTATGATCGGCACCTTCCCAATACTGTTTATCTTGCTATAGAAAGAAATAATGTAAATCTTAGAATTTATATTGATTGAATATGTAATGCACTATGAATTCTAGAAGAATGAGAATCAGAAAAAGAACAAAAGAAGTAGGGGAACTCTCTTTTAAATTACACATCACCACATCTTCAAACTCTCCCTTATTTATAATAAAAAAAATTAATCATTTATTTCAAACTCTCCCTTATTCATAATAAAAAACATTAATCATTTAGTTCTATGAGCTTTAATTAAATTCAATGAATACTTAGTATTTGATTCATTCTTATGAGAGATGGGTTCATATGAACCACTACTCGTGAAACATGAGTCAAAGAGTTTGACTCAAAAAGTTACACCTAATAGAAATATCACAATTTAACTAACTGTGAAAATATCTCCTACTTATCAATTAACCATTCAACTTTTAAAGATCTTTTGAATAGAAAACTAAAAGACATAATATTTTGATGGGAAGAAAATGAAAAGTCCCAATATTTGAAGGAGAAAAAGGACAAACTATTAGACATGGTATACCCAACACAAACCATTAGACATACAATACTAAAACAACATATCCATGATCTCTAGAATGGATATAATCAAATGAAATTAATTATATGACCCTCTTATTGTGGTAAATCACCTTTGCAACATAGTCTTCTATTAGAAGAATATTACTAGATCAGAGGTCTCCATGAACAATAGGGGGATAACAAGAATGATGTTGGTATCCTAAGAAATATGCTATTCCAGTGATAATTCTCATCCACTACTTCCATGTGAGACACTTATTTCCTGTACATACTACATACAATAGCTAGAAAATGAGTCAGTGTGTGCACTGAACAAATTAACATCATATTTATAAAACTATGTAGAGTACATTGCACAAACTAACCCTAATTTACAAAGATGATAACATATGCAAATGTCCAAGTTGCACACCATGTAAATTCTCAAAGAGTGATCCATTTGAAGCATACTGAAAGATGAGTATCCTACATATACTAAATATAATAAGTCATCTCCATAATAGCTTGTAGGAATAGGCTAAGTCATCTTCTGGAGGTGGCATACTTGAGCTTTGTGATGCATTCACTTTTGCAACAACAAGAGGGTTTTTCAACAACACTCGACTATGATGTATATATACACCAGATGCCTACCCCTATAATAAAATGAGTAAGTCATTGAGTTTCAAACTCAAATTTTCTTTGGTGAGGATATTTAAAGCTTAGAAATGTTTATCATACATCAATGGATAAAGTCTAGCATTGAGAATGACAGATTCCCCATTGATCTAATATTAATTATACATATCTATACTTCTTCTTTCCAATTGGGATCACTTTCAAATAGATCTCTTTTCCATCAATGAGGTCTGATTAGAAAATCCTCCAAAACCCAACAAATGGCTCTAAATGGGGACAATATTTTCTTGAAAAAATTAGAAGACTCCAAAATCTTGGCAAGGACTAGGGTTAAATCCATTGAGCATACGATTCAATAATGTGAGTGCAGGGAGTTGATGAAAATGTGGGCAACAAGTGAAAACTAAACAAGCCAAAACTTTCTACAGCCTACAAAAGAACATAATCTTATATACAATTATGTACATGGGAATGAATACCTTACCTCAAGAAATTTCCAATAGAGATCCTCTAAATCCAATAGTAGATTAAATAATTAAACAAAATGGATAATATCATTATCCAAAACATAGATCTAGAAATAGATTCTAGAGGAGAGAAAATTAATGAGATTACAACAAATAGAAATATGAGAAATAATAATGAGATTAAAAGAAATAATAGAAGAGATGAAACTAAAGGGAAGTAAAATGATTCATTGTTAGACAAATGGCTTAATAAGGAGATATTAGTTTATTCATAATTGAAGGATTCGTTATCACAAGGAGAAGGCACAGTGATAAGTCTCATATACACAACAATTAATGAGACTATGAACAAAGATGAAATTCATTCTTTAGACACAACAAAATAAAAGATTTAGATAATAATATGTGAAAAGAAACATAAAGTTTCATCCAATTCTCAAAAAAGGATGGATTTAGGAAAATAATTAGAGTCTGAATAACTATAGGCCACTCTTATGCTTCAAATAGAGTGTTGAAATTGGTGATATCAGAATGTATTTCACAAATTCATGTTATGGGCAGTAGTAGTCATGGATCATTTTAGACCTACCACATGCAAAGCGTCCATTTTATGTTAGTTTGAGCTTCACTTGGTTTCAAGAATACTATAATATTCTCTACTTAACAAGGCCAACCACATGAAGGTGGAAGCTCATTTGGCCTCACACCCCCCCCCCCCCCCTAACATCAATTTAAATTCCCCATTATCATCTAATTATGTACTTCATTCATTCATTCATCCATTTAGGAACTATAGCATTCAATCAATACAATCACATAACATTCATTAATATGATATAAAATTCATTAATACACAATACTAAACTAGAATTCATTAACACATAAAAATATTCATTAACATAAAATAAAAATCAGTATTAATACACATCATTCATACATAATTACTAAAAATAAAGTTCTTTCATTATCCAACAAGGTTTATCAAAGAAGATTTTTAAAACATCATTTCTTCTTTTTGTTTTTTTGAGCTCTCTTAAGAAAAGTGCTTATAGGAACATCCATATTTGCATCATTCTCCTCCTCTTTTGGCATGTGTAATGTCAAATTATGATGGCTCCTTCTCTTTGTAGGAGCAGGAGGCTACTTTACTAAAGGGGGCTCTATTGCAAGAAGAAGTAAATGGGATAAATTGGCATACTCTTTTTCTTTTATCAACTATTACAAATCTATAATTAAGTACTAGTACAACATAACATTCATTTTTCTTACTTGAAAATGGCACATCATGTACATTAACATTTTGATCTACCACCATGCCAACATGTTGAACACTTGTAACATGCTCCACTCCTTTAGCAAGATGTTCAACATGCTCTAAAAAATTCAAAAAAATGATACACATCAAATTGCAATTGAAGATGTTAAGTTGTATTCATAATTGCATAATTAATTTCCAATAGAAAATTAATACCTCCACCACTATAATGCACATCATGGCCTTTTTCATGAGTAGGTTTTGTGGTAGGATATGAAGGCTGCAGTAAAATGTTATCCACATTGTCATGCAGTCAATTTACGTTCAAAACTAATTAAAAAAAAGAATCTTCTCAACTATTCAATTTCATTTACTTTTCATCTGACCAAATTACTTGTAAGATATCATTTGGTGCACACGATTGTTGGGAAAGGCTTACAAATTCTTTGTGTAGGCATGCAGCCATGACTTTATAGCCTTCCTTCAAGGCAATTTTTCTATCTTCATCTGTGACCTCCACATTTAATTATGTGCCTATATTTTTTTCTTAATATTGTCAATTTTTCATGTATGGTTTTATTAAAAAAAACTATTTGCAACATTATATATATTATATATATATATATATGAAATTTCATTGCTCCTACTTAGAAGTTGAGACTAGAGATTCATATAGCCACTAGAGCCAAGTTTGTGTTGGCCAAACTTTTCTAGTCTTGTTTTTGTAGCCATGGATGTGTTTTGCAATCTATGAACAATTTCAAACATCTTAGATTATATATTTAAAAATATCAATAATTAGTGCATGATAACAATGTACTTAATACTATCATGACATACCTTTTTCTGCCCTGTGCTGCTTCATTATCTCTATCTTTACATAGCCTTTTCTCCTTTGTATATTCTATTATTTCATTCTACTCCATTAGTGGAATCATAGGAGGATGATTTTACTTTGGATGATCCTTAAGAGCCCTTCTATATTTATCCCTCATAGTCTTTATATGCTTTGCTACTCTTTTGAGAAGTAGGCCAGTGTCAAAAATGTTTTTTCCAAATTTCTCCTCAAAAGATGCAATCAACTGATTTTTTAATTCCATAGCTTGTAAATTCCACCTTTTTAAAAACAAATAGATTGTTAGATCAATAACTTTAATATATTACAATAAATGAAAGAAAAGAAAAATTATGTAGCAATGATATGAAACTGTGTACATTTGATGTATGGTGGGTCCAAATAGTCTCAATGTCATATGAAAAAGATGTTCAAAGAAAGCATTATTACCTACAAAAACATAAAGGATTTATTAATCCAAAACAAGTAATGTAAAAGTTAACTAAATTTACACTTTAAATAATAAAAATTTTAAAGCACCTAGAAGCTTTCGTTCTTTTAACGAAAACATAGTTTTCTTATTCACCAACAATGTCCCTTCATATGCACCAGTACTAATCACACGGACTACTCCAGGAAATGGATCAGCTTCAGCAATACTACTCTCTATTGGTAAGTCTTATGCACATATGATAACATGTATATCAAACTCTAGGACCATGGAGTAACATATGGTAACTCTTATGCACGTGTACACAAATACACAATAAGCTATGTAGCATAATAATACGTGCATGTCAAACCATAGTACAATATACCATATTGCAATATAATAATTTTACACACATAAGAATATAAAGCTACACTTGACTGAACACATAAGAATATAAATGCACTTGATTGAACACCTACAAAAAGTGACCCCACCTCTAACATTCATAGACCATTCATAAAAAATGAATACTAGCAATTAGTTAACACTAAAATTCACTCCACAAATGCAGTTAACATAAAAACTATGTCTACTATTAGAAATAGGCAAATTCAGTTGCAACTCAAACAAATCAACCTAGCCTTCAATGACAATCAAGGTACAAAAATTTAGATAAACAAGACCAACTAGTTCAAGTATGCAATACCACACTTGCATCTTAGAGAACTATGGCTGCCACAATAATCAAATCAAAGGGTTAGTGTTATGATATAATCATAGTTAACCCTATAACAAAGTAGAAAAGTGTTAGTTTAAAAGAGGAACATATGTTATGACACTAAATTAAGTAAAAATACTTAAGTGCCATGTAGTCTTGTCAAAAAAATGTAGGATTTTATTAGAGTGCTCTAGGTTCTAAAAACATGAAGGGGTGTTTTGGATAAAATGGCATAATTAAGAGATACTAAAATCTATTAAAATTGGTCAAAATTGCATTTGACTAGGTGGATGCTAAATAAGGTGCCAATTGATTATTGAATTTGTGAAACACATTACACAAGTATTGAAGATGAGTATAGTTTTGCATACAAATTTATGTGTGCTCGAAGAAATATATCCAGATTATAAAATGATCATATATCACATCCATCTTGTCATGTATTACTTTCATTCATCTTATCTGCATGAAATGTTAAATATCAATCATTGAAATAATTGTGTAAAATACACCATTAAACTTGTTGGATTTTAAATTTCTCTCAATTTCTTGAAATCAAGTAATTTCTATATAAAAAATGTTTTGATGTTGTTACACCATAAGCCTCAAGAAAAATGTAACCTTAAGGTACAAATAACTTGTATCACTATGCTTTACAAGTTGAACTATCACACTAGCTATAAATAACTTACAGTACTAGAATCTTAGAATCTATAGCAGATGATGAGCTAATTAAAGCTTCATAAATTCAATCCTCCAAAATTGACAATGTTGATGCCTGTGTACTTATGTTCTATTAGCTACAAATCAGTAGCAATACTAAATTTAGACATCTAAAAAATCCAAATGTCATTTGCAAAACAAGAGGAATCTTTGCATATACCATGAGCAAAGTGATTCAGATGTTAGAAGGCACTTTTGATAGCCTTATCCTTTTCCTATTGATACACTAGTCCAATAAATAGCCTCAGAATCATCTTCTAGCATGTGATGTGTGATCACAAGGTTGTAAAAATCTTTAAAATTGGGGACCAAAAACAAAGAAAAACAAGATACTACTTTTGAGTTCTGTGATCTATTAGTCCATAATAGATGCATGGAGGAGAATGCATTTCCTATAAAGATATCATAATAGAGGCAATTTAAGGTTTATATTTTCCATATCAATGAAGAATTCATGTTTTTAGTTGACATATTTGGTGCCCTATTTACTCTATTTTTAACTCTTTTATTTTCCCCTATTTCAAAGGATCTACAAAGGTCTCATTCACAACATGTCATCTATGTCGCATTTCTTATCTTCATCTTAACCATCGCCATTTGTAGCCTATTGGCTTGTTATTTAATCTACATAGACACTTTAATCTAACAGGTTAACCCTGCCTTAAACTTTCTTGCATTATAATTGTGAAACCTATAGAAATGTATTATAATATAAAAAATTGTGCATTATCTCCTATTTTTAATATTTTTTTATATTTATGCTTTCAAACCCACTATTGCTGATGATATTGTAGGTACAAGTGTTTCTAAAGGTGTTGATGTTCGGGCAGACCTCACAAAACTACCAAAACATACCCCACCTCAAATTGAATGCATACTTGACAAGAAGGTTACCAAGAAGACTAGGAGGGATACTTATTAGACCTATCTGGTTAAATGGAAGGATACACCACAAGAGGATGCTACATGGTTGACTGAAATAGTGATTTTGAAAGTTGGGTACACTCATAATTCCATCCCAACTCATAGCCCAAATTAATCAAGTTTGATCAATAAAATGGTACAATCAGAGTTATAAGATTTTCCTAGAGTAAACACCACAAAAACATCTTATTTATGTACCCATTTTGTTACAGTTTCTTTGTCATCAAGCCTAATTAGGCTTGTTAGGTCTGCATAGACATAGGACTATCACATTATGCTGGAGTAGGCTTGTTTGTTGATTGTTAAGAAGTTGTTTTAGATGTTTGAGACACATTGTATTGACACCTTCTGCCTAGTCAAAGATTTGGTGTTTTGTGTTTTCTAACAAAGTCAATAAAGGCATAGTTTGGTAAGACTGTCACATACAAAAATGACTATTTTGGTACAACTTGAGTGTGATAGTAAGTAGTTTACAATTTCTATCTGTGAGTTCGCAGTACAATTAGGCAGGGTTGGTAATCATTGGGATGTGAAAGGGTAATAGATCAGTGAAGTGAAGAGAGACTTTCAAAGAGTCATTGAAGTAGGGTGAGTTTGGGAATACCTCTCTATAGTATTAAGACAAATCAAAATCAATCCTTTTTTTTAGTGCTATTAGGAGATTTTAAGGTTATTGAATACTTGTAGATTCCTTGAAGGACAGAAGGCATCATGAGACTAGCAATTATTCCAATGATCCAAGATTCTAAATGCATTTTTCATAATTTATTTTAATGGTTGGGTTATGTCTTAGTTTTTAAATGATTGTTTTAATGATGTAATCAAGGGGACAAATATTAGTGTTGTTGATACAATAATGATTTGTTTATAAATTAAGGTTAGTTGAGGAGTCAGTTATGGGAAGTTATTGGGTCTATTCAGTCTTTGCAAAGTTATATATACAATGCTATATGTCAAATATGTCACAGGTTATCATTTAATTAAATTAAGGAAAGAAACTTAGCTATATCTATATTTTAAAATATCACAAGTACAACATCTTACTGATATACACATTTTTTTTACCATCCTATATATCTCCTAGTAAAGCATCTTTTTTCATAAAATAGTTTTTATGGGAGACATATATGTTGAATTGGTCCTTGATTTAGTGCTCATTACAAAATATAGAAAAACAAGGTTTTACCAATTCTAGTGGGCATAGATGAGGATTTTTGCATGGTCCTTGTTGCCGACAATGCACTAGGCAATACTGGACCACCAACTGAAGGAGGAGTCTACACTTCATCATGAGCTGAAGAATACAATATTGTTAGCAAAGAAATTTGTGATGGATAAAGATAAAATGGGATACTAGCTAGAAATATCTACAAAAAAGGTAAGTGTTATAATGTTGATGAAAACAAACAAAGTGTTACTTACTCAAAGGTTATGCACGACAACCCTCACCATGTTCATCATGTGATGTCGCAACTAGCACATATGTCTATACAAGAACACATAAAATTAGAGATCATGATCCATAAGATACTATAAAATATTAATATCTATTGAACTTCTATTATTTCTTTAGTTGAATTACTACTTACTTTCAAAGATTGGATTCTACAGTCCAATTCTGTTCTCAGTGCCTCTTTCTCCTTATTTCTGTCATCCTCAATGATAATGTTAACAAGTTCATTAGTGTATCTTTTCTTAATTTTTTGGGTGATGAACATAGGGTCAGCACTAAGGGTGATTTCATGTAGATATGATGCCCGTATCTCAGATCGCATTTGATTAGCAGTTGTTCTAGCTTTTTCCTATCATTTGTGACATCAAATATCAATTAAATTTCATCAAAATAACTCCAAAGCCGTAAAGAAAAGAACATAATAATACAAAATTTGTTTCTATATTAACATTAAAATTTACAATAATTAATGTTTACCTCTGCTAAAGGCATCTGAGATGGTGGATTCATATTGCCCTATGAAAAAATTAGTAAGTCTAAGAAATCAGCAATGAAATTAAAGTAATAGACTTACCAAAAAAAAATTAATAATAAAGTAGATTGTATATGTAAATAATTTTTCTTAAGTTAAAATTTTAGTGTAACTAATGTGTATATCTAAAAAAAATATTTGACATTGATCCTACCTAGACATTTCATTGATCATCATGATCTTCATCCATGTTGTCATCATCATCATCATCATCATCATACTTTTCACTTTGATCATTATCATCACACCACCATCTTCATCGCCATCATCATCATCTTCATCACCATCATCATCATGACCATCATTGCCATGATCATCACCATCTTCATCACCATGATCATTATCATCATCAGCATCATCATCATCATTATCACCATTATCATTAGCATAACCAAAATCATCACCATCTTCTTCTTCTTCATCACTGGGTAACTGTCATTCCTGATAATAATTTACTTCCTCTTGTGCTTCTTCAATATCTTCTTCTTTGATCACATTATACTTTATTGACCTTCCTCTTGGGTCATGTGTAACAACAAATGACCAACCTAGTTTGTGTGGAACACCAAAGTAAAACACTTACTAACATTGGCTTGGAGGAACATAGGGCTCATCTCCAACTGACTCAAATGACCTTGTATTAATCATAATAAATCCACTATCATGTTCAATAATAGTCCTATCAAAATCATTTTGATTTGGTCATAACCTGAACCATTTGATGACAAATAGCACTATTTTGAATGAATTAAAGTCACACTCAAGTATATCATCCAAAATGCCATAGTATCAATTTTTGGATTGTTGAGGATGTATGTTAGTTCTAGATGAAATATTGGTGACTGTGAAGACAACACGTCTCTTGAAATCACACATTTTCTTCATTTCATCTAACTTTTTCATGCAAAATTTATAGCCATGGTAGTACATAGCTTTGTAGTGTTTGACTTGCAATTATTCAAAAATGTCAAGATTATTTGCATCGATCTATGAGTTGATATTAAACTTATGTCTCATGATTATTAATCTTATGTGTACCTTTGTATCTCTTAAGACATGTATTAGATCAAGTACCACTGGCATAACATTGGGATCTCCATTATGATGAGCTTCTTTAACCAATGATGCAACACCATCCCATGTTAATGAGCGACCATTTTCTTGAGACTATTCAATCCATACCGTCATCCAATCAAGATTGTTTGCAATATACAAATGTAGTGCATCCCACTCATGACCAACTATAAAGAAGACAATTACACTAGTTAGAAACAACTTATATATATTGATGATGGATAAGAATTATTAAACTACAAAAAAAAAATTATAATTACCTCTCACCCTCCTCAATCTACCTTTACCCATTAGGTACTCCCCTTCAAATTTTTCATTAGAGTTGGGATCCCAAATGCAATCTACATAGATATTTGCTACAAACTTTGGAGGATATTCACTAATGTACACCATGGTCTAGTATATCATATATCCCTCTATCATAGAACCCTTAAGACGTGCTCTTTGTCAAACCAAGCCCTTTATAAATTTCAAGTGCCTCTCAACCATCCATATTGATCTAGCTTGTATAAGTCCACACAATTCAATCTCCTCAACTTGATGTATGAGGTAGTGTTCTTGAGCATTGAAAAAGGTTGGAGGTAAATACTTTTGCATTTCACACATAAGCTGTGAAATTTTTATCTTCCAATATTTTATATATTTTTTTATCAATTTCTTTAGATGATAATAACCTAAAATATATTCAACACACAAAAACACATAAATGCGATTTCAAATAAAAAGCTACAAATCTAAGAAAAATTACTCCTAACCTCATGTATTTTCCAAGATCGTATATAATTTGTTTAATACTATTGTCAAATTATTGTAGAAGGGATAGAGGTAGGACGAACTACAATCGTTAAAAAATGATCATTTCAATATTTTATTAAATAATGCAATAGGTACTACATTCAATCTTACAAATATACTATAAATAGAGAACATGACTTACCTTGATGAAGGTATGCTAATCATGTGTTTTCAACTCTAGCCCAAAATCACCTTTTTCTGATAGAAGATTACTTATATTTGCAGCAACTCTTGTTGGAAAATTTTCTTTTTTATGACTTCTTTTAATGCATCACTTTGTTGCTCCATTAATAACTAAGGAAGGGCACTTGTATTTTTGCGGTCTTCATTGCTACTTGATTCAATGAAAGCTTTTAGTGCATGATTTGATTGATGAATGTCAATACAAATTTTGGCAATTTTTTCTCTATCATGCCTTCCATCCAACATTTGCCATAATGTCTCTATTACATTCTTTCCAATATGCATAGCATCAAACAAATGCATGATTGGAAGATACTTGTAGTACGATAACCTACTAAATTGAGTAGGATAGCTTTTCATTCCTCTAGAAAGTTGGTCATTGATGCCTTGATGACCTTCAAAAGCATTAATTACAGCATTAGTAAATATAAGACAATATCAAAATACAAATTTTAAACTTCGAACAACAAATTGGACATTACCTTGACAATTTAGTCGATCGTATTCCAACTTCCATAGATGAGGTGTCATTTTTCATGGCCTTGATGATGTCTCTTCTTTCCCCTTGAAAAGTTTCTTTTTGAAAATTTGATACCTATGATTATTGTGGAGAAAGTGTCTAAACTCATTAAACACTTGCTTTCCTAAACTTATCAAATAATGGGATTTCATCTTCGGACCACAAACTGGACATGCAAATTTTTCCTTTGTCTGAAGACCTAAAAGATCATGTGTAATTGGATCATGTACAATTATCATGAACAACTTAAGCATTCGATAGTAATGTGTGAGCACTATAACAAATCAAAAATATGTGATCTTAACAATATAACATACTGCAAAAATGAGTTAGCCCAGGGGCATCATGTATTGTCCATACAAGCATTGCATGGACTTGAAATTGTCAATGTCCTATCAGTCTAGAGATGTCATACATAGTGATGTCATTCTATAACTTCAATAGCTCATCAATAAGAGGCTCAATATACACATTCATATCTTTAACTTTGTATTTACCTAGTAATTGAATGAACATAAACATTACATAATTATTATGACCATTTTCATGCACTATTTATAAATTAATTTAGATAACTATAAAATGAAAAAATACCTGGTACAATCATTGACAACATTATATTCTCCCTCTTTATGGAAATTCAAGGAGGAATGTTATTGTTAATAATAAAAAATAGGCCACACTATATAAACAGATCTCATATCTCCATATGGATTGACACTATTTGTTGCCAATGAAAGCTTCAGATTATGAGGTTCTTCTTTAAAGTGTGACCATGTTTCTTCTATCTTTTTAAATGCAAAACCATCAATAGGCATTCGTATAATGTCATCTTGACTTCTATTGAATGCATGGTAATCCATAAATTGTGCCAAGCTAGTGCACTTGAATAATCATTGAAGATGTGGAATAATGGGAATGTAACAAAGAACCTTGTGAGGCACTATTTTTGTTATTTGACTTGACTGATATCTACTAATATGACAATCAGGGCATTCTATTGTGAAATAATATTGTTTATGATATAGAATGTGATCATTGGGACATACATGTATTGTATGATACTTCATTCTAATCTGATTCATAAGGTTAGATAATTCTCAGTACGAATGAGGCAAAATGTTTGATGGTGGAAAGAGAAACTCACTAATCAACCTACAACAACAAATATGCATTGTTAATATAATGAATAGTAATTGTATGCTAACATTGAAGATGAAAAAAATGACATACCTTAGCATACATGACATTGCTACATTGGATATACCATTCATAACCTTTAAGTTCACCAACAACACTATAGCTAAGAGTAGAGTTGTTTGGGAGCCTTTGTATAAGGGCTCGTGTGCTTTCTCAAGTAAAGGTATATCAAGACCATCTTCATCATCATTATTAGATTCCCTAGTACCATCATTATGAGTCTCTTCATCACCTACTCCGATACCATCTTCTTCCATGGAAGTGTTATCCTCAGCTTGGATATTTACACCTATATGTTCCTCCAGTAGGAAATCCACATTCAGCAATGGATGAAAATCATGGCTCCCTTCAATGTGACCATGTTGCCTACAATGACTCTGGGTTGTTGTGATTAGAATTATTTGATTCTTTAAGCCCTTACACTTTTTGCAAGGGCAATAACATTTATCAAGCTTTCTTCAAAACTAAGCCCCCAATGCAGCCATTGTCTCATTACTTTGTTCTGGGTTCATATTATCAGGCATGGTCTTTCTTTACAGGAAAATATATCTGCAAATAAATTGGACATGTTGTAGTTAATTTTTATATCTGCACATATGGAAAATGTGGAGTCATATCACTTTATCAAATATGGCTTGAATACAAATTGGAACCCACATATGCCCAACAAACACATTCTTTAGCTCTATTAGATACTATATGACTTTATTTTTAAATAGTCTAAATGTGAATTCTACTAAATTTAATTATTTTTCTAAATTCACTAATGCAATTCAATTGTACTCTTTCTATTAAGGCAACCCATTTTTGGGGTTTTCTTCCAATGATATTCTACTATTTTTTAGCAATTTAATTATTTAATATTTAAATAAATAATTTTTTATTTCTATTATCTTGTTAGAACATTTGACATTTTTCACAAATGGGGAACCTCATCCCTATTTAACAAATTCGAAGCCTAGACCCATGAGCACATTTGACCACCAAAGGCAACCACACACAAAAATTTAGAATCACAAATTTATTCAAATTTGCAAAAAATATTAAGTTCAGAATATCACATAAGTACTAATTAAATTCAAAATACCACACAACATCTTAAAATTAACTGAACTACCATAAATATTTAAAAGACTATAATGCAAATGAGTTAAATGTCATGAAAAATGTCCAGCTCTACAATGTCAATTTAAAGATTCTCCAATAGTTAGAGGGAAATGTTCTAACTTCATTATTAAAATTAAAAATAATAATGTCAATAAGTACCCAAAAGCCTCAACATCACATGTCTTCAAAAATCTCATCATCATCATCAATACTATGTTATGTTCTTTCTCCCTATTGGATTTTTCCTTCTTTCTATTGGATTTTCCTTCTTTATCTCTATCTTTGGTTAAAGCTAAACCCAAAGAAGGGGTCCCTTTATAGAAAGTTTTTAGTTATTTGTTTATAAAATTCCTATTTGAGTCTCACCTCTTAGTCAAGTCTGACTCCCTTACTAGTGATCACCTAGTGAAGCATAACACTTCCTCTATATCCAAAAACAATTTAGTTGCTAAAGCATAAGAGTAGAAGTATCTACCAACATTTGATAACCATTTCATTACCTGATAAAAGTGAATGGAGTGAGGTTTATTACAAAAGAAAAAGGTATGAATGAATGGAGAAATCCAATCTCTAAAAAGCCTTAGTTCCATCATTATTTTATTTTTTCTTTTATGGCTGAATCAAATCAAGATCAATATGAATCCTAAAATGAAGAGAATGTTAGATTAGGAGAATTAAATAGGAAAAATTATTTGGGGAATATGAAAGGAGACATTTCAACTTTCAAATATTGAGATATCTCAGGAACAATCTACTACAAATTTGGAAATGTCTGTTATACCGTAGGGCCTAAAATCAAGTTTTCAAGCTTCATCCTTTTACATTTACAACAAACACTAGGATTGAGGTATAAGACCAAGGTTGAGGTATACGACTATCCAATAAAGTATAACACTTGAAGTGAAGACCTAGAGAAAGAATACTATACTATTCTGTCTGTAATAATCTTCATATGAAGATAGCTATGAAGGAAGAAAATCAATATAAATAGGTATAATCCAATGGATATAGATCCCCTTGGGAAAGGTCCAAATATTCATGCTCTACTCATTTTAAAGCCTCATAGCTACAAAAGTAACTGTTGCTAATCAGGCTATCTGTTACTTCCTTAGATATTTGAATAACCCTATAATTAAGCCTCGAATTTTATCTCTAGTAAAAAGATCTTAAGAGCCTAATCTTTATAGAAATAACACTAACCCCTTTTAAATCTAAATCTCTTTTCACCAAAAATTTTTAGAATCCTAGTTTCAACCAAACAAACTTAGAAGCAGAGTAGATATAGATTAATAATCACAACATTTATAATAAACCCACATTGAACAAATGGGAACTTACTTGTTAAGTGCAATAAACACAACATTGAGAACAATTAAATGCTCCCATCACAAGCAACCATCCAATAATGACCAACCTACCATAAATAGTAAATCTTATCAAGATGGGAAAAAAAAAAAAAAAACTAAAAGCCTACTTTTCATAAAGCATATTAAAATTTTGAAGAAACCAAAATAAGGCTTACCCACATATAATATGCTTAAAGCCAAGAATAGTCAATATTTTTAGTTAGTCACTATAAGTAGTGTGTGGATTACCTGAGTAGCAAGTGCATGAAGTGGTAGAGTACTGAAGCTACAAAGAAACAACCCTACAAATTTGTTCATCAAAATAATAGACATAAGCTATGTCCAAAGGACCCTAAGAAAATCTTAGAAATTAGTGATAAAATAATCAATTTCATACCCAAAAATTAGACATACATAGACAAGCATGTGATTCTTAAGATAACATGAATTATATCCAAATTGCTACTACATTTATTAAAGACATTAAAAATAAAAAGTGATTACAAAGATATCATAAAATAATTTTACAATAGATAATGTAGAAATTTTTTTGGTAATATATAATAAAAAACCAGGAGCTCCTATAGATATGTGTATTCTAATCCATACCCAAAATCAAAAGAATGAAGCCAGCTCAAATGTATTCTCCAAAATCACACACTAAAGAGAACACATTGTTATCCCAACCCAATTCAATGCCATAGGGATTAAGAGTAAAGACAAAAGCAATCTGTAGCATTTTATATTTGGAAAAGTATGAAATGGATCAGAGAAAGAAGCAACTCTAGCTTGTTAAACCAAAACAATTCACCCTGTGGCTTGATCTTTCAACTAGATAAACATCCACTTCTAGTCACATTCTCTAGTGCAAGTGTTGCAATAAAATGCTACAGCTTTGTCCCCACAACAAGAACAAGCTACAATAGACACATAATATGTGGGAAAAGAATTAATTCCATCAAGAAGAAATATTTATAAATTAATTTAGATAAGGAGAGAAATCATTAATGAAAATAAGAAATAAATTTAATCTCCTTTTATCCTCTCTTCCTTTTCTATTATGAAGATAATTGTAAGTTGTATGAAGATAAGTCTTTCTAATTCCTTTCTCATCCTCTTAGAAAGTGAACAGAGGGTGTGGGAGATAGAGGGGACAAAGGGCGGGCATAGATGGATAGACAACACATTGAATTTTGGCATCCAATATAATTGAAGCGACTACAATTTATGAAATTAGAGCATTGTTATAGTTCAATAGATGGAAGAACTACACTGAACAACTAGATTAATCAAATGCATGAGCTATCCTTTTGTGAAATTTATCATTGAAGGATGAGAAAGGATAGGAAACTCCCTAGTTAAGTACTATCAGGCTAGAATAATATTGGGATAGGTGATCTCTTAGAATGTACATGTGCTTCACCTTTGTGAGCATCACCTAGATGCAATGAGTGCCAAGTGATCCATTCATTCTCATGAGAGATGGGTTCATGTGAACCATTACTCATGAAACATGGGTTCATGAGTTTGACTCATGAAACTACACAGTTGAATCCTAATAGTATCACAATTTCACTTTATGTGGAAAATATCTCCTACTCGTGCAACTATATAGTTGAATCCTGATAGTATCACAACTTCACTTCATGTGGAAAATGTCGCCTACTTATTAATTAAAGCACAATAGTGTTCCTTATAGGAGACATACACATGGCTATTAAGTAGAAACATATTTGGTTTTGACTTTTTTCTTGATACTTTGGAGACTTTTCTTGACATCTAGAGGTGATTTTTATTGCTATGGGATAATTTTAATGTTTATGATCTCTCATCATTTTATTAATGCGCTTTTAAGCTTTTATCAACTATGCAAATCATAAAAAGTGCAAATGTTCCTATTATTCTTAATGCAGGAGGCATGGATGATCCTATTCTTGAGGACCTCCTTAAGTTGGTTACTATTCTAAGTCCAAATGAAACTAAGCTACTCCGATTGATAGGAATGCCTACTAAGACTATTGATCAGGTTGTTGAGGTAGCTAAAAAATTACTCAAAATGGTATTTTTCTATAACCTATTTTTTAAATTAAAGCTTTTGAGTCTATTTTGTTGAAAATGCCTTAGCTTTCTACCATAAGACTGACTATATTTATGAGCTTTTAACAATCTAATTAGTTTGAATTAATAGGGTCTTAATCAAGTTCTCATGAAATGGGGAGGATAGGGATCAATCCTTGTGACTGAAGATGCTCCTCCAATAATAAAACTTGCTATCCTGGCTCCTGTGGCACTAGACACAATAGGTGCAGGAGATACTTTTATTGCTACATTTTTTCTTGGTCTATTGGAGAAGAATTCACCATTAGATAGTATCAAGTTTGTAGGTTGTATTCTTATATTTAATTCAAAGTACCATCCTAGGTTTGTTGGTGTTGGTGTTGAAATTGTGATGTTTTGGCTTGACTGGGGTAGGTATATTGCAAGATCATTTGGAACTATAACATTATTTATGACTATATGATGTGGTCTAGACTCTAGACTGTTCTATCTTTGTGAGATATTGATGGCTATTTCTGCATTTGAGCGAGTTAGTTTTCAAGTTGTTTCTAGAAAATATTAAATTCATCACTTTATTAGTAAGTTTTGGTGAAGTTAAAACATGCATATCTTTCAAGATGATACATGGAAATTCAAATAGATTGAGTTTACATGAAATGAGTTGTAAATTAGTCTATCAAAGTACTTAGGTATCATTCAATCTTTTGAATTAATTGAAAGTTTATCATAGGCGGGAAATTGCAATTTATTGGTGACAGCAACAAAAAGACATTGGAAGCTTGGGTCACCAAATTTTAATTGTGTTTCTTTTTATTTTCCCATTAAGGAAAATTTTCTTTTGGGCTCTAGTTTTCATAATTTTTGTTGCCTTAAACTCTTATCTACCTTGCTTTCCTACTGGGCATGCCTTGTTTTCCTCTATTTGCAGTAGGGTTGTTCACATAACTACTAGATGGGTGCCTTTCACAGGAAGCATCTTTGCTCGAGTTATCACAATAAATACAAAAATTGTTGAATGCTTTGAATTATGTTTCATATTACTTCATTTTTAGAGGGATATCAAATATGTACTCAAGAAATATATAAAGCTACAAAAATTGTGTCTTTCTTTCTTTCTTTCTTTGTATTTTATATTTTGTATAGATCTTTCTACTAAGAAACATAGAAATGGATGTTTAACATATTTATTTGAATTATTTTGAACCTTTTGTATTGGTTGTTCTGGCAACTACAACAACATCTGTATGTATTTAGATCAAAAGTGTCATTACAAGCATGCCCGAGAGATCAAAAGTATCAAAAGTTTTGTAGGGTTATGGCATGTAATTTTTTTAAGACTCTAAGGTCTACATGTTTTTTTTGCACTTGGTTTCTTCATTTACATTAGAGAGGTACCTTGATCCTTTTTGATGACTTAGTAATTATGGTGTCTATCATTGCCATAAGTTCATTATTTGGAGTAGGATGATTATTACTTTTAGAATGATGTGAAGCTCTTGTGTATTTTCCTATTTTGTTTTATCAGTTTTTGTTTTCATATTGCAAAAGAGATAGAGAATATATGCTTGGACATAGTAGTTAGACCTTAAAAACATATAGCAAAGTACCATAAAAAGCATTGTTAACAAAGGGAGTAAGTGACGAAGACAAGATTTTATCATGAAAGGACAGTCATAACTTGAGTGTAAGAGGGCTCCTACACTATCAACCATGAAAGCATCCTAAAGAAGAAACAAGAAGAGACAATGCCAAAGCATGTGCTTTCAAGAGGACAGTAAAAAAGGACTTTAAATGCATAGTATATTAGCTCGTGTGACACTTTAAGGAGGAGGTATCTATGGGAGCAAAGACAAGGAAAACATGGAAGGAATAGAGGATTGTCTTATTGTAATATTAGTGTGCGAAATATTGAATTGAAGATAATATTTTGATCATGGCATCACACCTAACTAACTTATGAAGAAGCATGCTTAGTTACTAAAGAAAAAGAAAAAGAAAAAAAAATGAAACTCACAATGGCTAAATGATTAGATGCATAAAGTGACAATCTTTTAAATATAATGACAAACTTTTACTTATAATTATTTTTCATTCACATTATTGGAAAAAATTACAACTCAAGGGCTAAATGATTATTAAGTATAAAGGTAATTTTTATACATCCTGCATCAAACACTCATAGAACCAATGTATACCATGCTTATTATTACTTCTCAATGTGCCATGAAACATTACATACAAAAAGCTAATCTTGCTTTAGATTTTTGTGACAGAAAGGCATTCAAAATGCTTTCCATGTCCAAAGTTTTTTTCCCACAAAATGATCGAGATCTATTAATATTGCACAAGAGAACTATTCATATCTTCATGTTAGGTAGATCAACAACCATGGATTTCCTTTTTTTAGGCTTTCAGTTTATATCTTGCATCTGATTAACAAAAAATGAAAAGAGATTGGATGATCATAACAATGGTAGGTTTGTTGCATTCAAGTTGGCTTATGTGTGGCTTATGTCCCACAAACTTTATGCGATATATGAATGCAACAGAGTGTAACTACAACAAAATAACTAAGAAATTGTTGTGGTGGTTTATTTTTATTCAACTACACATTCCATGCAACTACCTGTCAGGGATCCATGACTGTAGTATCATAATGAGTTGAAACTTCTTTTACTCCACTTTAACCCAAAACAAAGGCATATATTTGTTCAATAATGTTCATGGTTTTGAAAATGCATATTAAACAATTTTCAACCAAACTAATTTTACAAATACAACTATAAGATTGAGCAATTTTCTAAGAACATACATCCAACTAATTAAGCATATAATCAAAACTAGGAATCAAAAGGAATAAAATATGATCAAACCAAAAAATTTAACAATCCTACACATTAAACAATCTCAATTACAAATGCACTTGAGCATAGGGTAGGGACAATAAAACCATCTAGTGAGCTACCCAATAATACATGCTCAATTTAATCAACTTCACGCATGAGAGATATTAAGAATATCCCACATCATTTTGATGATGACATCCATCTTAGTTCCTCAATATGCAACTACAACATAACTAAAGCAAAGACAAACCATTACAAAATGAAGAAATGACATCAACTCAGCACAAGTGAAACTTGTACTTTCACAAATGAAATTTAAAAAGAAGGTAAGTTCTATATCTTTCAATCCATCAATTATTGGTCTGGTGATATAAGAATCTCCATCTTTACACAGAGAAGATAGAGGAAATTATAAGAATATATAAAAAGAGCCAGCCAAAAAAAAATGATCATTTAGAATGTATAAGAAAAAATCTAAAATAATGGAGTTTTTGGTTGTAGAAACCAAATCCTTACTAATAAAACTATAAGAATTTGGAGGAAACAATTTGGTTTTATTAAAAAAAGATAAATAAAATCTACCAAATAATTAGGGGAATTTTTTTTTGGAGAAAATAGAAATGAAAGATTAGTAGAAATATAAAGCATGCCTGATAACCCTCAATTCATAAATTTGAAGATGAAACCCTCTAAATACTTATTCTATTCACCTTCCTTTTATAGAGGTTGAAAAGCCAAAGATTCCACTCCATTTTCAGATGTTTTATTCACATAAATGCATAATGTAAAATGTCACATTAGTCTTACTTGTCTATTGTCTTTCCAAATACTTACAACTACTTATGAAGGTGAATTGAGGTTCTTCTTTTCTCTGCATTTGCAATTATTTTATCCTAATATACATGGAATGAATGGTCTACATCAATCTAGGAGAATCATGTATTTGCAAAGCAATTAATAGGTGTCATGAATTTCACAATTTCAACAATCAAACCTATTCCAATTCATAATTATAATGGAAAGAAAACATATTGCATCTAAGGTATAATTCATTAATATTATCAGCAGTATTGGAACAATACTGTCTATCTTTCTTAATAGAAAATGCTCATTATTAGTTATATGTCTCTCTATGATATCAAAAAAGAAAATTGTTAGTCATTCTTCAAATATATAAAATAAAATCCCCATTACCAATTAAATAAAATTTTATATTATCCATCTCATTAAAGTCCCTACCTTGGCAGAGCTATCATATGCACCACTATTGGATTTATTTTATGAAAACCATCCAAAGTTAAAAACAATTATTCATCTTTCTATTGTTCTAGAAGTTCAAAAAAGTGTATTGATTTCTAATTTATTTCCAAGTACATTTCAAGAAAAATGAGCACAAGTTAATTTCTCTCCCTTGTAAGAAGGATCAATGTTGTGTTATATTTAGTAATTGCGGTAAACTGACTGATTAGAGCGGCTTACTATTTTTCTATTATTAGTGGTTTCAAAAATACCCATTTGGAGGGGGATTCAATGATTATCATAAATGATATTGAAAGGGAAAACATTGCACCATGGCATTTACAACTGATTATTTTGGTGGTTAAGGAAATTCTTTAATAGGTAGAAAATTTAAAAGTCTCACATATTTGTAGAGAGGGTAACATGGCGGCGGATGAACTTTCCAAATGGGCACTACCATTGGAGTGGGAAGTTAAATATAAATTTGAATATCTTAGGACAATAGTCCTTGTAGTCCAGATATGCAAACAATATTATAAGTTATGATGTGTTTGAAGTTGATGAGGTGGTGAAAGATGTATGTTGGAGGCAATAGTAGTAGCATGTCAAACTCTTTGTGAAGCTAGGTGGCTTTTTCAATCTAAGGACAATCTTTTAATGATTGCATAATCTCACATCAAGTAACAACGACAACATCTATGGTCTTTTCTAGATTGACAAAGGAAAGTAATGTCTTTTCACCACATAGAGAATGCAAGTGAAATCACATATTACTATTTGTATTGTAAACTACTAGAGACAATCATTAAAGATCAATGTGGCCTCTTTCCTATTATAAGACGATGTTTTTTCACAATTTTTCTCACAAGTGGTTGGCTGTGTTTAACCAATTACTAGTCTTGGTACATGAGTCTAATATCTTTCAACAAAAACTCAATAAAATCATGAGAAGAACATAAGAGAGTGTGGAATACATCTAATGTCACATTCTAGATCATTCCTACATCAAACTCACATTGTAAAAAAATACTACAACTGACTATCTTAGATTGTACCTATGGAATAGCGGGCAGTTAATAGAAAAAAAACTTGCTTTTATTGCTTCCAGAACTTATTATATATCTTCTTCGACCAAACACCAACTCCTCCTCCCTCTAATATTTAGTGACAAGCAAAAAGAAGGCTGATTGTTCTACAACAACCAAATTACAATAAAAAGCTCTCTTGGGACCAATTTCTAAGTAGAGAATGAAGGGTCTCTTAAAGGGGTAAAAGCATAGACCTATGTCACCATTTATGATACCAAAACCTATTTTGGTCAAATCTCATTTCTCTATCAAAACTCAATTTTTTTCAAAAACTAAAAATACCCTTTTATAGATCTCAAATTCAATATCATCATTATATAAATTTTTGAGTGCTTTGATTAGTTATAATATGTTATAATTTCAAAATATTATAAGTCGATATTTCAACATGTCAGAAGATGCTCCCTCAAAAAAGGAAAAAAATAGTAAATCATATCAAAAAAATTTAAAAATTATATTTATCTCTAAAGGAGATAATCCTCTTCATGAATATGTAAGTTTTTTTCAAGAAGGTATAGATTTGATAGGGATGTTTTGACAGGAGGAAAAAACTATTGGATTCTAATAAGGTCAAACTTGAGTACTTATAAAAAAGAAAATATACATCAAAAATAATTATTTCTTTTTTTTTTCACTAGCTATACATGTCATCTATAAGATATTTTCAAAAAAATAAAAGAAGAAGATGATTTCAATATACTTGTTTGATGGGAACTACACCCTATATTTTTGACAGTTAAAAAAGGGACTTCAAAATAAAATAAAATGAATAAATTCTTACTCAAGAAAATTATAAAAATTATAGGCATAAAATTCATCCAATTCTACACATTTCATCAGTTTACATCATCTTCATATTTTAAACACAAATACTATTTTTTTTGTCATTAATGTTGAATTCTCACATTCTGATATTCCATTTCTTTATCAAAGGTGACATAGGTTTATTTTTTCACCCAAAGATTAAAGCTAGATGAGTTGTGGAGGTTGTTCTCAATGTTGTGGGAAGTAAATTCTAGAATCATTGGCGATAGAAACTCAAAATTGACATAATTTCCATGGTGTTTGTATGGGGGCTATAGTTGGTAGTTGAAGAGAACATGGTGAAATAGGTCAAAAATTATCTACTTGATGGGGGAATCCTATTGGGAATGGACTCCATCTTAGAATTGGTGGTCCCTAAAATGGGAACTAACATTTTAGAGTGTTACGAGGATGAAAATGTTGCAATGAAATAAGGGATCATTTCTTTCATCAAGTGGGTGGGGAAGAATGACTAGGATGCTTACATGAAGAAGTGTTGGGAGGCTTGGTTCAAACACATTAGTGAATGGGTTGCCACAAGCCCTTGTGCTTCAAAGAAACCCCCAAATCTTGTTCACCAACACACAAAACTAGGGCTGCACAAAACCAAAATCCTTTTCAATTGTACCACAAATTCATGAAGCAAATTTTCAAAAACTCAAGGCTAGGATTTAATGGGCATCATAGAAATGCCAACATAAGTTGATACAATTGATGGAACATTGTGAGGATTCCTTCTTTATCATGCAATTCAGTCAATGCTTGCAAAGAAAAAATATATATATATATACAATGTTGAAAACCTATCTTGAAAGCCTATCTCTAGCAATACACAACACACAAGGACCCAATTCAACCTACCAAGAAAAGTGTTCTAGACGTACTCTTGTCTTTGATGTAGAATAGTCGAAACCCTTCTACAGTCATGTTACAATACCACTGATGCACCAACCACTATCACTAACACACTTTACCTTCAGTATCCCCCTACATAGCAACACCAACCACCATGTGTCTCTGTTGCCAACAACCCTAGCCCTACACCTCAACACTCCCCACCTTAACCCGTTGCCTAAAATTATAGGGCTTCTGTAGCCATGAGTAATGAAGATGGCAATACAATAGTATTGATTCAAGGTGTTGATCACACAATGGAACCCTTCTGCAACCGTAAGTAATGAAGATGGAAATACAATAGTGTTGATTCAAGGTGTTGATCGCATGAAGGAACCCTTCTATAGCCATGAGTAATGAAGATGGCAATACAATAGTGCTGATTCAAGGTGTTGATTGTACAAGTGTTAAACCTAGCTCATTCCACCTATATGAATTAAAAATTGGATGAAAAATAGCAAAGCTTATAGTATCTATATTTAGGTTAGCTATTATAAGTATTAACAAGTGATAAGTGAGGGGCACCTATGACTTTTTGGGCAAGTCTTTATGTATATATTTTTTTCCACAAAACTAGGGTTAAACACACATGTCTTCCATTAATGAATTTATTTATGAAATGCTACAATATGGCACATTACATACAATATAAAGGAAATGTGTTGATCATAAACTAAAATGTACATCTTATCAAGGATGACACTTAATTTGTTTTGAAAACTACCTTAATAAGTCTTACATTTTAGTTTATGAATTAGCTTAAAAGTCTAAATCCTAGAATACTCAAAATTACCTTTATTAGTCCTACTTTTAGTTACAATTTAGCCACTACTCAATATGAAAATATGTAATATCGTGTGATTATGTCAGAAAAAGTGGTAATGTCTTTAATCTTCCTATTGTAATACAATAATAATATATGTTTCTCTTTATTAGAAAAATATATTTGATATTTATAATTTATAAACTACTAAATAATCTCTCTTAAACCTCTTAATATGATCAAAACCAACTTAATGGTATTTTTCTCTATCTAAATAGTAGTTTAGGTACCAAAAAGTCATAATAAAAATATAACTATAAAATGTTTATCTTTATTTAATAGATATTTAAAATATCAATTAAATCATGCGAGGTTTAGGTAGGTGGGTTCATTCAAATTCTAGGTTTATACAATTTAGAAAATATGTTTCATTTTTTTCCTCATGAGATTCAATTTTTAGGTAATGCACAAAATGGATGGAGGTTTCTAGTGATGCAAAAATGAACTAAATAGACAACACTACTCATATGCAATTGAAATGTTGTCACCCAGTAACAAATATGTACAATAATGCCATGTTAGCCAAATAATAGACTACAACACTATATTGAGAATTTTGTGATGTCTATCATTAACCTCTCCAATAAATTATTTTTAATCTCAAGACATTAAAATTTCTTCCATTTTAGATTTGAGGCATATCTTTCACCTAAATCAACCATTCATTAATTGACACAAATTTAAATACTTTCTATTTTGTATGATTATTTGTATATCTTGATATTTATTGAAGATCCCACTTTTCATAACTTATTGATTAAGGTGCTTCTCCCATTAATTTTCCATCATCCTTTCTATATATGGTAGTATTAGCTTCTTATTTTTTTTATAAAATACATGCCCATGTCGGTCAAAATTTTGACCAACACAGGCATGGATTCAAAAAAAATCATATTTTCATCGCACATTGCGACCAATTTGACCCCATTTTAATAATCTTCAAAATTTTTGGTCTAAAAATGGGTTCAAATGTACTAGTGCTAATCAGTTACATGTTCCATCATTTTGAAGATATTTATGAGCATTCTTCAGGAGCAAGAAAAAGATCATATTTTTAGCTACAAAGAGAGAGAGAGTAGAGAGATGTTCTTCATCAACAAATGGAAGCTTTTCAAGTAGACAAATGATAGCATTTTTTCTGATATAGGATTGCTTCTTGTCTATGTATTATCTTCTATTCTCTTTCTTTAGAGTTGTTGATGGTTGGTTTTTTCTAGAGTATTGAGTAGAGCTCTAGCTGTGATCCCACTATTCATGCCCAACAATTATCTCATGTAATGAATAAAAAGTAATGAGAATACACATAGTTCTAGTCTATTTAGCAGTCTTATGATTCATTTTCATGCATCCTTTATGTATTTTTTTCAAAGAAATGAATAAAAGTGCAGCATCAAGTTAATCTTTAGTCTGAATCTTGTCTCTTGTTCATGTTGTTTTTGATCTTCTATGATATATGTATAAGGTGCATATTGTCTAGTTGCAATATATTTTAAATTGTATGTCTTGATATGTTTTGAATGTGATTCAAGGAGTTGTGTAAATGCCTAGTTTATCATTGTAGAGTTGTAGATTTCATGAAGGGATAGGTTGAGTACAAGACTTAGAAAGATGTAGATGTCTAACTCACAAGGTGAATGGATATATCTGGAAGTCCTGATACATGAAATGTATCAATGGTTTCCAAGGATGTATGTAAGTGATTTGTGGAATTTCCCAATAGACAAGGCACTAATCAGCTATAGGATCAAAGTGTTGTGTTGTTCATGTCTTGGTTATGTTGAAATCAAAATTATAATCAAATCCTTTTCCCTTTCTATTTAGGAGCTAAAAAGAGTTTTCCTCACTTAGCTTATTTCATATGTCATGATTCTAGCTATTTCATATCTATGTTGTTTGCATAAGTGTTAGAAGATTAAGGGTATTTTATGCTTTGTTAGATTCAAGCGTATGCTTTAGCACTAGTACCATATAAATGAATTTGAGGTACACCCACCTAGGTTTTGCAAAGCCTAAAGTAGAAGAAGAGTTTTTCCTTATAGTTGGCCCTAGTGTTTGAATGGGTATGTTGTAGATGGGAAGTAGCTACCCCTATATGTATTCTATTCTCATCATTAGGTTTTTGAGATGTGACATTTTAAATCACCAACACCACTGAGACCTATGACTATACCTTGCATACCTATAGAATATATTTTTCTTACAATCTAAAATAAAATCAGCCACATCGATTTCTTTTTCAACCAACTCACATCTAGAGCTTTCAAATCCACTCTTTAATGTGTATTTAACCATTTCATATACCCAATTTTTTACTATTTTACTCCCAAGATCTTTTTTACACCCTTCATAGAAACATGTCATAAACTTAGATAAGCCACCATATTGTGAGAACTTCTCATTTAAGCAATAATTTATATTAAAAGAAACATCCATAATCTATAGGACACAAAGATTGATCTAAGAAGTCTCTTGATAGTTTTGGAATCCCATTAGCATTACAATTCTCTAAAATTTTATTATTATGCATAGTAGAATAGATGGAGTGTAATAGTTCATGGTGTATAGAGAACTCCACATGATATTTGCAACAACATGTATTTTTAATATTAAGTGACACATAATAAAATGGCTTCAAATATGCAAAATCCAATGATTTATGCAATGTTTTATTACTCTCATAAAATTATTTGAAAAAAATAGTTTGACTTACCTCCAAATAATGTTTAGGATGTAGAGTGCAGTCTCTAATGCCAATTCTTAACTTCAACATGTCCTTCACATTTCTTAAGACTCTTGAGCTAGAGTGCCAAAATCATGCAATTTCTTACTTAACTTCATCATTTAGCTTCTTACCAAAATGTGGAAGTCTCCCACCATAATAGAATGTATCATTTTGAAGAGGATCATCAAGTCTCTCTAGTGCAGGGACACCTAAGAGCCTAGGAACACCATCAAGGTCACATTGAGGATCCATGAAGGTTATATGATCAAATTATTCCTATAAGGCCATTTATTAATGTAATTGGGCTATTAAAGATATATAGAACTCATCTTGAGTCATTTTGATTAAGTTGTCAAGATGTTGCCATGTTATGCAACTAAGGCCTAATAAAGATATGTAATGGGGGGTATAGTAACTTAATTATCTTAGTAGTATCTTGGGTTATTATTTATGGTCATAAAGTCTTTAAGAGACCATGTCAATGAAATAAAAATTGTTTTCATGTTTCAAGTTGGGAAAAAGTCATTAAAAGTAATTAAAATTGCCAAAATGTAATAAGTATGGCCTAAAGAAGATTAACACCAAGAGGACGTTTTGGGTAGTTAATTGGTTGTTTAGTTGGAAAAAATGGTTCCTTGTCTATTTATGTATTATAATTCCAAAAAAAGTGGTGTGGTAAAGATTTTTGAGAAAGAAGTCAACATAACAAGTTTGGAGATCAATGAAGTTGTTATTTCTACATTTTCCATGTTTTGACAGTTAAAATGGTCTCAATGTAGAGACCATAACTTTTTAATGCACTATTGGATTTATCTATAACTAAAATATGTTTTGTTAAAACTATTTATGAGCCTTCTCACTATATTGATCTTTTATATATTGTCTCTTTAAAAAGTTATTCAATATAAAGTAGATTTCTATCAAATTTGTTTTGTTTCTCTAAGACTACACAATCAGAAAGTTTACAATTTTGGGTATTAGTTGAAGCTTAATAACTCTAGGAGTTTTTTTGTTATAGTTTTTTATATTACCAAAAAAATTCTTTCTTTCCATAATAATACATCTCATCATCTTGAAGGTCAAATAAATTGATTTCATAAAAATGTCTTGAGATAGAAGGAAAATAACATAGGTTGTAGTTTGCATGATTGAGTGTTGTTTTTATGGTGTTGAGCATTCCTTGGGGTGAGATTTATAAACCTATCAGATGTTGAAACCTTTGACTTCACATTCAAGGAATCATTTGCATCAAGTGGTATCAAAGCCCAACAAAAGGTCTAGGTTTGGGGTGAAGAAGATATAAGATTTGGAAGGTTGAAGGTCCTTCATTGAAGCCTTGGAGTTGAATTAACCTCCTTGTCTTTTCCAAAGTGGTGGTTGAAAACTAGAAGAATCATAGGATACAAAAGATGTCCCTAACAAGGTTAGAGAAGGAGATGTAATATGCTTTCAAAGAGTATTTGGCTGAGGAGAAGAAGAGAGACCAAGAAAAAAAGAAAATTAAAGAAGCCAAGAAGAGAGAAGAAGAAGAAAGGTTGAATAACCTTGAAGAAGTGTTGGATATAAGAATTGAGAAGTGGGAAAATATAGAACCACTCCTTGAACAAGTATTAGATGATGAAGTGGAAGAAGTACAACATATAGCACTTAAGGTTGTGGATGAACCTTGTGGTAAGAAGGTTCCTAAAACTGAATTAGAATTATAAGAGGAAGTTTCTGATGAATGCAACATAGAATCAAGTCTTGAGAGGCTTGAATGTGACAAAAAAAAATATGGTTGGGGTAGTGTCATTTCCTTTGATGAAGGAAGAAGATGGTGAGTAGTAGGATAGAATGTTTATAGGTGCAGCCAAGATAACTTGTGAGTTGTTTATAGGCCTAGGTGAAGGGCATCATGGATATCAACAAGAGATGGCACTAGGTGAGGAAGAACCTAATTGTGGGGTTGTTTGTGAGGATAATGAGATATTCATGAATGTTGGAGAAGATATAGAATGCCTAGTGTGAGGCATGTGATCCAAGATGCAAAGGTCTTGATGAGAAGAAACTCTAAGTTTGAAAACAATGGAGGGTTACAGGTGGCAACAATGGTCATAATGCATGAGAGTAAGGATGAAAAGAAGATTTTTGAGCAATTGGTGGTCTACATTTTGCCCATGGGAGAAAAGATTAAACTGATGTTGAATGCATGCTTGAAAAAGAAACATCAAAAGAGGATTCCATGGGTCATTGATGATGATATTTTCAAGCCAAAGGTGAAGATAAAGATGTTTTATTTTTTGACATTGTTTGTTTTCTAGGTTTCCAAGGGGACTTTGAAAGCTTTTTAAATTTAGGAGTATGGTGCAGGAGCACTTAAGATCCAAGGAACACCATCAAGGTCACATGGAGGATCCATGAAGGTTATATGATCAAATTATTCCTATAAGTCCATTTATTAATATCATTAGGCTATTAAAGAGATTTGGAACTCATCTTGAGTCATTTTGATTATGTTGTCAAGATGTTGCCATGTTATGCAACTAAGGCCTAATAAAGCTATGTAATGTGGGGTATAGTAACTCAATAATCTTAGTAGTATCTTGGGTTATTATTATGGTTATAAATTCTTTAAGAGGCCATGTCAATGCAATAAAAAGGGTTGTCATGTTTCAAGTTGGGAAAAAGTCATTAAAATTGCCAATAGGTAATAAGTATGGCTTAGAGAAGATCAATGCCAAGAGGTAGTTTTGGGTAGTTAATTGGTTGATCAGTTGGAACAAATAGTTCCTTGTCTATTTATGTATTTTAATTCCAAAACAAAGTGGTGTGGTTAGGATTTTGGATAAAGAAGTCAACGTAAAAAGTTTGGAGATCAATGAAGTTATTATTTCTACATTTTCCATGTTTTGACATATAAAATGGTCTCTCTGCAGAGACCATAACTTTCTTATGCATTGTTGGATTTCTCTATAATTTAAATATATTTTGTAAAAGCTAGTTATTCCCCTTCTTATTGGAGTGATCTTTGATATAAGATCTCTTTCAAAATTTATTGGATATAGAGTAGATGTCTATAAAAACTATTTTGTTTCTCTGAGATTGCACGGTTAGAAAGTTTATAATTTGGGTTATTAATTAAAGCTTAATAAATCTAATATTTTTTGGATTATAGTATTTTATGTTACCAAAAAATTTATTTCTCTCCACAAAAATGCATCTCATCATCTTGAAGGTCAAATAAATTGATCTCATAAAACTATCTTGAGATAGAAGAAAAATAGCATAGGCTGTAGTTTGCATGATTCAATGCTGTTTTCATGGTGTTGAGCATTCCTTGGGATGGGATTTAGAAACCTATCAGATGTTGGAACCTTTGATTCCACATACAAGGAATCCTCTATGTCACTCTCTCTTATAGCAAGTTCTTTATTAAAAGTTTTATAGTTTATGTTGAAGTCAAGACAAGTTTGTCCCATAAATCAAGCATTTCTCAACTGTTGACTTAAAAAAGAGGTTATTGTTGGATACAATTGATTATTTGTGTATTGTATTTGATGTTACACAAATTTCATATCATAATCAATTAGTATATACTGAGCTCACTTGAGCAGTGAATATAGTTTTCTATGTCTACCAAGCATTTCTATGGTTGCCTAGGTCAAAAGGCTATATCTACCGAGTTCACCTAGGCATCAAAGGAAAGTCTTCAGAAGATGCTTGTTAACTAAGCTCACTCAGTTGCCAAAGGATATTTTCAAGATTGCAATGTTAACTAAGCTTTTGTTGGTTAACAAAGGAAATCATTTTTGAGTTATTTTTTACTAAGCTGGGTTAGCTAACGATGGATTTTTATTATTTTAGCATATTAAGATTAATTGATTTATCTATTGGTTCTAGCCAACTAAGATGATGAATATTAATTATTCTAAGTTATATTTGAGCTAACTTGAAAATATGAAAGATTTAAGTATAAGGTCAAGTTGTGGTTTCAAAGTGTGCAAGTATGAAGATGTTATTGAAGATTTAATGATGAGAAGAGGAAGAAAACTTGAAGGATAAGCAGAGTATCCTTGTGGAGTATAAAAGCTATATTTGATTAGGAAGGATCAAGTAGAAGCCAAAATAAAGATCTATAATCAACAATTTATTTGCAATCAAATAAAGTCACCTCATTGTTACTCTATAACCATTGTAACAGTGATCTAAATCTCTTAATAGAGTTGGCTTAACAGCTATTTCCAAATCCTCTAACAAGGTGGTAGTTCTATTAAATTATCTCAAGACCTCTAACAAGGCCACTCCTAACAAGATGATTAAATCCTTTAATAGGGTCATAGCTAATAGTGTATTTTTTAACCTTTAATAGGGTTGAATCCTAACAGGGCTCGTTTCAAAAGAGTGAAAATAGTAACTAGTTGTAATTTTTTTTTTTTCGGAAGTTGGGTTTCCATGTTAAATCCTAGTTTCAAATATGTTCATGCTATTTTATTTTATGTTTTTGTAACTAAGTTAAACTAATGGTAATCACAAATAACATCTAAATTTTGTATGTTAAGTATTTATCAAGCACATTTAATAATTACCAAGTTACAACTATTTATGTATGTTTACTAAGTATCAACAATATTTAGTTTTCAATTTGTGTTTTATACTGACATCTAAGGGATATGGGATTTATTTTAGTAGTAACTGATTCACCCCTCCCATCTTAGTTACTCCTCTTATATTTCCAACAATTGGTATCAAATCCTTTGGTTCTTGCAAAGAAGGTTTCAAGGACCTAGGCTAAAGATCAGGATGTCTTACAGAAGAGAGATCCCCAAGCTGAATAGAAACAAATTTGCAACATGGCAAGGACTTATGAGGTTACATCTAGCTACCATCAGTGATTTAGAGTACAAATATCTTGATACTAAATACAAGACTCCCACTAGAACATTATCTATTGAAGATATAATTGAAAATAAGAATCATAACATCATGATTATTGATATTACATCTACTCTTAGTTATGCTAAATTTGATGAAGTTAAGGATTGTAGGACAGCTCATGAGATGTGGATCAAGATAAAAGACATATATAGAGGAGATGAAAATGTAAGAATAGATAAGGCTGAAAGTCTTAGAGGTCATTTTGATAAGATAAAAATGAGAGAAGATGAGAACATTACAAAATATTTGGAAAGGATCAAAGCAAGTGTAAGAGCAATCAAAGAATCTGGTGGAGACATTGAAGAGAAAATAGTTGTAAGCAAGATACTTATAACTCTTCTTCCTATTTATGCTATTAGAGTATTTTATATTCAATAAATGAGATGTGATCCAAATAATAAAATATCTTTGGATGCTCTAGTTGAAAGACTAACAACTTTTGAGTTAGATAACTTTGATAACTATGTTCCTAGTTCAAAGGTTATTGAGTTTTCATTTAAAGCTAAACTCTCACTTAAATAAAAGGGTAAGAAATAAAAGTCTAGTCAATTCAAAAGTTAAGAAGAAGAATCAAAAGAAAGTTTAGATAGTGATCTTGAAGTTGTTGAAGTCCTACTTACAAGAAAGTATTCCAAAGGTAGAGGAAAGTACAAAGGTAAACTTCCTTTGATCTATTTTTCTTGTGAAGAAGTTGGTCACATTGCTACAAGGTGTCCCAATAAGGAAATCAAAGATGAAAAGAAAAGCAATAAGTACAAAGGAAAGAAGTATTCCAAGAACTACAAGAACTACAAGGACAAAGGTATGAAATCTTATTTTATAGCTAAATATTCTAATAATAGTGAAGACAAAATGGTGTACATTGCTATAAAAGATGAATCTAATGATAAAGGAGATAAGATGACACTTATCTCTCATGTTAACAAAAATTATATATGGATTATTGATAGTGGCTATTCACATCATATGACTGGAGATGAGACAAACTTTGAGCACATGAAATATTATGGTGCAGGTAGTGTGAGATTTGGAAATAATGAACCTTGTAACATAAAAGGAAAAGGATTTATTTCATTAACTAAAGAATTTGTATGTGACAATGCTTATTAGGTTAAAGGACTAAAGCATAATCTACTAAGTTTGGCATAGTTGAATAACATTGGATTCAAGGTAGAATTCATGAATGGACAAGCCAAAGTACTGGATGGAAAACAAAATCTAGTTGGATCTAGCAAGCAAACAAAAGGTAATCTATTTTATCTTGATCTTAGTGATTGCTCATGTTTTATTGCTCAAGTAGAAGAAAGCTAGTTATACCACAAAAGGCTATGTCATGTAAATTTTGATAATCTAGTTAAGATAAGAAAACATCGAAGAGTAAGAGGCATTCCTAGTTTGAAGAAGCCTAATATGGGTTTATGCAAGAATTGCCAAATTGGTAAGATGGGAAAGACTAGTTTCAAAAGAAAGAACTATCAGTCAGAAGAATTCTTTGAAATTATTCATATAGACTTATGTGGATCAATTGGAATAGAGAGTTATAGTGGAGAAATTTTTTTCATTCTTTTTATTGATGACTATTCTAGAATGATGACTGTAATGTATCTAAAGGAAAAATTAGAAGCCTTTCAAAAATTCAAGTGGTATCTAGTAAGAGTAGAAAAAGAAACTGGAAAGAGGTTGAAATGTTTAAGATTAGATAGAGGTGGTGATTTTATCTCCAATGAATTTAATAATTTCTACATTGAAAGAGAAATTAAAAGACAATTATCATCCCTTGGCACAACACATTAGAATGGTATAGCTAAAAGAAGAAACAAATCTATCATGGATTGTGCAAGAACCCTAATGATTGAAAGAAATTTTGCTCTTAAATAATAGAAGGAAGCTATTAGCACTATAGTTCATACCTTGAATATAGTAAAATTGAAGAAAGACTCAAATAAAACTCCTTATCAACTACAATATGGCTACAAACCTAATGTAAGTTACTTGAAAGAATCTAGAAAAGACAAATTTAATGGATACTCATAAACAAGTAAAGCACACAAATATTTGAATTTGTCTACTCACAAAATAATAGAAAGTGCACATGTTAGAATTAATGAGTTTGTGGAAAAGAGTGAAGAAGAAAGCAACAAGGAGTCAAAGGATTGTAGAAGTTTTGTTTACTATGAACTTGATACCCTACCAAATCTATCTAAAAGAAAGGAGGCTTCATCTCTTGAGTCCCAAAAACTCCAATAGTTATTAAGTTGTAGATAGTGCAACCCGACTCATAGTCTAAAGGACCCGAGTCATAGTTAGAGGCTATCGAGCTTGTTCAAACTGAGTTTGATGGACCCAAGTCATAGATAAAAGGA
This sequence comes from Cupressus sempervirens, assembly GCA_028749045.1. Classification (NCBI taxonomy): domain Eukaryota; kingdom Viridiplantae; phylum Streptophyta; class Pinopsida; order Cupressales; family Cupressaceae; genus Cupressus; species Cupressus sempervirens. The sequence goes on along the minus strand of CM053789.1, from coordinate 643,672,773 downwards.
CCCGAGCTTGAAACTGAAGTTCATGATGAAGATAGTAGAACTCATTCAAACCTCAAAGAGCCTATGTTAGAAAGATATGTCAGAAGACATCATGCACCTGATCAGATCATTGGAGAAAAATCAAATGGAACAATGACAAGAAGAAAAATTAAAAAGTACATGTTTACTTACTGAATTTGAACCTAGAAATGTTAAAGATGGTCTGGATAATGAAAGTTGGATTGAAGCAATTAATGAAGAGATAGAATAGATATAAAAGAAAAAAACCTAGACTCTTGTTCCTAGACCCAAAGATAAAAATGTAATTAGCACAAAGTGGGTATTCAGAAATAAACTTAATCAAGATGGAAATGTTTCAAGAAACAAGGAAAGACTAGTATGTAAAGGTTATTCTCAAGAGGAAGGTATTGATTATGGTGAGACTTTTGCTTCTATAGTAAGACTAGAAGGCGTTAGAACTTTACTAGCATATGTAGCACATAAAGGATTTAAAGTGTATCAAATGGATGTTAAATCTACATTCTTGAATGGAATTATTGATGAGGAATTCTAAATTGAACAACCATAAGGTTTTATAGATCCTAGCAAAAGAGACATGGTTTGCAAGTTACACAAAGCATTATATGGTCTCAAGCAAGCTCCTAGAGCTTGATATGAAAGACTTCATAATTACTTGTTACAGATTGGCTTTCAAAGAACAAATGATAATAGTAGTCTATATATCAAGGAAGCACGAGACAAGAAAATAGTGTTGGCAGAAATATTTGATGATGATCCTCTATTTACAGGAAATGATAACTTGTGCAAAGCATTTTTAGAAGAAATGAGTAAAGAATTTGAGATGTCCATATTTGGCGAGATAAAATTCTTTACTAGATTGTAGATATAGTAGAACAAAAATGGTATCTACATCACTCAATATAAGTATATCAAGGAGATATTGAAGAAGTTTGGAATGGAAGATTCAAGACTAGTTGGAACCCCTATGTCTACTAGACATAAGCTCTCCAAAAATGATGATTCCAAAGAAGTAGATCAGACCACATACAAATCAATGATTGGAAAATTGTAGTATGTAGTACATACAAGGCCTGATATTGTTCTAGTAGTTGGAATAGTGGCAAGATTTTCAACAAATCATAAAGAAAATCACATGATGAAAATCAAGAGAATCATAAGATATCTAAAAGGTACTAAAGACTATGGCTTATGGTATAAACTTGGAGGCAATTTGGACTTGAAAGTATTTACTGATGCTGATTGGGTAGGAAGTGTTGATGATGAATAAAACACTAGTGGTGGAGCATTCTTTCTAGGTAAAAGACTAGTGTCTTGGACAAGCAAGAAGAAAAATTGTACATCTGAATCCACAATAGAGGCAGAATATGTGGTAGTAGTAGTTAATTGTTCTAAATTTTTTTGGTTCAAACAATTATTGGAAGGAATAAAGATAGATACTAAGGATACTATAGTCATATATTGTGATAACACTAGTGCAATCAATATATCAAAGAATCCAGTGATGCATACCAAAAAAAAGCACATTGCTATAAAATATCACTTCTTAAGAGAGTTGGTGCAAGATAAAGAAGTCAAATTGGAATATGTTAATACAAAAGAATAGATTGCAGACATATTCACCAATTCATTACCTAAGGATGTATTTCTATATCTAAGAGGTAAGCTAGGGGTCATTCCCCTATTCAAAGTTCACTAAACAAAGCTTAGTGATGCATCAACAAGAGCTAAGTGTAAGATTAATCAGTTGGTGCAGAATTGATAAGGACATGTTGTAAATGAATTAGTACTTAAGGTACATTGATATTAATAGATTTATTATCCATAGCACGTGTTGTCAAAGAGGGAGAAGTTTGTTAGATATAGATAATACTGAGAAGGGGGGGTAGGTGAATTAGTATTTTCAATCTTTTTGCCCACAACTAAATTTTATTAATTACTTTTCCACATGCATAAGAGAGAGAACCAATAGTGCAAAAAAAAAAAAAAAAGCCCATACAAGAGGAGAACTCATAACACCATGTTTTGTTAACTAGGGAAACCTTGGCCAAGGGAAAACCTTGGTGGGGATGGAACCCAAAAAATCATTCACTATATAAAGAATCTGGTTAAGGATATTGACTCTATTAGGAGTCTATGAAGAATGCATAGTGTTTTGAGTCCCTATTAGGAGACTAGCCCTTCTTAGAAGCCTCAACCCTATTAGGAGTTGGTAGAACATATACAAATATGTGCAAGAAGAGCCCATTTCCCTAACATGAAACTATACAAATAAGTTCTTCAAGAGAATAGATATACATACAAAATTGGATCACTTGTTGTACTAAATAAATCTTCTGAATGTTAGTAACTAAACATAATTGGATTACTTGCTATACTTCACAATTCTTTTGATTATCATTTCTTCACACCAAGAGTAACTACACATATATTGAATTGCATCATATCTTGCATCACATATCATTACTTTACACAACATTCATACATTCACATTACACACTAACTTTGCAAATGAAGTTATTTACTTATTCCAAACATATTGATAATTTCTTCCATAGTCGGTTCACATATCATTCTTAGAGTCGACTCATCAAGAAATAATAATTAAAATAATTATTCAAGTCATTTAACACATTCTACTGACATGCTCTATTCTACACTGTATCATTACTTTGTCACTACTTCCTTCATAACATGAACTCAGCTGATCGTACATACATGCACATTGGTATGCACGATCAGTATGACATCATGCATCTCTAGTTAATTGCATAAGAGAATATTTTAAGGAAATATTCTGCTATCATCAAATCTTGTCATGTTGTTGTAACACTGTCTAATACTAAGACAATTTTCCCTCATGAATAATCATGACTAATCTTTGAAACAAATATGTTACCATAAATGAAAACCATATAACTTACCTTATCTGATTGATTGGTCATATTGCCAACAATCTCCCCCTTTGGTATTGATGGCAACATTTTGGGAAAATTGGCTAAGTCCCAAACATGCTATCATACCAATCAAAATAAATGAGCATAACACAAAAATAAATTGTATTCATGTTTTGAGAGGATTACATCCCTTATAACTCTGATTACAAAGTTTTCTTAAAGAAAAACTTACTACTATACTTCAAAATATAACTATCAATTACACTTTTCCTTAATTTCTCCCCCTTACAATTACAATTTTCCATATTTCTCCCCCTTTGACATTAATGAAAAAGGTGCCAATAAAAGGAAAAGAGAAAGAAATGTCAAAAATCACACAAGAACTTGGAGAAACAATCACTGAAATCAATTCCCAACTGTGCAAAGTGTTTCTTCCAACTATCTTTCAATGCATCAGATACACTGATTAGCGCACATAAGGCATATGCAGCTAACTCTATTGTGTTCAAATCTATAGCCATCAATTTTTCATATGAGGACATTGCTGCCAAGCATTCCTCCAATTGATTTTCTAGCAGTGTTACCTATGGTGATAAGTGATCTCTCAAAAGAGTGAATCTTTTTAGAACTTTCTCCTTTTCTGCTTGTAAATCCTTGATGTTTTTATGAAGTGTTTTCATTGTATGCTCAATGGTATCTAACTTTTGATTCTATTTCAGATGAGCTGCTATAATCCACAAAATTGCCAACAATGTTGGATATGAAATCCTTAAATGGGTCCCTAGTTCTATCAAATATCACATTGGTGTTATCCACTTGCATAAATTCACTACCAATGGTGATATGTGGTGAATCATTGGAAATTGGCATTCCAATTTGTTGCTCAAAATTGTGAGGTGGACTTCCTATAGTAGGACTTGCTTCCTCTATCTACACACACTCTTAGACTTTATAAGGCTTGCCTTCTCTAGCTGCACACTCTTTTCTAACATAGGGCTAGCCATTTCTGGCTATGCACTCTTTTTTGGCATAGTAGTCATGTATGTGACTATTTCCTTTTGAGTTTCTTTATGTACTTCTTCATAATTTCCTCCCATGAGGAGAATGGATCTCCTTTTATTCCTTAGTAGTGGTGCTATTCCTTTTAGAATTTCTATTAACTCTTCCTCATTATTTATAGTACATAACTTTTTCACCATATTAATTCTTATTTGTTTGTCTTCCTCTATCACTCTTCTTTTTCTATTTAAAAGTCTATTGTGTAGATCTTCTAGTATCTAACCTCTTATACTATCAAACCTTTTATCTTTAAGAATCATATTCCTAACTACAACATTCTCTAGCTATCTTCTATCCATATTATTGTACAAATCATAGTATTTTTTTAATTGCACAAAATTATTGTCATTAATAATTTTCATGTTGAGATTCTCTACCTTGGGTTTCCATGCCTTTCCTCTGGCTAAGGTCTTTGCTTCCTAATCAATTGGCTCTATTGGTCTATCACCAGTTTCCTCTTCACATTTAGAAGAACTAATCTACAAAGTTCTTCTCTTCTTGCTTGGACCATTTGTAGTCTGTTTGAATCTCTTCTTATGAAGGGTTGTGGTCTTTTCAAGCCTTGTAGACTTCCTAGGTTTTGGCACTTCCTCAATCTTTACTAGATTCCTTGAAGGTTTTTGCTATGTAACTACTGCATATGGCCTAGTAGTTGCTTATGCACTTGACTCGGCAACTATGACCTCTTCAATAGGTCTAGCCACTACAATGGGTGTAGGGGTCAATAACTAAGATTGACCACTAGCCTTCATTTCCGTGGCTATTCCTTTCACTTCATCAAATTCCTTTCTTGTCATTCATGATTCCTTCAAAATAGAATCAATCACCTTTTCCACCTTCTTCTTAGAGTCCTTTATTATCTGACTTGTCTTAACTTCTCTCATCTTTTCAACATATGTCCCTCATCTAGGACATTCAAAATCAACTTCTAAATGAAGAATTATCTTTGCACATCCTTCAATTAATTCCTCACTCATTTCATAACCCATAGGTTCAATAAACTTAACTTGAGGAACTACAACCCCTATAGAAGTGGAATTTTTTACAACCATGAAACATAGTACATCCTTATACTTTTCCACTAGCACAAGAGGTATTCTATGCCTTTGCTTCATTTTAGCTTTGAAAGATTTCCTTATACTGTCAATATTCTAACTCTATATGCATAAATGATTGTTTTCATTGTGCACTCACTTCCATCCCAATTCATAATGCCAAGAAACTTCTTAGTTGTGTACAAGAATATGTGAGTCATTAGGGATTCAAACCTAAAGACTACCCTCCTAGACTTCTTGATTCTTGATATATTATCCAACAACTATGTTTGGATAATGTCACATAGACTAACATCTTCACCTTTTACTACTAGATAAGCTACACGAAGGAATCCTACAGGTACTAAATCTATCCTAGATCCATGATCAAAATTGTATCCCAAAATTTTGAAAATTAATCTTACTCCATTATCCTAAATGTTGTTGACCTTCATGTTTCTACCATCAAAACATGTGTTGAGATTTGTCTCAACTATCTTGCACACATTCTTAATATTTATTGGATTGCATCCTCTATTATTTAAACTTTTGACCTTGTGAATTAGGTCATTATTAATACATATGGTAGAATCTCCTAGACATAGAAGATCACCATGTACTCTACTCAGAATTAACCTTGTTCGTTCATGATTATCGAAGTTCATGTAGAACATATGCTTAACTAGGTTAAGTCATTCTAGGTATCCATGTTCTATTTTTAGTGATAAATCATTTCTGCACATTTTCTCCAATTCCTTATGAATTTCTGTATCACCTATGCTTTCAATTTTGCAATGAATATAACCTCTTATATCCTTGACATGAAGAACATTTTCTATAACTTGCAAAAATACTCCAATAAGGTCATAAAGAAAAGAAACAAATAAGTGTTTCTTGAAATTGTATCTAGGTCTATTATTGACATTAAAAACTTCTTGTCTTACCATTTTAAAAAAATTATGCTCAACAAATTCAAAAAATACCTTAACTTCACGTATTAGGGTTTCTAGCAAGTTTGCATGTTTGTAGACCTCTTTAACTCTTCAAATATTTATTTGATCTTGCACTTAGATTTTGCACAAGAAAATGATGTTTGGAAATCAAGTCACATCCTTTAAATCTTTCACAATTTGTACTTTGCATTAAATGAATATTTTCCACTTGTTCTGTATACGGTCTATGTATAATGAAAAGTTTATTCTTCTTATATATCCTTGTCCTAATCATATCAAGCAATGTGCACTTAGCTATAGACTTGTCTCAATGTCTAGTACATATCATTAACTGTGCAACCTATGATATTCTTTCTAACATTAGTTATCAATAACTAACACTCTATTTTACTAAGAATGCTCAATTCTGGTAGGAGGAATAAAAAACAATAAGTGATTTTACTATCTTGTTAGATACATTAGGATGAGCTTCTTCCTGAATTATGTGAGAGCTTCCAACTTGTCTTGCTTTTATAAATATTTCCTTAAATTCTTTTGTCAGTTCTTTCATTTCTTCCTTTAGATTGTCATAATTTCTTTTGTTGTTCCTTCTATAATTATGATTCTTGTTTAGGTTTCTCCCATCCATTATGTAGAACTTTTCTATGTGTCCAAAGTTATTACATAACTAACATATAGGTACATTTATTTTTTGTTCATTCTACTAGTTCTCAGGTGCTTTGTAATTTCTTGCAATGTGTCCAAGATTTTTGCATTTGTAACAAACAATTTTTCTTCTTTCCCCACTCTCATTTCTGTGATATCTTCTTCTATTGCCTTCACAATTAGTGTTCCTAGACATTATACTATTTTCATTATCACTATCAATTTTAGGTTTCTTACAATCTACTACATAATGTCCATATCCATGACAATTATGATAATACAACTTTAAAATAAGTTCAAAAGACTTACCTTTGCAATCATCTTCAGTATGCTCAAGTTCATCACACTAGGAATGAGATTCCTTTCTTTTGTTATCCTTATCTTGATTAGATTCTTTAGATTTCTCAAAGTGGGTAACATTTTCTTTGTCTTTAGATGTATCATCTATTTTTCTTATGCTTAAATCCTTTTTGACTTTAGGGATATCAAGTTCTTTTTTCTCAATAGATTTTTTGGTGGATTGTCCAAGGAAGAATCCAAATCTAGTCTTGTCATAACTGGGTCTTTGTACATATATTTGTTCTTTAATCTTTTCATTTTTGGTATATAATTTCTCAGGTTACTATTTGGTTTGCACCAACTCACCTTTCAAAATAGTGTTTTATTTTTCTAATTCTGCATAATCTAACTTGATAGATTCCAATTCAGATGTTACCTTCCTTAACTGGGATCTTAGATCTGCATTTTTAGCTTTAATGTCAGAATCATTCTTACCTCCATTTTTCCTAAGACTTAACTTGAGTTCAACTATCTTTAACTCATGTTTTAGGATTCATTTTCTTTCTTTAGATCTTCAATATCATCATCAATGGTTTTCTCACAAGGTCCTTTTTGCTTTAGATCATGTATCTTTTCCTTTAGTTCACTAATGTAAGATTTTGCATCTTTGTATCTATCTTTAAGGCCATCTCTTTCATCAGTAAGGAGATCAATCTATTCAAGAGCTTCTTCAAGATTATTCTTCAAGTGTTCCATATCCATAGGGATCTTATTTAAGTTGTTAAGCCTCTTTTGAATAAGTAGGCTCCGATACCAATTGTTAGAAATAGATAATATTGAGAGTAGGGGTGGGGGGGGGGGGGGGGGGGGGGGGAGGGGGGGGTGAATCAATATTTTCAATATTTTTGCTCACAACTAAATTTTAATAATTACTTTTCCACATGAATAAGAGAGAGAACCAATATTGCAAAAAAAAAAAAAACAACCATACAAGAGGAGAACTCATAACACCATATTTTGTTAACTTGGGAAACCCTAGCTAGGTGAAAACCCTATTGGGGATGGAACCCACAAAATGATTCACTATATAAAGAATTTGGTTAAGGATATTGACCTTGTTAGGAGCCTATGAAGAATGTATACTATCTCAAGTCCCTATTAGGATACTAGGCCTTCTTAGAAGCCTCAACCTTGTTGGGAGTTGCTTCAACTCTGTTAGAGTTGGTAGAACATATACAAATATGTACAAGAACAACCCATTGCCCTAACATGCAACTATAAAAATAATGTCTTCAAGAGAATATATATACATAAAAAATTAGATCACTTATTGTACTACACAAATCTTCTAAATGCCAGTAACTACACATAACTAGATTACTTTCTATACTTCATAATTCCTCTAATTATCAAATTTTCACACAAAGAGTGATTGTACATATATCAAATTGCATCATATCTCGCATCACATATCATTACTTTGCATGGAATTCATTCATTCACATTACACACTAACTTAGCAAATGAAGTTCTTTACTTATACCAAACATATTGGTAATTTCTTCCTTAGTCAGCTTACATATCATTCTTAGAGTTAGCTCATCAAGAGATAATAATTAAAACAATTATTCAAGTCATTTAACACATTCTACTGGCGTGCTCTATTTTGCATTGTATCATCACTACATCATTGTTTCCTTCATAACTTGAACTCGGTTGATCGTATGGACATGCGCACTAGTATGGATCATTAGTATGATGTCATGCATCTCTGGTTAACTACACAAGAGAATATTCCAAGGAAATATTTTTCTATCATCAAATCTTATCATGTTGTTGTAACACTTTCTAATACTTAGACAATTTTCCTTCATGAATAATCATGACTAATCCATAAAACAAATATGTTGCCATAAGTGACAACAATATAATTTACCTTATCTAATTGATTGGTCATATTGCCAACAAAGTTTGCTATCATATCTTTGAGAAATTTTTCTCATTCCAAAGAAGAAGAAGTTTTTTGTAAGAGAGAGAAAGTTCTATGAATGAAACTTGGTAGAAGTTGTTGCAAATAGAGGAAGAATCCAATGAAAGGAAGATCTCATACTAATAGAGGGAGTTCTCAAGAATAAATCCAAAATATCATTATGTTGTGACATATTGTGTTGCCATCAATGCTAGAGTGGGAGATTATTGGATATAATTGATTAATTGTGTATTGTATTTGATGTTACAAAAAATTCATACCATAATTAGTCAATATATGCTGAGCTCACTCAAGCAATGAAGACAGTTTTTTGTATCTACCAAGCATTCATGTGGTTACCTAATTTAGAAGGCAGTATCTACTGAGTTCACTTAGGCATCGAAGGAGAGTCTGTAGAAGATGAGTTTTAATCAAGCTTACTCAGTTAATGAAGGAAATTTGGATAGAACTAGTGCTAACTAAGCTCACTCGATTCCCAAAGGATCTTTGCAAAATTGCAGTGTTAACTGAGCTTTTGGTTGTTAACACATGAAATTGTTTCTTAGTTTCTACCAAGCTGGGTTGGCTAACAAAGGATTTTCTTATTTTGGCATATTAAGCTTAATTCATTTATCTATTGGTTCTAGCTTACTGAGGTGATGAATATTAATTATTCTAAGTTATATTTGAGCCGACTTGACAATATGAAAGATATAAGTATAAGGTAAAGTTGTGGTTTCAAAGTGTCCAAGTATGAAGATGTTATTGAAGATTTAATGATGATAAGAGGAAGCAAACTTGAATGATAAGAATAATATCTTTGCAGAGTAGAAAATATATATTCAATCAAGAAGGATCAAGTATAGGCTAGAATAAAGATCTATAATCAGAAATTTAGTTGCACTCAAATTAGGTAATCTCATTGTTACTCTCTAATCATTGTAGCAATGATCTAAATCTCTTAACAGAGCTAGTTTAATAGCTATTTGCAAATCCTCTAACAAGATGGCAGTTCTATTGAATTGTCTAAAGAACTTTGACAAGGCCACTCCTAACAAGGTGATTAAATGATTTAATAGGGTCACACCTAATATTGTGTTTTTTAACCTTTAATAGGGTTGGCTCCTAACAGGGCCCACATCAAAAGAGTGAATACAGTAACTAGTTGCAATTGGAGGTTTTTCCCAAATTGGGTTTCCATGTTAAATCTTGGTATCAAATATATTCTCTTTTTTTTTATGTGTTTGCAACTAAGTTAAACTAATGGTAATCATAGATAACATCTAAATTTTGTAAGTTAAGAATTTACTGAGCACATTCAGTAATTACTGAGTTACAACAGTTTATGTATGTTTACCAAGCATCAACAATATTCAATTTTCAATTTGTATTTTGTACTGATATCTAAGGGATCTAGGATTTATTTTAGTAGTAATTAATTCACCCCTCCCCTCTTATTTCGTCCTCTTATATTTCCAATAGTTATAATAACCCTCTAAGAAACTCTCCTACCCTTCTCCCTGCTTTTTTTTCCCAATGTTATTAAGAGCATTGAAAATATTTTTCACAATAATGGAATTTATCTCTAATTTCTTGTTCACACAAATCTTCAATTTGGATAGAATAGGTATTATATTTTGAATCTTTAAAACTAAAAAAAAACTTGGTATTTCTCCACCATGGCCTTGCTTCCAAAAAAATCATCATAAAGTCTTGAAACCCACAACTAAACAGTTCTGTTTGATTTCTTCCCTTAAAAATTTCTCATAATGGTTTTATTGATTTCAAGTAACCATTTTTCTATTATAGAAGGTCCTAAATTTGAATTTTGTCTCTCTTCATTGCAAGGGACTCCATTTTTATTATAATTAGTACATGAGTAACATTCTTGTGCATATTATCATTGTTAATCCATTCATATTCATTCCTCAATTCTACATTTATATTGTTTGACTCAATATTTTCATCTTTAATCCTTGCAATGTCATTCTCAATTTTATATTTTCATCTTCCAACTGTACATCTTCATCTTGAACCAATATATTGCTAACTTTGACATTTTTGAATTCAACATCCTCTTCACTTGAAACCACATTTTCATGGGCAAATTCAATCACATTTAACATACCTTGTCTCTTCTTTCGGTGATTATATTTGTCCTTTTCCATATAAGCTTCTATTTCTTCAATCATTTGCTTCCACTTACATGTATTATTTTGGCATTAGTTGCTCCTATGTTGACATGAAACTAACTAATTTAACTAATTTTAAAACAAATTGGCCACGAAACTTGTCTTTTTTTGTGTGAAAGTTAGAAACCTAGAAGAAATCACAAACAAATACATGATTGTTTGGTTTGGGGACCCATAGAATCATTTTGTGCACTTTTCCAATAAGCATTATTGGGTACCTGATTATCCCAACCAAATTTGAAACACAAAAAGATTTATGTTAAATTACATATATATTATATATGTTCAATGTGTTGTATGTTTAGTAACATATTTGTAATAACATATGGTATTAACATATGTTTAATCACAGATGTTAATTTAATGTATGTTTAATCACACATATTTAATAACATATGCTATTAAACATGTATGTTATTAATCTCATATGTATAATAATTTATAATTTGTGATTAATGGGTTGAAAGGGATTATAGGATATCCTATGACCTCTTTCAATCCATTAAATGACAACATCCATTCATAGGCATCCTAGGACACCTGTGCACATATCTCATTCATTCAAATGGGTCAAAAGGGGTCATAGGATAACCTATGACAAATTTCAACCCATTTCATGACAATATATGTCTCTAGGGGTACTAAGATCTCTTGGGACATATTATAATTTTTTTAATGGGTCAAAAGGAGTCATAGGGTATTATATGACCTCTTTTGACCCATTTGATGACAACATATGTTAATAGGGGTCTTATGACCCATAGGGACATATTATATTTGTTTAAATGGGTTAAAAGGGGTTATAGGGTATCCTATGACCCCTTTTGACCCATTTAATGACAACATACATCCCTAGTTGACCTTGGACCCTTAGGTACATAACTCATTTGTTTGAATGGCTCAAAATCCTCTTTAGACTCATTCCATGACAACATATGTCTCTAGGGGTCCTAAGAGCTCTAGGAATAAATTATATTTGTTCAAATGTGCCAAAAGGGGTCATAGGCTATCTTATGAACCCTTTGAACTTATTTAATGAAAATATACATCTCTAGGGATCTTATGACCCCTAAGGACATATTATATTGGTTTGAATGGGTCTAGAGCAGTCATAGAGTATCTTATGATCTCTTTTGACCCATTAAATGACAACATATGTCCCTAGGGGTCATATATAGGACCCCTAGGTACATATCTCTTTTGTTCAAATTGGTTGAAAGGGGTCATAGGTCTTTCGATCCATTCCATTGCAATATGTCACTCAGGGTCCTAGGACCCCTAAAGACATATTATATTTGTTCAAATGGGTCAAAAGGGGTCATAGGGTAGCTTATTACCCCTTTCAACCCATTTAATGATAACATACATCCCTCGGACCCCTAGGGACATATTATATTTGTTAAAATGGGTGAAAAATGGTCATAGGGTATCCTATGACCCCTTTCAACCCATTTAATGATAACATATATGTTTAGGAGTCCCAGATCCCTAGGGACATATCTTATTTTTAAAAATAGTTTGAAAGTGATTAGAAGGTAACCTATGACACCTTTTGACCCATTATATGACAACATATGTCTCTAAGGACCTAGAACCCATAGGGACATATTATATTTGTTCAAATAGGTCAAAAGGGGTCATACAGTATCCTATGACCCTTTTCAACCCATTCTATGAAAATATATGTTCATAGGGGTCCTACGACCTCCAAGAATGTATGTTTCCATGGAATGGGTCAAAAGAGGTCATAGAGTATCCTCTAACCCCTTTCAACCCATTCAATGAAAACATACATCCCTAGGGTCATATCTCATTGTTTCAAATGGGTTGCAAGGGGTCATATGGTATCCCATGACCCCTTTCAACCCATTCCATGACAACATACAAACCCCTAAGGACATATCTCATGTGTTTGAATTGGTTGAAAAGCATCATAGGTTACTTTTCAATGCATTCTATGATAGCAAATGTCCCTAGGGGTACCCCTAGGAATATATTATATTTGTTCAAATGGGTCAAAATGGGTCATAGGGTATCCTATGAACTCTTTCAACCCATCCAATGATAACATATGTTCCTAGGGGATATATGACCCCTAAGGAAACATTATATTTGTTTGAATGCTTTGAAAGGGGTCAGAGGGTAACCTATGACCCCTTTCAACCCATTCTGTGGTAACATATGTGTATAGGGGTCCTAGGATGTTTGGGGACATACTATATTTGTTTGAATGGGTCAAAAGAGGTTGTAGGGTATCCTATGACCACTTTGGATCCATTTATTGACAACATATGTCCCTAGGGGTCCTAATACCCTAGGGACATATCTCATTTTTTCAAATGGGATAAAGGGGGTCATAGGTGTTTCAACCTATTTGAACAAATTAGATTCATTGCTAGGGGTCCTAGAACCCTTGAAGATACATCATAGAATTCAAATGGGTCAAAGCATGTGATGGGCTACCCCATGACCTCTTTTGACCCATTTAAATGATATGATGTGTCTTAAGGTTTCCTAGGACCCCTTAAGACACATATTATCTAATTGAATTAGTCAAACAAGATCATAGGGTATCAGATGATCCACTTTGACCCATTCAAATGATATGATGTGTCTTAAGGGGTCCTAGGATACCTTACTACACATGATCCTATAAAATGGGTCTTAAGTCACATATTATCATATCAAGTGGGTTGAAGGGGGTCATCTAGGGTTCATTGTGACCGTCTTTGTCCAATTAAAAGTATATTATACTAAAATTTGTAATAATATTACTTATTATATTAAACTAAAATATTAAAATAATATAACATATTATATTATAATATATGCTATTATAATATATTAATAATATATAATAATATAATATATTATATTATAATATAATTTATAGAATGACATTATAATGAATTTGATTTTAAATGACATAAAAACCATTTATTAAAATATTAAATATACTTCAAATTTCAAGGTTTGGTTGTATTGGCAAGAATTTTTGGCTAACTGATATTTTAGGTACCTGATACATATTGGGTACCCAAAATATTAGGTACCTGATTAGGCTCAATATTTACCAAGCCTAAATGGTCAATGCCCAAAATCCACCAAAAATGTGTTTTTTCCCTCTTCTTGTTAGTTTCATACTTCAATGGTGTATGTGAACTTTTTTTCACCCACATTTGATGAAATGAAAAGGGTTACTTAAGGACATTCTCAGTTTTCCATCAATATAATTCATATCAAAATACAAGTTTATTAATTAATTATTATTTATTTTCTAGTGGAGTTACCTATAAAGTATTGATTAACACAATGTTTGAAAAACATCTATAACTTGCAAATGGTACAACCTTTTTAAATTTTGAAAGATGTGATACATTCTATGCTTTGTCTAATACAAGGAAAAAGAAAGAAAAAATAGATTTTATTAAGTTTTAAATGAGTTAAGGTGGTTAGACATAGGAATTTTTTTATTCTCAAAATTTTGTAGTATAAAATCCATAATTTATTATCTAATTGGAATTAAATTACAAAAAAATGTGTTGCATTTGGGCATGAGTCTTTATTATTGTTTTATTTTGATTAAGGTGGTCAGATATACATCTACTTCTTATTTTTTTCCTAAATTTGTTTTACTACTGCATTGACATCCAAAATTTTGAACAATTTTTTTTCTTTTTCTTAGAAAAGGGACAGTAGTTGAGAAACTACATTCAATTTTGTACCCATTGTATTATAACAACATTTTGATATAAGGTTCATAACTAGTTCAAACTTTCACATCAAATTGAATAACCCTAGTTTGCTGATTTTTTGCTACCACTTAAAGCCCTAGTTTTGTATACCATGATCCTGCACATACCCTTGAACAAAATGAATGCTAGGTTAGAAACTATGATTTCATATCTAATTTATGAAGGAAATATAATTAATAAGGGTCATCATATTGTCAAGAAATTTACTTTAGTTTCTTAAAAGAAGTCTAATATTCCTACCAAAAGAGAACTTAGATAGTTTTTTTGCCAACAAATAGACATGTATAGATGAATTTTGTTAAACAGGCTAAGGATCTCATTAATGGAAAGTTGAAAACAAATATAGTTTTTGTTACACCTAAAGGTGATACAAACTTCTAAGGATGTATAGTACTTGAAAATGACTCATCTGATCTCATGGTCCATTGGTTGATACAATATTTGTACTTTAGAGATTATAATATATTACATGAGGTTGGAGACAAGAGGATTTTCATCATCTCAAGATAGATTCTCACTCAAAGATAATTATTACATGAGAATAAACTATCTATGTCCCTATATAGCTAAGTCTTGGAAGATTCATCTTTGAAGAGAATAGGGGACTTGACATACTTGTTTTTGTGAAGAGAAAAGGGGGTTTGGCAACATAATTATCCTTCCAAGGAGTGAGGGGGTAAGGATTTGGATATGATTTAGAGAGAACTAAAGGAGGCATTAGAAACACTTAGAGGAGATGCAAAATCTAAGAGGAAAGATGTCCATGTACAAACATATCGATGATGATTGTTTCATAGCACTTGAGGAGGTCTTAGACACACTTAGAGGATATATTGACTTTCAGAAGAAAGGACTCTAATGTACAACATTAGAGAAGCCATTAGATACACATGGAGCAGATGTGTAATTTTTGAGGAAATGTGTCTCATTGTGCAAGGGAGGTGGAAACACTCCTATTATGAAGACAACTTTAGGATTTTTAGTCAAGAGATTCACATATGTAGTTAGTTAAGTGCTTCTTGAGTGAGAAAGGAAGATCAATGAAGGTGCTTCATCAAAGTCTCTAGAGGGTTATGATAAAACCCTCATAATTTCCTTTTCTTTTTCAAATTAATGTAATAAGGGGGAGATTTTTAGCATATCACATTAGGATGTACATTAATTAATAAACATTACCACTTAGTTGTAGAGGTTATAGGATCATAACTACTTCAGTTGTTGTTTATAGTGCTTATTTAAAGACATGTTGATCATTGAATAATCATCACATTGTATTCTAATTATTTTTTGTAATATCTCAAAGACTAAAAAATAATAATAAAAAAGTCATGAAACCTTTGAATATAGTAGTCTACTCAATCTGAGAGATCCCTTCCTCCAAAATTATAGTGTCATAGAAAACAAGGCCAAGACCTCAAAAACCAATTTAAATCTTCAAAATCCTAACACTCATAAAAATTGAAAGAAAAAAATTACACCAAAGTGGCTAATAAAGAACTAGTGAAAATAGGGAAAAGGCCTTTCAAACCATCCTCTAAAAATGTAAACATAGCCAAACATGATTAATATCCAAAACACTAAACTACACACCCATTTTGGGTAAATAATATACTCCCCCCTAATAGAAAGTGACTAGAGCCACACTATGGTACACATGAAGAGGATACTATAGTAAAATACAAGCCAGCATTTGTCAATCCCACAATAAACATAAAAAAGAGGGTCCATAGGATCTATCTTAGCTAAAGGTGTAATGTGTATGATGCAATACCACCATCATATTCCATACAAGGAGAGAATAGAACCAAAATCTATAAAATATAAGCTCCAACAAAAGGTTTGATGAGTGACATAAAAACTAGCAACTTTACCTCTCCAAGGGTCATTTCTATGGTAAGAATAACACACTACACATCTTCATACTCTTCCTTATCCAGATCATGCAACTTTTGACATCTAAGCCCAAGTTAAATATTAGTGTCTAACACTTAGTCATTTCTAAGGCAACGTTGGATGACCATTAGTTTGATTGAGTCATCTAGAGAAGGTCAAGTTACAAAGGACTTGTTTATATTTCATTATATGCTAAACAAGTGAACGGTTTTTTAGCACACCAATAGAGATCGAGTCAGAATACATGCCGAGTAATATAGAACTAAACAAGCATTTGGAAATTTAATTAATGATGAGTGAGTCAGTTTATGTCAAGCATATAGAACCTATGAGAAAATGAATGTTAGTTATGACTAAGTGTCAAAACATTCAAGTGCCGAGTAAACTAGTTTTGACATATGAGTTTGTAATGGCACAAAAATTTATGTAAATCATTTTAGCCAACTCTGCATGAAATTTTTAGATTTTAGAGATAGTTAAGGAGAGTATTACACTTTTTTTTAGAAAGCATTGTAAGAATTTTCCTTTGGAAAAAATCACCCAAGATCAAGGAACTCAAGTACAAGCACAACAATAGACCAACAAGGTATGATCATAATAACAATATCCACAATTGATTTATTGTCATTCAATCTATCATGTACATACACAAAAGGAGTGCCTAAATATAAAGGCCTCTAGAATGCTTCTAGAATGTCTAGGAGTTAGCACATTGATAATTCTTACAACCAAGCACATGTCCACCAAGTGTGGATTATCCTCCATTAAGCACAAGAGTAAGTGTGATAATGAGAGGATAATCCTACAAAGATGTAGCATGTAAAATTATGTTGTAGACACCATGTGCTTAAATGAGAGTGCAAATAACTATGTTTTCTACATGACAACTTAGTTAATTATGTGAACTCCAATGTTGTAGACACCATGTGCTGAATTAGAGTTGCTTACTCTAGTGTTGTCAACAAGACAACTCATAAGAGTACACAAACTCCTAGGTGTCAAACTAATAAATAATAAAATAATGCATTGACCTAAGTAAACTTAAGTAAAGTGTAAATAGTGAATACTTATTTACACCAACATCCCCCCTTAAGTGTAACTTAGGGGAATGCACTTAAGCTTACAAAATCTAGGATAAAAATGCATGATGGGTCTTGGCTACTAGGCCATGTTAGGTACCCATGTACACAATGCAATGCAATCTCTCATAAAGTGGAGAAAGAGGGAAAACCTAATGGGAAAAAACCTCCCTCAAAAAGAGAGATGAAAAAAAATCAAGATGCATGGATGGATGGAGTAATCAACACACCCCCCCCCCCCCACCATTATGGCATACATCAAGTATATACAAAAGAGATGTATGAGAAGGGAAAAAACCCCATAAGAGGAAACCCCCCCCCCCCCCCCCCCCCCATAAAAGAGAAGAAGAAGGAGACATAGTCTTGACCCCCTAAATATAGAGTGTCAATCAGTGATAGCTGCTCCAATGTAGAAGCTAATCCATGACTACTAAATAATGTTCCTCCCCTTTGGAAGAAACAATGGCAGAGGTATAGGTGAGATGCTTCTCCTATGTGTAGAAAGAATCCCAAAGATGAATGGTGCCTCTAAAGCCTGCTCAACTATCCCTGTGTCGATACTAATGGTCACCTCTTCCAACAATGCTAAAAAGAGCAAGTGCAGATTTAGCAAGGATGGATGTAGAACATGTCCCAAAGAACCAACTATCTATACAAATGATGAAGAGACCTCTTGTAACTACTATACATAAAGATCCACAATCATATCAACCTATGAAGACTAATCATGTAGATAATGGACAAGAGGGTTAGAGTGAGCCCTCATGACAATTGAAGAAGATTATGCTTTGTCAAAGAGAAGATGTAGATGATCAGAGATGCCTCCTAAATCTGCTATGTGTGACTCCATGAAAAAACTTGAAATATCTATCAAGAAGTCATCCATTGATACTGGAGCTTGAAGACAAGGTGTACCCTGCTATTCTAAAGTACATGAACCTACTATGTATGTAGAAAAAAATTAAGCACTTTAGAAAAAAATAGAACTTGAAAATGTGTCCAAATGAGCCCATATGAAGCATTTCAAGTTGCAAAATGTAGGATTGGATAGGTATAGTAAAAAAAAGATGAAATATCTGACAAATCCATGCATGAAAACTAGAAATGAATATTACCACTAAAACTTTCAGGAAATTCTACCCAAAATATTAAAAAAATTGCACCTGATTTGGAGTTTGGATGACTAGGTTATGGCCTCCCAAAGTTGGACTGTCAAATCAAAATTGAATCTGGAGAGGAGTCTAGGCAGCAAAACACTAGATTAAATTTGATGGTCAAATGGCCATCATAGTAGTATTATTTGGCCTAGAAATGATGGTCAAACGACTATCAAATTTAGGCTCATTAAATCCTGATGTCAATGAAAAAAAGTCCCCCTTGCTGACATGGTAGGGCCATACTCTATAGATCATATGATAGGTATGACATGTTAGGTATAGTTAAGTGACATGGACTTCTAATAGTGTGTATGTGGCAGTCTGTGGTCATGCCACATGGAGGCGTGTAGACTTGGTTGACTTGTCAAAGCTATCTATCTTACATGTATCCTCGGTTGGTAGATACCTTTGTGTCCAGCTGTCATGCCATGTGGTAGAGTTTGTTTGGCCACAATGTGGAGAGGGTTGATGCTAACATATGGCTGACTTTGGAATCGATGTGTGATAGACTATTCAATGTTCCCGAAAGCACGTTGCAGATCACTAACATTGCAATAGCGATGTCAGGTTTGTCTTTTTTGATGATCAAGAATGGTACCAGTGGTAGGTAGGAATTAAATTGTCAATAGAACTATTTTTTGTGCCATGAAACTAATTTTTTCAGAGATTATTGAAAAGTGGGAGCCAAGGAATGTTCCAGAGGTCAAGCCAAAGGTTCTTCAATATGGTAGCACCAAGTTTCTAGTTGACTGACAATATTGTTTGGTAGGGCCCAAATTGTATCAGCGATTGAGAGAAGCGGCCATTTTTTAATTTCTAGCATGATTGATTAGTCCCACATGTAGTGGGATTTAAAACAACAATGTGTTTAAAAAAAAAACTAGGTGCTTATTTAAAATAAAGTTGGCCATTGTGGGTGAGGCTTGTGCTTGGTCAGTGAGTATTGGGATGGCTGCTAGATTTAGTAGCCAGATTTGTACAAAAAATGTTCTACTCACCAAAGAGAATATTCTATCTACCAAATAAGCTATGGGGGCCAAGATTTCACCACCTAGTTCCTGTAGAAACAAAAATTTCTGCAAGCTCAGTAGGCCTAATTTTTTTTTGAAAAATTCCATCTAAAAATTGTAGAGAATAAAATACCAATATGAAATAAAATAAATTGAAGATCTAATAGATGATCATACTGAATGTGCAAATCAGGCCTTTGGGTGTCAATTTGCAAAAAAAAATTGCCTCAAATTCAACTATGCCTAAGGTAGGCAAATTTATAGTCAATTTTCAGTGAATCGACATTTTAGATGCAATGGCAAGGTTTTCTTTGGCTCTAGACACTCCCAATGACTGTGATACTTTGGATCTAGGTCGAGGTGTGAAGAAGGAATGGTCTTGAATAGCTATGTGAAGAGAATTTCCTTCATCTTTGATACTATGTAAGAATTTTCCTTAGGGAAAAATTACCCAAGATCAAGGAACTGAAGCACAAGCACAATAGTAGACCAATAAGGTATGATCAGAATAAAAATATCCACAATTTATTTATTATCATTCAATTTTTGGTCATGTACATACACACTAGGAGTGCCTAAATATAAAGGCCTCTGTAATGCTTCTAGAATGTCTAGGAATCAACACACTAATAAGTCTTACAACCAAGCACATGTCCATCAAGTGTGGATTATCCTCCATTAAGCATAGGAATAAGTGCAATGATGAGAGGATAAGCCTAAAAAGGTGTAGCACAATAAATTATTTTGTAGACACCATGTGCTTAAATAAGATTGCAAATAACTATGTTGTCTACATGACAACTTAGTTAATTATGTAAGCTCTAGTGTTGTAGACACCATGTCCTAAATTAGAGTTGCTTACTCCAGTGTTGTCAATAAGATAACTCATAAGAGTATGTAAACTCCTAGATCTCAAAATAATAAATAATAAAATAATGCATTGACCTAAGTAAGCTTAAGTAAAGTGTAAATAGTGAATAGTTATTTACATCAACAAACATTAATCCCAAGAAAAGTAGATTAACCAATCAAAAAACTAGAAGGGTAAAAATAAAAAAGGATGAAACATGGATCATTGATTATGATCTAGAACTTTCTAATATTATCTATTTAAGAAGGGTTCTAACCCTAAATCATTATGAGCGAGTGTGTTTGAAGCAGTGAATAAGATAAGTACATAGCTAAGGAGGCTAAGTTAGATAGGAGATCACACAGAGAAACTAGAGCAGTGAAGGACATAACAAATCAAATTAGATAAGGAGATTAGTTTGATATATTGAAGACAGAATATCTTTAAAGAGCTTTTAGAGAAAACCAAAGGATCATGTATTCAATTTGTTTTGATAGTCTGAGTCAAGGAAAATCTCTTAATAGAGTGGTTTTAACATACCTATTTAAATCTCCTAGCAAAGTCCTTACTTCATTGTAAGTGTAAAATCCTTTAATTAAGGTAAGACCTAACATCTTGTAAAGATTTTAATAGAGAAGATCCCTCATAGGGTAGATTATTAGAAGTAATCAAATTGTAGTCCTAATGGATGAAATTTTTTATTGCAATAGTAAAGATTAGTGGGTTTCATCCCTACCTTAGTTTTACCTTCATCCTATAGCGTTTCTAGGTTACCAAAATCTTTGTGTTATAAGTTTATATTTTCATGGATGTTATGCTTAGATAGATTTCATTTCAGCATTACAAGTTTATGATTATATGGTATGAGATCTAAGATATGAGATGGATTAAGTGTGAATATAGTTAATTCATTTCTTAGTGAATTTTTTTATAGATCCTGATTCACCCCACCTCTCAATATCTTGTTTCCTAGTAAGACTTGCAACAATTGGTATTAGAGCATAGTTATCTTGAGAGAAGTCTAACATATTGAGGAGATTAGATCTTGGAAATGGAGGAATATAAATTGGGAAAGATCATTGAGAACCAAATGATTGAAATCCTAATTTTTACTACAACAAATTGAAGGAGAAAAAGAAGAGTTAAGGAAATCCTTAATGAAAAGGAAAGATATGGCCATTTAGAAAAAAGGAACACTATATAAGGAAGTAGATGTTAAGGAATTTCTTAACATTGGAAATAATAGTGATAGTGATGCATCAATAGTAGATCTATTGGAGAAGAACAAAATTCTAGGTAAATAAGTTAGAGAACTCAAAAGGGAACAAGACATTTAATCAGTATGACTATGTGAAGTGACTAAACAAAAGAAGAAAGTTGAGGAAGATAAGATCATGATTGAAGAAGAAAAAAGACAAATAACTACCTAACTTGAAGAAATATCATTTGATGTACAGAAGATTACAAATAATCAATTGGATATGGTGAATCAATTTTTACTTATTAATCAAAAGTTAAACATAAAAGACATGGAGATTACAAATTTGAGATCATAGAGTGACCAAGGAATGGGTTGAGATTTGAGAAAGAAATACTAGAAATAATGAACAAACCAAGTGAAGCTATCAAATACTTTGAAGAATTGATGAGATCACCAAGGTCACCTAGTTATACTTATGGTCTAGGACATATCAAGCACTCTTCATCTACTTAGAAGGAGAGTCATCAAAGAGTGGTGAGAAAATAAATGAAAAAAAAGAAGGGAAAACCTACTTGTCATCATTTTGATAGGCTTTGATATACAACCAACATTTCCAAAAGCATAAATGGTATGTAAAACCCTAAACCTAAGTTTACTGGTAATTATTTTAATTACAAGAAACAAGGACACCAAGCATATGAATGTAGATCAAAGACAAGTGATGAACCTACTACACCTCGATTTCAAGGACATTGTTAAAAATGTCAAAACTATGGACATTGAGTTCATGAATGTAGATCTAAATAAAAATCTAACTAGTCATCTGATAGAAAAATACATGCACCTAAGAAAGATAACTCTTACAATTAGGATTACAACACATGTTATAATTGTCATTATTGTGAAGAGCATGGAAACGTTCTAGAGAATTTCATTAAGAAACATTTCATAAGTAATTACAAGAAATGGTTAAGTAGAAACCTAATTTGTTTAAGTTTCCTTAAGGTTAGACATATTAGTAAGAACTGCAGGACCTGAGCACCATTACCAAACAATAGAAGTAACAAAGGAAAAGGAAGAGTTGAGATGAGTAAATCATGGAAAGAAATAGTAGAAGATGGAGGTAGTGGAGAGAGAAAAGTTGAGATCATCGAATCCAATGGATTGGGTGATCACACTATATCCAACTAAGAAAAGAGTTATGTAACATACTATATATTTAAATGATACATTATACATCAATTAATAAGAAGAAAAGTGAGTAAAATTCTACATCAAGGTGAATAAAGATGCATTAGGAAAAATCTGAAGAAGAATTGGGTAATGGAATATGTTTCACTATCAAGTGTCGAGCATCAATAATACAGTCTGTATTGATCGAGTATTGTAATATAGAACAAGAGTTTATATAAATTGAGATGATGTATTGGCTGAAAAAATGGTATTGACCAAGAAAAGTGATAGTTACTGAATATTTAAATGGAAAGAAGTGAAAATACAACCTATGAATGTCAAGAAAAGTGTTATACACTTACCAGAGTACAAACACATTTATTGCAGACCTAATGGACAAGATTGAAGGTATATATCAAATTTTGGAACTCATTTTCATTTTACCAAGCAGTTTTTTGGGCACAAATGACTCAAATCCGATCAAGGCAATTTCAACAAAATATAAAGCGAATCACGTGTCATTTCCAAAATTGAAAGATCACAATGAGTAAAGTTTTTAGTGCCAAGTTAACTTATTTTTGAAAATGTTGAAGCAATTTTTTTTGAACCCTAGTTTGAAAATGACATCCTCTACATCTGTATCTACTAAGGAAATGTTAAAGGAGAGAAATGAACAAATTACAAGGAATGATCAGTGTCCTCCATCAAATTTCAAGGAGTATCCAAATGTTGCATTAATTGGTGATGAATTTGGTGCCTATCATCAATTCCACCAAGAGTATTGATGATTCACAATGTATAATCATGTTATATGTGAAAAGTAGTAGGAATTGGAGATTATGAAATTTGAGCGGCATATGAAATTTTTTGTGAGAATGGTGTGTTAAGAGATGAGAACAAGATAGTTGTCGAGAAAGGGTTGATCTATGCCCTAGCCTTTCTGAAGGTTTTTAAAGTTGAATGGTTAAATAATGTGTTGAGTTGAGTTCACATTATAAAGATATGGTTAGAGGTTGGACCAATTAAGATTAACAAGGCTATCATTTGTTGAGTTACTAGTTATCCTACTTTTGATAGATCAAAGATGACGATAAGTGTCACAGGGAATGTTGTCTACAAAAAAAAAGATACAAAATGGATCGGTTGTGATATGTCAATTGATAGGATTACAAATCTAGTTATTGATTATATAGTACATGTGATTGCACAAAAATTCTATCAGTCAAGTCAACTAAATAGTGTACCTTATATTGTAGTGGACCTTGGATACAAACTTGTAAAGAAAGATCATAGTTATAATCTTTCTGAGCTGCAACTACCATAGTTATATGAGAATCTTGGAGAAATAAGGAAAGAGAAGAATACATCATGTAAGCTTAGTTCCCTACTTTTCTATATATTTTTCTATGTAAAAAATTCATGCCCCATAATAGGAACAATTTCATGGGACAAGAATAGACCAGAAATCAAGAAAATAATTTATTTGATCAATCAATTGGGAGAAAATGTTGAAGTTATAATGGATAACTATTTTGAAGACTTCAAGAATGAGATGAAAAATAGGATGAGGATACCTAAGTTAGTTGTAGATAATTATTTTGATGATATATGTTTTATTGTAGATACATATTTCATCTATGCATAGGCAGTATTACCAAGGATTGCATGGCTAAGGTCGATGCAATATGAAGTTAATGTTGATGAAGTTACAACTATATTTATTGCATTGTTGTTCGAAGAGATCATTGCAAATCTCAAGGCATTTGATACCTACAAGACAACCAAGATCCAAATGATGATGGAAACAAAAGTACCCAAGATAGATAGGAAAATAAAAAAGATGATTAAAGATCTTGAGGGAAAACTTGGTGAAGGTCAACTTCAGATAACTGATGGAAAATGAGAGGATGAGGAATATAAGGAAGAAGTAAAAGCCAAAATGTCAAAAAGGGAAAATAACTAGCTGTTGTTGAGCCTAAGGTAATGAAAAAAAAAAAAAATAGTGATTGTTGATCCAAAAGTGAAGGAGGATCTAAACAAAGGTGTGAAGAAATGTGTTAAACCACCAAATCTAGAGCCAAAGAGAAAAATGATCACAAGGTCAAAGGAGACTCATTCCCCAATTGAAAGAGAGAAAGGTAGTCGAATAAAGAGGAATCTAACCAAAGGGAAGATACAAAGCTTACCTAAGTGGCCTGGGAGAAAAGTGGTCATAACACCTAAGGTGGAGGAAGATGAAGAAGAAATTGAATTTGATCTAAGAAAACTTCATATTGTACCCAAACCACCTGCAACAAATATTGACCATGTTGTGAGATGATTAAAGAATTAGCTCGTATAACAACATTGAAGCTTATTCATTATGATTCTTTATATAAAGATGATCAAGTGAAACTTAAAAAATCTATGATAGATATGATAATATAGTTTAAATATACAGCTATAGAATTTAGTGAAGGAATTTTGGATGATTTATACAATAAAGTAGATACTAAGTTGAAGTGGACATTATCCACTGAAAGACAAATAAGGGAGACCACTTTAGCATAAACAATTCTTGATTTGGGAAAGACGCATATGTCTATAGCCTTAAAATATTTTGTAAAGAAATTTTACCTAAAGTGAGGACCTACAATATTTTGAAAAATAAGGCACATGAAGTTGTGAAATAGAGCATTCTTATATGGAACAAAGCATTTGAATTTCTTGTTCTATCAGCTAATAAAGAAGGAGAAGAAGAAGGAAGAATTGAAGAAGAGCTAGAAGGTCAAGATTATGAAGAAGAAATTTCCAAGCTAGTAGAAGAAATAAGACAATTGGTAGAAGAGTCTGAACAACAACATGTTTTCACAATTGAGGATATTCATGATTCATCACCATAGAATTAGAATGTGTTAAATGGGGAAGATTTGAAAAATGCAACACTAGATGCCTTAGATCCCTATCTACCATGCACCAATCCAACATTGTTAAAAATATAGGATTATCCAAGGATTGAAATTACAAAGATGGATGATTTTCAAGTCACAATAGTTATAGTGATTTCTAACATGAGTGTTGAGCAACAAAGCAAGGCAATAATTATTTTTCCATAATTTACCCATGTTATAGATGATAAACTAGGTGAGAGAAAGGAAAGAGAGGAGAAAGAGATGGAATAGACAAAAAAACCAAAAGAACAAGAGGCTATTCAAGATCTTATATAGCTTCCAAGTGTTCTATTAGTAGAGACATTAACTGATACACCTTTATAATAGGTTAAATAAACTCAATAGGAGAATACACCTAGATTGAGTGCAAAGGGAAAACAATTGTAGGTATC
Source organism: Cupressus sempervirens (assembly GCA_028749045.1). Classification (NCBI taxonomy): domain Eukaryota; kingdom Viridiplantae; phylum Streptophyta; class Pinopsida; order Cupressales; family Cupressaceae; genus Cupressus; species Cupressus sempervirens. The sequence continues at coordinate 643,646,287 of CM053789.1, read as the reverse complement.
ACCACCTAGTGATAGAACCACTTGATCATAGATAATGGTACATAAAAGTGAAACAATAGAGGAGATAGTGATTGTATATTAGGTAATTACATTTCCTATGTATGACTTAAATAATATGGCACTAGAATAGATGCAAAAATTACAAACTTTGTGGAGTCACAAGATAAAGCAAGAATAGATGAGAAGAGAACACAAGAAGAAGAAAATATTCCATAATATCAAGGATATTTTTGTTGATTCTTTTGAGATTTATGATGTTAATGAGAAACATCAAATTTTGTGTCAATTAGTGTATAGTTGACAAGGTTCAAACTAAAGATATTGAGACTAGTGATAAATTGATGTGATGGTGTGAGAAGAAATTTGAGTACAAAATTTTAGAGAAAGTCTTAATAGAACATGCAATAAAATAGGTTGAGCTTTCTAATTATACCAATTAGTTGGAAGGAATTTTGAAAGTCATTCATTCTTTATATATGAAACTTTGTGATGTTGAGTTCATCACACCAAAGAATCAACATTCTATTGATTTGATTCTAGTAGATATGAAAGTATGTAAAATTTATTTGGAAAAGAATTCAAGCTCACCTTCATACAATAAGTTAACATTTGATTAGAAATGATTAGCCAAGTTGATGACTAGAGATAGAGGCATAAGGAATAGCCTAATTTCAATTCAATTCATGCTACAACCTCATTTGGAGATAATTTAGAGGGAATTATATATGGCTCAGAATCTTACAAGGAAAGATCTACATCTTTCAACACCAGAGAACCTAATTGATAGAAATTCACATTCAAGTCATAGAATCAGCAAGAGATAGATGGAATAAAGGACTTGAAGAAATTTTGGCTAGTCATCAAACATTTCTAGATAAATACAAGCTAACCTATGCAAACTCCAACCATAAGTGATGAAAATAAGAGGGAAATATACTTATGATTTAAACAAGGAGTCAACAAAGAGGATAAGAAGGAAATATGATTAGAGAATAGAGTTTATAGTTTTGAAGACCGAGTTATAGTCTCAAGGGGAGTACTATTTTTGGTTTTGTAAGGATTACTAAGTCTTGACAAAGTGTTTTTTCCACTAAAGTCAAAAGGGGAGATTGTTGATCTCTAATCCCAAGTTGGCTATTAGTGTCTAACACTTAATCATTTACAAGGAAGCATTGGATGGTCATCATTACATCTAAACCATCTAGAAAAGGTCAAGATACAAAGGACTTGTTTTTATTTCATTATATGTCGAACAAGTCAAAGGTTGTTGAGCAACCCAATAGAGACCAAGTCATCATACATAGTGAATAACACCAAATAGATCAATCATTTGGAAAGTTAATTAATTCCAAGTGAGTTAGTGTATGCCAAGCATATAGAAACTGAGCGACAACATGGATGTTAATTATGACCAAGTGTTAGAACATTCAAGTGGTGAGTAAACTAGTTTTAACATATGATTTTGTAATGGCATAAACATGTATGTAAATCATTTTAGTCAAATTTTGCATAATATTTAAAGATTTTAGAGATAGTTAAGGAGAAGATTATGCATTTTTTCAAAAGGCAGTAATTCCAAGAAAGTAAGATTAACCAATAAGAAAACCAAAGGGTAAATGATACAAGGTTTAAATATAGATCATTTATTATGATCTATAACTTTCTATGACTATCTATTTAAGAAGAGTTCTAACCCTAAAATATTATGAGTGAGTGTGTTTGTGGATGGAAGTGTGTGTGAAGGAGCAAGTAAGGTAAGTATAGAGAAAAGAAGGCTAAGTCAAATAGGAGACCAGATAGAGCAACCAAAGAAGTAAAGGACAAAATAGAGCATATCAGATAAGGAGATTAGTTTGAGATATTGAAGAGAGAAGATTCATAAATAGATTTTAGAGAAAACTAAAGGATTAGGTACTAAATCTATTTTGACAGATTTAGTCAGAGAAAATATCATAATAGATTGGTTTTAATAAACCTATTTAAGTCTACTAACAAAGTCCTTACTTCATTGTAAGTGTAAAATCATTTATTAAAGTAATACCTGACACTCTTGTAAACCTTTTAATAGAGAAAACCCCTCATAGGGTAGATTATTAGAAGTGATCAAATTGTAGCAAAAATAGGAAAACTTTGTTGTTGTTGTAGAATGATTTATGGGTTTCATCCCACCCTAGTTTTACCGTCATCTTGAAGCATTTTTGGGTTACCAAAAACTTTGTGTTATGATTTTATATTTTCATTGATGCTATAATTAGATAGATTTCATTTCAGCATTACAAGTTTATGATTATATGGTATGAGATCTAAGATTCATTGGATAAGGTGTGAATACAATTAATTAATTTATTAGTGAAATTTTTTATAGATATTGATTCACCCCATCTCTTAATATCTTATTTCCCAATAAGACTTCGAACAACAAGAAGATAAACCACAACTATGTTAAGAATAAGGTGAAAATTTAACATCAATCTATATATTTATCATTCAAGCATGTACCTATTTTATCCATTTAATAGATATTTTAATTGTATTAATTTTATATGTCTAACCATCTCTCTAAATGATTCTTTTATCTCTCTTAATTCTATATAAATTAAGTCTATAAAAATATTAGACTAAATATGAATTAGAGTATTATTTTACCAAAAAAAAATTAATGGTGTACATAATAAAAATATAATCACGACTTAGTACTTTTGGTTTTAATAATTTGACAACACAAAATATAATTTTAATATTTTATATTACATCAAATATTATACATTATTAAAAATATATTTATATAACATGTATAATTTAATTCATACAATATAAAATTTATTATATATTAATTATACATTTATATTCTTTATCAAAAACTATATATGCATATTTTTTTTTGTTAAAATATAACAATTGAATTATTTTATATTATATTAAATATATTCATCATTATCATAATTAGTTGATACTTGATTTTATTTTAATTAAACGACTAGTAAAAAAATCAATGCTACCACTTACACTGACATGTCCTCCATCAAGCTTCATGTAAAACACTTTTTGAACTTAGAGTCATAGACCCATGAGCCAATGAAGCCACCAGTAAACGACCTCATCCCTACACTTCACTTGTTTAAACTTGTGAGCTCAAAAATCTAGGAAAGACACAAGGAGGAAATACATAATGACTAAGAGAAGATTTGAACCTTAGTGGCTACTTTGCTAAAATGTTTAAATGCCAAACAAAAAAAAAATGATACTTAATTAACATTTGTGTTAATATTTTTTATAATAGAGTTTTATATAGTACTTTACATCTAGTTGGTGTTGGGTGTTGTATATAAAGAAAAAAAGAGTATATATATATATATATATATATATATATATATATATATATATATATATATATATAATTCAAATACTAAATATTAATAAAAAAAATTAAACAAACAAGAAATGATAAAAAAAAAATTTATTATAGTAATTCATTCTATATAATGAAAAAATATAATAATCACAAAACACTAAAGAATGTGCTTGATAAACCTAACATTAATACTAAAAATATTATTACTTTACATATGATAGTTGACAGATTTTACACTAAATGAACAATTTGAAATTTTACTTACAATATTTTATTATAAATATGATCTTAAATTTTGTTACTTTAATAAATGTTTATTAAACATATTTTAAATAATTTTAATTATATAAATTTTTAACAATTTTTAATTCCTTAATAATATTATTTTATCCACACTATTGCATACATGATATGTTAAAATATTAAATACACTTAAAAAATGTAAAGAAAATATACAATTGAAATAAATAAATATTATAGAAATATATATTTAATTTTAAATTAATAAGTGTTCTAATATTATGTTCTATATGTTTTTTTAGTAGATATATTTATCTATAATAGTTATATATGTATGTATGTATTTTAATTTATCATTTTTTTGTTAAATTAACAAAAATTACATTATAACTCTCCATGAAAATATTAAATTAAAAAATAATAATAATGAATAAAGTATATTTCAAATGGGAAAATAAATATTCTTGCCCTAATAAGGACAACAAATTCATATGCTCACAATTGTAAATAATATAAATATTTATTTGCACTAATCTTTTCAAAAATAACAATTTTGGTTATAATACTTTTGTAAATTGAAGTGCTAAATTTAAAATTAAATATGGATACAAATATTTGAGTCATAGGACCAACAACAACATCAATATACTAAAGTCAAATTGAAGTTTTTAGAGACTATGAAATTTCAGCTTGGGTGATTATGGAGAAGACTATCAAGACTATCAGGGAAAATTTCATCTCTATCATGAAAGAATGTAACTTAGATGAAGAGGGTTATGATTTGAAGGTGCATTTTCTCTACAAAATTAATACATTTGGGTCTAGAAGGGGGAATATAGAAGATATCTTTTGGTTTCCCCCTTAGAAGGATTAATGAAGGCAAATTATGACAAATTGTCCAAAGGAAACCCTAACAAAGTTGGTTTTGGAGGGATCATCAAGGATATGAATGGATTTTAAAATGGTGCAATGATAGTTAAGATTGGAACACAATCATGCCATGTCGCTAAAGCTAATGGTGTTCACCAAGTCATAAAACTTGCTAAAGACCTTCAATAGAAAAACTTGTGGATTGAAGGTTACTCTAACCATATTGTTAGATGCCTTGGAAAATCCCCTCCCACATGTATAGTCAATAACATTATGAAAGAGACCAAATCTATTATTGACACTTTTGGTAATGTCATCATCACACATATCTACTATGAAGCTAACAAGGGGGTGGATCAGATTGCCAACTTGGTGGTTCATACCAAGCATGTTATGCTTTGGCAAGAGGATCTTAAGTTCAATTTTGAACTTAAAGAAATATTTATGATGGATTTGACACATAGTGTCATGGGAAATATACCAAATAACTATGGCACGAACAAATGAAGGCTTTGATTTTTGGAATATCATGAACCTGAGATGGGTTCATGATTTTTTCTAGGTTTAATTATCATTATTGTCACACTGAAGGGAATTTCAAATTTGGCTATTGGAAATAGAGACGTGGTGTCTTATAACTATAACACAGATATGGGTGGTGCCCAGAAATGTTAGGAATAAGAAATGGAAGGACAACACAAATATTTTGGAGAATCAAAAGAATGGTGGTGTTTCCTTTTACTTGGAGAAGCTTCATGGTTTTAAACCAGAAGGTACCCTAGAATTTTCAAGGACTGGAAAGGTAATATGGTGACAATGTATGGTATTTATTTTTAACTTACTCTTGATTTCAACTCAGAGATCGTTGGCCTCCCATGTGAAAACATCAAATTTTATAAGGAGAGGAGAATTAAAAATGATGCTACCATTAATTTCCCATTATTTAACAAGGAGAGGGAGGCCTTGACTATAATGGATGAATATTATTCTAGCATGCAATTCATACCAATTTGGAGGAATCTACTTTCTTTCATCAAGGTTTATTTCACATTGGATAGAAGGTACTCTATAGTCCATAGCTACAATTTTTTCTTTACGAATCATTTTTGTTATGGGGAAAGAGCATCTTTTCCCTTTTACACTTTAAAATTTTTGAATAATAGTGTTATTGACCATAAAAAAATCAAGTTGGTTGATTCTACATGAAGCGTGTATCTTTCTTTTTTTCCAAAGTTATGAAAGGGAAGATTGTGTTGCATGATAGTGACAATGGGATGGACACTAGAGATGACTTTGACAAGGGTTAGAAGGAAATATTGGCTGGTGAGGAATAGGGGAACATGTGGAAAGATGATTATAAAGGCATAGAGAATATTGAGAAATATGTGGTAAGAGATGTCTTTATATCCTAAAAATATGGTGAGAAAAGTTAGAGCCTCACTCCCTCCTCAATTAAGCCAAAGCATCCTAGTCAGTACAAGGATAATCAAAAGAAGACACCCAACTTGTCAAGTCAGGATAAATCCCCTATTGTTAATTTAGTGGAATATATCAATATAGATTATACAAGGGATCATTTAAACCCTAATAAGACCCTAATTTACAATACTAAAGGCATCTTGGTTGGTAGTTTGAGATTAGGAACCTATAGTTTGGGGCTATCCTTTATACCCTAAAATTCCTAAACAAAGCCAAGGTTAAAGAATGTGTGTCTCTTTCTTTTGAAAATTGGATTTATTATGTGATTCACACACTCAAGAATAGGGTTGCTAGTTTAGAGAAGTATTTGGTGGATGAGACTAAAGCTAGGGAAGTCTTGGAAGAAAAATGCAATAGAATCCTAGTGAACATTAAGTAGTACAAGGATACGATTTTCAAGATCCAAAAGGAGAGAAATGGTAGGATCAATTCCTCACTGTAGAAGATTAAGTGCTTTTTTGGGTATATGGATATGGAAAGTATTGAGCTAAATGTAGATATAGTCAACAAAGATAAAGCTAGGGAGGTCCTGGAAGAAAAGTGTAGTAGAATCCTAGAGAACATTAAGTAGTACAAGGATACAATTTTCAAGATCCAAAAGGAGAGAAATGGTAGGATCAATTCCTCAAGTTATAGAAGATTAAGGGCTTTATTCGGTATATGGATATGGATGGTATTGAGCTAAATGTAGATCTAGTTAGCAAAGATAAGGAAGCTAATGCTATTGTTAAAGAACAAGGGCTAGTCTCCACAAGAAAGTCTCTCCCTCTTCCAAAACCATAAAGAAGCCCAAGGATACTATGGCGGAGGTAAATTTCAATGGGAAATAGGATGAAAAATATCTTAAGGGGCTTTCTTAGTTTATGCTTTTTTAGTTTCAATGCTTGTCTTTTGTATTTTTTTTATAGATATAAAAGATCACTAGGGGGGTTAATCAATAATCGCCAATTAAGTAATAAATAGAAAATTTAAATCTTGTTTAATAGATTCACTAATAGTAGTTTTGGTTAACTTAAAATAGTATTATCAAGTACTTAAAACATTCAACATAATAAGAAAATCACACAAATAAAATACCAATATTTATCTCATGGAAATTCAATTAAGGTGAAAACCATGGTGTGAGATTCATATGCACAAATAGTTGTACTCTTCTAGAATATGCTCTCTTAGAAGCTTGCCTATTCAAGGGTTACAAAAGCACTGTTAGGTGCTACAATATTCATGGATTTCCCTTGAGACATGTTAAATTATTTACCCTATTAGTAGTAACATGATTACAGGATTTAGACACTCTACTCTATGAATGTCACTCTATAAAATGATTTACAATAGACCTGTTAAGATCACCCAATTATGGATTATACTATTATAATTGCTAGAGAGTAATAGCTAACAACAATATTTAGTTTTGACTACCTCTTCTAAATCAAACCAATTTGATTTCCTTTAGACAATACATATCATTATAATCTACTTGTAGACACCTAAATCTGATCACCTAAATTCATAATCAAATTTAGTCATCTTCTATAGCATATTTTATTTAAATATTAAATATTAAATTATTTTAGTACTATGCCTTAATTAATTAATTTAATTAATTAATTATAGCTCAATTAATACATTAACAATTAACAAATAGTCTGATTTATCAATAAAATCTCACTTCCTCTACTAAATAAAATAAATGCAAAACCCATTTAATTTAATCTCCAAAACCCATCTCAATTTAATTAATTAAATCCCTCCACCCACAAACTCGTCCTGTAAACCAAAATTTACCCAAACTCAATTCATGCACCAATAATTCCTCTTTTAATTAATTAATTCATTTATTTAATTAAATCTCATGCACCAAATATTCCTCTTTTAAATAAATAATTCATTTATTTAATTAAATCTCATGCACCAAATATTCCTCCTTCAATTAAAAATAATGCATTTATTTAATTAAAATTCTATGCACCAATAATTCTCATTTTAATTAACTAATTCATTTATTTAATTAATCTCACCCACAACCTTTTCTCTAAAAATCCATCCACCTCCCACCACCTCTAGTTAACTGATAAACCTCACCCACCTTAACTGAAACACATCACCTCCTCTTCCATGTCTAAACTCCATCTTCATATCACTTGCATAAATTAACTCATGATATATTCCCTCTAACTCAAGCCCAAGTCCACTCTCATGCCACATCTCCCTCATCCATCTCTAAACACAAAAATCCATCTCCTCCACATATCTCAATCAACTAAAGCCTATCTCACACCTTAGTTAGTTAATCAAGAATTCTTATCTCCTCCTCACCCAATTGCCTATAATTAAAACCTTTGCACCTCACAAATCATCCACCTTATGAGTAAAATTATTATAGTATTTTGAGAGCTAATAATTACTTTCAAAGTTCTATTTGACAATACTCAAATTTCCATGCATCTATCAAATCCATTAATTGTTGAAGCTTCAACACCAAATTTGAGCACACATCCATGATCACAACCACATCTAGATATCAAGGATGCTACAAAGATGTAGGTTCAACATGCTCTTAGGAGGCTGTAATAAAAAATCCAATCTAAACAACGCTTTCGGAGTTAAATTTTAAAATCTTAAAATTTAACTCACATTTTATTTTGGGTACTAAAAAGAACAATGCATTTCTTTCACATACACACAATCTTGAATGATTAAGAGAATGAACCAAATAATGAATTTTTGATTTGGGTCTAAAATGAAGTCACACAATTTTGAATGCATAAAGTTTCAAAGAACATTGCGAATTCCACACTTCAATTTGGGCTTTAAAATGAATGCACAATTCTTGAATTGCTAAGGTTAACATACTCTTATTCCATTCTCTTTCTAACTTTGTTAATAAGCTAATAATTGATTTCCTAAGTTGACCACACAAATTTTCAAATTATAAAAATTAACATTGCATCTTAATCATATGTGTCTTCTGTCATAGATAGCCAACTTAAAATCTTCAATTCAGAAAGAATAAACTTTTTGGTGTGTTTCTAGGAGTGTTTCTAGCATAACACATTCATGGGATCATTTTATTTCTTTCATTTTAGAATCTAGTTAATTAAGCAATGTGTATACGAAAATATTGTTAGCAAGATCATTTGCAATAACCCTAGGAGCACTTCTAAAGAAACATGTCCATTGGGAAGTGTCAACATCACACTGGTATATTCCCCTGTTAATATAGAAATAAGGCATTGAAAAAAAATCACTTTATATCCATGCAAGTTCAGGTGATATTTTTCTAATTGTAGTTTGAGGTAGGGAATCTTTCCCATGATTTTAGCATGGTCAAAATAGACTCTTAAGTGGGTCACATGTGTAACAAACATTTGGTGTGACTCCATGGATCTAGTTACAAACCAGCTTAGTAGCTACCTTTTTAGTCATATTCTAAATATATAATTTTACCTTAGCGATAATATTTTTATGAAGTTGTGTTTTGATTTGACATCATGAAAACATTTATTGAACATACACAATTATTGGTCTTATTTTCCAAAATCCTTTTTTAGAAAAGGTTGTGTACTTGTCTCTCTCAAAGTTACTATATTCTTTGAGAGATGGTTTGTTCACATATCTCATTTATTGTTAAGAAATATATCTTTGGGTACTAACAAGTTTTTAGCAAGTTTATTTGCAACAACTCTAGGATTGTTTTGGTTGAAATTATACAATTGTATCATTTATTTATCTTTTTGAAAGATTACTTGTCCTATTTATTATTACAATTATTTATTTGTGCATAGAGAAGTCAAATTCTCATGTCCAACCAACCAAATACAAAGTTTACAGAGGTCAAGCTTAAACAATCCTTAGCATATAGAAAAATAGAGTTAGCACACCAAAAACTAGCACCCTCTAATCCTAAACTTGTGAAGGAACTAGAAATTGAGAAAGGAGGAGTTAAGACAACATTACAAATTGAGTGGGATAACAAAGTCAACAATTTATTCCTTAGAAAATGAGTAAAATATAGGGTTACTAACCATTCATCTATCAACCATCATGATTTCTTTTAGCCTCATCACACAACATGCACTTTGTTACTAACATCTTTATCATTAAATATCAAAGGGTTGTTACCTAGTCCATTTGCAAAATCCCTAGGGGTTGTTCTAGAGAAAGTCGTTATTCAAAGAAAGCTAAGTTATACTTACTACAATTAATACTTGATTAAAAAGTTTTTATATTGAAAAAAAACTCTAAAAAATATGATTCCTCATGTTAAAATTATTCAAAACCAAGTTTAGAAAATTTAAGTTCCATCTATCCTAAGTATATAGAGAAATAAAAGCTTAACACAAAAATGTGGCATCGAATCCAAGAATTTCCCAATTAGGTCAAATTAAGAGTGAGGGCATTGAATGTGCATTACAAGTAGAGTGGGAGTGCAAGATTCATAGAATGGGTGCCCACCCTAGAATTAATTATACCCTTATCAAGATCACCACTTATGACTATTATGATTAGGTCCAACTTCTTCCTCACACACCTTTTAGATTGCTTACCATGGAGTCCTTTCTTTGAACCATCATATAGCTTATTATCTTCAACATTGTTAGTTTCATCATCCCTTCTAAGTACATCCAAAATCCTTTCCCAGTTACATCTTGATCCACATCCTTTATCACATCTTATCTTTGGTATCATCATTGTAGTAGCCACATACCTTATATCTCACATCCACATAGCACTATGACTATTCCTTGGATAAGACACTTGTCCAAGCTAGTTTATCATCATTTGTGTCTCTCATCACCTTGATCTAAAGGTTGGGCTCCACACTTGATCATCTACCATCATCCTACAACTCCCACACATATCACACTATATCCACCTTTGATAGCAAGATAATCCTCACAATTCTATAAGAATCACATCTTTAGGCTAATCCTTCACCATTAGACTATCTTCCAACATTAATCACCACCTTTAGCCTCTTATAAAATATGTGCACTTTAGAAAGACCATAGATTTGGTCTCCTAGCTTGCATCCACTATCATATTGTCATTTTAAACCCTGAGTCTATGGTATAGTGTCATTTCATGCCACCAACAACACATCTAGGTTGTAGTGTCATTTCATGCAACCAACAACACATCTCAATGAAAGGAAGAAAATGGAAACTGCTACATATCCTCTCAACACAAGAACTAGAGCACATCTCAATCCTAAGAAAACAAAAAAATGCAAGACCCAATATCTCAATATCTAGAACCCTACATTGAAAATATCATTGGTTAATTCCATCATTGAAAACAACAAAGATACCATCGAGGCCAATTTTCAAATAGAAGACATTGAAAGTTTTGACTTTGGGTGAATGCCACCATCTAGCATTGTCACAGAGGGCAACCACACACTTTTTGGAATGTCCACATAATGGGGACCCTTAGATCTAGAATGACATAGAAATGAAATTTAGTGATTGATGCTACCACTAATAGACCCTTTTGGCTCATCTACCCAAATTAGTACTCCCATCCCTCAAAGAAAATCATCACTCATTACACCATCTGAAATTCATACAATGCCACAACCAACCACCACATTACCAGTTTCGTCCACTAGCATTCTCATCAACTACTATTCTATAATACATATCCATGTATTTGAACATTTCATGGCCTATCACTTCCCCAACACCTAGCCAAAACACTGCCACCCAAAAAACCCCATTTGTATATGTCATTCTATCCACTAGCAATTCTAGCAACATGGCCCAACAAGGTTCATAGTCTACACCTTGATACACTACAAGGATTCCATCCATTGGCCCATTAATCAAACTACCCCACCACCTATTACTACTTCCACACCATCTACAAAAAAAGAGAGAATGTCCACTTCATTTTTGTCTACCTCCTAGAGCTTGAACCAAGCACAAATAAAAGTTGTGAGAATCCTTATCTTCACCCCTACTATGCCAACTCCACCACCAACAAGTTCTCTTAAACCTATCCCTAACTAACATGATGCCACCACTTGGAAGCAGTTGCACAACTCACCGTCACTCTAGCAATGGAAAAGGGTAACACCCCTTATCAACTATGTTATACCACCACTTACCCATGTACCTCCTTAACCAACACAAAATCATCCATCTATGCAACAAATACCCATTTTCTTAGTACTAAAATATGTGTAGAATCTATCATAATAGTATGTCCCAACACATCCTCATCTAACACCAAATATTTTTCAAGTTGTACAAAAATCCTCATTCCAACCACCACCATTCATACCAAAAACTCATCTTATTCTCCAACTCCATGAGATTCATATACAATACCTAAGGTACTTGAAATGGGGACAATCCCCACACTACCAATAAACCTAGAGCGGGAAGAAATAAGAAAATCCTTTAAGGAGCTCAAGGCATGCAATGAACCTAAGATTTTCAAATTTGAGACTAGATGCCCCTATTCGTTTGATAGATCTATCACATCTATACCCTTTCCCAAGAATTTAGGGATACCCAAGTTTGAAAATTTTAGGGGAAAGGGAGAACCTATAACACACATCAAAGAGTTCTACATGTATTAGTAGGAAGTAACATATAGTGACATATTCCTTATGTGTCTATTCCATAAAAGTATTGGGGATCTTGCTCTCGAATGGTTCTATCATATACCTTTTCTAAACTTTTCAAAACATTCATTGCATATTACATTCACCTAGTTGAGAAAAAGCTACCATTGGTGGATGTAGTCTACATAAAATAGAATGGAGGTGAAAGCCTTGTTGACTTCTTATAGAGATGGCAAACCCTCAACACTAGAGTAGCATGCAACTTGACGAGAAAAAATCTTAAAATGTTCATCGACAACACACATCCTAAAATTGCACACCATATGCACATGAACTACCTAAAAAAATATAAGGATGTTAGCAAAAAAGGTATGGAACTAGAGAAGGGACTCATTGTCGATGGTGTCATAAAATTATACAAGGAAAATAACTAGGACTATAGTTATCCTAATGACATGTCCAGGTACTAGAACAAAAAATGAATGTGGTAACTAATGGTGCTACAAATACAAAGAACATTCATATGGTAGGTATTACTCAAAATTAACACAACACCACTTATCAACCACAATAGTCTTACTAACAACAACCACCTCAACAACAACAACCCTATCAACAACAATAATCTTATCAGCAACAACAAACATATCAATAGCAACCATACCAATGACAAGGCTAGCAAAAGAATACATAGAAAAACCAACAACAAGCCCTCACAAATCAAACAAATGCCATTTATGTTGCACCAAGACAAATAACACATGTCCATAATGATCCAAATGAGTTTATACTCCCCTTGGTGAACCTCTAGACTTTATATTTGATAGAATGGTAAAGAATGATATAGTGATCTTCCCGCATATACAAAAAATGGATGATGGCACTTCTAAGCCACCTTGGTTCAAAGAAAATGAATATTGTTATTGTCATTGAGTAAAATGACATACCACCCTCAAGTTCATGATCCTCAAATACTATGTAAAAGACCTCATTGATCATAAGGAAATCACAGTAGGAGGAAATGTACAAACTTCCCAAAATACAAACTATAGATCTACCAAAATTCTTTTCCACCCTAGAACAATAACACTAGAAAGGAAACTATCAGCAAAACCAACAACAAAAAAAATCAATAACAACAACAAAAATTTCACACACAAACAAGGTGAATTTCAAGATAAAAAATATTATACTGCATGTTACATCTATTATGACAGCCTTATCAGTTGTATATCCAAAGAAGAATCTTCAATTAATATCATCCATGTCAAAGGCATTGAATGGAAATGTCTTGTCACAACTTGGTGTGGCCCTATCAATATTGTAGGACCAAATAAAATTGCTACCTCAATATGCCAAGGTCCATCTATAAGTGCCACATTAGGATCCCATTGCAACATCTTGGAACACCTTGGGGACACACCTACCCAAATTTTTGTCTTGGATCTTCTTTGCACAACCACACTTCATCAAGAGATCCTAAATAATGCTCTTCATGAATCTCATGTTCCTATAGACATAAATGTCACCAAATTCAAATATCTTGTAGGAAACCTATCTCCACCATGTGCACTATCTCTTATGCCATCTTACATTCCTATAATAGATCTATATCATATTCTCCCACTTCACATAGCCATTATGGTCTCCAATTTTTATGTCAAAAGGGTCATGATAGATAATAGTTTGGCCTTCATATTATGAACTCTAAAATTCATTAAATAGGTAGCGTATAATGACATTGACATTATGGATGAAGTAATCACAATCAAGGCATATGATAACCTTGAAAGAACATCAAAAGGAACCATCTAATTACCTATCAAAGTTGGTCCATCTATCTAGAAAATAATTTACCATGTGGTTGTTCTAAACCTACCTACTAACATCCTCCTCAGCCAACCTTGGATTCATCTAATGAAGGTTGTGCCATCTACATATCTTTAGTGCATCAAATTTATGCATCCAGGTACTGAGGTAACCATCCATATTGACCCAAAACCCTTTTCCTACGGTAATGTAGTAGAAGAATCCTACAATAACTGTCTCCCTCAAATTGAAATCAGCACTATCATTACCAACTCTTCCAAAAAATTTCATGATCCACACACCATCCTCACCTCCAATTTATCCACCATTAAAATAAACAACCAGGGATGTGGTGAATACAAACTCACAAATGCAATTGTAGTTTGTGCATTACCCCTTGACCCACATACACAAGGGCTCCCATCACACCAAGGAAAAAAGAATAACACTACCCTTGAACTCAATCATATTGGAAATTAAATATTTTTCTCCAATGAAATATTAAATGGGAAATAAATAGCACCAAACATAAGCACTTGTCTATGCAAAGAACCACCTCCTATGGGAAAGGATATCCTAGACTGTCTAAAAGATAAATATCCCCATTCCCATAAGCTTATGATATAACAATGAGACTATCAAGGAGGTGGCCTTGGCCAAAAATAGATAAGTATCACACAACCTATATAAGCATATGGAAATACAAAGAAGAAATATCTTGGCTTTGGATTACCTACAACTGGTAGAACAACTAAGAATGGCCACAATTTTCTTAACATCCAAAATGAACTCATAGAAGTTGAAAACATCCTTGAAGAAATAGAAAAGAGATCCTATTGTGATACCCTTGATGACATATACCTAGGAGAATCTATCCTCCATGAACTATCCATTCATTTGATTGACCTCCCACTTATATATCACAAACTCATTGATTGGGGTCAACCTAGTGCACTTCATATTGATGAATTTCCAAGCAAGATTACACTCCTAAGATTCATGGGAGCTGAAACATTACACCGTAAATTCAAAGAATTGGTAGCATATGTCTACACACTGAATCCAAAGGGCTATTTTGGGGAGGAAGAAATATCTATTCACAAAAGTGAAAATAAAGGAAATTTAGAAAATCAAATGGTCTTTTGGTGAAAACTCCCTTGGGGCACCAATAGAATTAATGAAAAAATAATAATAATAAAGGATGTATCTAAAGGTAAAAACCTCTATGAGGAATATAAAGCTGGAGATTTCATCCTTCCCTTAAAGGATAGCAAACTAGAAGTATCATCTATCATTACAAAGGAAAGAAAACTAATCAGCATTAGTACAATAGAGATTACAAGGCTTGTTTACATCTCCACATCATTACCAATACCCCAGCAGGAAGCACTTGCTGAAGTACTAAGGGGAAACATTGGTCTCTTTGCATGGTCATATCAAGACATATTTGGATTGGATCCAAAATTAGTTGTATATTAATTGGTCGTAGATCCAAAGGCAAAGCCAGTCAAGAAAAAGTTGTTAAAGATACACCCTAAGGTAATCTTGTTAGTAAAAGAAAAATTGGAGGAAATACTCACTGCAAAAGTCATCAGACCTATTGATTATTCAAAATGGATCTCCAACATGATATGGATTACACAACCATCTAGTGACATTAGAATCTATATTGACTTTAGAGATCTCAATAAGGATTGTCTTAAATATGACTTTCCTTTATGAAATACCGACATGATTATGGACCTTATAGCCAGACATGAGATGTTGTCACTCATGGATGGGTTCTAAGGATATAACTAGATATACATAATAGAAGAACATGAACATACAACAACATTCACAACCCCTTGGGAAACCTTTTTTACAACATGATTCCATTTGGATTAAAGAATATTGGAGCCACATATTAGAGAGCCATGCTAGTTATCTTCCATGACTTAATCCAAAAAACTCTTGAGGATTATGTAGATGATATCTTGGTCAAATCAATAGACAACTTAGATCATTTGAATCACTTAGAAGAGGCCTTTGACTATCTACCAAAGTACCTTTTCATGTTGAATCCAAAAAATTATGTCTATGGTTTCACATCAAGAGAACTTATAGGATTCATAGTTTCATAGAGAAGCATATAGATTGACCCCAAGAAGGTAAAAGCTATCATGGACATGCCTCCTTGTATTACATTTAGGAAACTTAGAAGCCTACAAGGAAAGCTAAAATTAGTACATAGATTCATCTCACAACTTGTAGGTCAGTGTCATCCATTCACACATTGTTTGAAAAGGACCAGGGTTTCAATTGGGATCCAATCTATCAACATAGCTTTGAAACATTCAAGAAATAACTAGAAAATCCACCAATATTAGTGCCACTAGTTGGAGGAAAACTATTGTTCCTATACATAACAACTACACCAACAACCCTAGGGGTGATCTTAGCTCAACTAGATGATAATGGAAAAGAGAGAGCTATATACTACAAAAGTCATACTCTTGGTGGCTATGAACTTAACTATTAACCTATGGAAAAAGAATTTTTGGTAATGGTCTTTCCCACTTAGAAACTTCCCCACTGCATGCTTAGCCATAGAGTGAGGCTCATCTCCAAAATTGACCCATTAAATTACAGGCTCTCATGGACATCTCTCATAGGGAATCTTGCAAAGTGGGTCATGCTTCTTAGTGAGTTTGACATCTAGTATGTAGATAAAAAAGTAGTAAAAGGACAAGTTGTTGTAGATAAGTTGGAAGAAGCACCTGTTGAAGATGACAATCTTTTTATTACAATTTTTTTTGATAAATATCTCTATCTGATAGAAGAAAAACCCCCATAGATACTTTACTTTCATGGATCTTATACATCTACTAGATTAAGAGTAAGAATTTTTTTGGTCACCCTTTAAGGTGATTACATTCCTAAATCCTTCAAACTAAGGTTTCCTTGCATATAATATGAGTCTCTTATCGTAGGACATAAAAAAACCATTGAATGGAATATTATAGAATTGCAAGTGTTTGTGATTCCTAACTCATCATCAAACAAGTGTTGGATGAGAATCAATCAAAGGATGATAAATTGTTACCATATAAAGATATGGATGACTAGATGAAAGAACACTTTACAAAGATCCAATTCACTTAGATCCTATGGCTTCAAAGAAAGGATACTGATGCTATGGCTACTATCGAATGACTCCTGGATATTCCATAGGAAGCTTCACATTCCCAATTCTTGTTAAAAAATTACATGATATCATTTATGAAAATGATGGATCAATGATGGTTTGTATTCTAGTTGGTCCCCAATCCCCTTGGTACCATAAAAATCATGCTTAACTAAAAGATAGTATCATCTCCCCACATCTTACAAAACACCAATGCCTCAACCTCATTTGTGGAGCTTCCCACTACACTATTGTGGAAAACACCTTATTCCATCGAAAATATCATGGTACTCTATCTTGATGTTTAGACTCAAATAAGGTTCCTATGGATTTAAAGCAAGTATACTTTGGAATTTGCAATGCTCAAATGAGTGGAATGGTCCTAGCTAAGAAAATATTAAGGACTAGGTATTATCGGCCCACACTAGAACATGATGCTTGTGATTTTGTTAAGAAATGTCTACCATCATAGCAACATACTAATCTAATACATGCATTAACACAAGATCTACAACCCATCACACTAGCATCCCCATTTGAATTTTGGGGGCTTGACCTTGTTAGGGTAATCACACCCCCATCTTCTAATGGACATAAATAGATCATCATAGCTACTCATTATTTCACCAACTGGGTTGAAGTAGTCCTACTTGTCAATGCAACATGAGTCCAATTTTATAAATTCATCCTGTACCACATTATTTGTCACTTTGGTATCCCAAGAACTATCTTTTTAAACCATGGGAGCAATTTTGAAAACCTTAATACGGAGGAATTGTGTTCCTATTTAAACATCCATCACCATTTTTCTAGCCCATACTTTCTACAAGGAAATGGTCGGATGGAGGCAACCAATAAAACCATACTCAAAATCCTAAAGAAGGTTGTCAATGATTTTGGTCATGATTGGCATATGAAAATCAACCATGCCCTTTGGGCATATTGTACCTCATTTTATACATTCATTGGTGCAACCCCATACTCTCTATTTTATGGAGCCAAATTATTCTTACCCATATAGGTTAAAGTCCCATCCTTGTGCATATATTTGAAAGGTGAAATATATGGTGATGACTACAAAGTTTCTTGACTCACACAACTAAATCTACTTCATGAGAAAAGGAAAAAATCCTATGACCACCTATTGGTTTACCAAAATAGACTCAAGGGAAACTTTAATTAAAAGATTCACCCTTGTCAGTTTCAACTAAATGACATGGTCCTAAAAGATTCCTTGAAGGTCCTCAATTAAATAGAGAGAAGAAAGGAAATTTGGGCCTACCTAGCTAGGTCTATATGTTGTCACAACATCTTTTGGGTTAGAAGCATATCAATTATCTACTATAGAAGGTGAGCTTCTAGATGATCCCACCAATATCATTCACCTCAATAACTTCATGCTAGAACCACTAAATGTATGCTACTAGTCCTCAAAAACCTTCAAAAACAACATAAAAATCCCTAAAAAAGAAAAAGAAAATAAAATAAAAGAGAAAAGCACAAAAATAGGCATCTAACAATGAAAATTTGGCAATCCAACTGCCTTAGATATGTTACTTGGTGAAAACCTACCAATAGGTACCATGTGTACTTGTACTATTCTATTATCTATCAAATCCCCATATCATTCTTCCATCCACTTACCCATATCTCCAAGGTGTTCCAAAATCATACGATTAAAATACTTTTACCAAATACTATACTTGCAAAAAATCCAAAAATATTGTATGCTATCATGATCCATATGTACTATAGCTCCATCATGTATGATACCATCCTAGATCTTGACATGTACTATAAATAGTTCAAAATGTAACAAATCTCATGTACACTATCAACAACACTATCACAATATGCTTCACCCTCAAAATATGTACTTCACAAATACATCCCAACATATCCTCACCATCCCCTATACATAGCACCAACATATCCTCAACATCCCCTATACATAGCGCCAACATATCCTCACCATCCCCTATATATAGCTCCTATATTGTGTCATCCTTGTGAATGTCTCAATTAGTATCATTGTACATACCATCCACCATAGAGGTTGTCATTCATCACTATTTCCGCATATTAGTCACTAGTCATCAACTCATTAGTTTTTAGTCCTTAGTCATCATCATTAGTCAATCCCATCATACATAGCCTAATCTCTATTGGAAATATTTTTAACAAGGCTAAGTTACTAAGAGGGGAGGGGTGAATCAGTAACTTCTAAAACTTCTACAATTTCAACTCTTAATCCAACCATCCAATTAGCATTTAATCCTTCACATATAATCTGATCTAATTGCATGCATAAGAAACTAAAAACATGAAAGCATTCATAACACTATGACACAAAGATTTGGTGACCCAAAAACCTTCCAAATAGAAAGTAAAACAAGGGTGGGGATGATATCCACAAGCTTTAGTACTATAGTATAAAGTTGGCCTATTAAGCCTTACATTGATCACTTATGATGATCTGCCCTAGTAGAAGCAATAAGGATTGCTAGGTCCACCTTGTGAAAGGATTTATGAACACACAATGAAGTATGCACTCAATAAAGAGATTTATAAAAGACTATTAGGTCTACCTTGTTAAAGGATTTTACTGATCCACCTATTAGGATGAAGCAGTAGCTAATCTGTGATCTACAACTTGGTTTTTGAATGAGATTCCTTTATGTACTAATCACCTTGTTGTGATAGATATGTCTTTGTTGCTCCTTATACTATTGTAGCCTTTGTAATTCACTCTTTTATGCTCTTCTCTAATTATATTTGATTACGTTGCATTCACATTCACATATTTGGATATGATACAATTTATTACATATATACCAATCCAATTATATAATTACAAAGTTAGCCACTTTGTAAGTTTATTACCAAGTCAGCTCAAGTGTAGACTCTTGGGCTCTAAAGATTGACTCAATGAAGTTCTAATACTCGACATCCACTATCAATGCTCAACATCATCATGCACTCGGTAGACATAGAAGCTCAATCCATACTAATCACATCCAAGTAGCCTTGAACTTGGTCTGTACTGGTGACTTGGTGAATAGTGTGAAACTCATCATATAAACTAAATCACTTGTTTACCTCTACATAGCTTGGTAAACACTATCACCTTAAGCTTAGTATAAAATGAGTCACTTGGTTAACATACAGTAGCTTGGTTAACACTAGACTCACATGACATAAAATATGAATAGCTCAGTTTGCACTTGTAAACTCGACATACACTAAGATGCATGGTTTACACTACTTGGTAAACATTGGAGTTTGTCCAAAGGACTCAGTAGCAATTGTATAACTTGGCAACAAATGAAATGCTTGGCAAACACTGTTATCTATACAATAAGCACATTAGCTATTTACAATTTGAATAAGTTTTTGTCACTAATAAAAAACTTGACTGATATGTCTACAATCTCTCTCTTTGGCATTAGTGACAAAAATACTTATCAACCAAAACTAAATTCAAAAGGTTTCTTGAATACCTTTTATCCATCACCTTGTGATACTAGCTTGGTAGACTATACTATTTTTCACATTTTTCAAAATTGATTTTGTAAGATATATATCTATACATGGTAAGGTTCCTTCATACAATATATTATACGTCTTCTTGCTAAATACAACATATACTTACTATACATATCTTTCTCCCCCATAACTTATATCTTGCTCCCCCTTTTTGACATTCATGCCAAAGATTTATTCTATTTATTTACATAGTAACACCAAATGAGATAAAAATTCTAAGTGTACCTTGAGAATGATTCCCAAATTTTTATCCCAATTTTCTTGTAGAACCTTACATGTGTGAAGTGCAATTTGTACTTCTACAGACAACTCTATCATGTGGTCTACTATGGAGAAGTTGTTGTCATGGGTGAGAGTTTTAGAATATGCAATATATTTTTGTAGTGCATCCATGTTGGAAATAATCATGTTCTGTATATCTACTAATGTAGATCTATCCTTACTTCTCTAAGAAATTCTACTTGCATACCTATCAAAAATCTTATCTTCTTGAAGTGGGTAGAACTTGAACTAGGGTCAAGTTGCAACTAAAGAGTGCTTAACTTAAGATCTTCATCTATTTTGGATAATTTTTCCTTTATTTCCTTGGTAAAATTAGAAAAATCACATAGCTTACAAAAAAGTGATGATACATTTGTACAAGAAGTTTCCAAAGAACCCAAAATTGTAGAAAATTCTACTTGATAAATAGCTATTTGTTGAGCAATGTGCTCCAACACTTTATTATTAGACTTCCTTTCTACCTTCTGCACTAGCTTAACCTACCTATTAGTATCTTCATTGAATTTTTGAATTGCCTTTGCTAGCTGATAAAAAATTGGTTGTGAAGAACCAACCTCAATGCCTATGGACTCTACCAAAATGTTCTTTGCATCCTCAATAAATTTAAATTCCTTATCTCTTTCATCTCTTAATCTTTGTTGTTTGGCTTTCTTCTAGAGGAGTTCACTAAATGAATGCATTTGGTCTAGAGTGAGCTTGGAAATGTCCCAATAAGGGATTACAATTTCCTCATCAAGGTCTATTTCTTCCTATATCTCTTTTCCTTTACCCAAAAATTTTACGCTCAGTTGAGCCTTGGTCTCAACTATCCTTGCACTTATTGCTAGTGTGCCCAGAATAGAAATAATGTAGACATACTAGGACTAGTTGTAAAAATTGATATTGCACTTATTGACGGAATACTAATACAAGTACCTAAAGAATTAAAAATTTATTTATTCACAATTGATGTACCCAAATTGGTAGAAGAGGGAAGAGTTTGCAGCTTGATAGATGAAGTGGAGGTCACTTCAATCAATGATGTAATGAGTTGAATTGGAGCAAGGAGTGATTGGACATTTATATTCACATTGATAGTCACAATCAATCCTCTTGGGGTTGTCTTTGTGCTTAATGTTGTTATTGGTTTGCTTGGAGAATGAGGAAGTGAGGCAATGACTATCATAGCTATCTTAACTAGATCAATTTCCTCATCATCTTTCTTTTCTTCCTTGGTAGCCTCTTGCCCTTGTTCCTCTTCATCATCAATGTTCTGAAAATGAGTTTCTTCTTCAACATTTTCCTCTTCATCTTATTCTTCTTTATCATCATCATCATCATCATCATCTTTTACATCAATAGGAAAATCACTCAATTTATGTAAAAGATAGATATTTTTCCAAGTGTTAGTTGCATTCCTTAGAACATGCTTCTTGTCTTTCATTAGAATCAGTTAAGCGTTGAATTTCGGAGTCAATTTTTCTTCATTTTTCTTTAGTGACTCTTTTACCTCTACATTTGATATGCTCAGTATAAGCTACCTTAGAGTTTGCCCATTATATTATTTTGATAGTTTGCATGGGAAATTCCCATCTTGGCTTAATTTTCTCCAAACATTCATTAGGAATCTGAGAAGCAAACTGGTCTAGTGAGTATTTGCATTTACCCATTCTGTCTATCACTAGATCTTCTATCTACTTCTCCTCTTTAGCTATCTTTATTTCATACTTTAATGCCTTAAAATTTGTTATACTAGCTCTTGCTTCCAAATCTTTCAATTTTTCTTGGAAGGTGGGTGGAGGTTTTCTGAATATAATGTCTCCTC
Organism: Cupressus sempervirens; assembly: GCA_028749045.1. Classification (NCBI taxonomy): domain Eukaryota; kingdom Viridiplantae; phylum Streptophyta; class Pinopsida; order Cupressales; family Cupressaceae; genus Cupressus; species Cupressus sempervirens. The sequence continues at coordinate 643,623,168 of CM053789.1, read as the reverse complement.
CTTCCTTGTCAAATTTCTTCGTAGAGGATCTTTTTGTGAATACTATAGTGGATGTGTTTGGTGGCTTGTTAAAAATTACATTGCCCTTCTTTCTTAATGGTTCTTCTTCCTTAGATTCTTCCACATCCTCTAATTCCTCATCCTTTGCTTCCTCATTCTCACCTTTTTCCTTCAGTCAACAAAAGTGTAGAACTAGTTTTCAGCTTAGTAATTCTTTTCTTTTCTTTGTTAACCACCTGAGGAAGCTTCATTTCTAGTTCTATCCTAGCTTTTTCTTCATCTTATGTTCTAAAATAGGCAGCCTTAGCATCAAATGGTTCATTGACAAGCACCTCAATGATGTCTTTTGTTTCATCAATATTAACCTCATATCCAAGAGGTTTCACCCATGCAATTCTAGGCTTAACTACCTAAATGTATACTTTGTCACTATCCACCATTAAACACACATCATCCTTATAATATTCAACAAGTTTCTTGGGGATTCAGTATCTATTGTTCATTTTCTCCTTGAATGCATCAAAATAGTTGTCCATAATACTATAATAGTTCTCACCCATCTTAGCAATAAATTCATTGATCTGATAAAGTATTGGTACATCTTTTCTCCACACAACAGTACCTTTTGAAGGGAAGAATTTTTGAACATAAAAGAATAGACATGTTAACAGGGAGCCAAGCTTACATGGATTATTCTTTTATGTCCTAATGGTTTCCATATTCTTGTTGAACTGTCTCAATAGTAGCTTGGTAAGGTCGAAAGATAGATTGTTCTTTAACACCTTGAATGTGAGGTCAACAGCTTTGCATGACATAGTGTTTAACTGACTTGAGGTGAAAATCTTATGTGCAATAATATGGATTATGAATTTCAACTCCATATCTATGACACTACTAATATTCATTCCTCTACCATCCCATTTTGCTAGGGTTTTCTTTTTAAGTTCTACCCAACCTAGGGTTTTGGTCATCTTAGCTTTGGCTAGCATTGGGAGACCAGTGATTTGATGAATCATCTTCTTTGTGATCAATACTAATTTCTCAAACCAAAACTATCCATTATGCACCATGCTAAGGATAAAGCTAAACCATTTTACTTGAAACTCATGGGGCATGTGAGGGATGTGAGTTAACCCTTTAGTTTCCAAGTGTTGGTGCTCGAGTTTCAAAAATCCATTTACACATAGTTTATCTAGGGCATCATCCATTTCCAAATGCCAATCTCTTGAATAAAACATTTAAAGTGAGTGTTAATATCATTGATCAATAGTACATTTGGAGGGATTTGAGATTGTGCTCCACTCAGATCTAGGGTTTTGACAACTGCAAGAGTGATCTTGAAGTCTAATGCCTTCCATTATACTCCATGAACCAACATATCTAATCATCTCTTTACCTTGCTACTACTAGATTCCATCTTCACTCAGTAGGGTTTGAGAAAATTTAAAATCATTCATTGACAATTTTCTCAAATCACTTGGATGCTCTGAAGATTGCACTTCACAATAGCTCTCAAAAATTTCGTGGTAAGAATGACTTTGATTCCATTCCTTTTATCAAATTTCACCATAAATGCTTAGTATGAGAGGTAGATTGATTGACACCATGTTGATAGACTATCATCCACTTCTTTACATTGAACACTTGGAAAAGTCTTCATGACTCAGTAACCATATGTATCTTCATTACTCCCAACCTCACTCAGTAGAGTCTGTGACCCAACCTCACTTGGTAGAGAAGGTAACTTGGTAGACACTAGTACCCTTTTACTTGGTGATCCCTTTGTATCCTAAATATAGACTTGGATCATTTTGTTCTTTCAATCTGGAACTATTTTGGATATCTTCTTTGATAGCCAAGTTCTAGTTCTCTCTTGAGAACTTAAGTAGAAATGGTGGAGTCACTCAATTCTTGAGTGATTTGATTACCATTTCTTGGACTTTTATTCTTAGTAGAATTTGGAACCCATTTCTTTCTCATCTATTTTTGGATGTTATCAGCTTTTTCCTTCTTCTCATCTTTGATTTTACTAGTATTCATGCAGTTCTTGGCAAGATGACCAAGTTCTATACAAATGAAACATCTTTTAGTACTATCTCTTTTTCTCAAATGATGGTTTACACAATTCATTCCAATGTGTCCAAATTCTCCACAATAATGACATCTACACTAGGTGTTGTAGTCCCAACCAAATATTACTTTCACAATCTACTCTACTAGATTCAATTCATGGTTTTGCATTCTGGTTACTTGTGTCCATGTTTCTTACATTTGTGACATTTTCCTTCAAATCTTGGTTTCTCTTTGCATTCATTAGCCTTATGACCATGCTAATTGAAATTGTAGTATTTTCCATTGAATTTTTCTTTTCCATTGCTCCAACATTTATTTGATGTATGACCTATCTTGCCACAATGATTGCAAGTAGGTCTTTGATTCTTTTGAGCTCCTTGCTTGGATGATTCTCCTTCTTCTATATATCCAAATCCTACTTTTCCTTTTTATCTATAGATATTTTTTTAATTCAATTGATTCATGCCTGCTTCAGATTTCATCATTCTTTCATTGATTTTCCTTTTAGAGTTTAGATCATTTTGTAATCTTTCATTTTTAGATCTTAGGCTCATGATTTCTTCATTTTCATTGGAGATTTGATCAATAAGGTCTTCTTGTTGAAGAGATTGGTTCTATATTTTATTGTTCCTTCCTTCTATCTCTTATTTTATCTTGTTCTTCTACTCCATGATTTCACATAGCCTTACTAACTAAATTTCTTGTTCTCTTCTTAGTTTTCTTACTTCTTCTTGCAGGGAACCATTCTTTCTAGGAGTTCTTTGATTTCTTCATTAGCTTCATCTTGATTACTTGAATGAAGATATTCAACCCTTTCTTCATTGTAGAGATGATCATTCATTTGAATTGCAAGTTGAGAGAGTTGCTCCTTTGCTTTCTTCAGTTGGGCAATAGCCATTTCCAAATCTAACTTTTCATTGTCAGTAGCTTTATCAAGTTTGAATATCTCCATGGCCTTGATATTTGCTCAAGATTTTAAACTTTCTCCTAAGAACCACAAAGCTCTAATACCAATTGTTGGAAATATTCTTAATAAGGCTAAGTTACTAAGAGGGGAGACCTGAATTAGTATCTTCTAAAACTTCTAAAATTTCAACTCTTAATCCAATAGTCTGTTGGAATATTCAAATGGGAAGAGTACCTTTGAGAAGGGGGGGGGGGGGGGGTGAATCAAAATTAGCACACTTTAAAATTTTCAAATCGTTTAAAACAAAGAACTGAAAGTAAACTGCATGCATGTAAACATATCAAATAACCATAAAGTAAACACATGCATCAACACACATAACACCAAAATTTGGTAACCCAAAAACCCTCCAGGAATAAGAAGGTAAAATTGGGGTGGGGATGATACCCACAAAATTACTGCAATAATAATTGTTTGACCACTTATGATGGTCTGTCCTATGAAAGGTCTGCCCTATTAAAGGCTTCACACTATGTCTATAGTGACCTAGTTGAAGGATTTAAAACACTTAAATGAAGTGTCACCCTGTTAAAGGATTTAATCACCTCTTTAAAGGATCTACAAAATAGTTTTTAAGCTAACATATCAACATAGGATTTTCACTATCTAATACAATTGCTAGAGAGTATTAGAAATCTTTTGACCTAATTACTTACAATCTTCAATTGTTAATTTTAGGCACTTGATCTAATATTTGATCGTAGCCCTTGTTTTGTCATGATCAACTAAATGTGTAATTGCTTCTCAATTCACTAAATCTGTGACACCTTTTTTGCTTGCCCTATAATTTTTCTATCTTCTTAGAAACTTCTTTAACTTCTATTTAGAAACTTCTTTGCAACTCAAAATTATGGGGTCTAAGGCTTCTTATAAAGACTTTGTAGACTTAGGGTTAGGTATAGATTCTACAATTCATATTGAATCTTTAATTCCTACTCATTCCTTGCACTTTTCTCATTGTTTGCATGCCTTCTCCATTTTTCTTATTGTTTGCATGCTATTTGTATAGGAAATATAAAAGATTCATTCTTATCCTTATTATCCTTCAAGACCCTTCTATGTCAGCTCAAAAAATGGTTTACATCTAAGTTTGTGAAGGCACAAACTCATATGGTGATTCTATGTTACTTGACACATACTAGATTACTAGTGCTTAACACATGTAGTATTCTGGCTCACTTGGCACCTATTACATTCTGTCTCACTCGGTACATGCATAGTTCTAGCTAAGTTAGCACATGAAGTGTTCTGACTAGCTCGGCATCAACAATTACTTGACACCTATATATCACTTGGCACCTATATAATGCTCAGCACCTGAAGTCACTCAAAACCTATTGGAATTTTACCTTGGTACATACTATAGCTTAGTATATGTAGTGTACTCAGCTTCTATGTAGAAAGTGGTTAAGTGTGTTGACACTCAAAAGTCAAAACTATTCTAAGACCAACAATATCCCCCTTTAACATGAGTGCCAAAAACACTTAACTAAACATTATTAATCTAACCTTATGAGTACATTAATCATTCTTCTCTGCATTTATACAAAATTTCAAAATTTGTTCAAAATCTTGTAAGGAACAAAATACCTTATAACTCCCCCTGAGTTGATTGTGGCTTGTCTATTCTTGTAACCAAAATTTTGTGCTGAATATACTTGATACTCTTTGCCTTTTCCTTGTTTTTGTAATATATACTTGTGCTTTGTATTCATGTATTATGTATTAGAGCTATATTCCATACATTTCCCAAATTTTTGTATCTCCCCCACACTATATCTTATCTCTTATCTCCCCTTTTCAACTATCTACAATCTTTCCCCTTTATTCTCCAAAAGAATGAATGAAAGAATGTAATCAAAATGCTTAGTATTCTCTCCCTTAGTTGTATCTTCCTTATTATTTCTCCCCCAATATATATATATATATATAATCTCCCTTATTGTTATTTCTCCCCCTTTTTGATACTTATGTCAAAGGGTTCTAAGGAGTAATACAATATTTAGCAAAAAATGTACTATTTACCTCCATGATCATTTTGAGAGCTACATCCCAATTCTCCAAAGCAATTTCTAGTGACTTATGCTAGATGGCAGTCTCTGTAGAAATATGTACAAGCCCATCAAGTGTAGAAAGATTTGGATCTTTCTTGAGAACATTCTCTACATAGGCTTTCTCTTTATGGAGGACCTCCAAATGTGGGGTTATGGAGGATTAGATGCTTAGTATTCTCTCCCTTAGTTGTATCTTCCTTATTATTTCTCCCCCAATATATATATATATATATATATATATATATATATATATATATATATATATATATATATATAATCTCCCTTATTGTTATTTCTCCCCCTTTTTGATACTTATGTCAAAGGGTTCTAAGGAGTAATACCATATTTAGCAAAAAATGTACTATTTACCTCCATGATCATTTTGAGAGCTACATCCCAATTCTCCAAAGCAATTTCTAGTGACTTATGCTGGATGGCAGTCTCTGCAGAAAGATGTACAAGTCCATCAAGTGTAGAAAGATTTGGATCTTTCTTGAGAAAATTCTCTGCATAGGCTTTCTCTTTATGGAGGACCTCCAAATGTGGCATTATGGAGGATTGAATCTATATCAATCTGGCCTTAATGTTGGCCTCTTTAGCTATCAACATAGCTAGTTCTCTCTAAGTGTGAAGCATTTGAGAAAAATGCTTCTCACTTTGAGTTGGATCTCTTGGTAATTGCATGCTAGAAATCTTAAGATTTCTCTCCAAGCTCAATATCCTCTAGACTATCTCTTGTATGAAATTGGAAAAATCACACAACTTTTTATAGAGTGAGAAAATGTTCTCAAGTACAGTTTTGACCTTTTCAATTTTCTTGGCCAATTCTACTTGTGCAAGTACTATACCACTTGATATTTTCTCATTTACCTTTCCCTAAAATTTCCTTTCAGACCACTACATAAGTTTTACATTTGTGTCCTAGTCTTTTCTTGTCACCTGGTCAACTATATCTAATAGTTGTTCCATTATAGGCTTTGACTCATCTGGTGACTGCAAGCTGAAGGCATCCATAAAGATGTATTTTATTTTAAGTAGTGCTTGCTGATGCTTATACTCCTTTCTAAGTATTTCTTGTCTTCTCCTTCTATTCAATGCATCCTACATCTTTGTAATCTACTCAATGGTGATAATCTTTGAGTCATAGGAAAGGATGACTATCTCTTCATCTAACTCAGGGTCTCCATAGTTAAGTACCCTGGCAACCTTTGTAGAGCTTGAGCCTGGTGTAGATATTTTTAATGATATCATCTCAATGCTCAACTTCTGATGAGTTTGTGTAAGAGTGCTACTTTTAGGTAATTCTACCAATGTTTGTATTGTGGCTTGGTCCTCTTCTTTTGATTTATCCTCCTTTTCCTCATCAAATTTCCCTTGATCAATCACAACAATGTGCGGAGTACCTATTACCTATACTGTAGAATTAGATGTATAAGTTTATCTTGTTGGCTCTATTATTGTATCCTTCCCTTCTTCTATACTCAACTTTTGAATGGTGTCACCTACTCCTGATGTGTCAATTGTTGCAATTATTGGAGATGGTGGTGGAAGAATTAAAATTTGAGTACTTGTAGCTGTAGAGGTAGAAGGTGGATCTTGTGGATTCACCTTGTCTCTTGAGGAATCAACTACTACCTTTTGTAGCTCATCTACACTCACCAATATAGGATTTATGCATAATTGTGCCTGTAGAGTTGATTGGTGAAGGATCTTCTTGAGATCCTCTGCAGTTAGGGGATTGATGTTCTAACATGACTTTTCAGTAACATCCTTGATAGTTATTGTGTCTATAGGTTTGATGGTTACATGAGGAGGGCTAGGGGGTGGCATTTGTGTGTCATGGACACTCTCTTCCTCTTGTTGTTTTTGCTTAGTTGTTGCCACTAATCTCCCTTTTTTGTTTCCTCCTCTCCTTTTTCCTCTTCCTCTTTCTTTTCTTCTTCTCCTTTCTCTTCCTCCTTCTTTTCCTCTTGCTTCTCTTCCACTTTTTGTTCCTCTATCTTCTCCTTGGCACTATCCTCTACCTTATTTGCTTCTTCATCCTTGTCATCAATTAACTTGTAGATTGTCTTCCACAATTTTGTGGACTTATTTACGACATCCTCAATTTTATTTTGTAGGATGCTAAAGGCTCTATACTTAGGTACAAATTTTCCACCATGTTTCTTATTAGACTTTTTTATTTGACCTCTTATCAGGTGAGGCATCACTTGAGCTAAGGTAGATTCTTTGATCTCCTTTTCCATTTTCAAACAATAATGTCATTTTTTTAAAATTATCTCATATAACTCCCTAGGAATGGTATTGTCTAGCTCTAGAGGTGTGTTCTTAAATTCAACCATCATGGGATATATAGATTCCTCTATTTTTTTTTTCTCTTCTCTACTTAGCTTATTGAAATCAAGACTTTTCAAATCATTCAAATCTGCATTCTTAATATTTTCACAAATTTTGTCTATAGCAGATTTGGGAGGATGGCTTACCACTCAGAATTGGCTAATATCCTCTATCTTAGTTTTCTCCTCCTCATCAAAATCTAGTTCTACTACATATTTCCTTCTTTTCTTCTGCACTTCACCAGTCTATTTAGTGGCCTTCTTCTTCTCTTTTATTTCCTCCTTGGCCTTTTGTGAAGATTCCCTAGTGTTAACTCTAGTTGCTGGTGTTGGCTTGGCTTGTGCAAGCTTGGTTACCTTCTTGGGTTTGGGCTAAGCTAGAGGCTAAGTTTTAGCCTTTCTCTTCTTTTTCTTAGCTTGTGTGGGTGCTTCCTTAGCTTCTTCATCCTCAACACCTTCCTTCTTATCTTCTCCTAAGCCTTGGGTCAATTCCATTGGGCCTTGCCCTTGTTCTTCTTCTCCACTCTCACCTTCTTTTTCTTCTTGTTCACCTACACCTGTTGCCCTTCAATTTTAGTACCAATTTTTTTCTTTATTTTCTTCACCAATTTGTCTTTCCTCTTAATTACAGAGGCTATCTTCAACTCTATCTCAACTTTAGACTTTACAACATCATATGTGCCAAAGGGTTTTGTAGCTTTATCTATGTCTTCTACAAGTAATGCAGTGATTGTTGTTGATGCTTCATCCACATCAAGTTCATAACCTAATGGCATTAGCCATCTCACCCTTGGAACTACTACCTAGATATAGGTAAAGTCAATGTCAACTAAAAAGCATATGTCATTGACATGTTGTTCCACTAAGGAAATTGTTATTCTCAATTTTTTTGTTATGGATTTCTTAAAATCCTCAAAGTAGCTTGTCATTTGTGCTTCAAATTTGTCACCCATTTGATCAATATACTCATTGATTTGAGTAATTGCAATTTTGTTTGGATTCCAGTTTACCTTTCCAATTGAAGGAAACTCTTCCATAACATAGAAAAATATGAGGACAAGGACTAAACCAAACTTACATTGAGCTCCTTTTGACCTTCTTATTGCTCCTAGCTTCTCATTTATCTGTTGCAACATTAGTTCTAGTAGATCATAGGTATGATCTTTCTTTACAAGCTTATAGGCTACATCCACAGCAATGCATGCTACATTGTTTAATCTGCTAGATTGGTAGAACTTGTGAGAAATAATTCTCACAGTAAACTCTAGAAAAGGATTTGTAATTGTGTCAATGGTCATGCCCCTTTTATTCCATTTAGCCCCTATATTCTTTTCAATGGATTCCTTAGAGTCACTATGCAGAGTCTTGGGCCAATCTAGGGTTGGAAAGCTAGTAACCCTAGGCACTATCTTCTTTGCTATTTTGATTGGCCCTCCTTCCAACCACAAACAACCATTATGTATTCTAATCAAGACAATCCTTATCCATTCCCTTTTGAAACCTGTGGGGTAAAATAGGGCATGAGTTAAACCCTTCTTCTCTACAATTTGGAACTTGTCCTTAAGAATTATGTTCTCACATAGTTTGTCATAGGCTTGGAATATCTCAAGATCACATACTACTCCTATTTTGCAATTGAAACACTTTCTCACATCCTACACCATGAAAACTTTGGGTGGAATAATAGAGAGTGTGCCAGTAGGGTCATTTTTATAGGCAACTTCAAGGATTATCCTAAACTCGTTGTTTGACCTCATTACTAACTAGCTAGATCTCATGACTTTTCTTTCCCTTGGAGTTCTTAGAAATAGAAGCCATTATACTAATCTAGGGTTTCAATATATTAAAATTTTGATATTACATAGCTCAACACTTGAAAAATACCTTAGATCAACAAAATTTATGCTGAATCACTATTGAAATCAGTGCAAAAGATTTCAAGGTTGTTGTCTGATTACTTCTACACTCTTCTCATCTTTTCTCTACATTTGAATGGTGTAAAAATGATAAAAATTTGACCTTATAATCCTTTAAAACATAGCATTAAATGCTTCATGCATACAATTATAAACTTGAAACTTGAAGGTTTCAACATGACTCAGCTTCTATTGGATTTCTTTCACTTGGCTTCAACTAGATTTCCACTTCACTTGGCTTTCATTGACATTTCTCAACTTAGCACTAACTATTAACTTAGTCACTACTAGCAACTCAGCATGCACTGGAGCTTTACTAGGCATCTGAGGATAACTTGACAATATTTGCAAAAAATTCAAATTTTAACTTGGCATCTTTGCTCATGCTAATTTCTTCTTTGAAATACTTCTGTCTTGGGACTGATACATGATATAAATTAGTATATTAGTCCCATACACCTATTCATGCTTAGTTTAATGAGGTGTGATCACTTGACCTCTTGGATGAAGGGATCCCTCCATTTAATGTCTTGCACTCATTTTTCTTCTTCCAAGTCTTGTTTGTTTGCCCTCTAATTTGTTCAACATCTACCTTCTCTTTTACTTTGTTGACTTCTAACTTGGGTGCCTTGGACCTTGTTGGGCAATTCTTGCTGATATGACCAATCTTCAAGCATCTAAAACATGTAGTTTGACTTAACCATCTACTGTAGTTCCCTCTAAAATGTGTCCTTATGTAGTTTTCAAGAATGTATCCATATTCTTGACAGTAGTGACAACTATACTTGGTGTTATAGTCCCAATTATAGTGATGACCATGGTTGTTTCTCCTTGTAGGCTAGTTAGGTGTCCACATAGGTTTTGATCTACACTCAAATGCTCTATGTCCATATTTCCCTCAGTTATAGCAGTAACCATCAAATCTTTGTGTTCTCATGGTCTTGGTCCTCTAGTCTTGTGTCAGGTGTCCTTGCTTGTTGCATTTGTGATAGTGACCCTTGTTCTTGGGTTTGTCCTACTGATTGGTCTTCCTACTCCTACATAAATTAGAGGTATGTCCCTTTTTACCATAGAAATGATGAATTGGTTTAGTGTTCTTACCTTTGTTACTCCTTTCTTCTACAGTCTTGGATGATTCTCCTTGTTTAGTGCTAGTGTAACCAAGTCTTGAAGTGTGTTTACTAGCCATTGGTGATTTCAGTAGCTGCTCAAAGTGCTTGATGGCTTCACTTGATTTGTTGAAGCTCTCTACTATCTCCTTCTCTCTCCTTAATTCATTTTACAATTGTTCATTTTGCATTCTCAAGGTGGAGATCTCAATGTCCTTCATATTTAGCTCATGATGAACATTCATCATTTGGCTAAGGATATATAAATGCATGTTGGAGACTTTTGCAAGATCTATGGACTTTTCCTCCAGTCTGTCAACAAGGGTTCTTTTATCATCCACAAGCATAGTCCTCTCCTCAATGGCTCTTTTCTTCTATTTAGTTATTTCACACAACATCATTGCTTGTGACTCTTGCTCAATTTTAAGAGATCTTATCTCTTCTACTTAAGCTTTATTCTTTTCCATCAATTCAACTATTGCTACATCCAATTCCTTGGAATCTCCATTGGAAAATACTTGTGTGGTATCAATCTCCTTTTAGTGTATGTCATTTTTAGCTATGGCTATATCCTTCCTTTTCTTCAATGATTTTCTCAGTTCTTCTCTGGCTTGCTCCAAGTTGTATAGGGTGAGTTGCACATCAATCACCTAATTCTCTATAATCTTCCCAAGTTTGAAGGCTTCCATCTCCAAACATTTTCTCTAAGTTGTTAGGCTTCTCCTTGTGAGAGCCTTTCTTTGATACCAATTGTTGGAATATTTAAATGGGACGAGTACTTTTGAGAGGGGGGGGGGGGGGGGTGTGAATCAGAAGTAGCACACTTTAACCTTTTCAAATCCTTTAAAAAGAAAAACTAAAAGTAAACTACATGCATGTAGACATATCAAATAACCATAAAGTAAACACATGCATCAACACACATAACACTAGAATTTGGTAACCCAAAAACCCTCTAGGAAGAAGAACGTAAAACTGGGGTGGGGATGATACTCATAAAATCACTGCAACAATAATTGTTTGATCACTTCTGATGGTCTACCCTTTGAAAGGCTTGCCCAATTAAAGGCTTTACACTATGTCAATAGTGACCTAGTTAAAGGATTTAAAATGCTTTACATGAAGTGTCACCATGTTAAAGGATTTAATCACCTCTTCAAAGGATCTACAAAATAGTTGTTAAGCTAACTAATCAACATAGGATTTTCACTATCTAATACAATTGCTAGAGAGTATTAGAAATATTTTCACCTAATTGCTTACAATCTTCAATTGCTGATTTTAGGCACTTGATCTGCTCATTTTGATGTGATCCTTGCTTGATCTGATATCTGATCATAGCCCTTGTTCTATTCTAATTAACTAAATGTGTAATTTTTTCTTAATTCAGTAAGTCTATGATACCCCTACTGCTTGCCCTATAATTTTGCTATCTGCTTAGCAACTTCCTTAATTTCTATTCAATAACTTCTTCACAACTCAAAATTATGGGGTCTAAGCCTTCTTATAAAGACTTCATAGATTTAAGGTTAGGTATGGATTCTATGATCCATATTGAATCTTTAATTCCCGCTCATTTCTTGCACTTTTATCATTGGTTGCATGCCTCCTCCATTTTTTTTATTGGCTACATATTGATTGCACAAGAAATATAAAAGATTCATTCTTATCGTTATTATCCTTCAAGAACCTTCTATGCTAGCTTGAAAAAATGTTTTACATCTAAGTTTTTGAAGGCACAAATGCATATGTTGATTCTGTGTTAGTCAACACATATTGGATTACTGGTGCTTAGCACATGTAGCAATCTAGCTCACTCGACACCTATTACATTCTATCTTGCTTGGCACATGCATAGTTCTAGCTCACTCGACACATGAAGTGTTCTAACTTGCTTTGCATCAACTATGACTCAACACCTATATATCAATCAGTACCTATATAGTGCTTGACACCTAAAGTCACTCAACATCTATTGGAATTCAGGCTCAAAAAATACTATAGCTCAGCATATGTAGTGTACTCAGCTTCTATGTAGAAAGTGGTTAAGTGTGTTCAGACTCAAATGTCAAAACCATTTTGAGACCAACAAAGTCCAATTAGGATTTAATCCTTCACATATAATTTGATCTAATTGCATACATAAGAAACTAAAAACATGAAAGCATTCATAACACTATGACACAAAGATTTGATGATCTAGAAACCTTCCAAATAGAAAGTAAAAATAGGGTGGGGATGATACCCAAAAGATTTAGTACTATATTATAAAGTTGGCTTGTTAAGGCTTACATTGATCACTTTTGATGATCTACCCTATTAGGAGCAATAAGGACTGCTAGGTCTACCTTGTGAAAGGATTTACAAACATATAATGAATTTTGCATTTAGTAAAGAGATTTATAAAATACTATTAGGTCTACCTTGTTAAAGGATTTCATTGATCCACCTATTAGGATGAAGTAGTAGCTAATCTTTGATCTACAACTTGGTTTGTTGAATGAGATTCCTTTATGTATTAATCACCTTGTTGTGATAGATATGTCTTTGCTACTCCTTATACTGCTATAGCCTCTATAATTTACTCTTTTCTACTCTTCTCTGAATATATTAAATTATATTGTATTTACAATCACATACTTGGATATGATATAATTTATTACATATATACCAATCCAATTATATAATTACAAAGTCGGCCACTATGCAAGTTTACACAAATATTACCATGTCAGCTCAAGTGTAAACACTTGGGCTCTAAAGACTGACTCGATGAAGTTCTAATACTTGGCATCCACTATCAATGCTTGACATTTTCATGCACTTAGTAGATGTATAAGATCGGTCCATACTAATCATTTCCATGTATTCTTGAACTTGATTTGCACTAGTGACTCAATGAATATTGTGAAACTCGTCATATAAACTGAATCACTTGTTTACCTCTGCATAGCTCGATAAACATTATCATCTTGAGCTCAATATAAACTGAGTCACTTGGTTAACATAGAGTAGATCAGTTAACACTAAATAGCTTGGTTTGAATTAATAAACTTAGCATACACTAAGATGCATAGTTTACATTTCTAATCTTCATAGTAACTATAACTACTTGATAAACATTGGAATTTGTCCAAAGAACTTAGTCACAATTGTAGAACTTGGCAATAACTGAAATTCTTGGCAAACACTATTATCTATACAATAATCTTGGTAGCTATTTACAATCTAAATAAGTGTGTGTCACTAATAACAAACTTGACTGATATGCAAATAAATCTCATGTCATCTCAAATTAGATCAGGTCCTCTAGCTCATATTGCTTCATTCTTCACTAGCTCTTACTGCTTCATTCTTCAAAAAGTCCTTATGTGAGATCCCATGTCACTAAAGTGTTGTCATTATAATTTCTAGCTCCTATTGATTATAGGTTCTAGGTGCTATCAATAAGTCCTTTCATGGTACATCTTTCCTCTTGTCAAACTTGGGTCCATTAGTATTGATTCCTACTTATCTCTTTAGTACATATTTATTCTTTGTCAATTTACTTTTTCTTTCAATTTTGGTTCTTGATTATATTTTATGAGAAAATAGGTTATCCCCTCCTCAAATTTGCAACAATTATTCATATCACGGTGTGTTGTGAATGGGTCAATTAGAGTGAAAAGTCTTGTTCAGTCTTTTATCAATAGCATCATACATAGTCTAGACTCACGTAAGTTCATGTCATATTAGGCCCTTTGGTTCTCACTGTTCCATGCTTCAAAAATTCCTTATGCATAATCCTTTGTCATTAAACTATTTTCCTTATAAGTTTTGGTTTTTTTTTTGAGTCTAGGTTCTAGGTTATACTTATAAGTCCTTGTAGGATACATCTTTCCTCTCATCAAACTTGGGTATGTCAGTATCAAGTCCTACCAATCTCTCTGGTGCATAGTTATGTTTTGTCAATTTACTCTTTCTTTTGATGTTGGATTTCAATTTTGGTTCTTAATTATCTTATCTAAGAAATCTAATTATCTTGTCCTTAAGGTCACCACAATCATTCATATCATGGTGTGTAGCGAATGGGGCAATCAGCTAGAAAGGTCTTGATCTATCTTTTCTTTTCTTTTCTTTTATTCCTATGATTTAGTCGAGTATAACTCTTGTATATCCAAATATATGATAATTTATGATTACATGGATCACTTGGGAAATATCACTTGTTTGTGGGTTACCAAATGTCACTTCCATGTTGATTCCTGTTGGGTTTCATGCATGATGCTTGGGAAATTCTTGAGTGTTTGTTTTGAGTCAATCCTATGCAAAAGTGGTGACAAGGCCTTGATATTCTTGGTAACCTTGAATAGTTACTGATATTTCTTTATTAAATTAAGTGCTCAACTACATGGTGATTCTCCTTATGGAGAATCTCATGCTCAAAGCTTCAAATGAATTCCATCTCATACCCCCATTTCACAACAAGGAAACAATAAAAAGAGTCACCTTTTACCCTTATCAAAATCATCATATCAACATCTATCCTACATCCTTATCATATCTTGAAACCTATCCAAAAATCCCTTAGAAATCCTACAAATATTCCAAAATCCCACCCATTCATCCACAACATCCTAAGGGTTCAATTTAAAATGTAAAAACCCTCATGTCCTCTATCCTACCTCACAAATTTATATAAATTGTACAAATGATCTCTCCTTGTGTCATACTCCCATGGTGAGAGTATGAGGCAGATCTAAACCTCTTTCATCCTTTGTACACCCTCCATCTCACCCCAATTTTCTTACTTTTTGAGAAGCCATCTAGTTTCATTTTCTCTCCTCCCCACCATCATGAGGGGGCATCATACATTATAGTGTTTTATCAACACTAGGGCAACCTAGTTCATTAAAACCTTCTTCATGACATCTATTATTTTAAAATGTCTTTATAATAGTGTTATACCAACACTATATCAAAGAGGGTAAAATGTAGACACCTAAATCTAATCACATAAATTCATAATAAAATTTAATCATCTTCTAAAGCATATTTTAATTAAATATTAAATATTTAATTATTTTACCGCTATCCCATATTTAATTAATTATAGCCTACTTAATACATTAACAAATAACCAATATTCTAATTTATTCATAAAAAACCCTTTCTCTATTAAATTAAATAAATGAAAAACTCATTTAATTAATCCCCAAAACCCCTCTCTATTTAATTAATTAAATCCCTCCACCCAAACTCAACTCATGCACCAATAATTCCTCTTTTAATAAAATAATTTATTTACTTAATTAAATCTCATGCACCAAATATTCCTCTTTTAATTAAATTATTCATTTATTTAATTAAATCTAATGTAGAAAATACTCCTCCTTGAATTTAATAATGTATATATCTAATTAAAATCTAATGCACCAATAATTTTGATTTTAATTAAATAATTGATTTATTTAATTAAGCTCACCCATCAAACTTTTCTCTAACAAATCCATCCACCTCCCACATCCTCTAGTTAACTGATACACCTCACCCACCTTAACTAAAACACATCATGTCCTCTTTCATGTCTAAAATCCCTTTTGAAATCACTTACATAAATTAAGGCATGATTTATTCCCTCTGACACAAGCCCAAGTTCACTCTCATGCCATGTCTCCTTCATCCATCTCTAGACATAGAAGTCCATCTCCTCCACCTATCTTGGTCAACTAAAGCCTATCTCACACCCCCAATCAGTTAACAATCCATTAAGAATTCTTATCTCCTCCTCACCCAATTGCCTATAAATTGAACTCTTTGCTCCTGACAAAACATACACCTTCTTAGTAGAACTATTATATTATTTTGAGAGAAAATTACTATCAAATTGATGTTTGGAGATACTTAAATTTCTATGCATCTATCAAATCTATCCATTGTTGAAGCTTGAGTACTAGATTTGAGCACACATCCATGATCATGACCACATCTACATATCAAGGAGGCTATACAGAGATGCAAGTTTGCATGCTGTATTATTTTGTTTCTTTATTGGTATATCATATATGTTTGTTAATAGATTTAGTTTTTTATATGTCTAGCTTTGGCTTTACATCTTTTGCATCTTGATTCTAATGCATACACCACTAATCAAATACCTATATTTTTGTCTAATTGCAACAAACCTTCTCTAATTGATTCTTGCATACTACTGATAGTCTCTTCTTTCACCACCATCCTTCTTCTCTTTGTTATGACACTAAAGTTCTTCTTTCTTTTTTTGTTTTGCAAATTCTGTCATTTCCATAAGTCATTTTTGACCTTGTAAGAACTTCTTGAAGAATCCTTCTTTTCCTTATTACCTTGATTTTAGTATCATTGCCATGTTCCATGAATTATAATTGAGTTATTTGGATTTCTCATTTCAAATTCATCAATGTGCTCATTACTTTCATATAAGCCTCCACTATTTTTTATAAGTCAATGTATTTTCCAATAAGACTATGTTCCTAGTTTACCAATAAGACATAGTCTTTCTTATATAAAATATACTTTTCTTTACTTCTCTACTTAATCTTTATATTATCGAATTGTATCCTCTATTTTATTTTCCTAATAAACAATCAATCATTTTACTATCGACAACTTCTTTCTCCAGTATTACCTAATAAGATTCTTTTTGACATTCCCTAGTCATAACTTAACTCTAAGAAATTTCTATTCAAAAAGATATGGTGACAATTAAAAAAAATAGGTCAAATAGTTTGACATAAATGAAAAACAATATAACTAATATCATGTTTATCAATCATGCTCTAACTATCAACAACTTGACTTCTTCAACAAATTCATTGAGTAAATCAGTTATGCTAGAACAATCTCTCCATTTTGCATTGATAGAAAATATTTACTGATGAGAAATGTATTTTTATTTTCTAGTTTGATTTTCTACCATGGAACACTATGTATGAATTTCTCCCCCATTTATTATACTCTTCATCTTTCCATATTTCATAATATACAATGTTATCTCAATAATGTCCCCTTTTGACAACAATGCCAAAGATGGTCAACATTACTAAATTGTCCACAAATTTGTGTACTCATTTTTCTCTTTCATTTTCCTAGAATTATCCCCCAAAGGGTAGTTCATTTGTACATCATTTCATGCTTGAAATATTTTCTTAAAGTATTATGAACTAGTACATGATACATTTTTTCTTTAGTTAATATTTGATATGGATAGGACACCAAATCTACCTCTTAAATATTAAAAACTTCTCTTTTGTAGAATTTTTGTGAATATATCAAAAACTTTATCCTTTATAGGTATGTATTTGAATATGAATTCCTCATCCTATACTTTCTCTCTCAGAAAATGATACTTGATGGCTATATGCTTTGGTTTTTAATGCAATACCAAGTTCTTTAACATGTTGATGGAACTTGTATTGTCACAATGTATCAAAATAAATACCTTATCTTTCTCATGTATTCCCTCAATTATTTCCTATATCTATAAAACTTATTGGCAATTAATGGAAGCTACGACTTATTCAACTTTAGAAGTAGATAGTAAAATACAATTTCACCTCTCACTTGTCAATCTACTTCTTAGATAGAGTGCTCCTTTTCTTGTGCTCTTTCTATCATCATTGTTTCTAGCCTAATTCATGTCCGTGTATAACTTTAAATTTAATTCTCCTTTATTTTTATATCATAATTCTTAATCATATATACCGTCAAGATATCTAAATATTCTTTTCATAGAGAACATGTGTGAATCTTTAGGATTGGATGAGAATCTAGCAACTATTCCGACTACATGTACAATGTGAGGTCTACTATGATCGACACACTATATCTTCCCAATCATTAATATTTATAATGTTTCATTCATTTCTTTAGATTCATCATCTTTTGATACTTTAGATTTGGTAGTCATTGGTGTACCAATAGGTGTTGAGTTTTCCATCCCAAAAGTTTTCAATATCTCTTTAATGTACTTAAATAGAGTTATAGAATTTGATTTTTGCATTTTTGAGATTGAAACCCAATAAAGAACATTATTTCATCTATGATTGAAATTTCAAATTCTTTCCTCATTTCTTCAGCAAAATATTTCCTTAGATGGTCATTTCC
The DNA here is from genome assembly GCA_028749045.1 of Cupressus sempervirens. Taxonomy (NCBI): domain Eukaryota; kingdom Viridiplantae; phylum Streptophyta; class Pinopsida; order Cupressales; family Cupressaceae; genus Cupressus; species Cupressus sempervirens. Next base: position 643,604,592 of record CM053789.1, on the reverse strand, counting down.
TCCACAAATTATATCATCAACAAAAATTCTAGCATTCAAACTTTATCCTCAGTTTCAATTTTCAAGTAAACATTAACATTATCACTAGTTATTTCAAAGCCAATATTAACTAAGTAGGAGTGTAATATTTCATATTGTTCTCTTGGTTCCTATTTCACCCCACATAATGCCTTGTACAATTTCCAAACTAAATATTTACCTTGTTTAGCTTCAAAACCTTAAAGTTGTTCAATGCACACTTCTTTCTCGATTATTCCATTTAGAAATGTTGATTTACATCCATCTAATAAACTTTGAATCCTTTATATATTGCATAGGCTAGTAATATTTTGACTCCATCTAATCTTGCAATAGGTGCAAAAGTTTCTCCATAGTCTAGTCCTTCTTGTGTATACCTTTTGTAAAAAATATCTTTCTTTATTCCTTATTACTTCTTCATTTTAATTCAATTTATTCTTAAAACCCAACTTAGAACCTATAACATTTTTGTCTTTAGGTCTGGGTACTAATGACCATTTTTATTCTTCTCAATTTATTCAATTTTTCTCTCATTGCTTGCAGCCAACCTTTATTCTTTAGTGCTTCTTTAATCATTCTCAATTCCATTTGTGATAGAAAATATGTAGTATCTTTGATTTTTATTTGACTTCTTATCAATACTACATCACTCCTCTCTTTGATTATATCTCAAAATCTATGATTGATTCTTATGTTTCTTGATGATACTTGTTCAATATTTTTCAAACCATTTGTTTTCTAAAAATAGTTTCTCTTTACTATTTTGTTATTGGTTTCTAGTCAGTTTTTAGTTGATGTGTTGTTATTAGTTGTCTATAATAAGAACATGTACCTACTTTTTCTATTTCAATCTTTTTATCTTCAAAGTAGATTAGTTCATTGTAGCATTTTGGTCTTTCTGGATTTGTTTTCTTCATTCTATTTCAAAAATTCATCAATCTTCACATTTACATTTTGTATTTTTTGGTATATGTATCTATTATTGTCTATTAGTGTTAAACACTTAGTCATTTACGGTGATCACTATGATTGAGCTACTCTATATAGGTTGAGTCATGTATATAAACTTATAGCCAAAAAAGTATGTGGTTGCTGAGTATTTTCTATACAAGCCTAGTTTAACACCTACTGAGAAGTTCAAGGATATAAGTGTCAAGTTAAATAGTAAGTGTTGAGTTACAAAGTAAGTGACAAGTATAGTACAAGCCAAGCATCAAGAGCATGATGAGTATCAAAGATAGTAAGTGTCAAGCAATGTAGAGTTTACATAAAATTTAGAAATCATACAACTTTGAGGTAAAAATTTTCAACCTGACATGCAAGGAACATTTAATCTCTATAGAGGTCTTTCTAGAGAGTTTTACACATTTATGATGTGGATCAAAGATCTCTATATTTTGGGATCAATGACTCAGAAGAAAAGGAAAAACATGGAAGCATCTAGAAAACTCTTTATGAAACTTGTTAATAGAGAAGATTTTAACCTAGATTGATGTAGAGCGCACAACAAAAGGGTGAATTAGCCAAATCTAACTTAACAAAATCAAATATCTCCTTCAATAAATCAAACATAATTTATTGTATAACCAATTATACATAAATTCATAGTTTTTTGTTTCTTCAATACAACTGATACACATTGTTCAACAGCAAAAACTGATATAGAACTAACACATTAAACTTCAATAAAACTCATGCCTAGTAATTGATGTATATAACACCATAAATTCCAAACACTAAAGCTGATTCACATAAAATATCCAACTCCTTCAACATTTGGTTTCTCTAAATGATATACAAATTTGATTATAATAGTTTTTGATATTCTAATATGGATAAACATTAAAAGAATGTGGTTGTGTCAAACAACTAGCAAGCCAACCCAAAATAGTTCATAAACATATTATTCTATTTATTCAACTTGTTTTGGCTACATTCTTTTCATTGATTCATAACATTTCTCTTATTATTAACTCTTTGTTCTGCATTATAGATATAAAGACCTCCCAAAAACATAATCCGATAACTAAGAAATATAACTAACTCTTAACTTCCCTTTAACTAACTCAAGATGAACGATTTTTAGGATTGGTTGCATATATAAAATAAACTAGAAAATTATCATGACAAAATATTTATTAAAATATTAACATCTAGTCGACTTTACCCCACCGATTATATCCATATTAATATTAAGTGTAAACATAAACATTTATAAAGTATGTAATATCTATAAATGTTTCAAAACTTGTGATGCCCCTGCATCATATTGCTGAGGACATAAAAATTCAGGTCTCATTGAATTTCTGTGATCTTCTTCCAAATTTTCCAATTGTATGTAGTTAATAATTTCACCATAAGAATGACTGAATTGATGCCACTTCCCATAGCATGCTGATTCCAAACTGTTTAATGAATACCCTTCATGGTATCTTCATTGAATCCTAGCACAAATACATTTGATAGCCTCATATCACCTGCATAAAAATACCAACTCATCATACAAACTTGATCCATAATCTGATTGCCTTCCTATTTGTATATCCCTAGAGTATCACAGTGATCATCAAATACTTCATCTATTACATCAATAGTCTTCTCCTCAACAAGTATCTCTTGTACTATGTCCTTGTCTTCTTGATCATTTGTATCAACATTTCCATCATCTGGGCATATATTGTCTGCAACCACACCTATCACCAACTCTCCTTCATCTGTGAGAACCTTTTCCTCACAAGGTTCAACAACAACCTCTTGTTGTTCTCACACTCTCTACACTAGCATTAATCTATTGTCCATGCCCTTCCATTGGAATGTGTACCACTTCTTGATCCTTGTCTTCATCAATAGCTTCATCTTCATCTACTACTTTCTTCGAAAGTAATGCTATCCTCTCTCACTTTATAATACCTTTATATAACTCTTCTCTAAGATTCTTGTACCTTTCTTCTTCTTGCTTCTTAGCTTCCTCTTCCTTCTTTCTTTCTCTTTCTTTTTTCTTCTTTTTATCACCATACAAGTATTCCTTCAATGCCTTAATCATTTCTCTTTCACTCCTCATCAAAGCCATCTTCTCAAACCAATCTAGGGTTGTTACATATCCATCCACCACCATGGAACACTCTCGAAGGATAGTTCTACTCCAAGCATCAACAAGGGAGCTTCAACCTAACAAATCCTAGATCTTCTTCCCAAACCTTTTGATGTGCTCTGATACCAATCTGATGTAGAGTGCATAGAAGAAGGGTGAATTATCCCAATCTAACTTAACAAAATCAAATATCTCCTTCAAGAAATCAAACATAATTCATTGTATAATCGATTATACAAAAATTCATAGTCTTCTGTAGCTTCAATACAATTGATACACATTGTTCAATAGAAAATCCTAATATAGAACTAACACATTAAACTTAAATAAAAATCCTACCCAATAACGGATGTATATAACACCATAAATTCCAAACACTAAAGCCAATTCACATAAATTATCCAGCTCCTTTAACATTTAGTTTCTCTAAATGATATACAAATTTGATTATAACAGTTTATGATATTTGAATATGGATAAACATTAAAAGAATGTGCTTATGTCAAACAACCAGCAAGCCAACCTAGAATAGTTCATAAACATATTATTCTATTTATTCAACTTGTTTTGGCTACATTCTCTTCATTGATTCATAACATTCCTCTTACTACTAACTCTTGGTTCTGCATTAAAGATATAAAGATCTCCCAAAAACATAACCCAATAACTAAGAAATATAACTAACTCTTAACTTCCCTTTAACTGACTCAAGATGACCAATTTCTAAGACTAGTTGGATATATAAAATAAACTAGTAAATTATCATGACAAAAAATTTATTAAAATATTAACATCTACCTGACTTTACCCCACCAATTATATCCATATTAATATTAAGTGTAATCATAAATATTTATAAAGTATGTAATATCTAGAAATGTTTCGAAACTTGTGATGCCTATGCATCATAGATACAAAGAGATATGTGAATGAGATAGATAAGCTACAATAGATAGATGATATGAAGAGAGGAGTAATATGTGAATGATGAAGTGAAGGATCAAGATTAGATTAGAAGTCAAGTAGAAATGTTATATTATCTCATAGTAGAACAAGTGACCTAATCAATGTAGTAAAATTGAATAAAATGTCTATCAGATCAGAAGAGAGGATCAATTTGCAAAAAGAAGACTCAAAATTAGCTTACAAAGAAAACTAAGAGTCGGGTACTAAATCAGTTCTAGTCAACTTGAATTAGGGTAAATCTCTTAACAAAGTGGTCTTAACATATCTTTTGTAAATTTTGTAATGGAGTCCTTACTTTATTGTAAGTGTTAAATCCTCTAACAAGGTGAGACCTAATGGTCTCAAAAGATTTTAAAGGGGTAGAACTTTCATAGAGTAGATAATATATTATGGTCAAATATTGTAACCCTAATAGGTTAAATTTATTACTATACTAGTGAATATTTTTGGGTGTCATCCTGACCTCAATTTTAGCTTCACCTTGAAGGGTTTCTAGGTAACCAAATATTGTGTTATGTGTTTATTTTCATGCATGTGATAGATTAGATCTACATGTTACAACAAGTTTACTCTTACAAGATTTACATGCATAAGACAACAAGTGAATGTGTTTAATATTTTGATTCACCCCCCCACCCTCTCAATATCTTGTTATCCTATTTATACTTCCATCAATCAATAATTGGTATCAAAGAATTAGTTCTCTTATAGAATCCTAATCACTTGGAGATTAGACCTTGGAGATGGAGCCTTATAAACAAGATTATTGACAATCAAGTGATTGATATCCATCTCATACTGCAAAACAAGACAAAATTTGAAGAAATACCTAAAAAGAAGAAAGGAGTTGGATATCTAGGATAAACAATTTTCATATGAAGAACTTGAGACTGAATGATTTTTTGAACCAATCAATCCAAATGAAAAAGCATCTATGGTTCAACTTGAAAAGAATATACTCCTGAATTAAGAAATACAAGGACTAAAAAGGGAACATGAAATCCAATCAGTAAGACTATATAAAGTGACTGAGAAAAAGAAGAAAGCTAAAGAAGAAAAGGCTATGGATGAGGAAGACAAAAGGGTAATGGCTACCAGAAATGAAGAAATGATATCAAATATGTAAATCTCACAAATGTAGAAGTTGATGAAAGCCAACTTCATAGCTCACTAAGATCACCTACATGCAAATAACCTATTGAAGAGAAACCAAAGAAGGAAGGGTGGAGCTTGGAGAAACTAAATAGTCTGAGAGAGAAGATATTGCAACAATGAAAAATGTATTGCTATACAATATGATTTGCAAAAAGATATGAAATTACAATAGGAGAGCCTAAATATAAAGGCCTCTAGGAAGCTTGTAGAACAAGCTAGAAAGTTCTAGGAGATAAGTATGATAACTAAGCATATGTCCACAAAAGGTGGAATATCCTCGATCAAGGTGAGAATATAAGTATGACTTAGATAGGAACAAATTCTTGTGTTGTCAACAACTCATAGACTACAGCTAATAAATAAATGTATTAACCTAAGTAAACTTGAGTAAAGTGTAAATAATAATAATTTACTCTAACACCCCCCTTAAGTGCAACTTAGGGGAATGCACTTAAGCTTAAAAAAGCTAAGATAAAATGAAAAATGGGTCCTGGCAATAAGGCCATGTTAGGTACCCATCTAAAAATGCAAAGAAATCTCTGTAAACTAGAGAAAATAGAGAAAATTGAGTGGGAAAAACCCCTTTCCAAAAAGAGATAACTGAAAATCTAGTGAAGGATTGAAGAATCCTCCAACTAGAGAAATGTTCCAGAAAATAGGAACAAGAGAAGATATAAAGAGCATCATTGAAGAATGAAGAAGCTGCAAACTCTATAAAAAAGAAACTATTGATCTGAAGAACCTCCATGGAAAATAGAAGGCATGAACTAAGAGTTTCTATATGGTAGATGATCCATCTCACCAAAATGCATAGGTAGCTAGCCACTGCAATCACCTAGTATATAGGATCAAATAAAAAATACATAGCTCACACTATCAAATTATCAAAACAATGAAGCATTAAAAACAACAGAATAACCCCCCCTTAATGTAAATAGGGTGAGATGACAACAACTAAAAAAGTGGGCCAAAAGTACTCTGCAGAAAGAACCAAGAACAACAAGAGAGAGGAAGAGGTACAAACACCTATAAAGGCACATGTCACTGACACATCATGGGGCTAATGTCATGGAAGGGAAACTCACTTGACAAAGGAAGAGGGTGCAAAAATGGTAACAACTAACCCCCCATGGTGTTTTATAAAATAGTGCGAGTACAACTATCTCAAAACAATGTTCATGAACCCAAAATACAAGAGTGGCACTTTATCTCAGTGTGTTTACATAAAGATGCTTACAAATGATATCAACAATGATCAAAAAGGGAAAAAAATCTAATAAAAAAGATAGTACAACCCGAAAAAAAAGATCCCATGCCATGAAAATGATCCTCGAATCTAGAACACCTAAGATATCCACCATAGAGAAAAAAATGCCAAAAACATGATAGAAAGAGCATAGGGTAGAATTTGAATGAAATTACAACATTTCTAAAAAGTAGATAGAACTAGCTTTCCAAAAATATAATATTTTCAAAAAATGGAGATGAGACACACAAGATAAGCTCATTAGAGTGAAAAATAGAACATCAAACTTTGACTGCAAAAACAAGCAACAAAACTACATCAAAACCAAAAAATACCTACACCAATATCTTCTTCCTGGAACCAGCTTTCTAGTGCTTCTTTTAGATCATAAAAATACCTCCATATGCTTAGGTTATTGCGAGTAAATTGTGAGTAGGTCAAAAAGGGACCTAAAGAGGATGCCAGGTGTCCTAATATAGTGATGACATCATGCTGATGTTAACATTCTCTTAGCTTAAAATTGATAGCTATATGGTCATTATGGCAAAAAAAGACTACCACATGGCATCCACGCGGTAGGTCTGATGACTAGGTGCTGACATTGCATGGGCTACATGGCAAGTGCTAATGTGGCACTTGTGCCACATGGCACCCACAGAACTCGCCAACTATGCAAAAGATCCACGTGGGCTATAGATTTGGTAGGAGGCCATAGGTGTGTGACAAAACCTGATAGAAGTGGTAGTGAAGCTGTGAAATAGGGTGGCGCCATGGGCTGCAGTAGGTGGTGGGAGGCCCGTTGACGGTGCGACAAAAGTAGATGAGTGGAGCTGAAATGGCTCCATGGTGCTCGTATTGGTGGCAATGGTGACAAGGTGGTGCACTAGTTGAGCATTGGTGGTGCCATAGTGGCATAGTGGCTATGCCCAAATTTTTTTTTAAAAAATTGTAAAAATCACAATAAATGCATCCGTATGGGTCCGTACGACCTCCCAAGTAAATTTTTTTTGCCTCCCAGAGCTACAGACACCAAAATGGATAAATTTTATATGAATCCTAACTATAATGGGCCTTCTAAACTCAATGACAGCATCTATTTAGGCCCAAAGTGCTATTAAAAATCACTCTTCCTCTTAATTGAAGAAAAAATACCAACACACTAGGGTTTGTGTCTCCAAATTGCCGCTTCAAAAATCCTTCAACTAGAAAGTAGTAGGGAGGATCTAATACCATGTATAAGTTGATGAAATCCAACTTCATAGCTCACCAAGATCACCTGCATGGAAATAACCTATTGAAGGGAATTCAAAGAAGGAAGGGTGGAGCTTGGAGAAACTAAATGGACCGATAGAGAAGATATTGCAACAATTGAAAATGTATTGCTATACAATATGATATGCAAAAAGATATGAAATTACAATAGGAGATCCCAAATATAAATGCCTCTAGGAAGCTTGTAGAACAAGCTAGAAGGTGCTAGGAGATAAGTATGACAACTAAGCATATGTCCACAAAAGGTGGAATATCCTCGATCAAGGTGAGAAGATAAGTATGACTTAGATACGAACAAACTCCCATGTTCTCAACAACTCCTAGACTAAAACTAATAACTAAATGCATTAAACTAAGTAAACTTAAGTAAAGTGCAAGTAACAATTATTTACTCTAACAAAAAATACTCACCTGGACATGATGAATCAATTGATTCTTGAAAATCAGTAATTAAACCAAAAGGACATGGAAATAGAAATCTTAGATCATAGAAGGACATACTAAAGAATTAATTGAAAACTAAGAAAGAATTTATAGAAATATTCAATAAACCAAATGAAGAAATGAAATATTTTTATTTATTTAAGCAATGAGAAATGCCATAACCAACTATCTTCTAACTTAGCAATTAAGAAATTACCAATAGCATTTAACTTGAAAAGTTTATTTTTGGTAGGTGCATGGATAACAATCAATTTTCCATTCTTTCTAGATATTTTGCATTTTCTATAACTAAACTCAAATCTAAAGCCTTTTAATTCAATTGGGATACATGTAACAAATTATACTTTAATTTGGCTCCCCAATACACTTCTTTAGAAGTAATATCATTAGTTAAGGAAATCATACCTTTTTCTCTAATTCTATAGAGAGAATTGTTTCCAACTCTAATGTATACAAATTCATCCTTTTCTCTAGTCATGTGGTGTGTATAGCCATTGTCAATGATCCAATCATAATGAGCAGAGATACTATTTTGTGATTTTATATAAAGAGAGGGACTACCTCTACCTACTTAGTGTAAGTAGTCTGTAGCTATAATGATGAACTTGTGTGCATTTGACAAGGACTAGTGAATTTAACCCACAAGATCAAATGCCCATTGTTGGAATGGCCATAGTGTAATAGATGGAATAAGGTCCTTAGCTAGAGCATGAATCAAATTCCCATGAATCTGGCATTGTTTGTAGGACTTGGCATATTTGATTGCCTCTTGTTCCATATTCAACCAATAGAAACCACCTCTAATAAGCTTATGAGCTAGTGTCAAGTTGTTAGAGTGAGATTTGCAAATGCCCTCATGTACATTGATTAATGCACATTTGGACTCATTGGGTTCTAGACACCTAAGGAGTGTCCCATCAAGACCTCTCCTAAAAAGTCATCAACAATAATGGCATACCATGAAGCATTGTGGATAAGGTGACATTTTTCATTCCACTTCGATTGTCCAGGATGGTTTGGTCATGCAGATAAGAATATATATGGTGGTAGTGGGATGAAACATGTCCTGCAATAGAACATATCATCCTAGATTTAGGGGAATTATAGAAAGGGTAGAGTAACATTTCCACTAGGAAATTATGTCAAAAATCATTCTCTGGCATTTGTAACATGGAAGAGTAGCCATCACATCAGCTGCTTTGTTCTTTGCCGAAGAAATCTGTTGAAAAGTGATATGAGAAAAGTATTTCTTTAGGTCATCCACCATGCATTTATAAGGGATCAATTTCTCACCCTTCATCTGGTACACATCATTGACTTGGTTGATTATGAGCTATGAATCACCAAAGATTTTTAATTCATCCACTCTCAATTCAACTACAATCTTCATGCCATTAATTAGTGCTTCATATTTTGCAATGTTGTTTGTATACAGAAACAAAATCTTTTATGCCTTAGGCAATGAGTACCTCTATGGTGTTATGAATAAGAGCCCAATACCAGATCCTTGTTGTGTGAAGAAAACATCAAAGAACATCACCCAAGTTTGGTGTGTGAGCATTAGAATTTAATCATTAGGGAAGTCAATGTTTAGTGGAAGGAGACATTGCATTAGTGCTTTTGCTAACTGATCAGTGATCATAGCCTTGCATTCAACATACTAAATTTCAAACTCACTTAGTATCATGACCCACTTAGCTAACCTTCTTGTTAGAGGTTCCTTATTGAGTAAGTACTTCACTGGATCAATTTTAGCAACTATTCATGTAGTATGAGAGAGCATGTAGTGTCTCGACTTTTGGGAAGCAAAGACAACTGCCAAGCAAGATTTCTCAATGATACTATAATTCATTTCATAAGAAACTAGCATGCAACTTAGATTGTAGATAGCTCTTTCCTTGTTATCATTGTCCTCTTGAGCTAGAAAAATACCCAAAGATGACTCTATTGTTGAGATGTATAGAATAAGAGGCTTCCCATAGATAGGAGGCATCAAGATCGATGGATTAGAAAGGTATTTCTTTATCTGTGTTAGATTGTAATCACAATCTTGGCTCCAATTATATTTTACACCTTTATGTAGAGTCTTGGTAAAAGTTTGTGACCTATTTGCCAACTATGAGATGAATTTACAAATGGATTGAAGTCTTCCTTGTAAGCCCCTCATTTGATTAATATTATGGGGTGGAGGTATGTCTATGATTGCTTGAACTTTCTCTAGATCCACCTTGATTCCTTTTGTAGAAATAATGTAATCAAGAAGTTTCCTAGATGTTACACCAAATGCACATTTCTTGGGGTTAAGTCACTGACTAAATTTCTCCATATGATATAAGATGGGTACCAAATCTTGAAGGTGAGTGTTGCATTTTGTTTTCCTAACCAAGGTATCATCAACATAGTCCTCCATGGTCTTATGTATCATATCATTGACAATTGTAGTAACTACCCTCTAATATGTGGCACCAACATTTTTCAAACCAAATGGCATCACATTCCAATAGAATTTTCCCGATAAACAAGTGAAAGAAATATTTTCTTGATCTCCTGGTGCAATTTTGATCTTATTATAATGAGAAAATCCATCCATGAGTTAGTACATCTCATATCCTATTGTCAATGTCCACTATCATATCAATGTTAAGGAGTGGAAAATCATCCTTCAAACATGCTAAGTTTAGATCTTAGAAATCTGCACAAACTCTAATAGATTTTCTGTGCTTGGAGACTGGAACAATGTTGGATATCCATTCAATGTAATCAATAGAGTGGATGAAACCAACTTTTAGAAGCTTTTCAAGTTCAACTTTTACAATTAATGCAACATGAGGATGCCTTTTTCTAAGTTTCTGTTTAACTAGTTTAACTCTTGGTGCAATAGATAAATGGTGCATTATGAGGTTAGGATCTAAGCCTAACATGTCTGAGTATGTCCAATCAAAATTTATCTTTTTCTCATGGAAAAAGGAAATGAATTCCTCTTCTTCTTTTGGAGATAGTGATTGTGCAAGATGTATCATGTGAGGATGTTCCTCTATTACCAAGATGATCGGTTGTGTCATCTCTATCAACATTGATGATCTTTCCTAAAAATGACTAGGAAGTGCATCAAATATCTCATCTGTAGGCATCTTAGAGAGGTTTTCATCTTTGGATACATCTTTTATTTTTACTATTTTAGGTTCTAAAACTACCACAATGTGGTTTTCACCATCGGACCTTCTATTTATTTTCTTTTTTATTGTGTGACTAAGGTATTTGATGTCAATTTCAATCATGTTGACACTTTTTTTGTTGGTGGAAGATGTTATAGGTTTGACAATGTTTAGGTAACACACAAGAGCATAGTCATTTTGGAATGTAGGGACTTTACTAAATGCATTGGAATTATAGTCTATGAGCTTAGGATAGGTGAGTGAAAGAGATGTGGTAGGTTCAATAGCATTCATGACATAATCATCAAATGTGTGGACAAGAAAATCAAGACCTAGGGTGACTTCATCCACAAGTGTGCTTGAAAACCTTTGAGTTATGCTATCATTAATCAAAGACTCAATGATAGTAGTTGAAAGAATCATCTTACCTAACCCTTGATGATTCCCCTACTTTGAACTGATTTTCATAGACATGAACTTGATCTATGTCTTTTTTTGTAGTTTCTTCTAAGAGAGAGTCAAATTCATATTCTTGAGAATCTGTGCTACATGTGGGTAGACTATAGAATTCACCAATAGTGATAGGGACAAATTCTTCTTCATCATCTAGATTTTTACAACAATACTCAATGGCTAAAGCATGAATAGATTCTCCTTTTTCTTGTTGGACATAGGGTGAATTAGTAGTGTTGTCAAAATAATGACTATCAATATCCACAATGTTGACATGCAGTACAAAGTCATCTAGTTCTATGAAAAATTTAGCAAGATCATCAAGATTTTGGTAAGAATAAGGATCCTCATTGTCAACATTGTCTTTATTGTCATTAGAGTCAACTTGTGACTCATTTTTAAATGGACTCTTAGGTTTTGGTATAAAATTCTTAGTCCCTAGATGGAAAGGAATCTTCTTGAAGCCTAGATTAGATATATCTTTATTCCTTCTAGATATAGCTTTGATAGGATCAACTGGACTATTTTTTTTACATCCAATAGGACCATTCCCCTTGTAGCCAAATCATTTCATGAGTTTAAGACCTGGACCATACTTTTTAGGAGTAATTTCATGAGACTATTCTGTGAGGTCAATTGGGGTTTCCTCTTTGTATATCCATGCAACAATGGATCTATTTTCATCTTCCTTCTCAAGTGGTGTTGTAGCTTTAACAAAGGTACCATTGTACTTAGTTTGAGGTCTCAGCGCAAAAGGTTTCTTTACTTCAAATGGTTTCCCATAATGACAAGAGACTCAAGAAGAGATGTTAAAGATAGAACTAGTTCTATGTGGTACTCACCCATTCTAGTTTATTTCACCTTGAATGATTGCTCAATTTGTTTCAGCTTATTATCATGATGGCCTATAGACTTCCTATTAGTAGGTACAAAGATTTTAGTAGATTTTAGCATGTTACAATTATAGCTAGTATTTTTAGGTATGGTGACTTCAAAGTTGTGAAATGGGAACTTTACACATTGATGGTAAGTTGAGGGCATAACTCACAATTCATGTATCCATGGTCTTCCTAGTAGAATGTTGTAAGCTAAGGGAATGTTGATGACTTGACAAGTGACATCCCTTTCTCGAGGAGCAACCTAGTGAGGCAACACAACAAGACCCAAAGATTATGCTTGACCTCATCATGTGCTTTGATAGTTATCTTGCAACTAGGGTTAATAGACTCTTTAGAATAGACCAATTATCTGAGTAGAGTAGTAGAGACAATGTTTAAACTTGCTTCATTATCAATGAGTACATGGCAGACATGTTTTTGGTGTATCATGACTTCAATATGTAAAAGTTGGTTATGTGGATGACTCAATGAATTATCATCCTCCTCAAAGAAGGAAATAGATTAAGGTGAGGTTAGCTGACCTACCATAGATTGAAACCTCTTAAGATCAAGAGCTTGGGGTACATTTTCCTCAGTGAGGGCTTTATCAAGAATCTGCTTATGAGAAGGCAATTTTTTGAGCAACTCAAAGATCATGATTTGAGAATTTATTCATTGTAATTGATTGAGGATACTATATCTATCATTTGTATAAGATATTGTAACTTTTGTACCTTTGTCAGATGGATCGGCAAGAGGCTTGTCTTTGTGTTGTTCTAAATTAGGAGTAGAAGGCACAAGACCTTTGAGCACCAACTTAGCATGGGAACATGTAATAGTGTTGGCACAAGATTATGATAATTTATTGTTAGATGTATTGGACATAGGACCCCTTAAGACAAATGGTGTCTTAGGTTTAGTTTTGTCTTGTTTTTTCTTGATGGTGATAATGTCACAATAGTCAACATCCATTAGTTCAACCACGTGGACTATCTCATCATCATCATTAGAGTACATATAGTTGATCTTGTTATGTGATTTTTGTTTTGAGTTTTCTCCTTTTTCATAAGATGGGAATGACTCCTTGAAAGCCTTGTGATTTGTGTTCCTATTATGTCCATCCACAACAATGTCACCATCATCAATTAGGTCTTGGACTTTGTGATGCAAGTTGATGCAGTTGCTAGTTTTGTGACCCTTTTTCGAGTGATATTCACAAAATTCAATTTCATTCCACCATGGAGGTCATGGTTGTGGATCATAAGGATGAGAGTTATCCAATGGAGAAATGAGTTTTTTTTGCAAGAAATTCTTATAGACCACATCTAAAGGTTCACCAAGAGGTGTATATTCTCATTTTTGGCCTATAACCCAAGATGAGTTCTTTGGTTTGTTTCCAAACATCTTGTTGTCAAAAGGAGGTTTTTCAATGTTTTTAGATGCTTTGAGATTGTCTATAATATTGAAAGCTACCTTAGTAGGATTAGGAGTATTTTTGTCAACAACTCCATCATGCATAACCGCTTAGTTATTGTTTACATACTTGGATTTGTCCTTATTAGAGGTTGATCCTTGTTTAGTGTTCTTCTAAAGGGTTAGTTCACCCTTTTTGACCATGAATTCCTCTATTTGAATAGCTTGTGTGACCATGTCTTAATAGGTCCATGGACCTTGAAGTTGAAATTTATACCTAAAGTTAGTCAAAAGATTATCAGTGAAGATGTCAAGTTTTTCCATTTCAAGAATCTTTCATGAATGTGTAAATTTGTCTCCATCTCTAAAGAAAAGTGAGGAAAGGTTCCCCAACTTTCTATTTAAGGTTACACAAGTCTTTTATGTTAATTGGATGTTATATGTTGTGAGATTATTGTTGAAAAAATAGGTTAGCAATCTAATCAAATGTTTTGATACTAGTAGGAAATCATTAAAACTATTTCATGGCTTGACCACCTAGACTTCATGGGAATAGATACATGAGATATGTCTGATTATGCATAAATTCCATAGACAATGCACTAAATTCCACAAATGATCATGGGGATTGGAAGTTCCAAAGTATTTATTGTACTTGGGTAACTCAAATCCTCTTGGAAAAAGAGGCATGTCTATACTCTTGTCAAAAGGAAATGGAAAAAGAGAATCTAAGGTGTATGTTTTTGTAGGTTTGTCCTTAGCAACCATCATTTGGGCTAACTATTCTTGCATGATCTTTACTATTTTCACAATTTAGACATTTTAGTTTCCTCTCTAGGTGTAATGATTGTTTTGACATTAAAGTGATGAGGTATCTTGGCTCCCTCTTGAGAAAGTTTGAGAAAGTATTTCTCTTTCTCTTTGTTAAGCAAGATTTTCATGACTTTCTAGAATTTTTTTTCCTTACGAATTTTTTTGATATGTTCGAGAAGTATTTCTTTGTCTTCCTCATTCTTTTAAGTAAAAGGTTCCTTATGTCTTTCATTCCTATGGTGATCTTTTTCTCTACTATCTTCTCCATGTTCTTGGTCTTGATCATCCATTATAGGGATGTGATAAGTTTCAGTGTATGTTGGTTAAAAAGGTTATCTCATTAAGAATTCAATTGTGTTGTTTGGAGATGTATGACCTTTGCTAGTTTCAGGATCCTCTTAATACATGGGTTCCTAGTTTGTTGTAAGTTTATGGAAAATGTTCTCTAAACATGAGGGGGTCTAACCAGTGAAGGAGATCATGAAGACTTCTCACTAGATGTGTTGGAGAAAGACCATGTATAAGCTAAAAGCACTAGTAAATTTGGACCCAATTTTTGACCAATTTTGTTTGAATTTTGACCAAGGTTCATTGCTATTTTTCTCATCAAAATGTTGACTAAATTGCAGGTTGGTCAAAATTTTGATGAATAAATTGTAGGTTGGTTGAAATTTTGACAAATTTATTCGTTGAAATTTTGACCAAACTACAATTTGGTCAAAATTTTGAGGAGAAAAAAAGCGACGAACCTTGGTCAAAAATTGGGTTCAAATGTACTAGTGAAAGAAACCTCTACCATAATTATGACCCCTAGCTCTACCTCATCTATGGGGATAAAACACATTTCCACTACTTTTTTCCATTGTCATAAATAATAACAAAAAGCAAAATCCTAGATAGGGACTAAATTAGAACATAGCCTCAAAAAGTGAGATAAGAGTGATGTATACCTATGTACAAGTCATTTGAGTAATGGTTAGAATAGCCAAGAGTTATGACTATCATGACACTAACTATAAAAAACATGAAAGGAAAAAAAAAGATAATAGAATGAGGAGACTAGTTCAGTTGTAAATCACAAGTTGTTGACTAAGCACGAAGTCACTAGTTCACATTATTTGCAAATAGAGAAGTGGTAAAATGTTGTAGATATAGATCAAACTTAGAGTGCAGATAGCTCTGACATGATAGTTCGACACTTTTTAGGACAGGATCCCATGCGAGGATTCACAAGGAATCACACAAGAAAGCACAAAGAACTAGGCAAAGATTTAGAACAACAAATTTTGACTAGTTTTCTCATGTGAGGATTTGACATATCGACAAAAGAAAAATTTTTGGCATAAAAGATAGTGTTTTGCAAAATCTTATGTGGAGATTTGCAAAGTGTCACACAAGAACTTGTATAGAGCCACATGAGGAAGTGTTGACAAAGTGTTTTCTCGCATGAAAATTCATAGAATTGGGCACGAGAATCTAGATAGACTGATATTTTTTACTAAAATTGAAGAGATTTTCAATGGTTTTCATAGTTTTGAATATAAGGCTAATTGTGTTGATAAGTTTCAAATAGATATCAGAATAGTTCTCAAGTTTTGGACAACATTTTGGTTTTCAAATAGATAGTTATTTTCAGATAGACACTAGAAACAAGTAGTAGTCACAAATAATCCAATCAAGGGAAAACCAACTCAGAGGGATGAGGGAGTCTTGACCTTTTCTTTGTTTGATAGATTTGAACAAGTTTAAAGGATTAAAAAGACACACTTTATCCCTATAACCAAAAATGATAGAGGAAGAAAAGCCTTTGTCTCACAACTTATGTGCATGTGTTTACCTCATATAGCCATGTCACCCCACTAGAGGGCACCCATGTTTTTGGTGTATTCCAAGGATTCAATAACATATATGCTGAATGAACACCCTTGTGGTAGAGATCAAGCATGTATAGCACCTTCTAACATCTAGGTACATGCCTATGGTGAGTATCTACAAGAGAGATTCTTCACCCTCCTTGCACAAAGATTATGCCCCCTTTTAGAGGTGAACTGGGTAGCAACTAACTAATAGGTTTTTACTTGTCTTCCATTCATATTAACCCCTAGTGGCTTCACAAATGAAGTTGAGGCTAGTAGCCCACATTAGCATCTATAAATGTGCACACTTGACTAACAAGACTAGGGCCAACATCAACTAGTGTAGTATATAGAGCCTCTTCTTGATATGTGATATTAGAATGAAGAAGAAGGAATTAACATGGCTTTGGAGTCTTTCGCTCAAAAAAGCTTCTTTATTATAGTGAGTTGGAATCTCTAGTGAAAGGAGTGTGCTCACTTGGGTCATCAACCCTCTAAAAGGTTGACTCAAACTGGTGGTTTGGAATCTAAAGGTCCAAGTTTCTAATTTCCCTCAAGGGGAAAGAGCATACTCCTCTACCTCATCACCCTTCCCAAACATGCAAGACATATTCATTACTGAGTTAGCTTATCAATCCTAACTTGTCCTTTGTCAAGATTTTGATTTCCTAAAAGGAAATAATTACCCCTTCATAGAAAAGACTCTTATAGGAGAACCACTAACTTGCTTGCCTCCCTCGAGTACTACCTTTCAAAAGAAACTAGTTTTCTAATTTACTCTTGGGCATCACTTCCAACTAGTAAAGTGCATACTCCCCTATTCCCTTGTATTGCACCTTATGATGTTCACAAGCCCTATTTATACTACGTGTAAGAAAATAGGAAAATAAAGCACAATGTTTAAGTGGGTCTGAAATGATTTCTTTGACATGCGTATCTTTAGCAAATGTCTTGCAATCAAATAATCAATACTATTTCAAGTTTTTGTGATAAGGTATCTTTGACAAGCATCTTGCAAATCATTGTTAAGCTGTTTGAAAATAAAAAATCAAAAATGAAATTGCTTCAGAAACATTGTTAGTTAAAACATGATGATAAAATTGAATCTAACAACTGCATTTTGCATTTATTGATGTGGAATTTCATGCAAAATCCTACATAGGCCTGTGTGAGAAAATGGTGTGTACAGCATGAGAAACTGTGCAATCATACACTTTTTTGTGTGAGGAAGTGTAGTGAAAGGTGTAAAATCTTAGTTTCTTCACATGAAAATGATATTTCTCGCTCAAGAATCTTGAATACTATATGGATCAAAGTGATAGAATATTTAAAAATGTAGAAAAATAGAACAAATGAGGCCAAAAACTTGATTTATGGAAACATGTATTCAACATTTTATTTATGCATTTAGAGATAGAAAATTTTCTAAGTATTAGAAAGTTTGTAGCATTGCAGAGGACATACCTTAAGAGTATAGATGACTCATTGAGAGTTAGCTTATGCAGAGCTAAGGGAAGCTTCATGATACTATCATGATGATGTGGTTAAGTGCATAGATGTGTATGGACTATATGGAGCAAGTTATAATTATAATACCAGTGTGGGTATCTAATGAAGAAGAATAGAGCATATTAGTAAAAAGAAGTTGTATGAAATTAGGAATTATTTTTGTTATAGAATAATTACTAAGTTATGATGAGTTGACTTTATAGATATTATTCTATATTATGTCAAATGTGTCAACACATGAATGCCGACTAAGAAATTTTTTATAAATGTGTAAGGTATAAGTAGAAATCTTATATTCCATAGTTATTGTGAAGTGGCAAGAAGTCTTGAAATGTTGTAGATTTGATGGAAACTATTATGCAAGCCTTGTGTGATGCAAGATCTGATGTATGATTAGAAAAAGTGTGAGTTACAATAATAAAGGAGGTATTGTCTATATACTTATCTTGTGAAGAACTAAATTGTATAATTTCATGTTAGGTAGTGGGCTCTTCTTGCATACATTATATTTTTTCTACCAACTCTTAATAGGGTTGAGGCTTCTAAAATGACCTAGTCTCCTAATAGGGATTTGAGGCATTATATGTATTTCATAGACTCCTAACAAGGTCAATATCCTTAACATGATCCTATTGCATAGTGAATCATCTTGTGGGTATCATCCCCAATAGGAGTTTCCCTTGGCCAGGGTTTCCCTAGTTAAAAGACAATGGTGTTATTAGTTCTTTATGTGTATGGTTATATTTACTACTCAAAATTGTTGGTTTACTTTCATATGCATGTTTTAAAGTAAGTAACAATATTTATTTTTGGGCAAAAGTGTGTAGCATACTGCTTATTATCTATTTATAACAATTGGTATCAAAGTCCAGTTACTTTGAGGAAGTTTAACAAATTAAGTAAGATCATAGTGAATATGGAATAGTTGAAGAGAAACCTAGAAGAAGCTCTTAGGTAGATTGACCTTCATATTGAAGAAGAGATAACTTGAAAGACAAGTATGAAGATGCAAAAGTTTACATTGGCAAGTTAAAAGACAAGATTGACAATTTAGAATCTGGCAAGAAACCAATTGCGTAGACCAGTGATGATGATGTAGTAGGAGATTTTGAGAAGGAAAGTGAGATCTTGAAACATGAACTAATAATAGTTAAGCTTAAGTTAAGTCTTAAGAAAAATGGTGGCAATAGTGAACCATCACTAAAAACTAAGAATGTAGATCTTAGATCCTAGTTAAGTCAGGTTACATCTAAATTATATACTCTCAAGATTGAACATGTTGAGTTAGAAAAATACAAAATTATTGTGAAAGGAGAATTCACACAAGCTAAATAATAGTTAGAGAAACTTTATTATAGTGGTGAAAAGATAGATCAAAAAATATTTCATCAGAGACCTTCTTATGACAGGACAGGACTTGGATATATGATTGGAGAGAAAATAGTCAAGAAAGTTGAAATAAAAAGAGAACCAAATCTAGTTAGTAAATCCCTTAAGGAATCTGATCTAAGTAAGGTAGAATCAAGCACAACTTCTAAAGTATCAAATCAAGTTGAGTTAATTGATTTGATAGTTAAACCTGATAAACCTAAGAAACCACAAGAAGTTGATGAACCACCCAAGGAAGTAAGACATGAGTTTGAAGGTAGATGTTTCTGAAGAGAGACTACATAGGTAAGTATTTTAAATCCATTACAAATTTATATTGTTATAATTTTCATGGTTATGGACATAAAGTAGTAGATTGTAAGAAACCTAAATTTGATGGTAATAATGAGAATAGTAGAATCTTTAGGAATACTAACCCTATAGGTAATGGAAGAGGTAGATATTAGAGAAGATCAAATGATGGAGAAAAACTTGATGGTAAAAGAATGTAGTTTGTTTGTTATAAATGTAACAATCCTAGACATATTGCAAGGAATTACATAGCACCTAAAAATTAGAATGGAACCAATCAAAGGAGGAATGCACTTGTATGTCAGTTATGCAATAAATTTGGACGCAAAATAAGATTTTGTAGAATGGACAGAAGGAACTTTAACAAGAATACTAATCATAGAACGAATAACAACTGAGATAACAGAAGGAGTAAGAATATAAGTGGTAATAGTCAGAAATAAGTAGTTAAAGAACATGTTGATGAGTTCAATGAAGCATTTGTGAAAGCTTTTTAATCTAGAGAGTTCACATATAGTATTAGAAGAAAAGTTCTTTAATGCACCAAATAGAAAGTTAAAGTCAGATTGTTTTTGGCTCATCCTACCTGAATTAAGTAACTTTAGTAGTAGCAAAGCATTAGTTGGTCAAAATTGATGTTAGAGAGAGAGAGAGAGAGAGATGGAAGTTACATAGTTTACAAGAGGTAGAAGACCTATAGAGGAAACTATGGTCAAGTGCACAAGACTTGATATGATTAGAGTAAGCATAGATTCAGAAATCAAGCTTACTAGTAAACAAAGACAATATTTTGAATTTGTGGTAGTTACACATTTAATGTACAATTTGATTTGAAATGATTTAAGGACCAAAATCAAGATTGAGTGTACCATTTTTTTATGCAAAGTGTATTGAGAGAATTGAAGAGTAATTTGATAGTGAATTGAAGTGCAAAGTAAAGTTTGAGAAGCCAAAAGTTGTAGAATCTTTAAATTGTGTATATGAGGTATTTTATGAAGTATTGAATCAAGTTTATTCTAGTATTTACTCATTACAAAGCTATGACTAGTTGAAAAGTTTTTGATGCTAGTGATAGATTGAGGTATAAGTTCAAGGAAAACCCATTTGTTTCTTTATCGAATGATCCATTAGGTGAATTTTTGCAAGTTCCAAAAAATTGTTGCACATGAAAGATACCAAAAATTATATAGATTTTAGGATTGAGAGCATTGGTGATGATGAAACTCACAAAGACTTAGGTGATATGTGTAATAATGATTTATCCCTAAAATTTGAGTATGCGTACTTGGAGGAATTGAATTTAGTGAACTATATGTTTTATACAAAATTTGACAATCATGAATGGAGCTGAATCATATTAAGTAGGGTACATGATGATATGTTTAGGTTAGGTGACATGCTAGTTGTCATTGACAATGACCTGATTCACAAGGTCATAAGATTAAATAATGAAGGTTGTAATCTTGTAAATGAGAAGAATGTAAGGAAAATGGTTGAGATGAACCTAAAAATGAAGTTTGATGGAAGGAATATGAAGGTTGAATCTATTCATAATAAAGAAGTTAAGTTGTTAACTAAAAAAGTTGAACCATGGATCAAGGGTCAACTCTATACTAGTTGGATTCTTCATGTAGCATATGTGATGGTTGTTGAAGGAAGAAAATTGAATTTTTGTAACATTATCAGATTACAACTATTGTGCAGCATTGCAAAGGTCAAGAGAATGAAGAGTGTTGTATTTAGATTTGAGTCCCTATTGACTCATGTATTATTTTATATAACAAAGAATTTTCCTAGATAGATTAAATGGGATAGTAGTGAGTGCACAATGGAGTTAGTGACTCAATGCTATAGATCTAAGCCTGAGAATGTCAAAGATAATGACATAGACATAATGATGAAGATTTTCCAATTAGAGATGAAACTGAGGTATAGGATACCTCCTTCTATGGTGGAGAAATATAAGGACAATTAATACTTCATGGTGGACACTAACAACACCTTCATAGAAGTAGTCATTCCTAGAGTGAAACTCATTGAGCCTATGGGCTATGAGATGAGAACAAAGCTGATAGAAGGGTATGTGTAGATCATAGTCAAATCTAAGTGGGATATGGAATTTCCTAGATGGGGAACCTATGATGAAAGATTAAGGATAGTTGAATCTAGACTTCATAGCAAAGAGAGAAAAAAAAAAGGTAGAAAAGTAGATAGATTCCATCCTCAAGGAATCTAGTATGTCAAGGAAAGAATTCAATGAGCTAAAATGAATTGCATTGGAGATCAAGGCCAGTGAGAAGACTAAAGTGTTTTCTCTAATACCCATTATAGTAGAAGGACCTTCAGAGGGATTAAAGGTGGCACAACCTTGTGTGCAATCTCCTATCACACCTTATGTAGAAGTTGTGGAAGTGCAATCAATAAGAGAAAGTTTTGAATAGACAAGGAGACAACTAGAGGTTGAAGTGCCTATTGCACAAAGGAAGTCTAGTAGATTCATGAAGGTTAAGCAAGAACTTAGACCATAAGCAAAGAGAAGGGTCAAGTAGACCACCAGTGGGTCTGGAAAGAGAATAAAGACTATGCAGATAAGCATTTTATATAGTTCAGAGGATAATGCTGAAGATAAACCTATTGAACAAGATGTACATTAAGCAAGGACAATAGTAGGCAAGAAAGCACAGAAGCCAAAGGAAGAAAAATTTGAATATGCAGATTATAAATGATGATAATTTTTTTTAGTTAAAAAAAATGTATACCATGTATAATAATATGGATAGAAGGCAGTTAGAGAACATCATCATAAGAAACATGATTTTGAGAAATAAGAGATTTGAAAGTATATAAAATAAGATTCCTAAAGTCCTATACAATAGGTTGGTTAATAGGAAGAAAAGGGTATTAGAAGAGGATCTGAACATGAGGATCACATCAATAATAAGTTATGTGATGTTGGATCAAAAGAAGAGTTGGATAGAGTTTTGAAGGGTATTTAGCCCTTGCTAAGGAACAAAAGAAGATCAATTCTTCTAATAGGAGGCAATTATGAGGAAGTTAGGAAAGAGATAGAGGAGGCTATAGTAAAATATATGTCCTTAGTACATAAGGTGAGTGCATAGTCTAAGGTTGATAGTCTAGTGTATGTATAGGTAGATATGCCTTCCAATTATGGGGTTGAACTAGAGGGGACACAGTAGGCACTTTCACCATTTCACATTGTTATGGGTATTGAATCCATGCAAGTGGATAGTACACATAACTGTGGATTCAAAGGAGAATCCTTTTGCAAGATATGAAGCAAATATTATTGGAAATATCAAAAGTATCACTGCTTATACAAGCTCAGATGATGAGGAAGAAAAAGATAAGGAAAAGGAATAATAAGAAAAGAGGAAACATGAAGTACAAGAAAAGATATGAAAAGATATAGAGGAAATGAAAAGAAGAGAAGATGAACAAAAGAAGCAAAAAGAAGAAGAGGAAAAGAAGAGGAAGAAAGAAGAGGAGAAGAAGATAAAGGATATTGTACCTTTAGTAGTATCAGTAGCTAGAACATCAATAACAATACTTATTCCATCTAATGATGAAGATTAGAAAGAGCTAATGGGCACTTTGTGCAAATTATTTGAGAAAAAATAATTTGTAAAGTCTTCGGAGAAGACTCTTGTTGAAGTCTTCAAGTAGATGCAAAAGACAATTTCTACAGTTGTAGAAAATCTAGACTCGCAAGTAAAGAAAAAAAAGTTGGTGAAGACCTTTGATAAGGATTTCAAAACTTTAGCTAAAGTATCAGTAGTGCAAGCACAAACAAAGCATGATGCATCACTATTTGACACAGTATGCACACAGATTAGAAATGATATGAAGACCTTAGATGTATGTATAAAAGAGCTCAAGAATATCTTAGATGATGATAAGAAGTTGTATGGATAGCATGTAGTGTCTTATAATTACCCATCAAATTTTGATGCAAAGATCAAAGACCATATGAGTGAGCTTCATATAGTCACTACTAGATTGCAACAACTAGAGGTCAGAATTGAAGATTCTAAAATTGAAATTGAGAAAATTCACAACACTATGAACAAAATTGAGTTTGAGAAGGAGAAAATATTAAGGAGATTCTCTATGCTCAAAGAATATTTGACACCCAAAGTTTTCATTTTGCAGAGGCAACTGGAGGAGTGTCTTGCAGCAAAGACATCCTATGACAAATTTTCCTATACTAAATTGATCGTAGTTGAAGTGGAATATTATGCACTTTTCACACTCATCAGTATATCAAATACAATCCAAGGAAACTAGAAGAAGGACCTAAACAAGATGAAGATTGATTTTACAGATTGTAGATCCAAAATGATGAGCTAAACATTAGCAAGAAGCAAGTTTTGTGATACAGTTCTTGACGCCTTTGTCATTGATGTCAAAGGGGGAGTATTATGTAGAGAGAGAAAATTGTATAGATGTAAATGTATATGTAAGGGGGGGCTTATGTATGTATCAATGTAAAGGAGTGATAAGGAATGTAATGATCCATCAAAACATGAATAAAATTGTTATGTTTTGAAGACAATTTTATAATTAATTTATTTTTATTTTTTGATATATATGACATCATTTTGGGACTTAACCAATTTTCCCAAATATTTCCATCAATGCCAAAAGGGGATACTATTGGAAACATGGTTAGATATATTTCTTGACGGTTCTCATTTACGGTAACATGTATTCAACATTTCATTTATGCATTAGAGATAGAAAATTATCTAAGTGTTAGACAGTTGGTAGAAATATAGAGAAAAAATCCTAAGAGCATAGATGAATCATTGAGAGTAAGCTTATTTATAGTTAACTTGGGAAGCTTCATGATACTATCATGATGATTTGGCTAAGTGCACAAATGTGTATGGACTATATGGCACAAGTTATAATTAAAATATGAGTGTAAGTATCTAATAGAGAAGAACGTAGCATATCAGTAAACAAAGTTTCATGTTGAATCACTACTCATGAAACATGGGTCATCGAGTTTGACTCAAAATCACACAGTTAAATCCTAATATTCATATCACAATTTGACTAGCTGTGGAAATTATCTCCTACTTATCAATTGATGAGCTTAAGGGGCTTTCTAATGAATGGTTCATAAGGCACAACACTTGGTGAAGGTTTTGCAAATGGGGTTGCAAGCTTTGGGTTTAACTATGGAGGAAACTTCGTAGTTAAGCGCGCTCAGGCTGGAGTAGTACTGGGATGGGTGACCTCCCGGGAAGTCCCGGTGCTTCACCCCTGTGAGCATTACCTAGATCCAATGAGTGCTAAGTGTTCCATTTATTCTCATGAGAGATGGATTCATGTTGAATCACTACTCATGAAACATGGGTCATCGAGTTTGACAAA
The DNA here is from genome assembly GCA_028749045.1 of Cupressus sempervirens. Taxonomy (NCBI): domain Eukaryota; kingdom Viridiplantae; phylum Streptophyta; class Pinopsida; order Cupressales; family Cupressaceae; genus Cupressus; species Cupressus sempervirens. Next base: position 643,579,243 of record CM053789.1, on the reverse strand, counting down.
AAATCACACAGTTAAATCCTGATATTCATATCACAAAGTTTTATGTCCTTAGGAATTATTTTGGTTATAGAATAATTACTAAGTTATGATGAGCCAACTTTATGGACATTATTTTATATAATGTCAAATATGTGAACACATGAAGGCCAACTAAGAAGAGTTTTGTAAATGTTTAAGGTACAAGTAGAAATATTATATAATGCAGTTATTGTGAAGTGGCAAGAAGTCATGAGATGTTGTAGATGTGATGCAAGATATTGTGCAAGCCTCATGTGATGTGAGACCTAATGTATGATCAGATAAAGTGTGAGTTATAGTAGTAAAGAAAGTATTGTATGTATACTTATCTTGTGACTAATTGAATCATATAATTGCATGTTAGGGCAGTGGGCTCTTCTTGCATATATTGCATTTGTTCTACCAATTCCTAATAGGGTTGAGGCTTTTAACAAGGCCTAGTCTCCTAATAGGGACTTGAGACACTACGTGTATTTCATAGACTCCTAACAAGGTCAATATCCTTAACAGGATCCTATTGCTTAGTGAATCATCTTGTGGGTATAATCCCCATTGGGATTTTCCCTTGGCCAAGGTTTCCCTAGTTAACAAATAATGGTGTTATGAGTTCTCTATGTGTATGGTTATATTTACTATTCGACATTGTTGGTTTACTTTTATATGCATGTTGTAAAGTAAGTAACAATATTCAATTATGGGCAAAAGTTTGTAGAATACTGATTCAACCCCCCCACCCTCTCAGTATTATCTATTTCTAAAATGATAAGCTCATAATAGGGTCAAAGAGGACCATTGTTATATTATTTCCAGAAGGAAAAAAAGCTCAAAAATTGCATTAAAAAAAAGGGCTCGAGCTAAAAAACACTATCTCTCCAAGGAGGTAGAAGAAAATAACTCACAAGGAGGTATAATGTAAGGGCTAACATAAATAATGCCCAAGAATGGGGTATAAATAAGTCCAAAACCCACAATTTTCATTATCCTCTAAATTGGAAACCATTCAATAATTTCCATCAAATCAACTAAAAACTAAAAATTGTCATGCTAACAAATCATGGTGCAAACTAAATCTTAAAAAAAACATCTCCCTAAAATTAGTTGGTAGGTGTATGTAACTTGCCCCTCTCTAGAAATCCTCCCACCCATGAATTGGGAAAAATTAAATTCCACCAACTCCATAATTTGTTTTCCTTTTAAAATTATATTTAAATGAATGATTTATAATGACATCATCCATTTAAATATTTACATTTGAAATCAAATGCAAAATCGAAACCCCCTTCTACACTTAACATTTTTAATCTCCCCAAAAATACTGCCTTTATAAAAATCCCACCTCTAAGCATTTAGGAAATAAAAAATATTTCCCCTTTACTATAATATTCAAAATATATTCCCATTAATACTTGAAAATATTTCACAGAAATATAATATGAAATGCCTAAAGTCACATGAAAAAAACAATCCATATAGAAAAAACATAGTGAAAATAAAATAACTTAGCCTACACTTGCACTTGAACTGGGAGAAAGAGGGAATGTTTCCTCAAGCAGTGAGTTGGATCATCTTTCCCGTAGCACTCATTTGGGAAAAAATAGATTAATACATAAGAAAATCTTTCTTCAATTTCACTTATTCATTTTAGCATTTTTCGTGATTTTTTACCAAGGATTTGCCCTACATATTTCTCCTTTATGATATTATTTTCATATACATTCTTTATGCTCCTGTAGCACTATTTATGGAGGCTACAACTACATGAATAATTTTACTTTTCACATGCTACAAGAATAAATATTTGTTCCTATCACTGATGAAAGGCATGTACTTTGCATTCCATATTCTAATTTTTGTCTTTTCTTCTGACATGTATGGCTGCATTTGATAAGGGTTGCAACTTGGAACTTGGCTCCATGTATTTCGTAATTGGTTTATGCAAAAATATTTGAAAAGGCTATAACTGTATATTCATTTTTTGCTACATGCTACATGAAATCTACAACTATTTCTTTCATATCACTTGCCTCAATGTTTGATAAGGGTTTGGATCTTTGTAGCCAATGGTTACATATATATGTAGGGGATCATCATTAATATGGTGTTACTATCTTCATGTAAATGCAATCCATGGTTGCATATTTATTTTTGCACCTTTATTTTACATCCCCTTTGCATGCATATATGAAAAATTCATTTTCTCTATAGGATTTGTATGCAGCTTTCTTTCATTCATGTGTACAACTTTTAGTTACTTCTATTCATATTCTATGTATACAAGTTATAGTTGTACAATGGATTCCTTGCATTTATGTATTGAAGGCTTTCTTTATTTCAACACTACCCTGATTTGGTTGCAAGATATATATGTAGAGAGAGGGATCCATGGCATGATGTTTTTTACTAAATTTTAAAGTTTATGAAAACTTAATGCATGCTGATTGGAATCAGTGGATGTCACATGCATATGGTTTTGTCATTTCATAAATCTAGATTTGCATCCTGCAAGAAGAAAATGCAAGACTACGCCTTCATTTTCTATGGTATTGGCCTCTTTACTATTTCATTTGAAGGTATATTATATTCTTGTAGTGATCCAATTATTATTGCAGCATATGAGTGCTTTCTTGTTCATAATTTATTTATAATTACCATGAATGCATATTAGAATTTGTATAATGCATGTCATTAATTTAAAAATTTCATGATAATCATTGCATTTGTATTTTTTCATCTTCACTTTTAGAATTCCACTTATTTTACCAGAATGCTATTGCAGCAGCCTTCACAAACCTTAGCATTTCCCACATGCATGCATTTATGTATCTTTTTGTAATTTATATGTAAGCATACCTTTCCTATTTTCTATTCCTATTGCTTTCTGCTCGAAATATCCTATTTCACTTTATATGTTGCACTTTGCATTCCTTTCTTTTTGCTATAGGAATATGTAAGAATTTTCCTTAGGGAAAAATCACCCATGATTAAGAAGCTCAAGCACTAGCAAAAAATGGACCAATAAGGTATGATAAAAATAAAAATATCAAAAATGAATTTATGTGTATACACACCAAGAGTGTCTAAATATAAAGGCATCTAGAATGACTAGGAGTTAGCACATTGATAAGCCTCACAACTAAGCACATATCCACGAAGAGTGGATTATCCTCCATTGAGCACCAAAGTTAGTGTGATGATGAGAGGATAAGCTTACATAGGTGTGTCATGTAAAAAGATGTTATAGACATCATGTGCCTATTTAGAGTGTGAACAACTATGTTGTCTATATGACAACTCAATTGATTATACAAACTCCTATGTCATCAAAAAGACAACTCACATGAGTACATATACTCCTAGGTGTCTAACCTAATAAATAAATAATCATTTACAACAACAACCCCCCTTAAGTGCAACTTAGGGGAATTCACATAAACTTACAAAAGCTATGATGAAAATGCATGATGGGTCCCAGCTACTAGGCCATGTACAAATGCAATGAAATCTCTCTAAAAATGGATAAAGAGGGAAAACCTCATGGGAAAATCCCTCCCCAAAAAAGAGATGAAAAAATAAGATGCATGCATGGATTGAGTAATTAAGACCCCCCCCCCCCCCCCCCCCCCCCGCATTACAACATACATCATGTATAGACAATAGAGAAGTATGAGAAGGAAAAAGCCCCATAAGAGAGAAGAAGAAGAAGAAGAAAGGAGACAAAGTAGCCCCTCCTCCCCCCACCAAATATAGAATGTCAATCAATAGTAGCTGCTCCAAGATGAACATAGAAGTTGATCCATGACTGCTGAATAATGTTCCTCCCCTTAGGAAGAAATAATGTCATAGGTACATATGAGATGCTTCCCCAATGTGTAGAAAGAATCCTGAAGATGAATGGTGTCTCTCAAAATTGCTCAACTATCCCTATGTCAATACTGATGATTGTCCCTTCCAACACTACTAAAAAGAACAAGTTTAGATCTAGCAAGGATGGACATAAAACATATACCAAGGAACCATGTGTCTCCTCAAATGATAAAGAGACCTCCTACAACTACTATACATATGGATCCACAATCATATCAACCTTATAAGACTGATCATGTAGAGAATGGACAAGAGGCTCAGAGTGTTCCCTCACAACAACTGAAGAAGGATCTTCTTCATCAAAGAGAAGATGTATATCATCAATAATGTCTCCCAAATCTATGATGTAAGACTCCACAAAAAAACCTAAAATATCTTTTATTTAGTCATCCCCTAATTTTGGAACTGGAAGACAAGGTGTACCCAACTATACTAAATTACCTGGACCTATCACTATAGCAATGTATGCATGTGGAATGTGCTGATGCTATGACCTTGTTCTACATTTGTCAATAGGATGCCCCATATTTGAACCTGGTGAATCACTATCACTGTTGTCACTATCAGTTTCCATAATGTATTAAGTATGGAGAGGATGAGAGGATAAGTTAGGTGAACTTTCTTCAAAGTGAAAAATCCTCTCTATAAATATCGCATGAGTCTCAAGATCCATAAGTCAATATGCCTTAACATTTTCATCATATCCAATGAAAGTATAAGGCCTTGGTGGTGGTGCCTTACATTTGCTTGAAGATAGGTATGCTCATGCTAGACAACTAAAAACTCTAAAGTGTTTCACAATAGGTTTTTTTCTGCACCATACCTCAAAAGGAGTTATTCCATCTAATAAATTATGAGGAAACCCATTATGGATGTGATTGGAATTGCTTAGCTTCAACTTCAAGTGATGGATCAAGAGACTTAGCTTGAATCATGCAACTTTCCATTGACTTAAGAGTTCTAATCCTCATTACTACAACACTTGTCTTTTGTGGACTAAATGCTATAGGATTCTAAAGATCAATACCCTCAAGTTCACAAAAGTCTCTAAGTTTTGAGTTCACATGTCTACTTTCATTGTCCATACAAAGAACCTTGATGGCTTTACTTGACTACTTCTCAACATGACTCTTGAAGGCTAGAAACTTATCAAACACTTCATTCTTGTGATTAAGAAACTAGGCCCATATGTAGCATGAAAAGTCATCAATAAAAGTGAGGACATAGCGACCCTTACTAACTGATGTCACTAAAAAAGGGCTGGCTAGAAATGTGTGAACTAGCTAAAGAACAAGTGATGCTCTCCAAGACTTCCCTTTGTCATACTTTTCTTCTAGATGCATATCCATTGAACAAGTTGAACATTCACTTGTAGGAAAGTTGATTGTAGGTAGATGTTTGACCATATTGTTTGAGCTAAGTTGATGAAGATAGCAGAATGCAAGATGTCCATACCACTCATGCCATAACTTACTTTGTGATTGTGAATGTGTCAACAAGGCATGTGAAGGAGACTTAGGCACAAAGTGGGAAAAAGTATAAAATCTTGTGTCATGATTGACTTTACCCACTGCAACCAATGAATCATCCTTAAGATTTTGCACCATTAATGAATCAAGAAGGAACTCAACATTATTTCCACCTGCATAGTGAGTGATTTGGTAAATTGAAAGGAGATTAGTGCTAAGGTTAGGAACATAGAGAACATCTTTAAACTCTCCATTTTCCATCTCAACTTGTCCTTTCCCTTCAACTTCCACTTGTTTATCATTCCATACAAAGACATGAGGTACCCTAAATTGCTTCAATGAAGAAAAGTGTCCTTTTGAAGAACCCATGTGATATGAAGCACCTGAGTCAAGAATCCATTCCCCTGAAGAACTCAAACTTTCCATAAATGCTTGCCCTTTTCCCTGTCAAGTGTATGGATTTGAATCCTTGGAATTTTTCTAACTCATATATTCTCTTAGTCTTGCAATGATGCTCATCATGATTTAGTTTCTTGAAATATGCACAAAATATTTTATCCTTATTGTTGTTGTTTCCCTTCTTGTTGGAAGAATAGTTTCCTTGTTGTGAGGAGGAAGATTGTTGTGTCTCTGATTGTGATTTTTGCTTCCACTACTTTTTCTTATTGTTGGTAAAACTTTTTCCACCTTGATTTATTTGGTTTTCATTACTATCTACCATTTTTGTAGTCTTGGATGACTTGAGAATTCCCATATCTATCAACTTGGACTGTTCCAACATCAACATTTTTGCAAATGCATCGAATGAAGGCTTAGTGAAGGCACTTCCCATGGTCAACCTGTGAGTGTTGTAACTCAAAAAGAGAAGATGCATACTCTAAAGGTAGCCTCTTCAAGATGTAATGAATCAATCTATCATCCTTCATGGTATTACCACAATCCTTAAGTAGTGCTCTCAATTCATTGGCTTTGTCAACATAGTCTTGAACTATGTGAAAATTCTTAGGATCCAATAGAAGTTGATCATCCTCGATTTGGAATCCCTTTTCCTGATCCACCTTACCATACAAACCTTCAAGTTTCTCCCAAGCACCCTTGGCATCCTTAAAAATGGAAATGTGGAAGAAGATATCTCTATGAACACAACTCCTAATAATTCCTAAAGCCTAGTTGTCTTTAACTTGCCCAATCAACTTGTGCATCAACATCAGTGGGTTTTACAATTCTACCATCAGCATATAGATTTCAAAATTTTTCCATCATTCTACTCCATACAATATCGTTCTATGTAGTATAATTGTGTAAAGTTAAAAGTGGATTTTTAGGTGAACCCATGATGAAAAAAATTAAAAGAGCACAAGAGAGAAAGAGAAACACAAAAACACAAGACACACCCCCCTATTCACTCAATCAAAGAACCCCCCAAAAATGATGCTTTTGGCACTTTATATGTAATGTGTTTACAATAGGTCACTTATCAAAATGGACAAAAGTGGGCTTCTAATTTTTCTATTTATAACCTCCTCTTGGAATTCAAATCTAGTACTTAGCAATGTAGCTCAAATATACAACAATTTTGAAGTTTAATCAAAGAAATACAATGCAAAAAAGAACCTATTTTTGAAAGTGGTATTTCTATGCACACAAGCCTATAATTTGATATTAGATCTGGAAAGTAGACACAAAATTAAGCATTTTCAAAAAAATGGAACCTAAAAATGTGTCCAAATGAGCTTGAACTAAGCCTTTTAAGTTACAAAAGTTGGGATTTTCAATTTATAGAAAAATTCATAAATAGAGATCTCAAACATCCTACACCAATGTGTAGATCATGAAATTCTACCTGCACCTCCAAACTCTTTCCAATCACTGTAGAAATGTCCTGTGCACTCTAGACAAGTTGCCACCTTCCACACCTCCTAGTGAAAAAAAAAAATTGCTCAAAAAAAGGAGTCTATATGAGGGAGATATCATTGTTTGAAAATCACCTCTGCAATTATTTTTCCTGAATTGCCACCATCACACCTCCAAAAATCAATTGAATCTATATTTCACCTCTAATGTCTGATTTTGATGATGCCAATATCTTATTTGCACTAGCAAGTTCCAATCTTGTCCTATGAAAAATCTCTCCTACTAGCCTAAAAGGCCAATTTTTTCATAGAATTTCTAAAATAAAATGTAAATCCAAAAAAAAAAAAAATGCAGAGATGCAAAATATTTAGATCTGAAAAATTAATTGCACAAATCTAAAGAGATCATACCAATTTTGTAAATCAGGTCTTCGGGTTTCAATTTGCAAAAAAAAATTGCCTTAGATTTGACTATGGCCTAGGGCAAGCAAATTTATAGTCAAAATTCATCGATCGATCCTTTGGACACAATGGTGAGGTCTGCTTTGGCTCTAGACACTCCCAATAACTTTAGATACTTTAGATCCAAATTGAAGTCTTCTGAGAGGTGAAGCAAAAATGGTCTGCAATGGCTATGTAAAGATAAGATTCCTTAGCTCTAATACCATGTAAGAATTTTCTTTAGGGAAAAATCACCTGAGATCAAGAAGCTCATGTGCTAGCATAAAATGGACCAATAAATTATGATCAAAATAATAATATGAAAAATGAATTGATGTGTATACACACTAGGAGTGCCTGAATATAAAAGCCTCTAGAATGACTAGGAGTCAACATAGTGATAAGCCTCACAACTAAGCACATGTCCACTAAGAGTGGATTATCCTCCATTGAGCACTAAAGTTAGTGTGATGAGGAGAGGATAAGTCTACATAGGTGTGTCATGTAAAAAGATGTTGTAGACACCATGTGCTAATTTAGAGTTGCTAACCCCTGTGTTGTCAATAAGAAAAATCATATTAGAACACATACTCTTAGGTTTCTAACCTAATAAATAATAAAATAATTCATTAACCTAAGTAAACTTAAGTAAAGTGTAATAATACTTGATTTTTTGCATTAACAGAATAATGCATTGTGCTTGTCGCCACTCTATACTCAAGTAGTCTTCAGCTTGCAAAGCTCTTGTTACCATGAAAGATCTTGTAGCTTTATTTTTTGATAGTGTAATACTTCTTATAAGTATGATGTGATGGCACTCACAATTGCATTCCCATTTTGAGTGTCCATTCCAAATTTTGAGTCACTTTAAGCCCCTATGAGTGCCTTTCATGCATATACACCCAGTTGTCATATTATGGCCTAAATGGTGTTTTATGTTTCTAACACCCTTCATTTGGCATATACATGTCTTTCATGATGATAAAATGACATTCTAAACTAGTTTGCAAAGTCCCATTTTGAGTTGTCTTGAGTTCTGCATTTTCTGCCTAAGTGTCAAACAACAACATGAGGGCATGTTTGCATTTGATTATCTTGTACCCAGTAAAGATTCATGACCCACCACTTTTAGGATATTTAATATGCATATAAAATAACCTATGTTACTAATTTCAAGTCATTTAAAATCTATTTGACTAGGTTTTGAACCCCTAAAAGTTGGTGATTTACTATTTTCATATATCTGCATATTGTTCATATTTTCGGGCAGCCCCGTTTAACAGACTACAACTTTTGACTAGTTGACCCAAATAATAAAATTCATTTTGCATCATATTCTAGAGGTTAGAGACTTTCTATGCTCCAAATTTGATAAATCTGTTTCAGCAATTTTCAAATGTGATTCCACTTGCAATTTATAGAGTTTCACTCGTAATCAGAAATGTATATTGATCGGGAGCCCTGTTCAAGATTTTATATCTTTGAATCCATTATTGATGGGACCAAATGGGTTGCATCACTATGATCTATACTAAAAATACTACAAGTGTGCCAGTTTTCAAGTCTTGACGAATCTGTCTGCACACTTTTCCAGGGTCATTCCATTTGTAAAAATTGTTATCTTGTCAATGTTTCCAGTCCTGCAAATCCAGGTAGCCAACTTTAGACCATCACCAAATGCATCATGTGATTTTTCATGAGCCCAAATCACATAATTATATTCTCCTCATGACAAAGAACAAATTCCCCAGTTTTTGTCACCCCAAACATATGTTTGCCCAGTTTTCAAAGTCAATTCCAAATGCATTTTCCAATTTTTTGATATGTTTATTTGTAAGTAATTTGAAGTAGGCATGTTCAGAGGTCGATATCTTTTGACCTTGATGTTTTCATGTGGCAAGAATTGGTAGGCCTATTAAGTATGTTAGAGAGAACATAATTCCAAAGTTTTAGAGCCTGGCCAAGTGTTTATGTTAGTTTTTAAAGCCAGACAATAGGCATCCTGACACAAATTTCATAGTGGTGCAGAAATGATTTAAAATGAGTTTTAATGATCAATCAGTGGTCAAATTGGATTCCAATTAGTACAAAAAATTCAATGGATCAGTTTGCATATTAGTTGTTTGAAAATGAATTTTTTTAAGCTAGACCCACTTTGGAGCCCGATTGATTCCATTAGAATCAACAATATGCTATGGGCTTTTTTATTAAATCAAGTCATTGGGATATGGAAGGGATGGAATATGTTTTGTTTTTAAGAAATCAACGTGGTTGTTAGTAAATACATTCTGGTCTTCATTTTGAAGGACTTGTTTTTCTTAAATACATTAACAAATACGAGATGAAATCAAGCTTGTCATAATAGTATCAGTTCACACTTGTCTGAGAACTAATTCCATTACTAGACTTTCCAATGAAAGCTAGTTTTAAATTCTCCACTGGATGAAATTGCCAAGAACTCTTTTATATTTAAAACTTTCTCATTGACAAATTAATGTGGAAGACAACACCAAAGACAAAGGAGCTGACTAGCATTTAAAAGAGGCAACACTCCACGTAGGACAATGTAGCAGGGGAGGTGGTATAATCCATGCCTATAAAAGATAAAGGTCATAGCTTTGATGGAGGAGTTTTCAAGGGTACTAGTAGGAGAAAGGTGACACCAATAGAGCATATTTTCCCACATAATAGGGGTATAATGTCCATGACATTGGAGGAAATACAAAGGCAATGTTGCATGAAGGAAAGTTTCAATTATTTTATAATGCCATTCACATTTTCTTGCTGACTTTTCCTCTTATTTATGGACCACGAGCTATATGAATGCACAGGATAGAAGGGGACATTTGAAGGTGTGGGGGAGATTTTTGATAAGTAAAAAGAGGGTTTTGTGCATCATAATGTGACATGAAGAATGGGAGAGAACATCCATGTTTTGAGCCATATCCCAAGCACAAAGACATGGTAGCATCTACCACAGTTAAAGTTGCAACAGGGAAGAGCATTGACAAATGAACAACTAGGGCATTCTTAGTTGCAACATCAGAGGAAGAAGTCATAGTATGTGAAGGTATTCCATGCCCAACCACAACAAATACATTCAAATGCAAAGAAAGGATGCATCCACATCCATAGAGAGCTCCATGGGCAAGGTAGGGGAGGCATCACACGACTGGAGTAAATAAGATGAATAATCTTAGTCCATGCTAAAGAAGGCTACCCATGTTGGGAATACTCCACAAGTATACTACCACTACCTAAAATGAAAAGTTTTCCATTTAAAGAGGATGTTTTCAGAAAGAAATGGCTCGGCGGGAAGAAGAGGAGCCCTATGTTTCCACATTGAAGCCACAACATAATAAAATGGAGGATCCAAGTTTTAGAAAGAAGTTGTCCATGCTATGAAAAATGGATGCCCATGGTAGAATTAAAGTAGCCTCATGCAATGGGAGATAAGGCAGGGGTCACCCACATTTTTGTAATGCGATGTACATTTTGGCAAAGCAGCATGCTATCCACATTTTTGCAAGATGATCTATAGACAAAGAAAGGTGGCAGGATAAATGGAGACCACATAGGAACATTTTATCCCACATTGGGGATGAGATAGAGTTAGCACCATTTTAAATATCCAAACACTCCAATATCAAGTGTCTTCAAAGGCATGTCCTTTCAAAGATAGTGTAAGGCTTATGTGGGCAGGCCCATGCAGCCAAGATGGATGACGACAATCAAAGTTTTGACCTTCAACCAATGAAGGAGTGCCACATGGTAGTTTCATGACCTAGGCATGAGATCAGAGGAAGCATGATAAAGCCCCATGATGTTATGAAATTAGTAAGATCATAGAGATAAAGTTGAATGGTCTATGATGCTATGATCCCCCTATATCATAAGATTGTGGAATGATATTAAAGGCTTTGCAATGTTACAAATTCAAGCTTGTCATATGGTCAGAGGGGTCCAATTTCAGCGCCAAGATGCTATGACGGGGAGGTAAAAAAATAATTTTAATATATTAATTATATGTTCATCATATCATCGAGAGGCCCAACAATGAAGATGCATGATATTGTGACCATTCATATGATCGGGGATTGTGGGGTTAATTTCAAAAGTTTAAAATGTTTATTAAAATGCTCATTGTCTGATCAAAAATTCTAACTATATGGGCTACGATGTTATGATTTCATTGTAATATCTAGACCCCATAATGTTCAAAATTTCATACATTTGAAATGGGAAGATAAATTGGGGCCTGCTCAAATAGTGATCAACAAATCAACGATCAACACTTGGCATTGAAGAATTAGAGGAATTGGGAAGATATAATATTTTAAAAAAAAATTCAAAGGATTCAACGCATGAGATTTTCAAATTCAAAATTTGAATTATTTTTAAAGTTTTATATAGTTTAACTATATAAACTTTTTAAATTTTTCATTTTAAAATGCTCTGTGCATAGTTCGGGGGTCTGATATTTAGAATGGTCTGAGGGGGGGAGTTTTTATCAGGAATAGGTATTGTAATATGCCATTGGAACTAGCAAAGAGCGAATCTTCCATTTTTGTAATCAATTTTTCTCTAGGTATTAATAGGAAGTAGCTACAAGAGGATTTTTTGATTTTGGGGGCTTCTCAGTGAAAAGTACAAATTTAATGTTGCAGATGAAATTGTAATTAGATATAACCATGATTTTTGTCAAATTTGACTTCATCATCAATTGTAAGGATGAATTGAATGTTTTTTTGAAGGTGATCAAAGCAATTCTATTTTCAACAAGCACAAGTTGAATTGCCCAACAAAGCAAAAGTGACATGTTAAGATCAAATTTCAAGCTCCAGTAGAGTTCATGATGATTTCTCCATAAGATATTTTAAAGATTATTATTGGGGATATATCACACATTTTGACATCATTTATGGTTTCAATTGCAAGTAGTTGAAGGAAGTTCAGTTTTAGCAACTTCAAATTGAGGATTTTTTCAGTGAGACAGATGTCAAATCTAGATTACAATTCCTGAAAGATCTTCTCTCCTATATATCTTCCTTTCCTACTCTTTGTAAGGGTTCCAATTTTTGGATACTTTTCAATACGGTGTAACTACTTTATGGTTCCAGTCAGGTTGAAATCCTTTCCCATTACTGTGATACCAATTTTCTCAGTGTTCTATTATGAACAACGGTAGTGTATTTCTTGTGAGGCATTTCATATTATACTATCATTCATTGTGTATTTTTGAGTGTTAACATACAGATGATGTATTGGTTCCAAGGAAATTAATGCAAGAGCTTAACCTTCTTAGTTTCATTTTGATTTTTGTCACCTTCTTCTACTATTTGCAATCTTTTGTGTTTGAGAATGAAGAGCTTCAAGTAAATTTTAGTCCTGAAAGGTTGTATGTCTAGATAAACTTGCTAGTGGAACAAAGAGCTGTATAAATGCTTGCTTATACTGATAGGGTTGTAGGTTACATCAGGAGGATTTCATAGTAAGTATGAGAGTTTTTATGAAGATTGATGCCTGTTTGCAAGTCAAATAGATAGATCATATGCCTGAATATATTAGTGTACTTAAGGTATCCATTTGCATGCTAAGGTTTAGTTGATGCCCAATGGATAAGGGACTGGTCATCTTGAAGGATACATGTTCTCTATTGTTGCATACCCAGGTTATGCTGAGAGATCAAAACTTTAAATGAACATCAATTTCCCTTTTTATGTATTGAAGAGCTAGAAGTTTTGGTCATGGCTTGTTTGTTGTTACTTTCTTTGGTTGTAATTAGCTACTACAATCAGGAAGTTTTTTAGTAGATTATAGAATGATATTGACCATTTCTACTATAGAGGGTAATCTTGCAGAGAAAAGTATCAAGTTCATAAGATAAATCCCTTAGGTTTTCCCACCTTGGCTTAGCAGAGTGTAAAGTGAAGTGAGTCTTGATGACTTTGTTAATTGGTCCAAAACTAAGACTTAGCCTTGCTAAACCTAGGATTTAGCTCATCCTTAAGCCTGTCCCTGTCTTTGTTTCTTGGTATCAAGTTTAAATCCACCTAATATGTTCTTTACTAGAAAGAACTTCAACAAAATGGTGACTCTGCTAGGGATTGAAAAAATGAAAATACTACAACAGTAATGAATTGTAAGTTGTTTTTCATCTCTATGCTGAATTTGTGTTTCTGAGTTGTGCCTTATTATTGATAGTAGTGACTTTGGATATTAGTAATAGATAAGTTAACACAAAGTGTTGTTGTGCATTTAAGGGTCAAGAATAGGTTTTCTTTCACTTTGTTAAGGGTGTGAAATTCCAAGGTTGTGTGTGAATTTTCAAGTACCTATTATAAATTCTAGACCAGCTTGTTGTTTTCTACAAGTTGGAAAATCTTTTCTCACTTAGTGAGTGGTGACTCAAATGTATATCTCTACACTAGTACAATTGTGAAGTTGAGGGTATTGTGAAGGTTGCAATAGTTGGAATGTAGATTTGAAGAAGTCATCTCAGGCCCTTGGCAATAGTTGTCAAGAAATTAGGTGATGTTACGCAAGAGTTACTAAACCAAGACAAGATTTCAATCTATTATTGTTCACAACATTGAAGAGGTTTGCAAGAACCACATTTAAGGTATTTTCCTCCTCTTTCTTGAGATTTATTTTTAGGAAAGCAAGTTATACAAAAGTTTTCTCCATCAAGTGATATTTTGGCACTAAGTAGGAGAAGTGTTTAATGCATCTTAGCATATTCCATGAAAGGTAGTTTCAAAAAATGTATTTACATCTTGGAATATGTTAGAGATTTAAGTTGGTAGATGAATTTTTAGATCTACTACAAATTATAAATTCTAAAAGTTATTATGGTGAGTTGTAAGTTTGCAAAACATGGAAGATTCATTTTCACTTAGTATGTAGTCCATTGACCAAAATCATAGATCCTTTTCTACCAAGAGATACATGCCATTATAGTTTAATGGTATCTATGGTTTCCCAAATCTCATTCCTAATAACCTTAGAAATTTGTTGCCTAAATTTAGTGGGAACCATATTGTTTCAGCTAGTCAGCATGTTCAAGTTTTCAATGATTTGATGGGTGACTATGAGAACATTTCTTAGGGATCTAGGATGGCAAACTTGTTCCTCAATTTAATATCAAATTTGCAAGAACCTTGAATGAGATCCCTAAGAAACATAGACTAGATGATCACAGATGCCTAATAGTTTATCTTGATGCATTTGATAAGAAAATGAGTTATTAGTTAAGGGATAAAGAACCTCTGACTTTATATCAGGCTTTTATGACTGCTATGGATATTGAGAATAATTTGAAGTATGGACTAACTAAGAGTCATTTCTCTAAGGTTTCTTTCTTGTATAATAAAGTCAAAAATAAAGAGTAGTATCATGTTGAGTATTCAACTACAAATCAGTGTATATGTTCCCCTGCTATTGTAGATAATCTTATTGAAAATTTAGAATAAAAAACATGTGAAGCTGAAGTTGAAGTCTCTTTGTTTCAAAGGATAAATGATATTGTTCTTGCCGAATAGAGTGCATATGTTTGTGGTACTTCAGCAGTGGATATTGGGGTTGATTCACTTGATAAGTTGTATGTAGAAGATTTAATTTCAGTTGATGCTTCTCCAATTGATGATTTACTTTGTGTTAAGAATGTAACTAATCATGAATTTGTAAGGCATTCATCTCAGTTCTATGTGGGTGAAGAAACAAGAGCTGTGTTTCAAGTGATCTGAATATTATTGCTAATCTAGTATATGATGAAGATGTGTCATATGAAGAAGATGATGAGAGTGGCTACTCAAATCAAAGAGAGGACAATGATATTACATTTTTATCTTCATACGAGTCTGATGTTGATTGGGAAGAAGAGAGCAATGAGGAAAGTAAGTGTCCTTATCCATGTGAAAGTATATTTTCTTCCTCTAAATCTAAAAAAGAAGGTGAAATTTCATCTTTGAGTTGTATAAGTCAGCATGTTTTTAAAGGTTTTGAAGAGGAATTATTTACACAATGTGAGGACAAAGAGGTTATTAACAAAGATCAATTACCTAGTTGTGTAGATGAATGCCATGGGGTTGTATGTAATTGTAATCATCAGTGTATAAATAATTCTACAATTACTGCAATAGCACCTAGTGATGAAATAAGAGATGATTGGTGGGTAAGTCATTTGAATCATCTTAGTGAAGGTGATGTGAATAATATTGATTTATATTCCACTTTCTTAGTTGATGAGGTGGATGTTATGTCTTCAAGTGGTGATAACGATTTTGATTTTTCCTCTTCACAAGTTGAAAGTTCTCATGAAAATGATGCTAGAAATGGTTTTAAGGTTTATACTAGTGCTTTATATGATGAGGACTTAGATGATGACTAGCCTTTTGTCAGAATGTTAAAAAAGGATCCTTGCATGGAGTGATCAATCCATTGTTTGAAGAAGACATGGAGTTTTTAGATTTAGTAGAGGATGAGTTTAATGGTGACACACTTTTATATTGTTGTAACAAATCATATTGTTCTTCTTCCATTGGTGACAATGAATATTCTAATGATGTTTCATCTTGTGAGCTTGAAGATGAGGTGTTTGATGAAGTTGTCTTTAAAAATAAGTTAGCACTTCATGGTAAGTTTCATGATGATTCATATCAGGTAAGAGCTAATCAACATTTCAGTCGTGATGACGAGGGTGTGGTGTTAGATGAAATGGTTATTGAAATTTGTTTGCACCTTGCAAGGATTTTTATGATGAATTATTTAATGTGACTAATCTGTTTGCTGATTGTGAAGAATCAATGGTGAGCCCCAGATCAGTTTTAGTCATTAATAAGGATAACATTGTCGAGTATAAATCTGGGTACTCATTTGAATGTTAGCTGGCCATACATGGATCACCACAATTTCAAGGTGTGTCTGATCTTTTTCCAAAGTTTGATAACATGCAAAATTCATCTATTGAAGATAGTTATCAGTTTGATCCTAGTATATTTGAGCATGTTGATCCCTATTTTCATAGTGAGCAATATGTTAAGAAAGTCCTTAGTATGCACTATGAAAGTCAGGAAAGTTATTTTGTTTTGCCAGTTGAGCCAATTGAAAATTTTTATGTGTTGGGTGAAACGAAGGATAATAAAAGTTTTATTTTACCTCAAAGAATCATAAGTCAAAATCAAGTGTTTGATAGAGGTAAGAAGTTTGGAAAAGTTGGGGTGGCTCAGGGTCACCATCTTGTACAGTTTGAATAGTTTCCTTGTTTCTTGTAAGTTGTTTGAGAAAATTTTGAGTGGTCTTCTTCATCCAAAGATCTGATTTCTTTCCATGCCCACAAGGGGCATGCATCCCCAGACAAAGCTACTGATGGCACTCAAAATTGCATTCCCGTTGTGAGTGTCCATTCAAAACTTTGAGTCACTTTAAGCCCCTATGAGTGTCTTTCATGCATATACACCCGACTGTCGTATTAAGGCCTAAATGGTGTTTTATGTTTCTAACACCATTCATTTGGAATGTGAATATGTTTCATGATGATAAACTGACATTCTAAACTAGTCTACAAAGTCCCATTTTGAGTTGTCTTTAGTTTTGCATTTTCTGCCTAGGTGTCAAACAACGACAAGAGGGCTTGTTTGCATTTGATTATCTCGTACCCAATAAAGATTCATGACCCACCACTTTGAGAATATTTAATATGCATATAAAAGAACCTATGTTCCAAGTTTCAAGTCATTTCAAATCCATTTGACTAGGTCCCGAACCCCTCAAATTTGGTGATTTATTGTTTTCATATATCTACATATTGTTCATATTTCTGGGTAGCCCTATTCAACAGACTATAAATTTTGACCAGTTGAACCAAATAAGAAAATTCCTTTTGCATCATATTCTAGGGGTCAAATAATTTCTATGCTCCATATTTGAGCTTATGACAAATCTGTTTGATCAGTTTTCAAATGTGATTCTGTTTGCAATTTATAGCGTTTCACTGGTAATCAAAAATGCAGATTGATCGGGAGCCCAATTCGAGATGTCATATCTTTGAATTCATGATTGGTCAGATGAAATGGATTATATCACTATATATATATATACTTAAAATAATACAAGTGTGCCAGTTTTCAAGTCTTGACGAATATGTCTGTACACTTTTCTAAGGTCATTCCATTTGTAAAACTTGTCTTGTCAATGTTTCTAGTCCTACAAATCCAGGTAGCCAACTTCATACCTTCACCAAATGCGTCCTATGATTTTTCATGACACCAAATCATAGAATTATATTCTCCTCATGACAAAGAACAAATTCCCCATTTTTTTTCTCCCCAAACATATGTTTTCCCAATTTTCAAATTCAATTCCAAACGCACTTTCCAATTTTTTGATATGTTTATTTGTAGGTAATTTGAAGTAGGCATGTTTGGAGGTTAATATCTTTTGACCTTGATGTCTTCATGTGGCAAGAATGGGCAGGCATGTTAAGTATGTCGGAGAGAACATAAGTCCAGAGATTCAAAGCTCGGCTAGGTGGTTATGTTATTTTTTAAAGCCAGACAATAGGCCGCATGACACAAATTTCACAGTGGTGTGTAAATGACTTAAAATGAGTTTTAATGATCAATCATTGGTCAAATTGGATTCCAATCAGTTTGAAAAAGTCAATGGATCAGTTTGCATATCAATTTTTTGGAAACAATTTTTTTTTTAGCCAGACCCACTTTGGGGCCCGACTGATTCCATCAGAATCAATAATATGCTATGGGATTTTTCATTAAATCAAGTCACTAGGATACAGAAGGGATGGAATATGTTTTGTTTTTAAGAAATCAACATGGTTGTTAGTACATACATTTTGCTCTTCATTTTGAAGGACTTGTTTTTCTTAAATGCATTAACAAATATGAGATGAAATCAAGCTTGTCATAATAGTATCAGTTCACACTTGTTTGAGAACTAATTCCATTATTGGACTTTCCAATGAAAGCTAGTTTTAAACTCTCCACTATATGAAATTGCCAAGAAATCTTTTATATTTAAAACTTGCTCATTGGCAAATTAATGTGGAAGACAACATCTAAGACAAAGGAGCCAGCTAGCATTTAAAAGAGGCAACACTCCATGTAGTGCAATGTAGTAGGGGAGGTGGTATAATCCATGTCTATAAAAGATAAAGGCCACAACTTTGAGGGAGGAGTTTGTAGGGGTGCCAGTAGGAGAAAGTTGACATCATCAAAGTAAAATTTCCCACTTAACAGGGGTATAATGTCCACGAATTTGGAGGAAATGTGAAGGCAATGTTGCATGAAGGAAAGTTTCAATTATTTTATAATGTCATTCACATTGTCTTGCTGACTTTTCCTTTTTCTTCATGGACCATGAGCTGTATGAACATTTGGATGTGCAGGGGAGATTTTTGCTGAGTAAAAAGAGAGTTTTGTGCATCATAATGTGATAGGAAGAATGGGAGAGTACATCCATTGTTTGAGCCATATCCCAGGCGAAAAGATATGGTAGCATCTACACTAGTGAAAGTTGCAATAGGGAAGAGCATTGACAAAGGAGCAACCTGGGCATTCTTAGCTACAACATCAGAGGAAGGAGTCATAGTATGTGAAGGTATTCCATGCCCAACCACATCAAATACATTCAAATGCAAAGAAAGGATGCATCCACATCCATAGAGTGCTCCATGTGCAAGGTAGGGGAGGCATCCCACGGCTGGAGTAAATAAGATACATAATCTCAGTCCATGTTGAAGAAGGCTGCCCACACTTGGGAATACTCCACAAGCATACTACCACTACATAAAATGCAGAGTTGCCCATGCAAAGAGGATGTTTTCAGCAAGAAATGGCTCGACAGGAATAAGAGGAGCCCCACATTTCCACATTGAAGCCGCTGCATAATAAGATGGAAGATCCAAGTTTTAGAAAGAAGTTTTCCATGCTATGAAAAATAGATGCCCATTGTAGAGTTAAAACAACCTCATGCAATGGGAGATAAGGAAGGGGTCACCCACATTTTTCTAATGAGATCTACATTTTGGGAAAGCAACATGCTATCCACATTTTTGTAGGATGATCTATAGACAAAGAAAGGTCGCAGGATAAATGGACACCACGAAGGTGCATTTTATCCCACATTGGGGATGAGGCAAAGTTAGCACCATTTTAAATATCCAAACACTCCAATATTAGGTGTCTTCAAAGGCATGTTCTTTCAAAGACAACATGAGGCTTATGTGGGCAGGCACATGCGGCCAAGATGGGTGATGACAGTCAAAGTTTTGACCTTCAACAAATGAAGGAGTTCCACATGGTAGTTTCATGACCCAAGCATGAGATCAGAGGAGGCATGATAAAGCCCCACAATCTTATGAAATCCATAAGATCGTAGAGATAAAGTTGAATGGTCTGCAATGCTATCCCCCTATATCATTAGATCATGGAATGATATTAAAGGCTTTACGATGTTATGAATTCAAGCTTGTCATATGATCAGAGAGGTCCAATTTGAGTGTCAAGATGCTATGACAGAGAGGTAAATAAAGGTATTTTAATATATTAATTATATGTTCATTGTATCATCGGGAGGCCCAGGAATGAAGAGGCATGATATTGCGACCAGTCATATGATCAAGGATTGTGGGGTTGATTTCAAAAGTTTAAAATGTTTATTAAAATACTCATCATATGATTAGAAATTTCAACTATATGGGCTACGATATTATGATTTCATTGTAATATTGTTGACCCCATAATGTTCAAAATTTCATATGTTTGAAATGGAAAGATAAAGTAGGGCCCGCTCGAATAGTGATCAGTGAATCAATGATCAACACTTGGCATTGAAGAATTAGAGGAATTGGGAAGATATAATATAAAAATCAAAATTTCAAATGATTCAACGCATGAATTTTTCATAATCAAAATTTGAATTATTTTTAAATTTTTATATAGTTTAACTATATAAACTTTTTTAATTTTCCATTTTTAAATGCTTTGTGCACAGTCTGGGGGTTTGATTTTTAGAATAGTCTTAGGGGGGGCATTTTTTAAATCTAGAATAGGTAGTGTAATATATCATTGTTACTGGAAAAGAGAAAATTTTCCATTTTTGCAATCAGTTTTTGTGCAGGTATTAATAGGAAGTAGCTATAGGAGCTTTTTTTTATTTTGGGGGCTTCTTAGTGAAATTTCAAATTTAATGTTGCAGATGAAATTGCAATCAGATATAACCATGATTTCATCAAATTTGACTTCATCATCAATTGTAATGATGAATTGAATGTTTTTTTAAGGTGGTTGAAGTAATTGTGTTTTCAACAAGCACAAGTTGAATTGCCCAGCAAAGCAGAAGTGACATCTTAAGATCAGATTTCAAGCTTTAGTATAGTTTATGATGATTTCTTGATATTTCTCCATAAGATATTTTTTAGGTTATTAAAGGGGGATATATCAGATATTTTGACATCATTTATGATTTCTATTGCAAGCAGTTGAATGAAGTTTTGTTTTAGCAACTTCAGATTGAGGATTTTTTCAGTGGGACAGATGTCAATTCCAAATTAGAATTCCTGAAAGATCTTCTCTTCTATATATCTTCCTTTTCTACTCTTTGTAAGTGTTCCAATTTTTTGATACTTTTCAATACAGTGTAACTACTTTGTGGTTCCAATCAGGTCGAAATCCTTTCCCATTACTATGATACCAATTTTCTTAGTGTTCTTCTGTTATGAATAGTAGTAGTGTATTTCTTGTGAGGCATTTTCATATTAAACTATCATTCATTTTGTATTTCTAAGTGTTAACATGCAGACGATGTATTGGTTCCAAGGAAATTAATGCAAGAGCTTAACCTTCTTAGTTTCATTCTAATTTTCTTGTCCTTCTTCTATTATTTGCAATCTTTTGTGTTTGAGAACAAAGAGCTTCAACTCAATTGGAGTCTTGAAAGGTTGTATGTCTAGATAAATTTGCTAGTGGAACAAAGAGCCATATAAATGCTTGCTTATATTGACAGGGTTGTAGGTTATACCAGGAGGATTTCATAGTAAGTATGCAAGTTTTTATGAAGATTGATGTATGTTTGCAAGTCAAATAGATAGATCAAATGCCTGAATATATGAGTATATTTTAGGTATCCATCTCCATGTTAAGGTTCAGTTGATGCCCAATGGATAAGGGACTGGTCAGCTTGAAGGATACATGTTCTCTATTGTTGCATACCCCAATTATGCTGAGAGATCAAAACTTTAAATGAACATCAATTTCCCTTTTTATGTATTGAAGAGCTATAAGTGTCAGTCATGGCTTTTTTTTTTTTACTTTCTTTAGTTGTAATTAGCTATTGCAATCAGGAAGTTTGTTAGTAGATTATAGAAAGATATTGACCATTTCTGCTATAGAGGGTAATCTTGCAGAGAAAAGTATCAAGTTCATAAGATAAATCCCTTAGGTTTGCCCACCTTGGCTTAGCAGAGCCTAAAGTGAAGTGAGTCTTGATGACTCTATTAATTGGTCTAGAACTAAGATTTAGCCTTGCTTAACATAGGATTTAGCTCATCCTTAGGCTTTTCCCTATCTTTGTTTCTTGGTATAGGTTTAAATCCACCTGATATGTTCTTTACTAGAAAGAACTCCAAGATGATGAATCAATTTTCTTACAATAATAGTGATCCTCTAGTCATGTTTCTCTGCCTCCATTGGAATTGTCTCTTGGCTGCAATTGTGAAACCTTTTTAAGTGTTCTTTCCCAAAAAGTCATCAATCTAATAAGGTTCCCAAAGGACTCCTCTCTAGGATTTTTTGATTTTCTAGGTGATTAAATTTATTGCATTAAAAAGAAATAATCATCTTCTACATGGACATGGAACAAACATTGTCAGATAAAAACATGGTACTTCTTTCTCTTGTGTATGGCTCCTTTAATCATCTTTCACCTATCTTAGGTATAAACAACTAGATATCATATGTTGTAGGGATGAATATGTGCATGCATAATTGTAAGATTTGAGTGTATGCTATTAGGCGTTGCATAGCTATTTTCAAGATCTAACCCCTTTCTTTTAGTTTATGAAACCCATGCAAGTTATGTAGCATTTGGACATTGGTGAGATGCATGGAGCAAAAACAAAGGGTCAATATCTCCAAGGTCTACATAGGAAATGTCTTGTATCCTACACTCCTCCCATTTTTATGTATGCATGTATTTATGGCTATGACATGCAATATATGTTTGGCTATGCTCACACCTCGTGTGAGCCCATACATTTTATTTGATTCTCTTTTCATGCACTTTACATTACGTAAACTTGTTGTTTCCATAAATATATACATGATGTAACTAAGCTATATATCTTGTTATTCATTTCCCTTCATTACTTCAACTATAATTTTCATTTTATGCAAAACAAACAACAAATCATAAAAAATATCATTTAATAATCATAAATTGGGGTAGCACAGTTAAAAAAATGCATGTGGTAATTAGACCTCTAATGGCACCAAAATGAATGAATGAATATGAAAAATGGTAACATTTCTAGTGACTTCTAATTCATGCTTTCCTACTAAGCATCATGATTACCTTAAATTATCCATTGGCCATGGAGTCTTTGATATCTTAGAAATGATCTTCAAAAATTGAAACCATGATTTTTCCATGTGCCTTTCTAATTCACATCTAATTAATACATTCCCTGATGTAGAAATGTTTCATTGGAATGACTAAGAAGAGGTATCAAAATTGGAAACAACAACAAAAACTTAAATCAAACTAACCATTTGGGATGTAATGATATGATATGAAGAGTCCATATAAGTATGTGCCCATGATTTGTATGAGTGGGACTCTTCCTACAAATGAGATTGATTGGAATTTTTTTAGGTGTGCTTTGACAATATGACATCAACAAGTCCCAAACTTATTACTAAAAACAACTACTAAAATGTATTAAAACTGAAAGTTAATGACAATTTAAACTAATAGTTGAAATTGAAAACTAAATTGTTCTTTAGCACTTAGGGAAAATTGAAAACTAATCTACCCTAGCCTAACTAGAAATAAGGGATGTCGAATAAAGCCATTTACTGGTTGATTGAAATATTTTCCTTTCCTTCTTAATTTGAAATCATATACAAGCCTATAGGTAAATACAAAGAGATGGAAAAATGAAATATGTGTAATCAACCCATGAAACATCTATTGAATAATGATGAATCTTTCACTTACTTCTCCATTCTGATTGAAAGAAATCACATTTTTAAATAAATCAACATATTGTATTTGGGCCCTCTCCTTAACATCTTCATAATTCAAGCACTTGTATGAATGGTGACTCCTCACTTGACTTGAGTTGGGCCAAATACTTGATTGAGAAAGCTCTAGAAAGTAAAAACTTAGAGCCTTCTTTTTAGGTTTCTCTAGTGCTTCTCTTTATTTATGTCTTATCATGGTTATCTTGCATAATTGACAACCATATAAATTCTTCCTCTATAGTCAGGGAGTTCTCTTCTTTTGTTAAGGTGGCTAGAAGTTCATCACAACTATCAACCTATTGATTATTCTTAATGAGTGGCTCTATCTTGTGTTCAATATTAGGCTTAGAATCAATAGGGGAATAGGTTTCCAAAATATAGTCTTCTGTGGTAGGCATCTTCTCTACATTTTCTATGGAAAGACCTTCAAAGAAAACCTCTATAATACTTTCAAAATAGTCTTCCAAGCCTTCATCAACTACAATCTCATTAATATTTTCCTATTGTGATAATGTGTTTGGAATCACCTCTCCCTCATCATTCTAAAAAAAAGAAGGTAACTCATCAAGAAAACCAAAAAAAATTCTTCTTTCTCATTTTTCCCCTATAGCCAATGAGGTATGTTCATCATTATGCTCCAAATATACAAGAAGCTCAAAGGATGAACTTCACTCCTCTTGACTTAGATGGATCTACTCTTAGAACTCTTCTACTTGTTGTTCTAAATTTAACATGAGAAGATCTTTGCTTTCTTTTTTCTTAGTATGAAACTCATCTTCTCCCTCATTCACAAGACTAGGAAGCTCATCAAACAAATCAAATGAACTTTGAAACATCTCAAATTTTTCAATATAAGAACCTTTTTGTAGAGATTCAGATTCTTCAACTTCAACTTTTTGTTTAGGAAGGAAATTTTTACAACTTGGAGGCGTTGGAGATAACAATGGGAAAGTAAGTTTTAACTAGGGTGTTTTTTAGTGGTGAATATTCATAATTTTGTGAATTTTGCGATTTTTTTCGCTAGTAATTTGGCGAATAATTTAAGATTTAATGAAAT
Organism: Cupressus sempervirens; assembly: GCA_028749045.1. Taxonomy (NCBI): domain Eukaryota; kingdom Viridiplantae; phylum Streptophyta; class Pinopsida; order Cupressales; family Cupressaceae; genus Cupressus; species Cupressus sempervirens. Next base: position 643,554,282 of record CM053789.1, on the reverse strand, counting down.
GTAAATTGCCACATTTTTATTATATTTAGTTCTAAAATATTTAAAATCACTCAATAATTTATTTTATTAAAAAAATTAAACTCAAAGATTCATCACAATATTCGATACATGATTAGATTTGATTCACCTAGATATTATATATTATTGAAGAAATTAAAATTAATTCACCAATAATTATCATATTTATTAGTTACTTTAGGGATATATTAGCAATATTTAGTTTTCACTATTGATTTAATATATAATGTACTTATCCTCATAATTCCCATAAGATAACAAATGTTCAATTTTGATTTGTAATATTCCATGATGATAGAAAAATTCCTATTATTATTGAGATTCGCCAATATTTTCTACTCAAAAATTATGATTCCAAAATAATCAGCAATGTAAATAATATTTAAAATAAAAAAAATTGAGAGATTTGCCAATAAAAGTAATTTGGTTTTTCAAAATAATGAAAGATTCACCAATAATTTATATCTTTTTTTGGAGGGGGTTTTCTTAAAGTTTACCCTAGTTTTAAGGGGGAAAGGGGGAAGGTGAATCAACACTTAAAAAATTTGGCCTCTAAAACATATCACCAACATCCATCTCATAACTTAATATGCATCACATCTGTAGCATAAATTAAATAACACATAACACAATAAATTTGGTTACCTAGAAACCTTCCAATGAGAAGGTAAAAATTGGGTGGGGATGATAGCCACAAATATGTACTATTGTAGTTGTAAAGTGTGGCCTATTATGGCTACAATGTGTTTGATTATAATTTATGGTCTAGCCTATGAAAGGTCTACCCTATTAAAGACATACAAAGATTGTTAAGTCTCACCTTGTTAGAATGTTTAAAGTTATAATAAAGAAATCACTAATTTAAGAGATTTACAATAGCCTGTTAGGACTACTCAATTAAGAGATTTTCTCTATACCACATGTTAGAATGATTCAACACCATGATCCTTCAATTAGCACCTTTCTACTTGATGCCAAATCTTCTCCTTATTGTTTGAACCTTGATCCTTTTGATCAAATATGTCTCCTCTATCCTTTCACTTCATTACTCTAGTCTTCTCAAACTAGTTCTAAATTGCATAGTTTTGTCATAGCTATCATAGCCACCATGAATGCTCTCTAAACTCTTAGCATTCATCTCCTCACACACACATAAACCTTTTAGGTTTTACCTTCTCTTATAAACATTGGTGGTGATGGATTAGGTAAGAATCAATGACTATGGTTGATCCTAATTGTCTCTTAATGCTTCCCTTAATTTGATTGGTTGCATTTAATGCACATGGATTCTTACTATGACTCCATACTTATCTATCATAATCATAAGATATGATTATGTCAGCCCAAAAGTATTTTACATAGAATTTTGTGCCATTACAAACATCTATGCCATAAACTATTCACTTGACATCTAGAGGCACTAATATTAGGCCTTCACTATGCTCTCAATGTTGTAACTTGGCTTCTAAATAGCTCGACACACTTTATTTTCTCGTCACCAAAATCACTTGGCACATAATATTTACTTGGATTGCTCTGCTAGCTTGGCACCTAAATTACTTGGCATGCACTAACCACTCAACACCTACTAGTGCTCAACACTAGCTATAATATTGCTTGGCATGTACTATTTAAACAATTATGCTTGGCAATCTTTGATCTTTGTTGAATAATTACTAAGTGTTTTATACTAGGTTGTCAAAACCAATCTGATATTAACAATCTCTACCTCTAACATGAGTGGAAAAAACACATTGTCTTGGTATATATATTCTTATCTAATGCATAAGTCATATAATGTTTCTTTGTTGCTTGACTTCAATACAAAATTTCAAAATTTGCAAAAAAATTGTTATATATCCTTCATACCTTATTACTCCATTACTCCCCTTGAGGAAATTCTTCATTTCTATGTGTACTGATTACTCCAACTAAGTAGATATCCAAAACTTCATATACATCCCAAAAGCTTCATAATCCCTCTTTTTTGACACTTATGTCATTTGGGTTGTACATTGATAGTGTGTTTATCTAGGAATGGTTTGTGTAACTCCATAATAATATTTAATGTTGCATCCTAGTTATCACATCTTGCATCTAATGAATGAATCTATATTTCAAGATTAGTAGGTAGTTAAATTAAGCCTTCATGAGTAGAAAGTTTTGAATCTTTCTTCATCAAAGTATCAACAAAGGCTAGTTCCTTTTGTAACACATCCATGTGAGAAGTTAGCATTGGTTAGATACTGATCAGAGTAGATTTGATATTAGCATTTTTTTCTTACAACTTGGCAAGCCTACTTTGGGTTGTCAATAACCTTTGAAAGTGTACCTAACTATTACCAGGAGATAGTTTTAAAGTACCACTTGTGAGTTGTAGATCTCCTTGCAGTTGGTCAATAGCTTGTTGATTTTCTATAATGAATATATCAACATTGCATAACTTTGTGTAGAGAGTGAAAATGTTCTCTAACACCTCCTTCATACTTTCCATCTTGGTTGCTAAATCAACCTATCTTAGTGCAATAGCACTAGATATCTTCTCTAAAACCTAGTATGAAACTTTCTTTTTAACCATTCTAAGAATTTGACATTAGAATCTAGGTCTTTATCCTTTATCTTGTGCACAATAGTGACAAGTTTCTCTAGCATGGGCTTCTCTTCATTCATTTCTGGGAGACATAAAGTGTCAAAGAATATGTCTTTAATCTCATTCAAAACTTGTTTTTTCTTATGTTCACTCCATAAGATTTATTCCCTCTTTTCCCTCTATAGAGCATCTTGGAGTAACTTCAACACTCTTGGGTGTGCTAGAACTCAACCTTGAGATTTGTAATGATGTGACATTTGTACTTAGCTTCTAAAGGATGTGATTGCTAAGAGGAGATGTAGAAGTTGGTATTGTAACTAGAGTATGTATTGTAATTTTGTCCTTAGGCTTAGTAGTCAAATTCAAATCTTTAGTCTTGTCTCATTTATTCTAGACTTCACCTTGTTGTTGTGGTATATGGATAGACTTTCTTCTTGACCTTTAGGCACTTCATTTCCATCATTCTCAATAGTTATTACTACTGATAAAGCTAAACTATTTAGGCTTGTCACTGATGTGTCTAAAGGTTATTCTTCTACCTCTTTCATTTGAATGACAATAGTTGGCATGATAGATGGTGTCTAGGTTGTATCATCCTTATGTTCCAAGTTTACATTTTGATCTCTTTGTTTATCATGTGATTCACTAAATTGTATCTATGTAGTAGATAGGAGTGCATTTGATGTATCTTTTTGTATCTCCCTGTAGATGCAAATTCTACTTGTTGAATTTCATTTTCTCTCACCAATATAGGATTACTAAATAATAGTGTTGCATTGGTGGAGTCTTGTCTAATTTTCTTCAAGTCATCTTTTATCAAAGGATTTACATTTTCTGTTGTTTTATCAGGAACATCCTTGAAGCTCACTAAGTCCTCTTAACTCTGTTTGTCATAATGTGGGGGACTAGCACTCAACATTTATGTGTCCTGCACATCTTTTTTCTCTTCTTTATTTGTTTCCTCCTCTATTTTTTCTTTAGTACCATCCACATTACCTTCCTTCACCTCTTTTTCTATCTCTTCCTCATTCTTCTCAAGTTCTTTCTCTTCTTTCTCACCTTTCTCTATAATTACTCGAGTGGATAACCTATATATTGAATTCCAAATTGATATAGTTTTGTTTAACACATCTTCTATGTTCTTTTTGAAAATATGTAAATCTATATATTTGGGGAAAAATTTACCTTTTATTCTTTTCCATAGCTTTAACAATAATTTTTTTATCCAATTTAGGCATCACTTGGGCTAGTTTTGTTTCCTTGATTTGTCTCTTGGTTTCTAAGCTGAATTGTCATTTTTTCTCAACTCTGTCATAGAGACTTTTCGATAGAGAGTTGGAAATCTCTTGTGGAGTATTCTTGAAAGTATCTATCATATCATATATGGCCTCTTCAACCTTATTCTTATCAACATTCCCTAGCTTATCAAAATCAACATGTGTAAAACTTGAGAGATCTGCATTAGATTTAATGTTTTCACACAAGTTATCAATATCAAAAGAGAGATCGTGTCTTACCACTTTTTAGTGACTCAAGTCATATGATGTGGTCTTATTCTCATATAAATCCTTCTAAGGTGTATACTAATTTCTTAATCTCTTAAATGTGTTTTTAGCAAGTTGGCTAGGCTCTACTACAATGCTGACTCTCTTTTCTTTAGCTTTTATCACTTCCTTAGCTTGTATAGTGGCTTCCCTTGTGCTTGACTTGGTTATAGGTATAGATGGCTTTTTTTGTGACTTCTTCATAGGCTTTTTAGTTTTCTCCACTATTTGAGTCTCTACTTTCCTTTTCTTATCATTTCTATAAGGTGCTTCCTTGGCACCTTCAACATCTTCACCTAGGCCTTATGTTAGTGTGAATGGTGCTTGAGCCTATTCTTCTTAATCATCATCATCATCTTCTTCTTCTTCACCTTCAACTTCACCAAATCTCTCCTTTATATTTTTACCAGTTTATTCTTCTTTCTTAAAGCTATAGTTGTTTTTCAAATCAATGGTTATCCTCGATTTGGCTTCATCATAGTTTCCAAAAGATGTAGCATCTTTACCAATTTCTTTTGCTAGTAATGTTGTGGTTTCTATAGAGGCTTCATCCACATTTATCTCATATGACAAGTCTTTTAACCATCTAACCTTTGGTATTGCTACTTGCACATATGTATGATCTACATCAACTAGGAAACACACATCATTGTAATGTTGTTCCACTAAAGATATATGAATCCTTAATCTTTGTTTCATGGATTTCCTAAAATTCTCAAAATAACTAGTCATCAATGACTCAAAGTTGTCTACAAGTTGCTCAATAAATTCTAAAATCTACTATGTAATTGATTTTTTGGTCTTCCAAGCAACTCTACCAAAGGTGGGGAATGTGTTTTGCACATAGAAAAATATACCAACAATCAAAGAACCAAACTGTAAGATGCACTTTTGGCTTTCCTAATGGCTTCCAAGTTTTTAGATAATTGTTGTAGTTTTAAGTTAGCAAGATCATAGGAATGATCTCTTTTTACAATTTTGTAACCTAAGTCCACTACCATACATGAAACATTGTTCAGTCGGCTAGACTAAAAGAAATTATGGGAAATGACTCAAATTTCAAAGGCAACAATGGGATCTAAAATATTGTCTATTCACATCCCTCTGTTATTCTACATAACACCTTATTCTTCTCTATAACCTCCTTTTCATCACTCTGCATTCTCTTAGGCCGATCAAGGGTAGGATATCCTAATACCCTTTGCACAACCCTCTTAGAAATCCTAAATGGTCCACCTTCCAACCACATCTAGTTGTCAAGTTTATGACTTAGAACAATCTAAATCCATACACTTTTAATTATTTGAAGAAAATATAGGGCACATGTTAACCCTTTCCACTCAAAAATTTTATTCTCTTTCCTCAAAACTCTAGTCTCACATAGCTTACCATAGGAGTCTCCAATCTCCATATCTCCTACCTCTCCAATCTTTCCAGTATAGAAACATCTAACATATTAGATCATGAGAACCTTTGGTGGTATCATAGATAATGCACCAAACATATCTCCCTTGTATAAAACCTTGGGAATATCTTAGAATGGGGGTTGCCCAACATAATTTCTTATCAACTGAATGTTGAAAACCTCTTTCCCCTCTTTTCTAATATTTTATGAAGAACTAGCTACCATTTTACTTTACTGGGGTTTGTGATAAATGAAACAATGTAACTCAGCACAAATTGAATACCTCTTGAATCTATAGAATGTTGTCAGGTAATGGTCAAATCTAATTAGAAAACACTAGAATCTCCTTTTCCATTTCACCTTTGTGCTCTTTATACTCTTCAAACTTTGGTAAGTGCAATTGAGTAAAAAATCAACTATATAACCCTTCAAGTTTGGAATTAAATTGTTAGTGCTCACACAACTGTAAGCTCAGCCACTATAGGATTTTCAATACACTCAACTAACATAGAATTCACAATATGCTTAGAAAACATAGCGAGCTTGACTCATACTATCCTTGACTCCATCACTTAGTAATAACAATGATGTCTTCCATGCTCGGCAACAACATAGAAAATGATATATCTATAGAATAACTCATGCTCTTAACTTCTTCATTTCATCTTGATTCATGCATATATATTTTTAGATCTTAGATAGTTGGAATTGATGCATAATATAACTTTTAAAATGTTAGTTCCACACATACCTTATATTTCCTAGTTAGGGGTGATGTGATTACCTGATCCATTGGATAAAGTGAGCTCATCTGAACTTGATGTACTACAATCTTCTCTCTTTCTCCATATCTTATCCATCTACAAATTCACTTTCTCAATGTTTACCTTTTCTTTTCCTTTACTGGATTCATTGCTTAGTGCTGGAGAGCTAGTTGGACAGTTTATGCTGACATGAAAAGTCTTCAAACAACTAAAGCATGTAATCTCACTCAACCATGTATTGTAGTTACATCTAAAATGTGTTCTTATGCAAGTTTTAGGAACATGTACATATTCTTGACAATAGTGACAATTGTACCTTGTGTTGTAATTCCAATCATATGGGTTTCATTTTGGTGTACCTTTGTTTTTTTGATATCCACTTGGTCTTAGATATGCATTCATATTCTTTGTGTCCATATTTATGACAATTGTGATAATATTCTTCAAATCTCTAAAGGAATAAGGATTTTTTTTTAAAACATCACCCTCCATCCCAATTTTAACTTTCTCCCCCAATTGCTTCATCATCCTGCACGTGCCTTTCTTCCACCCTTGGGCAGCGTTATTCACTTTTGGGAGGGCTCACATATTCCTAGGTAGGCTTGGAGTTAGTAGGGGATAGGTGGTGGGGTTGAGGTTAGAGGTTAGATAAGGTTAGTATGAGGTGTAGTTAAGAGTTAGAGGTAAAGTTAGTTAGTTTGTTATTATGATTAATAGTTAGCTTTAGTTAGTATTTAGAAATGTATAATCTTATTATAAGATTTGTATTATGAAAAGATAGTTGTGTTAGAGGTAGTTAAATTAGAGATAATAGATGTTAAGTTAGTTGTTAATTTTTTTTTGTATCAATATTTTAGTAGTTAGTAACTAAAATGGTGTTAGATGTTAATTTAATATTAGTTTTTTAAAACTTTATTTAATAATGTTATTAGTTATGGGATTAGGATTGTTAGTGGGTGTTTAAGTTTTATAATTAAGTTTAGTTATTAAGTTAGAAATTGTTAATGGTAAGTAGTGTTACTAAGTTTAGTGATTTTGTAAAATGTTAAAGTTCGTAAGTATTAAAGTTAGTGACTTGATTGGTTAGTAAGAAAATTTAGGACTTAGTTAATTAGTTTTATTTAGTATTAATATTCTATTTAGTTAGTAACTATTGTTAATTAGGAAGGTAATAGGAATTGCTAAGTCAAGTATTTAGTTACTATTAGAGTTAGTAAGGGTTGACTTATATGATCTTAGTGATTTCTTTTAATGTTAGTAGTTCATGTTAGATGTGATATAGTTAGTTAGTTTTATTATTGGTTTTATTATGTGGTTTAAGTTTATGTGAGCTATTTTATTTAATTTTAAATAATTAGATTAATTATTTTATGATAAGATTTTAGTTAAAATTTAAGTGTTTAAATAAATGATTGGATTAAATTAGTATGTTATTATTGTTTTGGATACTAGGAATTATTGAGTTAGTTATTGATAATATATAATGATCTAAGAATGTAAGTCATAATTGACTAGATAACCTATTTTAGAAATCAAAACATGTTTTAAAAAGATGTAAATGTTGTAATAATTTAAATGACAAATAAAAATGTTTTAATTAGTTCAAAATGGCTATATCAGGATTTAATTGTGTAATGGATTAAAGTTGTCTCGATAATTTGATAGGATGGTGTAGGTTTTGATAGAAGATGGGTTAGAAGTTGTAAATAGTTTAATGATAAATGTTTTAATATTTTAATTAGTTCAAAATGAGCTTTGATATTATCTAGAATTAAGTATTAGTATAGTATGATAGAATCACCTTTAAATGTAGAATTAGAATCTCCTAAGGATTGATCTAATATAGTGATAAAGGGATAACATCATAGTCAACTTAAGAAACTTGGAAACCCTAAATATGTATCTTGAACTTGATGTCATACCTTTGTAATTTGAACCTAATGTTCAATTGATTGACTTATTCAATTGGAACTAAGTACTCATGTATCTTTAGGACTTTAGGTGTTCGAACCCATACATCATGTGGAAGATGTCCACTCTGCCTCTTGATGATATGTATTCAAAACTCACTCTTAATCCTTCATCTACTTCTCATAACTATTTCAGTGTAGTATGTATATATATAGTGGATTATTAATTTATTTTAAAAAAATAAAAAAAATGAGAACTCAATTGAAATCTACAAGTAACCTTTGGAAACCTTCAACAATAGGATTACTAATGTGAGTAGCTATTGAACAAGTGAGTTAGCTAGGAATAATCAAAGAATAAAAGAATCTTAGTTCTACTATGAGTAGTGGAACCCTAGTTGGGGATTAAATCTATCTAAAAATATGGTGGGAAAATGTAAACTTCTGAGATAGGGTTATGTGAGTTTAATTATGTTAGCAAGCTTATTGTATAAGCATGAGAAATAAGTTTTTAACTATCAAGTGAATGCTAGTAGACTCTAACATTGAAATTCTTGGACTAGTTATAACCCTACAATATAGAGTAAGTAAAGTCATGATGAGGTCATCAACCTAACACGAACTAAAGGTCTAGGTATCAGAGTTAAGAAATAAGGGGATTATAAGCTACAAGGTATGATAAGAATAATGATGATGACCTATCTCATCAGCAAGGAGATAGTTGTAAGAATGAATGAGTAAACATTGTCTACATCCTAATAATGGTTCTATACATACGTAGTTGTAAACCTACAACCTAAGAATGAAATCATTAGTCATCCATGACTAGGAGACATGAAATATGGAATTATAGATAAGAACAATAGCATTTAGTACATTATTGGATGATAATTAAAACTTGTATAAATGATGAAATAACATAGGTAGCGATGTATATATGTATACAAGATCATACCAAATTTGGTGAGATTGATAACACAACTCAGTTAGTATATTATGGTGAATTTGACTTAAGAAAGGTTATGGGTAGATGCCCTAATGTGTGACTATAGTAAAGTAAGGATAAGAGATTTGGTTTTGTAATTGTAACTGAAAGTACAACAATACTAACACTAAAGCTCCCACATGTTTAGATTCTTTGACAAGAAATCAATGTAACAATAAGGGGATGGAAGGGGACTCATTTTAGTATACTCACAATTGCACTTCTGAGTGACTTCTGATCAGGCCAAATCCCTTGGTATAGTAAACCCTAATCATAGGGTGATGTCAATAAAGTGAGCTATGTAGTTAGTATATGGGATCAATCATAGGTTGAGTAACATGGTCATTAGACCACCATCTAAAATCAATTCAACATCCCTACAATGTTATTCGTAGACCTGAGATTTCCCCTTTCCTTCAGATACCCTAGTACGACAACATTATGTCAGTAATGTAAATTTTGTAAGTGATTGTATTTATTCCCTTATTTGTCTGGTTCCAGATTTACGTATTTTAATGTTTTTTTTCTTTTTGCTAGCAATGTGATGTGGGGCTACTAAGCCAGCTCTATTATTGATGATGCTATTTCACCTCTAGGTCATGTCTTTATTTCTTGATTAAATTTTTTCTATTGTGACCACTCTATATTTCTTTTGTTTCATACTTTTGCATTGGATGTTTCATCCTTGATGTTGAATTTAAATTTGAGGCATTTTCTTGTGAATTTTTCTTGGCAAAGTGACATATGATGGGCCTATCAAAAAGGATTCCTGACAATTAAGTGGTTGCATAACATTAGGGTATGGGGTTATTAGTGAGAGTATTTGTGCCCCACCCTCTCCCAAGACTTTGAAAATAGGACCAGTGAATATTTGTTAACTATTATGAGTAATGAAATTGCACCCAAGCATACAACTTGTTAAGGTTATGAGTTAACCTAATGGATTTTTAGATGCAAAAGGTACATGTGTAGTGATGGGCTTGTTTTGTGGCCTATTAAAGAATCAATATGTCATGGAAACTCTAAAGTAAAAGTGTTTAACCTCAATAAAGAGCCAAGTTGCTTAATATTAAAACCTTAGTTACCTTGATGAGTGGGTGTGTGGTATATGGAATATCTATAAGAGACTTTAGAAGTATGTTATACTAGATTTGAATGTTATTTATATGTGACCAATATTTTTTAAGGAGTATTTGACCCTGGAAAATGTAACCATGTTAGAGCTATGGATTGAACTTCACTTTTAGTAAGAATAATTAGGTAAATAATTTATCATCCCTAAGTATGTACGTGAATTATTAATCATTCTTTAAAATAGGAGTAAATTTTGGGATAAGCCCAGAAAAGGTCTAGCATAGGATGAACATTTTAGTTGTGCGACTTCCAAGAGGAAGTCAAAAGCTAGTAGGGGAGGATGTAAGGTCCCTCCTCATATGTAATTATCAAATATGAATTCTCTATTAAAAATATTATAGGAGATTGAAATGGATATGAAGTAATGTTCTATGTTGTGAATGCCCTAATGAAAATTGAGATCAGTTGATACACCCATGTTTTAATACTCAATGATTTGAGAGCTACTACATTATCTCAACTATTTAAACTTTAAAATTTCACTAATAATGATACAATGTGTTTTCACCCAATGATGATGACATTGATTATGGTACCTCGATGATTAGGTTATACGCATTCAGACAGTTCAATATTTCTTAATTGGTATATGCATGCCTAATGATGACTATTCTAGTATTTTAATCTAAATTAACGAATAAAGTTATGTTATATTGATTTTGTAATTATTGATGACTAAATGTGTGCACTAAAATTATAAAGGGTTATTTAAATGAAAGATTTATGTTTTGATTTATGTAACTATCCAAATAATTTTTAAATATATGAATGTTATTTTCTCGAGCTACTAATGTGTGAAATGAGTGTGTAGGATTTATTAGCCAAGAAATCTAATATAGAATTGTAACTAGACCCTATGTACCATTTGTGGAAACTAGGGTTGAGTCCAATAAAAGATGCAAACCTCATTGTTCATATTTTATTTGTATCATGAATTGAACGAATGTATCATTATGTAAGCATTAAGTGTTAATGTTTTGTAATAGTGATTTTATAGTGTCACTTGACACTCGTGACTTGTATATGCATTTCAGCTTGATAGTTAGGGTTAACAAAGTGACCTAAAGATCTAAGTTGGACTAGGTTAGTTACCTTTTTGCTAATCAGTTTCTAATCAAGATTAATTACCCTAATCAAGATTAGTGATTAATTTTATTTTTTAGGGTTGTTAGGAAGTCCAAATTTTTAAGCTTTTTGATAGGTCCCTAGATAGTCCTAGAGACTAAAAATCATGAAAATTAAGTACCTAAGGGGTATAGGTATGGATTGGGGGCATTTTCCACCCCTCTAGCCCCTTTTGTCAACTTTTATGGTCACCCAAATATTCCATTTTTTCTTTATTGCGAAAATTGAATGTTTCACCATGAGTTGGATAAGTTAAACTCCACCTTGAGGTTAGCCTTATGACAAGTTGAGTTAGAAGCCTCTAAAACCTTAGGCAAGTGGAGAAGTTATTACATTTTGAAAGTGGTTGAGTTAGTATCTTTTTTAGAGGCAAATTTGAGAGAGAATGAGGGTTCACCCAACCTCTAGTTTGAGAGAACAATTCAAGATTGAAGGAGAAGGAGAAGGAAGGGAAGCTCATCTCAAATTGTTCAATTTCCATAACCTCAATGTGAAGGTAGGAACCCTTCAAAATCTTTTGGTTCATGCTTTGTTTAATGCTTAAGTCATTTTTTTTACATATGTATGTTTGTGTGTTTGTTGAATATGTTTGGGAGGGATTGAAATGGGTTTTTTTTCTTAGATGTTTTTTGTTTGTATTTTGATTATGATTTTCGAAGAGATTGTATGGGTTGTATTATCATTACTCACCCTTGGATAGGAAAAAAGTGGCCATGTATAGGAGGAGGTCTTTAGTTGGACTATAACACTGTAGAGTCTCTTCTTAGGATGAGGAGAGGGAGAGAGAGTAGGGTGTTATGGGCCCCTACTCATTAGCACAGACCATGTTTTGAGTTCTTGAATTTAAGAAATGGAAGAACAAAGGTTCTTGAGTTTATAACCCCAAAAAGGCACCTATTATGGTGTTGTGACTGACATCTCTTGTTGGAAAAATCCACCTTCTCCCTAGTCTGGTTCAATGTCAAACCTATTGTGCAAACTTGGATGGGAGTGAATGCTTGAAATTGTCTTCATGTTAAGATTGGTTGTCTCCCAATCAGTTTTCATTCTCTCTATGATCACCTTGATGTGTTGCAAAATTTGTAATGGTTTCCCTATTGTGGAGCCAAGGAGGAAATTCAAAATTGTTATTGAAATTAAAATATGTTGGAAGATTTTTCCTCGAGATGGTATTCCTGTGTAAAAAATGTTATTTTAAACTTATTGTAGAAGTGGCTATGATGTTGGGTTTCTTCCAAGTTCTTTCCAGATGGAGCCTTTGAATTAGGTGGTTCAATAAAATAAAAGAATGAGTAGTATTCTTTCATATGAGTTTCTTCTTGTAATTCAGTTATATGTATGTTTGTATCAAAAAATGGATAAATTGATGTTTCACTCTTCCTGCGGCATTCTAATGTTTTGAAATCATATTCATTTCATTTAGATTAATTAGATAAAATGATGATATATAATTATGCAATTTAAGATTCAAAGTATGTTAAAGAAAATTCAATTCTTGTTCTAGACTTCATTGTATTTTTATAATTATTAGGAAATTAAGACTACATTTTAATCCTTTGTTATAATCCAATGAGAAAAAAATATATAACCCCCTTGGTTAAATAGTTATGCTCAAATTGAACACTTAGAAATATTTTATTGTTTTTTTATAATTTCCCTTAGCATGAAAATATTTTTGGCATTGAAAAAATCTATACTTAGACAAAAAAAAATGGACTTGGGAAAAAAATACCCTAGAGAAAATATGCTCTCTGGATTTGGTATGATGGAAAATTTAATCCCTTTGAGATAAATCATTTGTTTAAATCTAATTAATCTTAAAAATTAAATTAAAAAAACAAAAAAAAATCTATTCCTAAAATATCCTAACTACATAACTTTAAATCTTAACTTCTTGTCTCTACCCCTACACACCTAGAAAACTTTATATTTTAAACTCTTTACTCTCCCTCCTCCATCCTAGGTGTTGACAAGGCCTCCTTGGGCTAGAAAAAGTGCCCTCACATACCATCATGTTTGTTTGACATGACAAATGGGTTGGAAGAAAAAAAGGGATTTGAATGTCTTTTTATGATTGGGCAGACTTGTCATAAAATACCTATGACTCATAAATTCCCTAAAATCTTTGTTTGCACCTTGAAACTTATCGTACTCCCCACCTTGGTTGCATTTTCCACTTGGCATGCATTTAAGATTTGACATGGAAAAGAGGGGGTCTTAGTTTAAATTTTTGATTTGACAAAGGCTCTTAATCCCTATGCCCTCCATGCGAATTCTACTCTAGCAATATTTTGGGTGGCCTTGGGACCACGTGCAGCCCTTCCCACTTGGCCATGCACTTGGGAAGTGCCCAAGCTTGGGAAGTGTGATTCCCACTTGCATGGTAGGCCTAGAGATTAGGTAGTTAGGTGGATATTAGGGTAATATAGGGTTAATAAGGTTACTAGTAGAGTTTATTTAATTAGTAAATTTTAATGTTAGTTAGTTAGAATTAGGGAGTTAGTAGCATTAGATATTAGTAGTGTTAATAATTATATTTATTTTAGTGTTAGTTAAGATGTTAGATGTTAGTAATTTTAATTATTTTATTTAGTTAGTATGTGTTTGGAATATGTTTTGTTTAGTTAGTTTATTTTAAATATTTTAAATTAGTATAGTTAAAGTGTTAGATTTAATGTTTAAATTAGAGTAATTAATTTATTAGATTGTATTAGAGCTTAAGTTAGTGTTAGTGTAGATTAAGTGTTATAAGATTAGTGCTAAATTTAGCTAGTATTAAATTTAGAGTTTCATTCAATTTGATTTTTAATAGATTTAGATTTATTTTTGAGTTATTATAAAAGTTTAATTATGAGATTAATTAATATTTTGGTTGACTATAATCTTATGGTTTACTAGAAGGTTTAGTGATTTGATGTTTTATTGTTAGATTTTTAGAGGTAAATAAAAATAATAATTTGTTAGATCTTTTAATTAATTGAATTTGAATTGTTTAAATTAATTAATCGATTTAATAATGAAAGTTTAATCTAAAAATCTATTCCTAAATGATGGTATAAACTAAGATGTAGTCTTAGGGTAATGTTAGGGAAATAGATATCTTCTTTGCAATATACCATAGTTTAACTGGTAAATAACACATAGTAAACTCTATCAAAACTCCTTAACAACTTAGTGGTGTTATTAATTTAAAAAAAAAAATATGGTGTGTTTTTGCCCCTTTATTTTGGGCATGACAATATTTATAACAATTGTGATAGTATTCTTCAAATCTCTGATTGCTCATGTTCTTGGTTCTACATTCATTTTCCTAATGTCCTTTTTTTTTTTGCAATTGTAGCAATATCCTCTATATTTTTGCTTGGGGTTATGGTTGATAGTTTTTCTCTTATAAACATTTGTTGTATGACCCAATTTTCCACAATTATGACAAGTAATTTTTTAGTTCTTACCTTTTTTATTCCTCTTCTCACCACTTTTAGATGATTCTCCTTCCTCATTATTAGTGAATCCCAATCCAACAATATCATTATTAGGTCTAGGTGATTCCATCAATTTCTCAAAGTGTTTACTAGCTTCACTTGGTTTGTTGAATCTTTCAATGAATTCCTTTTCTAATCTCAATTCATTTTGCAATAAATCATTTTGTGACTTTAGGGTTGTGATCTTAATGTCATTTCCATTCAATTCATGGTTTGCAAGCATCAATTGATTCATTGTATCCAATTTCATGTTAGCAAGCTTTTTCACATCTGATGACTTCTCTTCAATTCTATTAGTTAGTATTCTTTTGTCCTCCACAATCATGACTTTTTCTTCCTCATCTTTCCTCTTCTTTTTAGTCACTTCACATAGCAATATTGATTGGATTTCTTTTTCTCTTTTGAAATTTTTGACCTCTTTAGTTAGGGCATTATTCTTTTCCATCATATCTACAATTGTTGTATCAAATTCATTTGATTTTTCATCCTCAAACCATCTAGTAGTGTCTTGTTCTTGGTATTGAGTGTCATTTTTTTGAATATCCAATTCCTTTGTTATCTTCAATGAATGTTGCAATTCATCTCTTGCCTCCATGAGTTGATGTAGGGCAAGTTGAATTTCAATCTTCTAATTTTTAATAGTCTTTCCCAACTTCTATACTTTTATCTTCAAGATCTTATATCCAAAGTTCTAAAACTTTCATTTCTAGAGAACAAAGCTCTAATACCAATTTTTGAAAATAATAATGGGAATGTAAGCCTCTAAAACATATCACCAACATCCATCTCATAACTTAACATGCATCACATCCACAACATAAAGTAAATAACATATAACACAATAAATTTGGTTACCTAGAAACCCTCCAATAAGAAGGTAAAAGTGGGGTGGGGATTACACCCAAAAATCTTCAAAACTATAGTTGTAAAGTGTGGCCAATAATGGCTACAATGAATTTTATCATAATCTATGATCTACCCTATGAAAGGTATTCATATTAAAGACTTACAGATAATGTTAGGTCTCACCTTGTTAGAGGATTTAAACTTATGCTAAAGAAAGCACTTGGTTAAGAGATTTACAATAGCTTGTTAGGACTAGTCAATTAAGAGATTTTCTCTATATTACCTATTAAAATGATTCAATGACATGATCCTTTGGTTATAACCTTTCTTCTTGATGTCATATCTTCTCCTTACTATTTAAACCTTGAGCCTTCTGATCAACTATGTCTCCTCTATTCTTTTGAAACGGATTCTACAATGTATACCTCTATTATAGATATTAAAACCAACATGAGTTCTCTCTAAACTCTTAGCATTCATCTCCTCAAACACACATAAACCTTTTAGGGTTTAACTTATTTTATAAACATTGATGGTGATGGATTAGGTAAGAATCAATGACTGTGGTTAATCTTTATTGCTGCCTTATGCTTCCCTCAATTTGATTGGTTGCATGTAATGCATAGGGATTTGACTATGACTCCATACTTATCTCTCATACTTATAAGATATGATTATTTCACCCCAAAAATGGTTTACATAGATTTTTTTCCATTGCAAACATCTATGTTATAAACTATTTACTAGTCATCCAAAGGCACTATTGCTTGGCCTTCACTGTGCTCTCAATATTGTAACTTGACTTCTAAATAGCACAGCACACTCTATTTTCTAGGCACCAAAATCACTTGATACAAACTATTTACTTGGATTCCTCTACTAGCTTGACACCTGGATTACTCAGCACACACTGGTTGCTTAACATCTACGAGTGCTCAGGACTAACTATCATATTGCTCGACATGTACTATTTAAGCAATTATGCTCAATGATTTTTTACCTTTTTTGAATAATGACTAAGTCTTTTATCACTACTTTCTTGAAACTAATATGAGATTAATAGGAGAATCAAAAGCCTCCTATTCATGTTGCATTGAAACATTAGGAGACAATTGAGCTTTTCATATGGCACTATTTGCTGAAGTATAGCTTCCCCTTCTTCATGGATGAACATGGGTTTTACTATTCTCTTCTTCCTTTGGGTGACTATAACTCAAGAAACTAGGAATCTTAGGCTTAGTAACCTCTTTTTTTTGTAGGAAGACTTGGGATATAAGTAGCTTCTTGCACCTCAAGATCATGTACTTGTACAATTCATATTCTCATTTGACCCTCCTTTTTAACACTATGCTCTTCATATTGTCCATGTTGGTCATCAACATGCTGAGAATGATTCTAAAAATCATCATGATGATTGTAAACAAAGTGGATCTCATGAGGTTGGTAGAAGTGTTTTGCTTTTATGCTAACTAGCTCATTGCTAACATTTTGTAAATCCTTTTGAATGTTTTGATCATATTCCTCAATCTCTTTCAGCTCTTGGGACTGATTTGATGTTTGAGGGGCAATGTTAGTAGCTTGGGTTGGGATTTCTTTGAGAACTAGCTACAATTCTTGAAAAATTGGCTTGGGAGGCCTTGGGGCTATCTTCCTAGCTTGAATGAGGCTATTTTAAGCTCTTGTAGCAATATCAAAGGCTTCAAGTAAGATATTATGTCCCATTGACTACATCATGACTTAAATGGCACTATTAAGAGCCCTTAGTTAGTATAAGAATGCATGTTGATTAGATAGCCTTACTATTTTTGGGATTCTATTTTAAGTCCTCTAAAATCTGAAATTAAAGTCCATTATATTCCCATGAGGTTCTCTCTTAATAGTATCTAAATTCTCTACCAAGCAAAGATGGTCAAATCTATCTTCAAATTGATAAGTCAAAGTACCTCCTAACTCATCCTAGATGGATATAGATCTGATTGGTAACCACCAAAACCATTGAAGGACTCTCCCTTTTAGCAATGATTGCAATAGTCTCATGGATACATTATCTTGGGTAATGTGATGTAGGCCACAAAGGATTATAACATCTCTTATATGTTCAACAGGTGTAGTTTAGTCTTCCCCAGTGAAGATAGGTAGACTTTGAAGGCTTGGTATAGGGATGTTATCATGCTACTATAAAAATTGAGTGCAGCTTCCTTAGTTAAAGCCACAAAAGGATGCTTCCTAGACATAGGAGGATTCAAGTGTACTTCAACTACTTGGGGAGGTCGTAGTATTGATCATATGAAACTTTGGTATGGGGGTTAAAAGACATGATTCTCATGAAATGGGGAATGATAAGAAATGCTCTTATGAATAAAATAAAGAAAGATCAATGCTCAGATAAATCACGGGGTCATCAATACACTTGTAAATGAGAAAAAACATACCTTTCTTTTACAAGAACAAGAACTAAATCTTCTTGGAACTAGTGAATAGTTATTCTAGAGTCACCTACTTCTATACACACCAAATAGAAATAGCATAAGCTTGAAAAAATTTGCAAAACTCTCAATCTTTGTCCCACCATGCATGCCAAAAATTGTTGTCACCTAGATTGCACCCTTATGTTGAAAAGTAACTTCGAAAAATCTAGTGAAACATGGGATGACCCTTGGCCTATGGGTATGCACTGTTAAGGATCAACCTTGAGTATAAATGGTTGGCATCCCTTGAATCACATCTTAAAAATTTAACTTGAACTTTGTAGGAAAAGGGGAGAGAGAGTAAACATAACAAAAATTGGAAATGATAGAGATTCACCAAAGCTTTAAGAGTGATACAAATTTGATTAAACAACTCAAAACTTGCAAATAATATAATACTTTGATCAGAAAAATGATCCTTTTAACATTAAGGGCACAAAATGTAACAAAGTGTAGATGTTTAGAAGAAGGAAAACTATGCGAACACAACTTCAAAACTTGATTACGTACAAATTACACTAACTTATCTTATAAAAATACTTCTTGTATGTCTAAAAAATACTTAAGTGAAGGATTAATTAAATACGACCAACTTGAAGTTAAAAATTCTTAAAAGAAAATGATAAATTCATAATAGGGCTAAAGATGATCACTATTATATTATTTTTAGAAGGAACAAGAGCTCAAAAAATGTATCACAAAATATGACTTGAGCTACAAAACACTATATCTCCAAGGAGGTAAAATGCAAGAACTCACGAGGTAGAATGTAATAGATAACTTAAACAATGACAAAGAATGGGGTATAAATAGGTCCAAAACCCATAATTTGCAGTATCCCCTAAATTGAAAACCAATCAATAATTTCCATCAAATTAGTTGAAAACTAAAAACTATCACCCTTATAAATAATGTTGAAAAATAAATCTGAAAAACCAACATCTCCCCAAAATCAATTGGTAGGTGTATGTAATTTGACCCCTTTTGAAAATCTTCCTACCCATGAATTTGGAAAAAAAAAAATCTACCAACTCCATAATTTTTTTCATTTTAAAATTATATTTAAATGGAATGATTATAGTGACATCATCCATATAAATGTTTACATTTAATATCAAATGCAAAATCAAATCCCCCTTGTACACTTCAAATTTTCAATCTCTCCAAAAATAATGCCTTTATAATAAAATCACACCTCTAGGCATTTAGGAAATAAAATTATTTCCCATTTACAATAATATTCAAAATATGTTCCCTTTAATAATTTAAAACATTTCACCGAAATATAATATGAAATGCCTAAAGCCAAATGAGAAAAGTAATCCAAAGGGAAAAACATAGTGAAAATCAAATAACCCAACCTACACTTGCACTTGAACTGGGAGAAAGAGGGAAAGTTTCCTCGAGTAGTGAGTTGGATCAACTTTCCTATGGCACTCATTTGGGGAACAATGAATTAATACATAAGGTAATATTTCTACAATTTTGGTTCTTCATTTGAGCATTTGTCATGATTTTTTACCAAGGATTTGACTTGTATTTTCTTTCTTTATGATGTTATTTTCATGCACATTCTTTGTACTCCTATAGCACTATTTATGGAGGTTCTAAATACATGAATAATTATTCTTTTTGCATGCTATTGGAAGAATGATTTGTTCATGTTGATGATGATAGGCCTGCATTTTGCATTCCATATTCTAGTTTTTGGCTTTGTTTTTGACATATATGACTGCATTCAATTAGGGTTGCAACCTGTAAGTTGGCTCCATGTATTTATTTTTTGCTTTATGCAAATAGCTCTAAAAAGGTTGTAAATGTATATTCATTTTTGATTGATGCATGCTACAGGAAATCTACAACTATTTATTTTTTGTTGATTGCATGCATGTGTGATGAGGGTTTGGATCTTTGTGGCCTATGATTGCATATATGTATAGGGCATCATCACTAACATGGTGTTACTATCTTCATGTAAATGTAGGCCATGGCTACATATTTATTTCTATGGCTTTATTTTGTGGTATGTGTAGGATCATGGTGTGCCATAAAGTGGCGATCTAAAAAATATGTTGTTCTGAAATGCCTCAAAGAATTT
This sequence comes from Cupressus sempervirens, assembly GCA_028749045.1. Classification (NCBI taxonomy): domain Eukaryota; kingdom Viridiplantae; phylum Streptophyta; class Pinopsida; order Cupressales; family Cupressaceae; genus Cupressus; species Cupressus sempervirens. Next base: position 643,533,913 of record CM053789.1, on the reverse strand, counting down.
AAAAATATATTCTAACTTTTTTCTCACCCATCCTAGTACCAAACTAAAATATTAATACCTTTATAAGGCCTGGTATTGGTTTGGATACCAACCCTACATGGTTAACTTAAAAAATGTCCTAAAAATATATTTTTGGCCTGTTCTTATGTGTTTTTTACTTCAAACATGTGTCTGGTGACTTTGTTTTCACCCAAATTTGATGAAATGAAAAGGGTTTCTTTAGAATGTTCTTGTGTTTCCATAAATATAAATTTTGTCAAATTATGAATTCAGTAAGTAATTATTTTTCATTTTCTAATGGAGTTATGCATAAAGTGTTGATTGACACAATGATTGGAAAAAAAAAAAATTCAAACGTTATAACATTTTTGAAATCCAAAAGATGTGTCACATTATATACTTCTTCTACTATAAGGAAAATAAAAGATTTTTTTTTTTTTGTTTGTAAAGTTTTGAATTAGTTAAGGTGGTTAGATAAGGAATATTTTTTATTACAAAAGTACTATAGGAGAAAATTCATAATTATTTATTTATTTGGAATAAAAATATGTCTTATTAAAATATAAATTATCATTTGGTTTTCATTAAGGCAGTCAGACATACACCTACTTCTTATTTTTCTCTTGAAAATTTTGTACTATTGCATAAAATTCAAAATTTTGACCAATCAATTTTTTCTTTCTTCAAATAAGACCTAGTAGTTAAGAAACTAAATTCAATTTCCTAGAGATTATTTTCTAACAAATTTTTGATTGAAATTCCATAACAAGTTGAAAATTGCACATCAATTTGGCATAACCCTAATTTGTTGATTTTTCATTGCCACTTAAGGGCATAGTTTTGTTGATCATGATCCTACACATACCCTTTGCATGCATATATCAACACTTCCTTTTCTCTATAGGAACTATATATGCAACTTCCTTTCCTTCATGTATGTAACTTTTAGTTACGTCTATTCATATTTTATATATACAAGTTGTAGCTACATAATGGATTCCATGCATTTATGCATTGAAGACTTTCTTTATTTTTAACACTTCCATAATTTGGACATATATATATAAGGAATCCATGGCATGATTCATTTTACTACATTTGCAAATTTATGAAAAATTAATGCATGTTGATTGGAATCAATGAATGTCACATGCATATGGCTTTTTCATCTCATAAATCTTGATTTTCATGCTATGGGAAGAAAATGAATGACTATTCCTTCATTATCTGGGGTATTGGCCTCTTTACTAATTTAGATGAAGGAATATATTAGATTCTTGTAGTGATCTAATTTTTATTGTAGCCTATGCATTCTCTCATGTTGATCATTTATTTATGATTACCATGACTACATGCTACAATTTGTATGATGCATGTCTTCAATATAACCCTTTCATGATAATGCTTGCATCTTTATTTTTTCTTCTTCGCTTTTATCATTCACTTATTTTACTAGCATGTTATTGAAGCAACCTTTGCATAGCTTAGCCTTTCCCACATGCATGCATGTATGCATCTTGCTATAATTTATATGTAAGCATACATCTTCTATCTTCTCTTCCTGTTACTTTGTCATCCAACGCTTCTATCACACTTTATCTATTGCACTTTGCATTCCTTTCTTTTTCTTACAGGAAAAATGCTTTGTTCTTGTCACCACTCTACACTCATGTAGTCTTCAGCCTACAAAGCTCCTATCGCCATTAAAGCTCCTGTATCTTTATTTTGTGATAGTTCAATTGATACTTCTAAAATGTATGATGAATTTATTTTCTTACAATAACAACGATCCTCCAATCTTGCTTCTCTACTTCCATTGGAATTGTCTCTTGGTTGCAATGGTGAAACCTCTATAAGTGTTCTTTCCTTCGAAAAGTCATCAATCCAAAAAGGTTCCCAAAGTACTCCCTATTGAAAATATAAGATTGGCTAGGTTACTAAGAGGGGAGGGGTGAATCAGTAACCAATCAAACTTAATCTTCACTCACCAATTAATCCTTCATATGTATTCTGATCTAATTGTATGCATGAAAAAATGAAAGCTTTAAACATTTATAACACTTTGACACACAATATGGTAACCTAGAAACCTTCCAAATAGAAAGTAAAATAGGGGTTGGGATGATACCCATAATCTTTAGTACTGTAATATAAAGTTGTCCTACTAAGGCTTACAATGATAACTTCTAATAATCTACCCTATTAGGAGCAATAAGGACTACTAGGTCCACCTTGCAAAAGAATTTACAAACATATAGTGAACTATGCACTTGGTAAAGAGATTTACAAAAGACTATCAAGTATACTTTGTTAAAGGATTTAGTTGTTCCAATTGTTAGGATGAACTAGTAGCTAATCTCTAATCTACAACTTTGATTTACTGAATGAGATTCCCTTGGAGTGCAATGATCACCTTGTTGTGATAGATAAATCTTTGCTACTCCTTATACTACTTGTAGCCTTTGTAGCCTTTACATTTCTTCTCTCTCATATATATATATATATATATATATATATATATATATATATATATATATATATATATATATATATATATATATATATATATATATATATATATCTTTCTATCTTCATATCATTCTCATTTGGATGTGATACAATAAATTACATATATACCAATCCAATTTATAATTCATCAAAGTCGGCTACAATACAGTTTCACCACAATACACAAAGTTGGCTTAACTGTAGGTACTCAAGTTCTGAAGATAAACTCGGTGAGGTTTTGACACTTGGAAACCATTGTCAATGTTTGACATCATCATGAACTCAATAGATATAGAATCTTGGATCATACTAATAACTTCCAAGTAGTCTAAACTCATTCTACACTAGTGACTCGGTGAACACTATGAAACTTGGCATATAAACTAAATCACTTGGTTAACACTGTGTAGCTCGGTCAACACTATCACTATGAGCTTGGTAAACTCTGGAGAACTTGTTTTCACTAAGAAACTTGGTAAACAATATGACTTTCAGTTTATGCTAATAATTACCAACTTGGTAGATACTACTCAATGTGAACTAAATATTGTTCCTAAAACTTAGTAGCAACTATAGAACTTGGTATAGCTTGAAATACTTGGTTAACACTATTAACTATACTATAGGTTCAATAGCTACTAACCATATAATTAAGTGTGTGTGTGTGTGTCACTAATAAACAAACTTAAGTAGATAATGTCAATAATCTCCCCCTTTGGCATTAGTGACAAAAAAACTTATCAATCAAAAATAAATTCTCAAAAAGTTCAAAACAATCTTTAATCTCCATCCTATGACTTCAAATTCATAACATACTCTATTTTTGAAAATTTTCAAAATTGCTTTTGCAAGATATATTTATCTGAATATTTGTACATGTATATATATAATATGATGATGCTCCCCTATACATATATATTCAATATACTTTACATGTTCTATACATCTTCTCATCTTCTTAGCTTTTATTGCATCATCACATATTCTCCTTTTTAACATATTCTCCGCCTTTTTGACATAAATTGCAAAGGTCTATGCTACATGGTAATGACAAAATTTGACAAGAAGTCATCTAATGTACCTTTAAAATAAATGATATTGTCTTCTCCCAATTTTCTTGCAACACATTACTTGTATGCAATGCAATTTGAACTTCTACTAATAATTCCATCTTGTGATCGGTTATGGAGAAGTTGTTATCATGGATGAGAGTTTTGGCATGTGCAATGTGTTTCTGTAATGCATCCATGTTTAGAAGAATCATGCCTTGTTTATTTACAAGTGTGACCCATATCTTGGCTTCTTCCCTTATTAATTCTACTTGCATATCAACCATAAATCTGATCTTTGTGTAATGAGCGGAACTGTAGCTTGGATTAAGTGACAGTTGTTGTGCACTTGCCTTTAGATCTTCATCTATCTTGGAGAGTTTATCTTTGATTTCTTGTATAGAGATAGATGTATCACATAATCTACCAAATAGAGAAGTGACATTGTTGGTAGAGGTTTCTAATGAGCTAAGAATAGTAGACAAGTCTACTTGGTATATTGCAATCTTCTATCCAACTAGCTCCAATACATTATTTTCAAATTTCTTCTCTGCTCTTTGCAACAATTTTTCTTTCCCATTCATATCTTCATTAAATTTTTGAACAACTTCTGCTAACTAAGCCAAAATAGGTTGAGAAGTATCAACCTCGGTGCTAAGTACATCTACAAGAATGTTCTTTTCATCTTCTAACACTTGATTTTCTCTATTTCTATCCTCTCTAAGCCTTTGTTGCTTAGCTTTCTTCTGAAAAGGTTTCCCTACTATATGCATTTGATTAGGATTTAGAGTAGAGATTTCCCAATTTGGAAAAACTATATCCTCATCATGATCAATTCCTTCTTCCTTATCTTTGACTTTGCTAGAAACCTTAGTACTTAGTTCAGGCTTGCTCTTAGTTGTCTTTGTACCAACTATTTGCATACTTGGAATAGTAGCAATAGTTGAAATGGAAGGACTGGAAACAAAACTAGATATTGTATTGATTGTAGAAATATGTTGTTATTGAGTAGCCAAAATTGATGAGGGAGGAAGCATTGACTGCTCAGTAGATGAAGTGTTGATCTCTTAAGTCAATGAAGTATTGAGCTAAACAAGTGTAGAGATTGGTTGAGTGCTTGGGCTTGTAGTGTTTGTCACAAAAAACTCGGCATTAGCTTTCTCTGAGCTTGATGGCTTTAAATATTTTCTCAGAGAGTGAGAAAATGAGGCCATAACTGCTGCTACAATCTTTTCAGGGTCAATTTCCTCAATGCTCTGAATATCAGGGAGATTCTCCTTGATGGCTTTCAGTTTTTGCTCCTTGTCATCTTTATTATCATCAATTTTTTCTTCTTCATCATAATTTTCCTTTTCTTCTTTTTCATCTTCATCATCATATTTTTCACTGACATGAACAAAAAAATCACTCTTCTAATGAAGATTGAAGATATTCTTCCATGTATTAGTGGCATTCCTCACCACATGTTCAATGTCATTGATCAATATTAAGTAAGTGTTAAATTTCAAAGTAAGTTTTTCTTCATTCTGTCTGATGGATTCTTTTACTTCTTTGTCATTAAGAATTGGTACAAATTTCCTTAGAGTCTACTCATATATATCTTCTGTAGTTTTCTTGGCATGTTCCTATCTTGGATTAATTCTTTCCATCAACTTATTGGAAATCTACTGTGCAAGTTTGCCAGATGAATATTTCCATTTACCTAACTTAGAAAAAAACATTTCTTCAACTTGCTTCCTTTCCTCTACATTTTTTGTCTCATACCTCAATGATTTAAAATTTTCCATGCCACCTCCAATATCAATCTATTTCAATTTCTCTTCTTCTGCATCATCTTCAATCAAATCATCTCCTTTACCTTCTATCAATAGGAGAGTAGAACTAGTTTGTCCCAATTTTGCTATCATATTCTTTCATTTGCTAATAGTCAAAGGAAGTTTTATCTCTAGTTCAATTCTAGCTTTGGCTTCATCATATGTACCAAAATATGTGTCCTTGGGATCTATAGGTTTTTTCAATAATGCCTCAATGATATCCTTGGTGTCATCAATATTAACCTCATAGACTAAAGGCTTGACCCATACCACTCTAGGTTTGACTACTTGTATGTACACTTTGTCACAATCTACCATAAAACAAGTATCATCCTTGTAGTCTTCTAGAAGTTTCTTTGGAATTCTAAATTGTTAGTCATCTTATCCTTGAATGAGTCAAAATAGTTGTCCATGATGCTGACATATTTTTGTTGGATACAATTGTTAATTGAATGTTGTCTTTGATGTTACACAAATGTCATATCAACCATCAGTTAGCTTCTACTGAGCTCACAAGGCTAGCAAAGGAAAGTTAGATTCTACCAAGCTCACTTGGTTAGCAAAGGAAAGTTAGCTTCTACTGAGTTCACTTGGTCAGCAAAGGAAAGCTAGTGTCTACTGAGCTCACTCGATTATCGAAGGAAATATGGTAGGAAGTTAACTTCCATTGAGTTCACTAAGATAGAAAAGGAAAGTCAGTGCTCACCGAGTTCACTCGATCTCCAAAGGACTTTTTGCAAGATTTTGCAGTGTTTACTGAGTTTCACTTGGTTAACACTAGAAAACATTCTGAAATAGTGTTTACCAAGCTTCACTTGGTTAACACTAGATTACTGAGCTAAGTCAGCCAGTGAAGGATTTTATTGTTTCATGGAATTAATGCAGCTAACTGATATTTTTTTTTGTTATTGTAACTTATATTTGAGCCGACTTGATAAATTTGAAAGGTATATATATATATATATATAGATATTCAAGTTGTGGAATAGGAAGTGCATGTGAAAAAAAGTGAATGGAAGAGTGAATTCTGATGAAGGATTAGATATCTTGGAGGTGCTGCAAAGTCATATTTGATCAGTAAGGATTCAAAAAAGAAGAACATGGATCTATAATCAGCAAGAGATAAGTTGCATATCATTCAAGTCATTTCATTGTTTCTTTCTTATCATTGTAATAGTGAATTCAAAATCTCTTTATAGAGTTGGTTTAACAACCATTTTGTAAATCCTCTAACAAGGTGACAGTTCAGTTGAATTGTTCTAAAGACCTCTAACCAAGCCACTCCTAACAGGGTGATTAAATCCTCTAACAAGGTCACACCTAACAGTGTGTATTGTAACCTTTAACAGGGTTGGCTCCTAATAGGGCTCACTTCAAAAGAGTGAAAATTGGTGACTAGTTACTTGGTGGTTTTTGCCATATTGGGTTTCCACATTAAATCTAGTGTCTCTTGTGTTCATTTAATTAATCTTTGCATGCATATTAATAACTTTGAATTCTAGATGAACAATAACTAGTTAACTTACCGAGTTAAAGTATTTCTGCACTATTTACCGAGTATTAGCAGTAAATAAGCATTTTAGACATCTAAGGGATTTTTGGACTTGTTTTTGTGGTAACTGATTCACCCTTCCCCTCTCAATTACTTCATCTATATTTCCAACAATTGGTATCAGAGAATTTGGTGCTTTCAAGAAAAGATTTCAAGGATCTAAGCTAAAGATCAGGATGTCTTACAAAAGGGAAATTCCTACACTCAACAAAAATAACTTCTCTGCATGGCAAGGATTGATGAGACTTCACCTAGCATCCATTGGTGATACAGGACTGAAGTACCTTGATGAAAAATATGAAGAACTTGCTAGTACACTATCTATCAATTATATTGCTGAAAAGAAGACTCACAACATTATGATGATAGATATAGCATCTGCTCTGAGTTATGAAGAATTTGATGACATCAAGGATTGCAAAATTGCCTTTGAAATGTGGGACAAGTTGAAAGAAATCTATGGAGGAGATGACAATGTGAGAAGAACCAAAGTAGAAAATTTGAGAGGACAATTTGACCAAATGAAAATGAGAGAGGATGAAAACATTGCCAAAAATGTTGAAAGAGTTAAAGCATGTGTCAGTGCAATCAAAGCCTCTAGAGGAGATATCAGTGGAGAGACAGTTATAAGTAAAGTTCTTAGAACATTACTACCAATCTATGCAATTAGAGTCTCTACAATTCAAGAGAGAAGATGTGAAGCAAATCATAAGATAAATCTAGAGGCCATAGTTGGAAGATTAACTGCATTTGATATAGACAACTTTGACAACTATGTTCCAGCTTCCAAAAATATTGAATCTACGTATGAAGCCAAGCTTTCATTCAAGGAGAAAAGCAAAAAGAAAAAGGAATCCCAGTCAAAAAGTGAAGATGAATTAGACCAAAGTTTAGACAATGATCCTAAAGTAATTGAAGCTCTACTAGTAAGGAAATATTCTAGAGGCAGAGGAAAATATAAAGGTAAAGTTCCTCTAATTTTTTTTTCATGTGAAGAAATTGGTCATATTGCTGCCAGGTGCCCAAAAAAACAAAACAAAGATGAGAAGAAAAATTACAAGTACAATGGCAAGAAAGACTTCAAATCCTTCAAAGAAAAAGGTAAGAAAACATGTTTTATGGCTAAATATTTTAATGATTCTAATGATGACGAAGAAGATGAAATTTTCTACATTGCTATGAAAGATAAGTCTGATAATGATGAGGAAATGGCACTCATTTCTCATATGAGAAAAAATGATACATGATCATAGATAATGGTTGTTCTCATCACATGACTGGTGATAAAACTAAGTTTGAATATTTTGAAGAATATGATGGTGGCAGTGTAAGATTTGATAACAATGAACCTTGTTGTATAAAAGGAAGAGGAAGAATCTCTCTAACCAAAGAACTTATATGTTCTAATGCCTATTGAGTAAAAGGGCTAAAGCATAATTTGTTGAGTGTGGCACAGCTACTCAATAATGGACTCAAAGTGGAATTCATGCATGGAAAAGCAAGACTACTGGATGACAAAGGAAAACTGATTAGATTAGGCACTCAAACAAAAGGTAACTTATTTTATCTTGAACTTGGTGAAGGTTCATGTTTTATTGCTCAATTTGAAGAAATTTGGTTATGGCATAAAAGGTTGTGTCGTGTCAGTTTTGATAATTTGGTAAAGATAAGAAAATTCAAGAAAGTAAGAGGCATTCCTAACATAAAGAAACCTGAGGTCGGTCTATGCAAGAATTGTTAGATTGGTAAAATGGGAAAGACTAGCTTTAAAAGTAAAAACTATCAGTCTGAAGATATATTAGAAATTGTGCATACTGATTTATGTGGACCCATTGGAATTGAAAGCTATACTGGAGAAAAGTTCTTCATTCTTTTTGTTGATGACTACTCAAGAATGATACTATCATGTATCTAAGGAACAAATCAGAAGCATTTGAGAAATTCAAATGGTATTTGGCCAGAGTAGAAAAGGAAACAGGGAAAAGATTGAAATGCTTGAGGTTAGACAAAGGTGGAGAATTCATTTCACATGAGTTCAATAACTTTTGTATTGAAAGAGGAATCAAAAGATAGGTGTCAGCTCCTAGAACTCCTGAGCAAAATGGAATGGCTAAAAGAAAGAACAAATCTATCATGGATTATGCAAGAACCTTAATGATTGAAAAAGGCATTGCTATCAAATACTGGAAGGAAGCTATCAACACTATAGTTCATACCCTAAACCAAGTACAGCTAAGAAGGGACTCATTCAAAACTCCCTATGAACTATGGTATGGCTATAAACCTAATGTAAGTTATCTAAAAGTGTTTGGAAGTAAATGCTGCATTTTGAAAGAATCTAGAAAACTCAAATTTGATGTGAAAAGTGATGAAGGAATATTTTTGGGATATTCTTGCAAAAGTAAAGCATATAGATGTTTGAACTTGCCTACTAAGAAATTCATAGAAAGTGCACATGTGAAAGTTGATGAGTTTGCAGAAAGGATTGAAGAAGAAAGCAAAAGGGAACCAAAAGATTATAGAAGGTTTGTTTTTATTGAACCTTGTACAATACCAATCAATCAAGAATCTTTACTCCTGAGTCATCAGTAACCAAGTTACAGGAAGTTCAAACTGAGCTACAACAACATGAGTTACACTCAGATGCTATCAAGTAAGTGTCTACCAAGTCTAAAGGACCTGAGCCAATATCTACTAAGCCAGAATAGCCAGAACCTAAAGTTGAAATGCAAAAGGATAACAATGAAATTCATTCAAAAGGAAAAGAACTTGTTTTAGCAAAATATGTCAGGAGACATCTTTTAGCAGATCAGATCATTGGAGACAAATTTGAAGGAACCATGACAAGAAATAATTTGAAAGGTACTTGTTTACTTGGTGATTTTGAACCTAGAAATATCAAAGATGCTTTAGAAAATGATAGTTGGATTGAGGCTATGAATGAAGAAATAGAGAAAATAGAGAAAAGCAAGACATGGACTCTTGTACCCAGGCCAAAAGATAAAAAATGTGATTGGAACTAAATAAGTATTCAGAAACAAGTTGACTGAAGATGGTAAGGTATCAAGAAACAAAGCTAGATTAGTATGCAAAGGATAAGCTCAAGAAGAAGGAATAGACTATGGAGAAACTTTTGCTCTTGTTGCAAGACTAGAAGGAGTCAGAACCTTACTTGCATATGCTACTCACAAAGGATTCAAATTTTATCAGATGGATGTCAAGTCAACATTCCTCAATGGTATACTGGATGAAGAGGTTTACATTGAACAACCTGAAGGTTTTGTTGATCCAAATAAAAGAAACATGGTCTGCAAATTGCACAAGGCACTATATGGTTTGAAACAAGCCCCTAGAGCATGGTATGAAAGATTACATAACTATCTTATTCAAATTGGTTTTCAAAGAACTAATGATAACAGTAGCTTGTATATAAAGGATGGACTAGATGATAAAATTGTCTTGGCAGAAATATTTGTAGATGATACTGTTTTCATAGGAAATGATGATCTTTATAAAGAATTTTCAAAACAAATGAACAAGGAATTTGAAATGTCTATGTTTGATGAGATAAAATTCTTTGTTGGTCTTCAAATTCAACAGAATAAAAATGGTATCTACATCGCTCAATCAAAATACATCAAGGAGATATTGAAAAAATTTGGTATGGAAGATTGTAAACTAGTTGGAACTCCTATGTGTACTGGATTAAAACTTACCAAGGAAGATGAATCAAAAGAAGTAGATCAAACCTTGTATAGATCTATGATTGGAAAGTTGCAGTATGTAGTTCATACTAGGCCAGATATTTCCCTTGTAGTTGGGATTGTAGTGAGATTTTTAGCAAAACCAAGAGAAAATCACATGATGGCAATCAAAAGAATAATGAGATATTTGAAAGGAACTAAAGATTATGGTTTATGGTACAAATTTGGAGGTAATTTGGATTTAAAAGTGTTTACTGATGCTGATTGGGCAGGAAACCTTGATGACAAAAAATGTACAAGTGGAGGAGCATTCTTTCTAGGAAAGAGGTTGGTTTTGTGGACAAGCAAAATGCAGAATTGTACATCCCAATCTACAACAGAGGCAGAGTATGTTGCTATAGCAGTAAACTATTCTAATATTGTTTGGTTTAAATATTTGTTGGAAGTCATGAAGGTGGAAATCAAAGAACCAGTTGTTATGTTCTTTGATAACACAAGTGCAATCAACATATTTAAGAATCCAGTAATGCATTCCAAAACCAAGCACATTGCAATAAAATATCATTTTGTTAGAGAATTGGTGCAAGATAAGGAGATTAGATTTGAATATGTCCATACAAAGGACCAAATTGCCGACATATTCACAAAGCCATTACCTAAGGATGCATTCTTGTATCTAACAGGTAAGTTAGGGGTCGCTCCCCTATCCAAAGTTCACTAAAATGAATTTTTAGTGATGCATCAATGCATACCAAGTTGAAGATCTATTAGTTGATGCAGCATAGACAAGAAACATTGCATATGAATTAGTACTAAAGGTACATTAGAATTCATTTGAGTTATGTTGTCTTTGGCATGTGTTGTCAAAGAGGGGGAGTTTTACTATCATATCTTTCTGAAATTTGTTTGAAAGAAAGGTTTGCTAAGTAATTCCTTCACAAAGGGAGATTACTAAAAGAGTGACTTTGCTAAAGAAAAGATTTGCTAGACTTGTTTTCAAATTTCATTCTGCTATGACATGTTGTGTTTCCATCAATGCCGAAGAGGGAGATTTGTGGATACAATTGTTAATTGAATGTTGTCTTTGATGTTACAAAAATGTCATATCTGTCATCAGTTAGCTTCTACAAAGCTCACAAGGCTAGCAAAGGAAAGTTAGATTCTATCGAGCTCACTCGGTCAGCAAAGGAAAGTTAGCTTCTACCGAGTTCACTCGGTTAGCAAAGAAAAACTAGTGTCTACCGAGCTCACTCGGTCATCAAAGGAAATATGGAAGGAAGTTAATTTCCACCGAGTTCACTAGGATAACAAAGGAAAGTCAGTGCTCACTAAGTTCACTCGGTCTCCAAAGGAATTTTGCAAGATTTTGCAATTTTTACCAAGCTTCACTTGGTTAACACTAGAAAATATTCTGAAGTAGTGTTTACTGAGCTTCACTTGGTTAACACTAGATTACTGAGCTAAGTTAGCTAGCGAAAGATTTTATTGTTTCATGGAATTAATGTAGCCGACTGATGTTTTTTTTTTTATTATAACTTATATTTGAGCTGACTTGATAAATCTGAAAGGTATATATATAGATATTCAAGTTGTGGAATAGGAAGTGCATGTGAAAAAAAGTGAATGGAAGAGCGAATTTTGATGAAGGATTAGATATCCTAGAGGTGTTGCAAAGTCATATTTGATCAGTAAGGATTCAAAAAAGTAGAACATGGATCTATAATCAGCAAGAGATAAGTTGCATATCATTCAAGTCATTTCATTGTTGATTTTTTATCATTGTAATAGTGAATTCAGAATCTCTTTACAGAGATGGTTTAACAGCCATTTTGTAAATCTTCTAACAAGGTGACAGTTCAGTTGAATTGTTCTAGGGTGATTAAATCCTCTAACAAGGTCACACCTAATAGTGTGTATTGTAACCTTTAACAGGGTTGGCTCCTAACAGGGCTCACTTTAGAAGAGTGAAAATTGGTGACTAGTTACTTGGTGGTTTTTCCCATATTGGGTTTCCATGTTAAATCTTGTGTCTCTTGTGTTCATTTAGTTAATCTTTGCATGCATATTAATAACTTTAAATGCTAGATGAACAATAACTAGTTAACTTACCGAGTTAAAGTATTTTTGCCCTATTTACCGAGTATCAGTAGTAAATAAGCATTTTAGACATCTAAGGGATTTTTTGACTTGTTTTTGTGGTAACTCATTCACCCCTCTCCTCTTAGTTACTTCATCTATATTTCCAACAATTTTTCACCCATCTCTACTATATACTCATTGATTTGATATAGTATAGGTACATCTTTTCTCGATACAATTGTACCTTTTGAAGGGAAATACTTTTGTGCAAAGAAGAATAAATAGGTTAAAATTGAACTAAACTTTCAAGGGTTATTCTTTGAAGTTCTGATGCTTTCCACATTCTTGTTGAATTGGTTCAACATCAACTCATCAAGGTTGAAGGACATGTTGTTGTTCACCACATTGAGAGTGAGATCAACCGCCTCACATGATATGATGTTGAATTGACTAGAGCTATATATTTTGTGTGAAAGTACATAAATTCCAAACTTCAACTCCATGTTGGCTACACAACTAATCTTTATACCCCTTCTATCCCATTTAGTAAGAGTTTTCTTTTCTAGTTCTACCTGACTTAGGGTTTTGGTAGTCTTTGCCTTGGTCAACATCAGAAGTCCTGTGATTTGATGAATCATTTTCTTTGTTATCAAGATAGGTTGTTCCAACCATAGCTCCCTATTGTGTACATGGCTAAGGATAATCCTTATCCCTTTTATTTGAAAGTCTCGGGACATATGTGGAATGTGGATTAAACCCTTGGCTTCCAAGTGTTGATGCTTGAGTTTCAATGCACTATTCACACACAATGTTTCCAAAGTTTCATCCATTTCTAAGGTTCCTATGTCTTGAATTAAACAACAAAAATGTGAGTGAATATCATTAACTAGTAGAACCTTTGGTGGAATTTGTGACTGAGCACTAGTATGATCAAGATTTTCTATAATTACCAAAGTCAAGTGCTTTCCACTCAACTCCTCAAACCAACATCTCAAACCCCTTCTTGGTTTGTTGCTAGAGGATGCCATTTCTTAGTGGGGTTTACAAAAACACAAAAAACTTCAACAAAAAATCATATAGATTGCTTGGATGGATAAAGATCTCTCTTCACATTTAGCTCTTGAAAATTCATAGTGACAAATGAATTTGATTTCACTCTTTTAACAAATTTCACTTTCCAATTGCCACAAATCCTTGGTACATTCTCTTTCTTGATGATAGATTACACTTAGTTTGAATTAATTTCTTGGTAAAAGTCATTCATGACTTAGTGTCCACACAACAAATTAGTTACTCCCGACCTTTCTTGGTAGGGTCTTACAACTTGACCTAGCTCGCTAAGGTCCAAAATTTCCTTAGACACTTGGTGATCCCTTTACATCTTGAATGCTAATATGGATCTTCCTTTTTGCTAACTAGAACTAATGTGAGATGTCTTCTTCAGAATCTTAGTTCTAGTTATCCTTGTGGGAGATCAAGTAGAAATGCTTAAGTCACCCAATTCTTTAGTGACATGTGCTTCATTGCTTGGACTTGTATTCGCAGAAGATTTCAAAATCCATTACTATCTCATCTATTTTTTGATGCTGTCAGCCTTAGCTTTCTTTTCATCTTCAATTCTTCTAGTGTTCATACAGTTCTTACCAAGATGTCCAAGTTTTGTATAAATAAAACATCTTCTAATGGTGTCTCTTTTTCTCTTGTGATGTCTCACATAGTTTATTCCAATGTGTCCAAATTCGTCATAGTAATGACATTTGCACCATGTATTATAGTCCCAACTAAATATAGCATTTATAATCTATTTTGCTAGATTTAATATCTTGGTTTTGCATTCAGAATATTTGTGCCCATGTTACTTGCATTTGTAACATTTGCCTTCAAATTTGGATTTCTCTTTGCATTCATTAGCTCTATGACCATGCTTATTGCAATTGTAGCATTTTCCATTAAATTTAGCTTTAAAATTACTCCAACATTTCTTTGATGTATGACCTAGCTTACCAAAGTGATCGCAAGTAGGTTTTTGATTCTTTTGAGCTCCTTGCTTGGATATTACACCTTCTTTTGTATATCTAATTCCTTATTTCCCTTTTTTTTCTATGGATTTTTTCATTTAATTGATCCACGTTTTCTTGGTTTTCTTTTCAGTGTTTAGATCATTCTACAATCTTTCATTCTCTGATCTTAGATTCATGATTTCTTCATTTACATCAATAAGCTAATCAATGAAGTCTTCCTATTGAAGGTATAGATGTTGAATTTCATTATTCTTTCCTTCTAACTCTTCTTTTATCTTGGTTTTCTCTTCCATGACTTCACAAAATCTTACTAACTAAATTTCTTGTTCTCTTTTCAGCTTTCTTATTTATTCTTGAAGTATACCATTATTTTCTAATAGTTCTCTGATTGCTTCATTAGCTTCATTTGAATTACTTTTTGAATGGATATTTTCAATTCTTTCTTCAGTGTAGAGTTTTTCATTCATCTATACTACAAGATCTTTTTTTCTTTTTAGAGATTAACAAATTTTCTCCTTTAGTTTCTTAAGTTTCTAAATAGCCAATTCCAAATCTAGTTCTTCATTGTCAATAACCTTGTCAAGTCTGAATACTTCCATTGTCTCTGATCTTTTCTAAAACTATTAAACTTCTTCTTTGAGAACCACAAAGCTTTGATACTAATTGTTGGAAATATAAGTTAGGATAAGTTATTGAGAGGGGAGGGGTGAATCAATAACCAATAAAACTTAATCTTAAATTACCAATTAATTTTTCATATGTATTTTGATTTAACTACATGCATGAAAAACTGAAAGCTTTAAACATTAATAACACTTTGACACGCAATATAGTAACCTAGAAACCTTCTAAATAAAATGTAAAATTGGGGTGGGGATGATACCCCCAAGTTTTAGTACTACAGTATAAAGCTGGATTGTTAAGGCTTACAATGATCACTTTTAATGATCTTCCCTATTAGGAGCAATACGGACTACTAGTTTCACCTTGGAAAAATATTTACAAACATACAATGAACTATGCACTTGGTAAAGAGATTTGAAAAAGACTATTAATTGTACCTTGTGAAAGAATTTAACTATTCCACCTATTAGGATGAACTAGTGGCTGATCTTTGATCTACAACTTTGATTTGTTGAATGAGATTCTTTTGGAGTGTAATGATCACCTTGTTTTAATAGATACATATTTTTTGTTTCTTATACTACTTATAGCCTTCACACTTCTACTCTTATATATATATATATATATATATATATATATATCTTTCTATATTCATATCATTCTCATTTGAGTGTGATACAATACATTACATATATAACAATCTAATCTATAATTCATCAAAGTTAGCTACAATATAGTTTTACCACAATACACAAAGTTGGCTAACTGTAGGTACTCAGGTTCTAAAGACAAACTTGGTGAGGTTCTGACACTTGGCAACCATTGTCAACATTTGACATCATCATAAACTTAGTAGACATCAAAGCTTGGCTCATACTAACCACTTCCAAGTATTCTAAACTTAGTCTACACTAGTGACTCAATGAACATGGTGAAACTTGGCATATAAACTGAAACACTTGGTTGAAACTATTTAGCTCAATCAAGACTATCACTGTGAGCTCAGTAAAGTTAGGAGAACTCGGTTTGCACTGAGAAACTTGGTAAATACAATGTAGCTCATTTTACACTGATAATCACCAACTTTCTAGATACCATTTGGTGCTAACTATATATTGTTCCTAGAATTTGGTAGCAACTATAAAACTTGATATAGTGAAATAATTGGTTAACACTATTAACTAGACTATAAGTTTGATAGCTACTAACCATCTGATTAAGTGTGTGTGTGTGTGTGTCACTAATAAACAAACTTGACCATAATGTCAACACTCCCCTCTCAAATTTTTTCTTTTTTTAGGTGAGAGAATTTATTGCATTAAAAATTAATAATCAATATCTTCTACCTACACATGGAACAAACATTGTTAGGTAAAATATGGTACTTCTTTCTCTTTTGCATGGTTACTTTAGTTATCTTGCACATGTCTTGGGTATGAGAAACTCAATACTGTATATTGTAGGGATGAATATGTACATGCATAACTATAGGATTTGAGTGTTTGATATCATGCATTACATAGATCTTTCCAATATATAACCCCCTTGTTTTCTCTTATGTAATCCATATATGTTATGTATCATTTGGACACTATTGAGATGTAGGGAGCAAAAAAAAAGGGTCAAATTCTACAAGGTCTACATAGGCAATGTTAGGTACCCTACACTTCTCCCATTTCTATGATATGTAGTATATTTGTGGCTATGCTCATAGCTTGTGTTAGCCCATGCATTTTATTTGATCATCATTTCATGCACTTTACATTATGTAAACTTGATGTTTCCATAAATATATACACAATTTTAAGTTATATCTTTTGTTCTTCATTTTCCTTTAGCATAATTCATTACTCCAACTACATTTTTCATTTCATGCAAAATGAATAACAAATCTTAAAATATATCATTTAATAACCACAAGCTAAGGCATCATTGATAACAAAATACATCTGGTAATATTTAGGCCTCTTATGGGATCGAAATGAATGAATATGAAAAATGGTAACAATAACTAGATCTAAGATGACTAGTGCTAATCGAGTGATAGAGGAACACTAATTCAAAAAAAAGATCTAATGGTTATAGGGTTGCAGAAAGGATACAAAGGTCCTTAAAACCCTAATTTAGTAAGAGTTATGAAGGTCAACTAAGTAGAAGTGCAATGTAGAACTAAGAAATGATCAAGTGCATGTAAATGAAAGAGGGGAAATATGTTGATTCCCACACCCTGGACTGTAAGTGATAGTGTAGATGAAACCCACAAAGCACTTGAGGATAAATCAAGGGTGACCTAGAGGTAATTGGGGTTGAATAAGAGTGAATTAGGGGTCTAGTGTGCCCCTGATGATGAAATATGATGTTGATTCTAATTTGGCACATCTATAAAATTTCAAAAAGGGTACTCAAATATTCCACGTGTTTGTCAATTTGAAATTTGCAACCTACAATAAAAATGGTTTTTTTTGTTGATGTGGGGTTTACCAGTCAAATCCAACTTTAGAAATTAACCTTGAATTGAAATAACTTGAATGTAAAGTAAATGTATGAATTCACCCTACAATAGTTGGATCTCTCAAATTGAATGTAGTGTGCTTATTTCACCAATTGTTTGATTCAAGAAGATGAAGATGCATGGGTATGGAAGATGCAACAATTGATCTTAAATAGATTCAAATATATCTTTAAGATGGCTCCCACAATTGCTTGAACACTTGAATCCCTTATCTTCAATGGTGAAATAGATTAAAGAATGCTTAAAGACTTGAATGCTTGAGTGCTTTATGCTGAAAGTGCATGATATATAGAATGCTTGTGGTGTGAAAATGAAATGATAAGACTCCCTTTCACAAAGATCTCAAAGTGGCCAATGCCTCAAACTTTGAAATGAGGTAAGACCCATCCTAAAGTGGAGCATTAAATGAGATTCCTTAGGGAAGTATATTTAGGATTACTAACTTGAATTAATAAAATGTCTACCCCAAATTATAAAATAAAGGGAGACACAAAATATTAATTTATAGCTGAAATAAAATATTATTTAAGATAGGACCAATTTTAAATATTAATTTAAATTAATTAATAATGAGGATACAATGTTTAAAAATAATAATTCTATAACCTATTTATATTATACCTAAATTAATAAAAGGTCCAATGATATGAAATTAGTTTTTTAAATTAAGAAAAAATAGAAGATACATGTAAATAAATGATAGAATTGTATTAATTATGGAGTGAGGGTGCTATAATTATTTATGGAGTGATAAACCTTATTTATGGGTGCTAAACCTATTTGGAAGAGTTTTAAGAATTTTACTTACAAATTCATTTTCTTTGATCTTTCCACCACCTCCTTTTATGGCTACAATGATCTCCTTGATCTTTGTTCCATATTGGGAAATGGTTTCATGTTTTTTTCTCTATTAGAGCATCATATCTTCCTTTTAATTAACTTTTACCTATAAAATATTTTTATTTCCTCTATAGACTTATACCAACTTGATGTAGGAGCATCCTGGGTTGCATTGATATCCTACATGTATATCACGTTCCTTAGTTGCTGTCAAGTTGCAATGCCTTACATTGTTGAATTCTCTTTGGTTTTTGAGTTCATAGTTTTTGTAAAGTTCTCTTTTGATTCTAAGTTTGTAGTTGATGTCGAGTTCTCTTTGGTTGTTGAGGTCTCGCTGGTTGCCAAGTTCTTTTCGCATTATATTGTATATTTCTCCTTGGTTGTTGAGTTCTCTTTGGTTGTTGAATTCTCTTTGGATCTCAAGTTCTCTTTGGTTACCAAGTTCTCTTTTGTGGCAAAGTTCTCTATAGTTTGATGAGTTTGGGTATGTATTGAGCTTGCTAAGTGTCAGTATTGTTTTGGGTCTTCTTTGACTAAGTTGTCTATGTCTAGTTCTAGTTTGGGCTGACCTTTCTTATTTAATTTTGTGATGTGTATTTTCTTAGAACTAATCTGTGGCTTTTTTTTCATTTAATATAAGGGTTTATTTAGTTGGTATTGTAATAGGTTGAATTTTGGTTATGTAAGTATTTAAAGGGGCCTTGGGTAGAGTCGTAGAGGTAGAATGGTAGATGACAAAGAGATAAAATAAAGTTGGAATGTGAAGTTTATCATTAAAGATTGAAGTCTTGGCCATAACCCAGAGGGCCTTATAGCTAGGAATGCATATTAATTATTTTATGAATCTATAAAGCATTTGGCTCTTCTATCTCCTTTAGTTGTTGTTATTTGTTTTGTTTTCTATTTTATTTACTCTTGTAGGTAGCTTAGATAGTTGGCTGGTCCTTTGGCCCTAGTTATGTCAAGTCATCCCTGTGTCAAGTGGTATCAAAGCTTGAGGTTTGTCCTTGTAGAGATTAAATCATGTATAACCCTAAGTGAATTTGGTTGTAGGCTTGTAGTTCTATGAATTTGACCCATAACTTGGAGAGGGTTAATATCTTATAGGAACCTCATTGTAAAGATGGATCGAGGTAGAAGAAATGTTGACAATGTCATATTGAATACATTGAGACAAATTGTAGCCATAATAGATGTTGTAGAGATATCCTAGAGGAGAGGATTGCACCTTGATGATGTGAGTGATGATGAAGCTATTACAGTAATTATTTGTTTGCACTTATTAATTAAATCACTTTGATTTAATTAAATAAGTTGCCTATTACTCTAGTTTTCTTAACCTATCTCTTAGGTGCATATAATTAATATTTTATATTAATTATATTGTGCAACCTAACTTTTTTAGGCTTTAGGTTACCCATTTTTGGGTTTCAATATCCTTTTATAAGGATTGATCTCTTTGTAATCATTAATCTGTTGAATAATCTTTTCTTCATTTGAATACAATTTGCATATTTTTTAGATCAAACCCTTGCCTCTTCTAGTCTTTTTCTTCTCTTTGATAGGTTTTCTACATGTAGTTATTCTTGGGCTTCGTGGATTTGGCTGGCATATTTTCTCAAATCCTACATGGTATCAAAGCCAAATCTATTATAGCTTGTTTGATATTTGGAGAAAAGGGAGAACAAGGGTTTGGTAGATCAGATCTAGTGTTTTTTGAGTCTTTTATGAGAAAATAGGGGTGTCATTAATTTTTGGAGTAGTTTGACACCAAATAGACATCACAGATGGATTTAGAAGGCATCAAAACCCTTGTTTCCATATAAAATTTATTCATTTTGGACAATGTTGATCCCAGAGGCAAATTTTTTTTACCCAACAGGGCCATATGACCTCTACACACAATTTGAGGCAGAGATATTTAAAAAAATGGAATTTTTTTTCTTTCAAAAAAGTGGTTTTTTACCACTACAGTTTAAGTAAACTACCAACAGTCATTGAAACTACTAGCGGTTAGCAGTAACCATCGGCGGTGACTGCTAGCAGTTCGCAGACCCCTACGACTCGGTGGCTATTGTGGCTTCATCACCATTACCTGTAAGTAGTGTTGCAGTGGCTCCATAGCGGCTCTGCTATGGTTGACCTCCTCCCTCCACCATTGCAACCACCTCTACCACCCATCCTCCCCCTAGCCGCCACTACACCGATGGTGTAGGGGTGGTTTTTTTAAAAAAAAATTTAAAAAGTAATTTTTTGTGCATTCTAGGGGCTCTATTGGTTTTTTCTCCAGAACTTGAGCATACAAAAATATTTTTTTTATCTAAAAAATGTGTCAAAAAATTGGTTCTAAGATGAATACATTGATGTAGGTTTTTTTGGGTTTTGATGTAGTTTGGTTACCTATTTTGGTAGTCAAAACTAGATTTTTTTTTTGCACTCTAGGAGGGATATCTTGGGCAACTGATCTCTGATTTGGGATTTCTTTATATATCCATGCACTTTCCATTAATGCTAGTTATTGTTCCAAATTTTTCTCCAAGCACATTCTATTTAGTCTTCTACTTTTTTGCATTTTGGTGGATATCTTGGTTGTTTCAGGTCCGAGGATCAATTTTGTTACTTTAGATGATTTTTTTTGGGCTATAAAATCTTTTGTATCATCTTTTTTCTCTTTTTGATCATTGTTGATATCATTTGTAAGCATCTTTATGCAAACACACTGAGATAAAGTTCCACTACATGCATTTTTAGATTCGTTTCATCATTGTGATTTATTGTACTCACACTATATTATAAAATGCCATGAGGGAATAGTTAATTATCATTTAGGCTCTCTTCCTTTGTCAAGTGAGTGTCCCTTCCATGACATTAGCCCCATGATGTGTCAGTGACACGTGCCTTTATAGGTGTCTATACCTCACTCTCGATGTGCTTGGTTCTTGTGTTGTAGGAGTTTTTTTGCCCACTTTCTCAGCTGCATGTCACCTCACCCTTGTCTACATTAAGAGGGGGTTATTCTATTATTTCTAATTCTTCCTTGGTTCGATGGTTCATTGGAGTAAGCTATGTATTCATTATTTGATACTATATACTAGGCAATTGCAGTGACTGGCTACCTATACATTTTGGTGAGATGGATCATCTACCATATAGACACTCTCAGTTCGTGCCTTCTATTTTTGTGGAGGTTCTATAGATTAGCAGTTTCTTTTTAATAGAGTTTGCAACTTCTTCATGCTTTAGTGATTCTCTTCATGATCACTCTTTGTTCCTATCTTTTGGAACTTTATTTGCTATCTCTTTTTGAAGTAGGGTTTTTCCCATGTGGTTTTCTCTATTTCTCCATTTCATAGAGATTCTGTTGTGATTGGGCACATCATTAGGCCTTGTTGCCAAGACCCATTTTCCTACTTTCATAGTTGTGCTAGGTTAGCTTACCTCCAGAGCTTCACTTAAAGGGGGGTGTTAGAGTAATTATTTGTTTACACTTATTAATTAAATCACTTTGATTTAATTAAATAAGTTGCCTATTGCTCTAGTTTTCTTAAGCTATCTCTTAGGTGCCTATAATTAATATTTTATATTAATTATATTGTGCAACCTTGCTTTTTTAGGCTTTAGGTTACCCTTTTTTGGGTTTTGAACTCCTTTTATAAGGATTGATCTCTTTGTAATCATGAATCCGTTGAATAATCTTTTCTTCATCTGAATACAATTTGTATGTTTTTCTAATCAAACCCTTGCCTCTTCTTGTCTTTTTCTTCTCCATGATAGGTTTTTTGCATGCAGTTATTCTTGGGATTCATGGATTTGATTAGAATATTTTCTCAAATCCTACAAAAGAAACAACATTAATCCCTAATCCAGAACTTGAAGAAGATCATGATGATGCAAGATTGTTGATATTATTATCTAAGGAAAATTCAAAACCTACTATAGAAGTTGTTACTTATGATGGAAAATTAGATACCAATATTGTGTTGGATTGGATCTTTCAAATGGAGAAGTTTTTTTAGTATTAAAACACTCCTGATAATAGGAAGGTGAAAATTACAGTTACTCGGTTGAAAGGTCATGCTTAACTATGGTGGGAGCATTTACAAACTGATAGAAAAAGGAGAGGAAAGGAGAATATTAGGACTTGGCCAAAAATGATGAACAAGGTAAAGAAAAAGTTCCCTCCTACTAATAACCAAGTTAGTTTGTTGAGAAAGATGCAAAATTTGAGACTAAAGGACATGACTATGAAGGAGTATACTAAGGAATTCTATAGATTGGACATTAGATCTAAACATGTGGATGATGATGTTGAGAAAATTGCAAGGTACATAAATAGATTGAGATCTAGGATTCAAGATGAGATAAGTTTTGTGAAATTTGAAAGTTTGGAGGAAGCATACCAATATGCCTTGAAAGATGAGATCTTGACAAAGAAGCATGAGTAAAGACAAAGAGGTACAGGTGGTAGATTCCAAAGAAGTAAAGGTAGTTCTTATGGAGAAGGTGGTAGATCTAACAATTCAATACAAGATAAGGGAAAATTGAAATGGAAGAATGATGATAAAGGTAGGATCAAGTGGAAAGGTGGTGATTATTACTGAGGAGGTACTAGTTCCTACTGAGAAAAAGGTAATTCTTATTCTAGAATTTGTTTTAATGGTAATTATTTCAGATGTGGTAAAGAAGTGCACAATTCTTTTGAATGTAGATACTCTAAAAGTGGTTAAGGTAATAGATTTTTTGTAGTTCAAGGAGACACTAAGGGTTCACTAAATGGACCTTAGGCTAGATAAAATATGATGGTGAGAAGAACCTTATGTAATAAGGGAAGTCATGAGGAACCTATCCTAAGGAGAAGTCTTTTCAAGACCAGATGTAAGATGGTTGGAAAATGTTAAAAGGTGATTATTGATAGTGGAAGTTATAAAAATTTGGCATTATAATAATTGGTTACAAAGTTATAGTTGGAGAGGTTGGAGCATCCTAAACCTTATCATGTTTCATGGATCAAAGATGAGCATAATATATTGGTAAGTGAACAATGTATTATGAAGTTCAAGATTGGACATTATTTTAATAAAGTCTCATGTGATATTATGAATATGGATTATTTTCATATTCTATTTGAGAGACCTTAGAAATATGATAGAAATGCTATACATGATCGAAGATTGAATCAATATGCTCTTTGGGTGAATGGGAGAAAGAAAATATTGCTACCTTTGATTGAAAGTCTAGATGAGGTTTATTGTACTACTATGAGAATTTGCATGGTTAATGGAAAACAATTTGAAGAGGAAATGAAGAAGAAGGAAATCTATTTTTCCATAATTCCTAGGAGACCAAGTTTTTTTAGTAGAAACTAAGTATCAAAAAATAGTGTTAATCGAGTGGTAGTCAGTAGTGACTGAGTGACAAAAGTTAGTGATAGCAAAAATTGGTAGTATTGACCAAGATCTAGTGAAAATAAAAAATTATTTTAATGAGTATAAAGATTTTATTGTATAGGATATACCTAATGGTTTACTTCTGATGAGAAGTATAAGTCATTAGATGGATCTGATTCCTAGAGCTAGTTTTCTGAATAAAGCACCATATAGATTGACACCTACCAAAAATTAAGAACTCAACAAAAAAGTGCATGAGTTGTTGCATAAAGGTTTGATCAAAGAAACTTTGAGTCCATGTGTTGTACCTACTATATTAGCACCTAAAAAGAATGGAGAATGGAGAATGTTTATTGATTCCAAAGCTATCACCAAAATCATAGTGAAATATAGGCTTGCTATGCCAAGGATGGATGGCATAATAGATTGTTTGAGTGGAGAAAAGTATTTTATCAAGATTGACTTGAAGATTGGTTATCATAAGATTAGAATTTGAGAAGGTGATGAATGGAAGACTACTTTCAAGACAAAAGATCATTTGTATGAATGGTTGGTTATGCCTTTTGGTTTGACTAGTGCACCTAGTACTTTCATGAGGTTGATGAATAATATTCTCAAGATATTTTTGGATAATTTTTGGATTGTTTATTTGGATGAAATTTTAATATAAATTTAGTAAGACTAAGGAAGAGCATCTTGATAATGTTAAACAAGTATTATAGAGATTGAAAGAGAAAAAATTGATGATTAACTTGAAAAAATAATCTTTTATGCAAGAGGAGATTGTGTATTTAGGATTTGTGATTTCGGCTGATGGTTTGAGAATAGACCCTAAGAAGGTTAAAAAAAATTTGGAGTGGGCTACAGCTAAGAATGTGGGTGAGGTAAGATCATTTCATGGTTTCACTAGGTTGTACAGGAAGTTTATAAATAATTTAAGTTCTATTTGTAATGCTATGACTGAGACAATGAGAGGAGATAAAAAGGAATTCAAGTAGACACATGGAGTTGATAATAGTTTTGAGACTTTGAAAAAAAAGGCTGCTAACTTGCCTATATTGTATTTTCTTGATTTCAATAAGGTATTTAAAGTTGAATGTGATGTAAGTGGTAGTGCAATAGGAGTTGTATTAAGTCAAGAAGGTAAACCTATTGCTTTCTTTAGTGATAAGTTGAATGATGCTAAAAGGAAGTATTTTGTGTATGATCAAGAGTTTTATGCTATCATTCAAGCCTTGAAGAAGTAAAGACATAATTTGATTCCTAAGGATTTTTTGTTGTATATTGATCATAAAGCCTTTCAGTACTTGGGAAGTCAACATTAGCTGAATTAGAGACATATGAATTCGATTGAATACTTGAACAATTTCACATTTGTGATCAAGCATAAGACTGGAGTCACTAACTAAGTTGTTGATGCACTAAGTAAAAGAAATTCCTTATTCACTGAGATAAAGATTGAAGTTCTTTGTTTTGATGAGATGAAGGAGTTGTATGATACTAATCCCAAATTTTCTAAGATGTGGAGAGAGTGTAGATCACCTAGTTTGATGAATATTTTATTCAAGAGGGTATGTTGTTTAAAGGAATTCAATTGTGTATTCCTAAGAGTTCTATGAAGTTGAATTTGATTAAGAAAAATCATAGTGGTGGATTGGCTGGACATTATGGAATTGATAAGACACTAAGTTTTTTGAAGGATAAGTATTGTTGGCCACAAATGCTTAAGGATGTTTAGAAGTCTATTAAGTTGGAAAAGGAGTAAGTCAAAATACTAGTTTGTATACACCTATTTCTATTCTTGGGAAACCTTGGAGTGACATCAATATGGATTTTGTTCTTGGATTGACTAAGATACCGAAGGGGTATGATTCTATATTTTTTTGTTATGGATAGATGTTCTAAAATGGCTCATTTCATACCTTATAAGAAAATATCATATGCCAAGAATGTTGTTGAGGTTTTCTTCAAAGAGATT
Organism: Cupressus sempervirens; assembly: GCA_028749045.1. Lineage (NCBI taxonomy): Eukaryota > Viridiplantae > Streptophyta > Pinopsida > Cupressales > Cupressaceae > Cupressus > Cupressus sempervirens. The sequence continues at coordinate 643,507,845 of CM053789.1, read as the reverse complement.
GTTAGACTACATGGATTACCAAGAAGTATTATTTTTGATAGAGATAGTAAGTTTGTTGGTTACTTTTGGAAGTCTTTATGGAAGAATATGGGTACCAAGTTGAAGTTTAGTTCTACATTCCATCCACAAATATATGGACATATAGAGGTTGAGAATAGAAGCTTGGGTAATTTTCTAAGATGTTTAGTTGGAAATAAGCCAAGTAATTGGGATTTGGTATTGGCACAAGCTGAGTTTGCATATAACAATTCTATAAATAGGAGTACGAGGAAAACATGTTTTGTGATTGTTACTAGAATGCAACCTAAATGGATATTAGATTTGAGGGATGTTTCTGGTGAAGAATAGTGAAGTGTTGTAGGAGAAGAATTTTTTGATTTTATGAACTCTTTGCATGAGGAAGTAAAGTTAAGGTTGGAACAAAGTAATCTAAAGTATAAGTAGAATGCAGAAAAGTCTAGAAGACATTATGTTTTTAAGAATGGTGATGAGGTGATGGTTCATTTGAAGAAAGGAAGATTTATTTTTGGAACATATAGCAAGTTGAAGATGAAATTTTTTGGACCTTGTAAGATCTTGAGAAAGTTTGATAGTGGTAATTCTTATGAAGTTGAGTTACCTAATGATATGGATATATCTTCTATATTCATTGTTGCCAATTTGTATAAATATCATGAGTTAGATGATGAATTTGTTGTATTAGATGGTTATCCTAAGAAGAATATCAAGGAGGTTGAATAGGTATTAGATTAGAGAGTTAGTAATAGTGCAAGAGGAAAAGATTAATATGAGTATTCAGTAGAATGGAAGAAAATACTAGATAAAGATGCTACATGGATTTCCCTATCTAAGTTGAATTTAGCTCAAATTCTAACATCTCAATGATTTAGGAGAATCATTTCTTTCAACCCCAATTTTATGATGCAGGAGCATCCTAGGTTGCATTGTTATCCTGCATGTTTACCAAGTTCCTTAGTTGCTACTGAGTTGCAATGCCTTGCATTTTTGAGTTCTCTTTGGTCTTTGAATTCACTATTTTTTTCAAGTTCTCTTTTGAGACCAAGTTCATAGTTGATGCCAAGTTCTCTTTGGTTTATGAGTTCTCTATGTTTGTCAGGTTCTCTTTGCATCATCAACTTCTCTTTGGTTATTGAATTCTCTTTGGTTGTCAAGTTCTCTTTTGATGTCAAGTTCTGTTTGGTTTTTGAGTTCTTGTTGGTGGCTGAGTTCTCTATGGTTAATTGAGTTCAGGCACGTTTCTAGCTTTCCAAGTGCTAGTATTTTTTGGGTCTTCTTTGACCAAGTTCTCCATGTCTTGTTCAACTTTGGGCCAACCTTGCTTAATTAATTTCATGATGTGTATTTTCTAAGAGCCAAATTGTGGCTTAGTTTACATTTAATATAAGGTTTTATTTAGTTGGTATTTGTAATAGGCTGATTTGTGGTCATGCAAGTATTTTAGGGGTCTTGGGTAGAGTCTTAGGGTAGAATGGTAGATGACAAAGAGTAGAAGCAAAGATAGAATGCAATGTTTACCATTGAAGATTGAAGTCTGAATTGTAATGTTGGTCATAACCCAAAAGGCCTTAAAATTGGGCATGTATATTGATGATTTGATGAATCTATAAACCATTTGGCTCTTCTATCTCCTTTGGTTGTTGTTATTTTTGTTGTTTTCCACTATTTTTACTCTCACAAGTGGCTTTAATGGCTAGATGTGCCTTTGGCCCTAATTATCTTAGGTTCTCCTTGCATCACAACTTATCCCACATATTATTTGATGAAGGAAGGTTTTGGATATAAACATACTCAGAAGTGTGGAATGCACTTTCAATCTCTATAATCATAGAGTTCTAGATTTTCTTTTCATTCTTTTATGCCTCAATAAGAGTACTAGAAAGGCTAAGCACATTCATTAGTGAGAAAATCAAATGCATATTTGCAATTCTTGATAAGTGTAATTTTATTCTCCTTTTTGACATACCAAAGTCATTCACCAAGATATCATAATAAAAGAGGGGTATAAGTTAACACCACTTTTGTAAACTCAGGTAAACTTGAACTTGGATGAGACATTTGAGGGTCATCCATTCAAAATGACAAGATGTATATAAAATATAAATTGTTGTACTTTGAATCTAATTTCTATACTACTAGAACTTTTACAAAATAGATAAGATTAAGTGGGTTAAACTTTACAAACATGAGAAATAGTTCTTTATATATATATATATATATATATATATATATATACACACATATAATAGTTAGTTCCAAACACTAATATGTTCCAACTAGATAGTGTGTGTCGAATGATTCAAGTTCCAAGCAAGAGTGAGTGTTGAGCCATTTAGAAGTCAAATATTAGTATATAGAGCATAATGGAGGGCAAGCATTAGAGTGTATTGATGTCAAGTTACTAGTCTTTGACATAGATGTTTTTTATGGCACAAAATTGTATGTAAATAATTCTTGGCTGACATGAATATGAATTTTTGATATTAAGAAATAAGGATCTAGTCATACTGCAAATCCCTATGCCATTACATGTAGCCAGTCAGATCAAGGGAAGAATTAGGTGGCAATAAGGATCAACCACATCCATTGATTATGACCTAGCCCATCTCCATAATGCCTACAAAAAGAGGTAAACACTAAGAAGGAGTATGCATACAAAGAATTTGTGAAGAGAAGCATCACATGCGCAAGGAGAGGAACGCTAAGAGCATAGAGATAATTTCAACATGGAAATGATGGCTAACTTATGGAACTATAATGCAGAATCCATTTGAGAGGAACATAGATAGATAATGAAAGGATAAAGTAGATAGATTTGATTAGGAGAATCAAGAGATAAGTAGTAAAGTGGAGATCTAACATCAAGAAACAAGGTTCTCACTAAAGGATTGGGTGTTGACTCATTATAATAGTTGATATAGAGTAAATCTCTCAATAGATTAGTCCTAACAAGCATTTGTAAATCTCCTAATAGAGTGCTTACTTAGTTGTGAGTTTAAACCCTTTAAACAAGATGAGACCTAATAGTCTTGTAAGTCTTTAACATGGCCAACCTTTCATAGGGTAGATGATAGATTATGACCAAAACTATGTAGCCATAATAGGCCATACTTTACACTACAATAGTGAATATTTGTGGGTGTCCTCCCCACCCTAGTTTTAGCTTCTCCTTGGAAATTTTTTAGGTAACCAAAACCTTATGTGTTATGTGTTGATTTCTTTCATGCTTTGAAAGTGATGAATGGTTACTTATTCTAGTTTACATGTTAAGTTATGAGATGGATGTATGGTGAAATGGTTTAGATGTAAAAGTTTTAAGTACTAATTCACCCCCCCAAGCCCTCCCCCACCCTCTCAACTTAGTTTCCCATTGTTATTTCTAGCAATTGGTATCAGAGCTTTGTTCTCTAGATAGGAAAGTTTGACAAATTTGAAGGTAAGATATTAAAGATGGAAGTTTACAAATTGGGAAAGACTACTGAGAACTAGAAGATTGAAATACAACTTTCCCTACATTAACTCAAGGAGGAAAGAGATGAATTGTAGAAATCATTGAAGAAAAGAAAGGAATTGGTCATTCAACAAAATGACATGCCATATAAAGAAAAAGACACTACTAGATTGTTTGAGGACAAGAACATAAATGAATTTGATGCAACAATTCTAGATCTCATGGAAAAGAACAACACCTTGCCCTAAATGAAGAAGTCATAAATCTGAAAAGGGAACAAGAAACTTAGTCAATATTGTTATATGAGACAGCTAAATTGAAAAAGAAATCCAAAGAAGATAGAGTCATGATTGAAAAGAACATTATACTACTAGCTAATGGACTTGAGGAGAAGTCATCAAATGTGCAAAAATTATCAAGTATTCAATTGGATTTGATGAATCAGTTGATGATTACAAATCAAGAAATGAATAGGAAAGACATTGAGATTACAACTTTGGAAGCATAGAATACCCTACTACAAATTGAAATGAAGATAGAAGCCTGTTGAAGCCATAAAGTACTTTAAAAAAATTGATGGAAGCACCAAGATCAAATAATGACATTGTTGGATTGGGATATTCTACCACTAAGAAAGAAGAATCATCTAGAAGTGGTGAACAAAGGAACAATAATAGAAAGTACAACAAGCCCACTTGTCATCACTATGGCAAATTTGGTCACACATCAAATATTATAGGAGCAACACTGGAAATGAAGGCCCTAAGCAAAAACTCAAGGGACATTTCCATAACTGCTAGGTACATGAATGCAAGACAAAGACCATCAACATTTAAAAATTGAAAGGATATTGTTACAACTATCAAAAGTATGGACACAAGGGATATTGATGTAGATCCAAACCCAAGTGGACATAAAACAAGAAAACCAACATACATCATCATGGGATTTTTTATGATTGGGATTATAATATAAGGTATTATTGTGGTGAGTATGATCATGTTGTTAAATTGCATTAGAAAAAATTTCAAAGGTAATTGCAATAGATGGTTGAATGAGATTGTATGCTTTAGTTGTCTTAATATTGATCATGTAACTAGAAACTGTCCAACTCGTTCACCTATATTGAGCAATGAATTTGGAAAAGGAAAAGGAAAAGTAGATGTTGAAAAGATAAAGATGTAGATGAACAAGAGATGGAGAAATAAATAAGATTGCAACACATCAATTCAAAATGAGGTCACTTTATCCAATAGATCAAGTGATCACATCACCCCCACCTAGGAAATCAAAGGTATGTATGGATCTAACATTAGAAATGATATATTTTGCATTAGTTTCAAGCATTCAAGTAATGAAAAGAATATATCAACCTATATTAAGATGTAATGAAGTGATTAGAACAAAGAGATATTCTATCATTATGTTATATTCTTTGTTGTTTTTGAGTATTGGAAGTACTATAGTAAGTGTCAAGTAATTAGGTATTGTACTAGCTATCGAGCTAGCTATGATAGCTGAGTGACTTGAAACCCCTATAGTGATTGAGCTTACAACCATATATGAACTAAGAATTAATTGCAAGGTTTTGAAGGCAATATAATCACTTTTTTGAGTCATTTGTATTTACCAAAATATCAAGGAGCACGAAAGAAATTTGAGAAATGGATTCTAGTGTTTTCATATTAGATTCAACTACTACACCATATTTTACATTGATTTGAAAGGTATTTCACTTGTGTTGAGTTATATTCTTTCACATTTTGCAAACCCTAGCAAGTGAAATGTGGAAGAAAGTTCATCGACAAGAGTAAGAAAGGATGGTAAAGAGATTACCAATGTTCAATTGATTAGTAATGATGTTCAACAACCACCATTTTGTGCTATTTCAAAGATTTCATACAAAGGAGATCCATGTGGTGCATTATCGACTATTTTTCCCAAGGTTTTGATGGTTTAGGATGTAAGATGTTATACATGCAAGGTTGGATAATTTGGAGACATAGAGATCATAGAGACTTATCATAAATGGTGTTTCAAAAGAAGAAAACAAAATCATAGAGTGAAAAGGGTTAATGCATGCCCTAGATGTTCACCAAGTTGTTTTTTTAAATGGATAAAGATCATATTGAGTTGCATACATGACAATCAACTATGGTTGGAGAATGGACCTATCATAATATAAAAGAGGATCACTCATAGAGTCACAAGGTATCCTACCCTAGACAAGCTAAAGACATTGAGGAGTGATACAAAGGAAGTAATTGAGAAGAATAATGGAGTTCTATTGAACATGACAGGAATGTCAATTGATACAATTGAAGACCCTATTATTGCATTTGTCATGAGAGTGATAGCACATAGATTGTACTAGTCAAGCTGACTCAATAGTGTGTCATGCATTGCATTGAACTAGGTTACAAGATCATAAGGAAATATCATATCTATAACCTAGCTAAGATACATCTTCAAAAAATATCAAAAAACCTAGAAGCTATCAAAAAGGTGAAGAGTTATTTTTGTAAGTTTGGTTCACTCATTATCCATATGTTCTTTTCTGTGCACAATAGATTTCTTACATTTGGCAAGGTAGTATGGAATTCTAGTTTCCCTGTTACCCAAAATATAGGTGAACTCATTGAGCAATTAGGAGAGAATTTTGATTTAGTAATGACTAGCTATTTTGAATATTTCAAGAAATCTATGAAGCAGAGATCACAAATTCCTATATCTCTAGTGGAACAACATTATAATGATTTTTTTTGTAGTGGATTTTGACTATATACCTATGTTCAGTTAGTTATTCAAAGGGTTAGATGGTTGAGACCATTACCATATGACGTAAATATTGATGAGGCATTAGAAACTATCATTGCATTGTTCGCAGAAGAGATTGGAAAGGATACTACATCCTTTAGGAATTATGATGAGGCCAAATCAAGAATAACTATAAATTTGCTAACTACCACCGTCATCGCGAAGAAGAACAAAATGGTGATGAAATTGAAAGGAAATTTTGGTGAAGGAGAAGAAGAAGTAGAAGAAGAAGAAGAAGTTCAAGGACCTCTAGGTAAAAGCACAAACCCATGTCACCCTTTTGTAAAGGAAAAGGTTAACAAAAGTATAAATTTTCAACTTTAATGACATAATACTACTATTATTATTTAGAATTTGAAAATGAAGTAAACTAATGAAATAAGTTTAGGATTATAGTTTAAAAAATTATTTGGAATAATAATTGATGTATTTTCCTATTTTTATAGCTAATTTTTTAGTTGCTGAAAAATGTTGAAAATTAGGGATCTAGTTCCCACCACAAAACTATATGGAAATAAACATATTTTCCTTTGATCTTAGACTACGTTGTAGATAACATATATAGCTAGAAAAATAAAAAATAAAAATTGCCTTTAGACTATATTTTCTCTTTTATAATGATTCAAATTTCAACTCACCTAAAATCGATAGTTTTCATCTCCCACCACATTTTTCAAAACAAATCTATTCTAACCAAAAGAAAAATTATACATTCTAGAAGAGGACTCTCTCCTCTAGAACATAATATAATTTTTATTTATTTTTGATATGATTTAATATTTTTTTTTTTCTCAAAATTGATATCTTTTTTACTATTAAAATACGTGCATGTATAATTTTTTAATTACAATATACTATATCTAATTAAAACACAATAAATTCTATATGAGATTATTTTTGACTTTGAGATATATAATTTAGTGTTTATAAGTTATTAAAAAAAATCATAAAAATAAGTAAGATTTATTGAAACATCATTTTTCTGAAATAATTTTATTTCTTTAGTAATTGGATACAAACTAGTATAAAATGAGCATTTAATAGAAATTTCCAATTAGAAAAGTGTGAGACCATATATAACTTAGCTAAAATTAATTTATCTAGATCATATGTTTGAACAAAATTAATTTATAGATAGAAATACTCAAATTTAGTCATTCTGATAAGTCGGCCTAAAAGGTGACACAACTTTGTACTTTTACCCCTTTACAACTTACACAAGGATAAGGAGAAGATCAAGCTTTAGAGGATGAAGAGGAAGCTGATCAGAACCAAAGAAGACTAAAAATAAGAGGAAGGTACTACAAACAAAAGTCAAGAAACCAAAGAAAGAGGCAAAGAAGGATTAACAAAAGCCAATTGTACCTTTGACAAGGTCAAGCACAAGGGATGCCACTATACAAGCTAAAGAAGCCTAATGAAATGGAAGGAGGGAGTGGACAAGGGAGTGGATAGGATGCACCTATTCAAATTTCAAATTTGGTCTTCGGCGAGAATCCTTAGGGAGGAGGAAACTAGAAACCAAGCATGAAGGAGGGGTTTTAGGCAGAGTTTGGAGAGGCAAAAAATGGGGATGGGGACCCATGTACTATTGATGGAGTCCAGGACAAGCCAAAAATGTAACCCAAGGTAGACAAGCCAAGGAATCTTCTAGTGAAATGGGCCTCACTCTTCAGTGTCAAACCCTCTAGTAAATCATCTTTCCCTCTAGTTAATATTATTTCAAGTCTGAAAAAGGGATCATGTACAATTGCTATTCGAGACAAATTAGTTGATCATAGTATTGTTTCGATGGCCTCCATGCTGGTTGGGAAGTTTATTAGTTAGAGACCAAACATCAATGTGGTATGGTCCTTCACCATGAAGAAATGGCATCTTAAAGGTCAAGTCAATGTTACCATGATAGCAAAGGGGTTTCTCTCTTTTGACTTCACCTATAATGAGGACATGGCTAATATTCTATGTGAAGGGCCCTAGAGCATAGGATGGGAAACACTAGTGTTGTAGAAATGGTCTTCAAAATTGGACTTAAATGAATCCCTTTTTCAGCAAGCTCCAATATGGGTTAGACTCCCTGAGCTACCCTTGGAATTGTGGAATGAGGATTTTTTTTGGGTGTGGCTAGTTCTTTTGGAGAAATTTTATCTATTGATCCTATCATTGCTTCTAAGAGAAAACTAACCTATTGAAGGATCTATATAGGAGTTGGGGAAGGGGATGTTATGCCAGAAGTGGTGTGTTTCAAGTCTAAACTTGGTACTCATATTTAGTAGTTGGACTATGAGAGTGTACCTTTCAGATGCTTTCATTGTTTGAAGACTGGACATAAGGCTTTTCAATGTCTGAAAGCAAAGATGGTAAAGAAGAAGATTCTTCTTCTTATGTCAATAGGGAAAAGAAAGTTTGGAAGAAGAAGACTACCATATTAGGCTAGAAGGATGGTTCTAATATGGCTAGTTAGAAGGCTATAGAAGTTAAGAAGGACAAAAATAAAAAACTATCATCTTCTGCTATAATGACTCACACTAAAGATAAGAAGGATGTTACCCAAACTGAGATTTTGGAGCTAGCCCATAAATGACCCAAATGAAATTCAAGATGTCATTTAAGAGATAGTGAAATCTCAGGTTGTGGAAGGGACATCAAAATCACAATAGGTTAATCCTATGGTAATTCAATGCAAGGAAGCTTCTTAGGAGATTATGCTGGAGGCTGATTCGATAGGGATCCCTAAAGAGTCTGAAGGGGGGTATGATATGGCCTCCAATGAAGAAGAAAATGATAGAGTAAAGAAGTATATAATTATCTATCAAGGTCTAGAGGATAATCTTGTTTCCTCTAGAGTAGGAGATGAAAGAGTTGTGGAGATTGATGTTTTGGAGAAGGTTCTTGATGATTTGGAGGATCTTCCAAGTGCTCCAAAGAAAGATCTTATTGTTTATAGGTCGTTGGACATTGAATTGGAAAGAGAAGTTTTTCTTTCCCCTAAGCCTAAGAAGAAATATGTTAGAGATCCCTCTTTGTCCTCTCTAGTGAAGACTAGAACCAGTTGTAAATTGGATGTGGGAATAGTGGCTAGAAGAGGTAGAAGAATAGAGAAGAAAACCAAAGAGGAGGAGACCAAAAGATTTTTGGCAAATGAGTGCTAGAGAACTCTTCAAGAGTGTTCCAAGAATGGAAAATGAAGATTATTTCATGGAATATTAGGGGCTAAATGGAGCCAACAAAAAGGAAATTATTAGGAATTTGATTAGAGATCAGAGACCTGATATTATGATGATCCAAGAAACTAAGATGAAAAAGGATTTTCTAGGGAAAATTGAGTTTAGTAACATGATGAGTGGGGAGGCTTCAGATTCAGAGGGTGCTTTTGGTGGTCTACTAATTCTATTTAATAACAAGCATTTTAGAATTGAATTAGTTTTTAAGGAGGGCAATATTCTTTTCTGTAACATTTTTCATATTCAATCCAATGAAAACTAGTTTTTGCTGAATATATATGCTCCTAACAATAAAAGAGAAAGAAAGAATTACTAGACTAAAGTAAGAGAGCTAGTGTAGAGTAGTAATTTAAAGAAAGGTATCATTTTGGGAGATTTCAATACCCCTCTTATGGATGAGGAGAAAATGGGTGATCTGACTCCGGACTGGGAAAGTAAACAAGACCTCTCTAGCTTCATCAATGGTTTGACTTTTTTGGATCTGGATCTAATGGGAGGTGCCTTTACTTGGTCAAAGAAATGTATTGGGTAGGATTGTATCTAGGTTATATTGGACTAAGCTTTAATCTCTCCTGATTGGTTGTAGTCTTCCTCTTGTAGGTTAGCTCTTCTACCTAGAGTGGGTTATGACCATTCTCCTATCTCCCTCTTAGTTGTTCCTATAGGACCTAGAAGGAACCCCCCTTTTAGATTTGAAAAAAAGTGGACCAATCATCCTGATCTTTTGGATAAAGTTAAACTTTTGTGGGGAATAGATGTGGAAGGAACTACTATGTTTAGAGTTTCCAAGAAATTGAGTAATGTAAAGAGGATGGTTAAAGTTTGGAAAAAATCTAATTTTGGCCATATCTTTCTTGAGAAAGATGACTTGTTTGATAAACTTATTTCTAGTCAATCCTCTATTCAACAAGATGGCTATGATGAGCTTAATAGAGAGGCTGAGTTGTCTATTCTTTTAGACTTACATAATATTATCAACAAAGAGGAGAAGTTCTAGAGACAAAGATCTAGGATTAACTAGCTTAAAGATGGAGATCAAAATTCAAAGTTCTTTCATCTAACCACTCAAGCATAGAGAGAATAAAAAAATTGTTGGTATCAAGAAAGGGCAATATTTGTTGACTAAGAGGAATGATATCTTAGTTGAAGTTGTATCCTTCTTCTCCTCTCTCTTTTCTTGAGATCCTTTGCTATCTAAGGTGGACCAGGAAGACATTGTTGCTTACATTCCTTAGATCATCCAACCTACCATAATATAATGCTTCGAGCTATTCCAACTACTTTTGAAGTTTGTGAAGCTCTCTTTTCTTTTCCTACTGATAAATCTCTATGCATAAATGGGTTTCCAACCTTTTTTTTTTCAAATATATTGGTAGGTGGTGATGGTAGACGTGGTGAAGGTAGTTCAAGAATTCTTTGGAGCTAGGAGCATTCTTAAGAAGATTAATTCCACTTTCTTGGTTATCATTCCCAAAGTGTCTGGGGCTAACTCTTTGGACAAGTTTAGACCTATTAGTTTATGCAATTCCTTTTACAAGATTATTTCGAAGGTGCTTACTTCTAGCTTGCTCAAGCTCCTTCCTTTGATCATATCACAACAACAAATGGGTTTTGTCTTGAGTAGATAGATTTTACACTCAATCATGATGGTGCATGAAGTGATTCACTCTATGGAAGCTAGAAAATGGGAAGGGATGTTTCTTAAATTGGACCTCTCTAAAGCCTATGACCGAGTTGATTGGTCTTTTCTTGATATGGAACTCAAGGCTTTTGGGTTTGATTTAAAAGTTTGTAAGATGATATCTCAGCTTATTTCTACTTCCTCACTTGCTGTGTTGGTTAATGGAGCTCCTTAAAATTTTTTCAAACTCTCTAGAGGTCTTTGTTAGGGGGATCCTCTCTCACCTATTCTCTTCATTATCCTAGCTGAATGTATAGGAAGGCTTATTGAGAGATAGAAGAAGGAAGGTAGAATCAAAGGGATAAAACCTTCCTCTAAAAGTGATCCTTTCTTGCATCAACAATTTTTTGATGATACTATCATGGGGGGGGAGGCTTTAGTTAAGGAGGCAAAAGCTATGAAGGAAGTCTTGGATATCTACTCCAGAGGGTCGGGTCAACTTATTAACTAGGATAAGGGAATTTTATAGTTTATTAATACTCCAAAGGATAGACAAAGAAAAATTTCTAGGATTCTGGGTTGTGGAGTGGGAAAGTTTTCCTCTACTTATCTTGGGCTTCCTTTAAGAATGATTCCTCTTGAATCTTTCTGGAATAGTATTATGGATAGGTTCAACAAAAAGTTAGTAGGCTAGAAAGGTGCCACTCTTAGCCAACCTAGAAAATTCTAACTAGTTAAATCCACCCTTCAAAACTTGCATGTGTACACTTTGAGTCTTTTTGTGATTCCAATGAAATTTTCTGAGAGGGTGGAGAAAATATAGAGGGATTTCTTATGGACTGGACTAGAAGGGAAAAAAAGATATCCTCTAGTTGCTTGGGATAATGTTTGTCTCCCTAAGAAATATGGAGGTCTTGGTATAAGGAAGCTTATTCATCTCAATAAGGATCTTTTGGAAAAGTAATTATGGCATATCTTCAACAACACTGGGGAATGTAGAGACATTTTGGTGAACAAGTATATTAAGAAGCCTTCAATTCAGTTCACCCTTTTTAGTGAGGATATTCCTAGAGGATCTACTATCTGGAATGGTTTTCTAAAATTTAGGGACCTAGATAAGGAAAAAGTTTCTAGGAAATTGGGGAATGGGGAGGATATCCAATTCTGGTCTGATAGTTGGCTAATTCAAGGTCCCCTTATGAACAATCCTGTCTATGAAGTTTGGGTGAATTACTATATTCAACATTTTGGGCTAAAAGTCAGTAATTATAGGAATGACCAAGGTCGGAAAGATCTATCTATTATCTCTAAAGATCTAAATCCAATCATGATAATGTTAAATTCTATGGCTCTTAGCAATAAGAGGGATGAAATGATCTTGGGGGACAATTCTAATGGAAACTACTCTGTTTCTTTAGGTTATATGGCTCTTTGGAGCTTAAAAGAGAAACCTCCATGGTCAAGAGCTTGGCTCCCTATCCTCATACCAAAAATAAATATATTTTATTAGCTGGCCCTACAGAATGAAATCCTCACTCAGGATAACCTTATAAAAAGAGGATAGATTATGCCAAGCAGATGTATTTTATGTAAGAACCAGCTAGAAATAGGAAATCACTTGTTCATTCACTATTCCTACTCAAGGGAGGTTTGGGATTTACTTACCCAAGACTTAGGGATTAGCTGGTGCATGCTAGATAATCTCCTAGATTTTTTCAGCCAATGGAAAAGTTTGTTCAATCTATCTATTTTGTAGGAATTAAGTACCTAGATCTTACCTCACTACTGTTGGTGCATATGGAAGGAGAGGAACAATAGAATCTTTAGAGATAGAGAGGAGCTAGCCATAGTGCTCAGGAAGAAGATTTATAAAAATATAAAGGAAAACTACCTAGTAAGGAAAGGGGGAGATATCAAAGCTGGTGGTAGACAAATTGAGAAGGAAAAAGACAGAATGTTAAAAAGATAGGAAGCCAAGTGGCTTCTCCCCCAAGAAGGATGACATAAAGCCAACTTTAATGGGGCCTCCAAGGGAAATCCTAGCTCCTCAGAAAGTGGAGGCATAATAAGGAATGAATTTGGTGAGGGAGTAGTAGCCTTCTCTCTCCCATTGGGTTTCCAAACTAATTACTTTGCAGAAGCAAGTGCTACTTGCCATGTGGTGAAACTAGCTTTTGAAGTTAGAGTTTCTAATCTCTGGCTTGAAGGGGATTAAAATAACATTATTAAATGTATTAATGGAAATTCTCATTATTCATGGTCGATTGAAAATCTAATTGAATAGACATGTGAGACTCAATGTGGGAAGCAAACCCAGTGGTAGATTGGTTCGCAAATAAAGGTGTCAAATCTGACTAAAAGATGACCTAGAAATCGAGAAAGAGTTTTCTAGTGGATGTTAAGAGCCTGATTGAGCTGGATAAGATCCAAGGGACTATGGAGAAAATTTATTTGCAATTATGACTAGAAATGGTTTTTGGGGAAAGGGTACTATTCATAAAGGTTGTATTGGAAAGTGCAAGAGGTGAAATTTATTACAGTTTATTCAACACACTTTATGGGTCATTTTTTGCATATGCAACCTGTGCTACTATAAGGCTAAATTCTTTGGATTTTTTCTTAAACATAGAGGTCCCCATCAGGTGGTGAAGTTATAGTGTGTTGTGCTTATGAGAATTGTGGGAGGGAAAAGTGTTGAAATGGTGGGTGAAAGGTGCAGAAAATAACCAGTGGGAAAGATGGAAAAATGGAGTAGGGACAAAGTGTGGGAAAAGTTGGAATAGGGTGAGATTGCAAGATATATCATGAAGCTACATGGATTTTATGAAGAAGTGACCAATAACATGGTCAGCTCATGGAAGGATGGTGGAGTCAAGGTGAATGGGGTTTCATTTCAGATAATGGAGGAGGTGATTTTGATTGTAACTGAGATTCTAATTGAGGGTTTTAAGTTTTTTATGGGCAAAATCTCTTAGCCAATGTAGTGAAGGACTTCGTATAGAACACTAAGGAGCTAAATTCCCTAAAAAAGAGTGATATGTTCTATGATCCAGATTCCATAATGAAACTATAGAGGTATGTTATGCACGTCGTCATCGAGTACATAACTCTTAACCCTAGGTTTGATTGTGTTCACACCCACCATTTTGTTCTTTTGAATCCTTTTTGGCATGATAGTAAAGTTTCATTTCCTTTCTATTTGTTGACTTCCATGAGTAAGGTGGTCTCTAGCTTCAAAAAGAAGCCCACTATTAATCCCACTTTGCATGAGGGGCTGTTATTTCTTATCTATGAGAACTTTAAGGGTTAGACAATAAGTAACATCCCCTCATAGGCTAGGAAAGAGGAAAATGGTAGCTCAAGCCACTCCTCTGACTTGGATGATATTCAAAGCATTAGCTCTAAGGAATGGGGGTTAATGTTCTCTAGTAAAAAAGTTATGCATCATGATAAGAAGTTGCTCTCTCCCATTACCCCTAATAGAAAAAGCCCTAGGGGTCATGGTCAAAATATGCTTGGAAATGAGGAGAAGGACTACAGTGATGAAGAGGAGGACATGGAGATTGAAGATGAGGATAAGGAGAAGTATGAGAATAAAAAGGATGACCAGGGTGGGAAGAAATGCAAGTGGGTGAGATTGGAGGATGAGAGGACACAATAGGAACCATATATGTATTCATTGCCTCTCTTCCCTATCCATCCTCAAGCCTAACTAGATCAGCAAAAAAGGGACAATATTGGAGATGAGGGGGGGGGGAGTGTTGGTCAAAGATAGGAGGAAAGCCTAGAGGAATTTTAATGTGAGGACAATGAAATTGGGTTTTTTCAAAGAAGTGATGAATCCCCAAATTCTAGTGGAGAACCAAGAGGAACCATGGCTTGAAGAGCTAATTAACCCTATGATTGTGGCAATCTCTAATAATGCTAGGGAAACTAGGATGAACCTTTTGAACAACACCCACAATAGCATGATTGACAATTTTAGGTCAATCAAGTGGCTTTTTCACGAGCTGGAGGAGGTTAAGGAGAAGGTGGGTCAAATAGAAGGAGCCAAGAATTTTACAAGTCTTGAGAAAGGGATAGATCAGGATGAAAGAATTAGCTTGGTGAAAAGGAGAATTCTCAACTTGGAAAATTACAAACATAATCTGTTGAACCAAATGATCTCACTGCTCAACTTGATAAATGACAATATCCTATCTTTAATTGGTTTTCTTAAAGATAGTGGAATGTTAGGGGATGAGGAAGGAAAAGATAGGGGGAAAGCCAGATCTAATGATGAAACTATCACGAGTATCACTTACACTTGTCTAGATTAGGATGTACACTGGACTCATCAACATGAGGTTGAGGAGAACCAAATGGCCTACAAGGCTACCAAGGCCATGTAGGAGCTGGAAAGAAAGAATGAGGATTAGCTCTTTTCTCTCCTTTTGTATCTAGCTATTCCTTTTTTGTCTGGCATTTTTGTCCTAGCTTTTTCATGTTTCATTTTTCAAAAAATAGTGTGGCCTTTCCTTTGGCCTTTTTCGTTCAACTAAGCCTAGTGCTTTTTATCAACCTTTAGACTTGTTCTTTTTTGGTTGGGCTTTTCATGCTTATTATAGCCTTGTTTATGTTTTAACTCTTGGGTTTCAAGTTGCCCGTAAAACCTACTTATCTAATAAAAAACAAAAGGTGAAAAAAGGAATGATATAGTAGAGTCAAGCATGTCTGCTAAGAGATCAAAAAGAAGTTTGAAACTTCAGGGAAAATTAGATGAGGAGAGGAAAAAATTAGATGATAACAATCAATTCAAACTAGTAAGCCACAATCCCTCATCTGACATTGAAAACATATGTGACAATATAAAGAGTAATGTAGATTTGTTAGGTTTTTAGCATGTTGATTTTGATAACTTAGAAAATGGGGATAAGCATAATACTGAAGAAGCTATTTATGATATGATGTATACTTTTCAAACCACTCATTAGAGATTGCTAATTCATTACCAAAAATATTATATGAAAGAGTTGAGTAGAAATGGAAGTTAAGTATGGAGACTAAAATAAAAATCAAGGAGGCTACTTTAGCTTAAGTTATGCCTTAATTTGATACAAAATAGATCACAAAGACTATAGAGAAACACAAAGGGATATTTTCTCCTAAATACAAACCCTTTGATATCTTGAGAAGTAGAGTTGAAGAGGTGCTAATCCAAAGAAAATTGATTTGGTAAACAATCTATGGGTTGACCACACAAACAATGCAAATAGTAGAAGAGAAAAAAGGAGAAGAAATAGAAAATAATGAAGCAAAAAAGGTTGAGACAATTGGGTATGTGCAGGATCATGGTCGACCAAACTATGCTCTTAAGTGGCAATAAAAAATTAACAAATTAGAGTTATGTCAACTTGATGTGTAATTTTATACTTGTTATTAAATTTATATAAAAAATTTGAGAGAAAATAATCTCTAGGAATTGAATTGAGTTTCTAAACTACTAGGGCTTATCTGAAAAAAAAAGAATTGATTGGTCAAAATTTTGAATTTTAATGTAATAGTACAAAAATTTTAGGACAGAAAAAAGAAGTAGATGTTTTTTTGACCACCTTATTCAAAATCAAATGATAATATTTTTAAATAATATTCTAAATAGAAGAAGTAGACTCATGCCTAGATGTGACAAATATTTTTTGATATTTTTATTCTAACTGAATAATTAATTATTAATCTTCTACTTTAGTATTTTTTGAATAAAAAAATTCTTGTTTTTGGCCACCTTAACTAATTCAAAATTTTGCAATTTTTTTTCCTTATAGTAGAAGCATAGGATGTGATGTGTCTTTTGTATTTTGAAAATGTTGTACCATTTGAAAGTTATAGTTATTTTTCAAGCAGTTTGTCAATCAACACTTTGCACTTAACTGCATTAGAAAATAAGTAATAATTACTTACTAAACACACAAGAATAGGCAAAACACACATTTCTAGGACATTTTAAAAGTTGACCATATACGGTTGGTATAAAAAGATATAATAGGCCTTATAAAGGTATTAATTTTTTCATTGATTATTAGGATGGGTGGGAAAAAGGTTGGAATAGATTTTGAAATACTTTGAACAATTTCAGAGCTACATATTTTTTAGATCACCACTTTTTGGCACATCATGATCTTGTAGCTACCTAGCTCAGAATGACATAGTTAAGGAAGATGCACAAGATGTATAGGATGTAAATGTGCCAAGAACATGTCCTATACATGTAGAGAAAGAGAGTCAACCTAACTTAATGACCTTTGAGGACATCCCTAACAATTCTATATTGAATGTAAATCCATTGAATGAGGGAGATTTGAAGACATAGCAACAAGAATCCACCAATGCTAATATTTCATGCACAAATCATATATTGGTAAGAATTGATGAATCTCAAAAGGCTAATATTACATCCACTTAGAAATAATAGCTAGACACATCTATTGTGCCCCCACATGTTGCATAAGTTAAGGACAACGAATCAAATGAACAAGCAATAGATCAAAGAATAACCCTAAACTAGAAAGGTGAACTTAACCATGCACCATTTTCAATGGCTAAAATTGTCATTGAGATGAAAGAGAAGGAGGAAGATACATTAGCTACATTACTTCAAAGTCTACAAAGCTTAGGGTTTCCAACATTTGTTATAATTTACAAGGGTAATGAAGAGAAAGAGGATAAGGAAGTAAATCCTACCCTCACCTCCCTGAAACCCATTGAAGATCAAACAGAGGTTGAACAAGAGGAAGAGGATAAGATGATTGATAAGTATGAGGAATAGGTAGCCATATAGATACTAGTCACTTTACTAATCACTACACCTCCTCCCAATAGAAAAACTCTTTAGAGGCCAAGTATTCAAGCTACACCATTATAGATATCAAGGACAAGTACTAGTACACATAAGGATAATGAGACTATGTCATTTGAGGATGTGAGTTTAGATGAGGTGATTTTTCTACCTCAGTTTGATCCAAAAACAATCACACTTCAAGAAATGGTTCTTCTTCAAGAGGCTCTCTAGAGGAAATCAAGGCAAGAAATCTTGAGAAGGGAGCATAAGTAAAAAAAGGTTCTACAATATGTTAGATATATTTTTCTAGATTCTTTTGATATTTCATATTCATTTTACAATAAGCTTGTCTTAGAGAAACTTGTACATATAGTTGAGAAGATTAAGGATGAAGATATAGAGACTAATGTAAAGCTATTGGAGTGGTATGAAAGGAAATTCCACACTAAGGCTATGGAAAAGATGTCCATTGCCATTTCACTAAGAAAAAGTTGGTTTATCAACTAAAATGATGAGTATGAAGATAGGTTTAGATAACATTTTCTCTCTATATAGAAAATTATGTGATGTTGCTATCTTCACCAAAAAAACTCAACAATCAATTGACCAGTAGCAAGGAGATTTACAATTGAGAAGTACTACATTGAGGCAATCTCCTAACACTAATTGAGTTCATTTTTAGAGATTATTTCTGATACAGAGTAGGCTAGCCAAGTTGCAAGAATAGGATACAAATATCATATCAATTTTTATCAGCACTCAGTGCATGTTGACCCCACACATGGAAGTTTTGTAGATGGAACTATCCTTTGTAGAAACATTGATGATGAAAAATTCTCATCTTTCAACACAAGAAGGTCTAGTAGATATGGCAATGAATCTATAAATACATATTCAATCTTTAGATGCTACCAATAATAATTAAGATTTAACTTTGGGAATCATAATGGAACTTCATAAGCCATTTTTGGAAAAATACATTATAAGTGTACCACCCAAATGACATAAGTGTTAAAAAGGGGGATTTCGTAGAAGATTTTATAGATTTTGAAGTTTTTATAGATTTTGTAAGTATTGAAGATATTGTCAAGGAAAATATCTACTGAGAAGGAGTTACAAAAATTAAATGAAGTATTTACTTAGGGGGAGTAATAAAGTATGGGCGATAGTAGCATTTTTTTCAAATTTTGAATTTTTTTATAGAAGCCAAATATAGATGATATATTCTATGACTTAGGCATATAATGAGATTTTATATGCCATGAAAAAGTATTTTTCCCACTCATGTCAAAGGGGGATATTGTTAATCTCATTGTGGTTTTGAGAAAGTAGTGACAAAACACTTAGTCATTAATCAACAGAGAACAATGCAAGCCAAGTGCATAGTGTACGTCAAGCATAAGCCTCTAGAAAATACATGTCGAGAAATATGACATGTAGTGTCGAGAACTAGTATGTGTTAAGTAGATAGTGTGTGTTGAGTGATTTAGGTGTCGAGCAAGAGTGAGTGCCAAGCCATTTAGAAGTTGAGTATTAGTACATAAAGCATAGTGAAGACCAGGCATCAGAGTATATTGATGCCAAGTTACTAGTATTTGACATAGATATTTGTCGTGGCACAAACTTCTATGTAAACTATTTTTTGATGACATTAACATGAATTTTTTATATTAAGAAATAATGAACACACACACACATAACATAACTATTTTCATGTAAAACAAAAGACAGTTAAATTTATTATTTTAACAATCCCTTTGGTAGGAAAATAATTAAGACTAATATCAAGAAGTTATGTGCTTCTTTTTTAAATTTTATTGTTAGTATTTTTTTGATGAATTATTGAAGTTACTACATCTATTAATTTTGGTACATGTTCATGTGTTGGACATAACTTGCATCAAAATAATAAAAATGAAATGTTTTTTTTCAAAGTGTATAGAATCAAGTGCAAAAAAATAATATATAATTCAATTTGAATTTGGTTAACTATATCAAAAGTTAGTAAAAAAAAGTAGACATATGTCTATGAGAACTATCAACACATTAGTAAAAATAATCAATGTTTACAATGTTAATATGTCCAAAAATAGAAAAATTTATATGATTAGAAAACTAAGAAGATGTGTAAGATTATGGTGGTGATTTTAGGGATGTATACTTCACCACTGGAAAACATGATGAAGAAAAAGATGAGGAATCATTTTAGAATATGAGAAAATGTCCAAAGGAATAAAATAGAGGGAAACTAGTGTTAGCATGAATGTTGATGATACTACTTTGGGGGAGTATCATAAGCATTGGAGAGTATTGACATGTTTCATTCATGACTATGTTTGTCATTGATATCAACATAGAACTAAGTTTGTGATGACTGGCAGAGTAATAAAGAGAGATTTTAGTTGTATGAACAAGGTGTTTCTTGTTTACTGATGCATAGTCATGCAAACATTCAACATAGTCTCCTGATGACTTGGTTCAATGGGAAACATGTAAGTCAAAGATGTACATAAGTTGTACCTAATTTATAAAGAGTGGTATAGAAATAAAGCATTAAGAAAGAAGTTCTTGATGTTTTTTTGCTATCTTACTTCTAAGATCTAATGAATACATGTGTAGTCAGTTGGTAATAGGGGATAGTTGGTTGATGACATTAGCAAGTGCACAAGCCCTAGTATCACACATGTGAATTTTTGTATAGGCTATCAATTAATAGTGCTATTGCAATTGTAATTAATTAATTATCTTATTATAATCAATTGGGAAAGCCTCAAGGTTGACTCAAGGAATTATTTTGAAGATATGGTATAAAGGAAAGATGTTTTCCTTGTTTGTAAATTGTATCAAGCATTGTATGAACTGTGAAGTGTGAAAAGGAGTAGCATGTTTACTAAATGTGAGCAAGAAATCCAAGGGATTATTGGATGTGAGTTTTGTCATTTGGTTATAAGATCAGAAGGAGTTGAGGTTTGGTTGACAAGGTAGAGGAAGGAAGTACTATTTATTTCTATTATTCTATAAGGATTAATATAGAGAACAGTTGGAAAATCGGTTCATTGATCTTAACCTTGAAGTTGTTTGGGCCATGGGTCCAAGTATCTTCCACAATGCCTAACAGGGTTGGCATAACTCCTAATAGGGTTGGAATCTCCTAACAAGGATTCAAAGTCTCCTAATAGGGATTGATATGCATTGAATGTTGTTATAGACTCCTAACAAGGTCCATCCTCTAACAAGGAATATTTATATTAGTACATCATCTTGTGGGTACCATCTCCACTAGGGTTTTCACTCTAATTAATGGTTTTCCTAGTTAACATATTAGGTGTTATTGTGTATGAGTATCTTTTTGTGGTTTTTGATTATATTACACATATGCTTAAGTTTATTTAAAGTTGATAATTGTGACAATACTTGGATAACTAATTCACCCCCCTCCATAATTATATTGGTGGACTATATATTCTGACAATTGGTATCAAAGCTTCAGCTCCTTTAATGATAAGCTTAACAACCTTGGGAGGTTGATGGAAAATATTTTTAGAGATGATACTCCTAGATTTGATGGGACAAACTATGATAGTTGGAAGGAGAAGATGAAGAATCATCTATTGTGCATAGGTCCAAGTTATTGGATTGCTTGGTCAAACAATGGTATCAAAAACTCAAAGCAATGAACTACTTAATTTAGGATTGGACACACTAAATAATTCCTAATGCACTATTTAGTATCATTTAATTTAGTAACTAGGGATGTAAACTTGGAATGGAATCTGCAAAGTAAGTACTTCATACTTCCTTTTTCTAAGCCTATTTGAGGAATTTAAATGCTTATGCTTCATGAAAACTAAACTAAAACTGATAAGCAATTGTATTCTAATTAAAGTAGGAAATTATAGCTATAAACTACTCCAACTAACTATATTGTAGTAATAGGCTACTAATTCTAGTATCAATGGTTGTAGGAAAAACAAAGTTCTAAAACATCTAAAATGAATAGGAAATGAACTCTATATTTTCAAAGTGATTCACTCATCAAGTGGTCCCCTCCTACATTAATGAATAGAAAATAAAATCAAGATAAAAGTTGAAAACTTGAGCTAATCATTCTATTAATCCATAAAAACAATTACACTTGATTGAAAATAATATGCAAGAGTTTTGTATTAAAACTAGTTTGTTTGACTAACTCCCAAAGAGTCACAATAGTCAATTATTTAAAAGGAAAACTACCACTAACTCCTAAACCTACAATCACTTCATAATGAGGATCAGTTACAACTCATAAAGTTTCATAACAAAAACATTATTGAGCATGAACAATCCCAAAATATAGTGCACACTAAATCTACACATTGCATGCAATAGAAGGCATTGACTTGCTTGTGAAGATTCTATAATCATATTTAGCTTTGACAACTCTTGTGCTAGTATGTTGATCTTTGAATATCCATGTTCAACTCCTACAAAATAATTAATGAACACACATCCAACCATATACATATACATATTTCCACATTATCAATATTAGGAAAGGGTGTTAGTCTTAATTATCACTCTTGCAAACCTATGGCTACAGGAGGTAACTACCCAAAACATAACTTTAGGAGAGAAAGCATCCATTAACATGTATAGCTATTATATTTACCATTCTTGTCCATGTAATTAGGAAAATATTATGTCTTTAGAGATATCCACATTCCATCTTATGTTCACACACATATATATTCATATACACAAAAAACATAAGTTCTAAGCTTAAAACCATAAATGTATGTCTATGTGCAATCAAATATCTTAGAAAGAGGATAAAAAGTGGTGAGAAAGATGGTTAATTTAGGAGCCCATCATTCCCCCAACTAAACTATTGCTGGTCCCCAACAATCATAAAGTTTTGAACTTTGACATAGACCCTTAGATCATTAGTTTTTTTTTGCCCTAGCTCATCATGACTATAATCAAAGTAACCATGAGGCTTCTTGAGTCTTTCCCAATGCTAGACTTCAGAGACCATGTCATAATCTACTACATTATTATTCATTGCTAGTAATGGATGAAGGAAAAGTGGAGGCTGAAATCTTAATGGAACCCAATGGTTAAGGAGTGTCCTACCGAACATAATATACCATGGAACTATTCTTGTGGCAAGAGTTATATTCTAAGGTGAGTGTGGTTTCATTCTCTTTAAATCATGTGACATCCTTATCCATCTCTTCCTAGAGGCATTAATTTATATAGAAAAATCCCAAGAAGAATGTTGGTCCCAGTCCACAAAGGCTTCTTCTCTCATTGGATAGATCTTATTGGCTCCACTAGTGTTTCCTGTGATAGAGATCCAGTCAAAATATATTCTTCTGGAGTGTTGTACCTTAGGCCTCATCATTAAAGTAACTAACATTTCTTTCTCCTTGTATGGCATTGCCTAGTTTTTACAACTCATATCATTCTACATTCATGACATAATTGCTTTGAGTTGTACATCCCCTATGTACGGGAGTGAATTCCACTCTATGTCATTAGGAACTGCTAGGTTATGCATGTATAATTTACACAACAGATTCTTTAGAGTCATTGGGGTAGAATGAAAGGTATAATAAGATACATGGGGAGTTGATATGGATGGATTGAGGTCTTATAAAATCCTTGTTAATTTGAAATTAACAAGTTTCTCTTGAAGGAATATTGCATACACTAGTGAGGATGATCTGCATTCTATCAGCTGTGGAATTAACCTAGTAATCTAATCAATTCTTTGTTTCAATACCTCAATCTCATATGATTTTTTCTCCAATTGAAAATTCTACTCATTAATTACTCATTTCAAATTTTCTTTTTCTAACTTCCATTGTGTCTTTTCCCATAACAATTGTTGGTACAAACTTATTCCTACTGCAAGAGGTGTAGAAAAATCTAGTGGGGGTAAAGGTCCCTGATTGAGTACATCCACCCATCCAAAATGAAAGTGAGGGATTTTAACTATTTATTTAGGTGCAAAGGACTTACCCTTCCACACAAAAATTGTCCTGATCGAATTTGTTTCTTCACTAACATTAGCGGCCACCTTAGCTAGTGTTTCTAACTTTTCTTGACTACCTTGCTAGGGTACTTCTTCAATGATTTCAGTCCCAAAGTCAGGCATTTCCTTTGAGTTAATACTAACATATGACTAGGTGGAATTATCTACATATTCCTTTGTATCTTTAGAGTCCTCAAAGTTTTGATCACTATCTATCAGTATATAGTTAACCCCAAGGCTAACTTCTATTTCTAGACTCTGCTCTCACATTACTATTTCATTGGTTGTAAATTTACTATTCAATTCCTTAGAAGAGGAATTATTCAAAGGTTAATTTCCTATAGATTCAAAAGAATCAATGTTAACAATAGGAATAGAAAATTTAGAATCTTTCTCAAAAAGTCTTTTACTTCACCTCATAGGGAATGTTGATGAGTTTAAAGGACTCTTCCATTTCTTTTTCTTCTTAATGAACCCCTCCTTTGCCATTGCTTAAGGAGGTTTTTTAGCATTTTATTTCTTAGGGTTCTCATGATTCTCTTTAGGAGGATTCTCAGAATGTTCTTCAAGAGGATTTTTAGAATGTTCCTCCCTAGGGAAGGTAGGGTTTCTTCCATATTATCAACATTGTCACCAGGCTAAGGTTCTAATGTTTTCTCTTCTGGTTTTGTTATTTTACCCTTACCCTTCCTAGATGTAGATGTCAAACTTATGAGTGGTGAAGATTCCAAAATATTGAGAACTTTTGTATTTTTATTTTTCTTCCTCTAAGAGGTAGAGGCTCCAGAATTGAAAATTATTTTTCTAGGTGACCTAGATGTTTGTTCTTTCCTATCAACATCATGACTTCTAGGGCCAACTATTCTAGGTTCAACCTCATTCATCTACAAAAATTATTCCCATGTCCCAACTCTATGTCTACTCAATTCCCTTTTCACCATTAATTTTATTAGGTAATGGCTTGAAATAGATTGGTTTCTTCCTAATTGGACTAATACAGACTACTTTTTCACAATATTAAATAAGAAGCTAGGAAGATTTACCAATCAGTCATGATGGCAGAGATGAATGAGAATTTTGAAGTGCAAAGAATTTAGGTATTTGTAGTGTCCCTCGTAGGTGAAGTACTAAATAATAAATGCAGCTAGCTGAATGAACTCTTGGGGCAAAGATAATTGCCCAATTTCTTGCTTCTTGTCGATATCCAACTAAGGATCACCATGCAAAGTGAACTATGCCCTTGTTGATCATAGTTCCAAACCCTTCACCCATGGTTCACCTTCTTGAGGCAACCCTACCACCTCAAAATTTGCATCTTTTTTGAATTCAACTTTCAAACCTTTAACTTCTACAACCCCATCTTTCAAAGTAGATATAAATTATAGAGCACCTTCTTTGTTAAACCCCTTAAGGCTTAAACAATAATCCAGCCAGCCTCTCCTTCTAAACATTTCATAGGTGGACATGTCATTTAAAAAAACTATGTGGTCCATTGGTTCATGCCTTTGGAGGTCACCTCCCATTGCTTTTCTGAGACAAATTTCTAACTCCCAGAACACAATTCTCACAGATTTTAGTGATGGCAAGTCATAGGCCTCAATGAATTTCAAAAAAAAAATCTATAGAAGAAGATGGCATACAAATTGCAACTTGATCATAAAATTAAAGATTTTTTTTACAAAATCTAATGATATGAGTTTTACATAGCATCTCAAAAAAATTTGCATGTACCAAGGCTGCCACCCTAAACACATTGTAGCACATCATGAAAAATTGAGATAATTTTTTAATATCGTTAATTCATTTTGATTGTGATAAAGCAATCACAAAAGGACAAATCATTATGTGATGTCATATATAGATTTTGAAAAATAGATAGTTTCTTCACTCCAACTAAGTAATGGCATGGTTCCCACCAAGCTAGGTTAAGCAAGAGTGAAAAATTAAAATGACACAAAATCCTAAAAATTAATGAATAAAAATAATATATGTATGAGTATATGTGACACTAACTTGAAGGTGATACAACAAGAGTTGTCCAAAAATTGCATCTACATATGTGAAGTGATGGGATGAGGTGGATGGGTGGAAAAGAGAGAAGGTGAGATGAAAAATTATTACGATGAAAGTATTCCACAAAATGTGAAATTTTTATTATGGTGGTCTTGAATATAATCAAGAATTGATAGAATCATGGGTGGAATACCTAGAATCCTTGATTATAGGATGTTTTATTGCATCTATGTTCCGAAACTACTTGAGGAACTCATGACGGCTTATAGGTTTGTTGTAAAGTTTCAGATGATGCCCACTGACGAGGAGATTGAACTGAATAGGATCTATTGTTGAAAGTTGTATAGCTCCATTATCAAATACTAATATGATCTCATAAGGCCCAAGCTATCTGGTCTAAAATTTCCCTAGTGTGTTGGTATTATGAATCCCATAATAGTGCCCAATCTCTAACAAAAAATTTATTATCATGGATGAACTTATCATGCCACTTTTTTCATTTCTATTGTATTAACTTTATATTGTGTAAAGAAATCTTCATGTATTCATCCAATCCATTTAATTGCAATAATTTATCTTGCTATGCTCTAGTGATATCTATATCTAGATCTAAAGTAGTATGGAGTATTTTATGTTGGAACTCAATTGACATAGAGGAAGATTTCCCATATACCAACTCAAAAGGAGTAAACCCTATGGTGGTTTTCCATGTGGTACGGTAAGCCCATATGGCTTTAGGAAGATGAGTAGCCCAATTCTTTTTATGCATAGCTACTATTTTATAAGAATAGATTCAATCTCCTAGTTTGTAATTTTAGCCTAGTGATTAGGGTGATAAGGTGAAGACTTTCTATGACGCGCCATGTACTCCTACATCAACTCTATGATGAGGTCAGATGTGAATTGTCTCTTGGTCTATGACAATCTCCCTTGGTACTCCAAATCTGGTGAATATGCATTCATAAAGGAACTCAACAACCTTGTGATATCTGGCATGTCTCATAGCTTTGTCTTCAACTCATTTTGTTGCATAGTCAGTACATACTAAGATGTAATACTTCCATGAGAAGAGGGCTCAATAGGTCCAATGAAGTCAATACCTCACTTTTCAAAGGGTGTGATAACAACTTGCAGCTATAGAGACATTTCATCAATCTTTGTGGGATGTCCCATACATTGACACCTAACATACTATCAAGTATGCTTTGTTGCATCCTTATGAAAAGTGGGCCAACAATACCCAATTGTCAAAATTGTATATGTTGTCCTCTTTGCGACAAAGTATCCTTCACATGGCATGCTCAAATGATGCCATAAGTTTCATCTCCTTGAATACATCTCCTTGTAACCTAGTATGGTCCTATATAAAACATAAATCTTGAGATCCAAAAGAATTTAAAACTCTTCTCAACTAACAGATGATGTTTTTTAAGAGAAAAGTGAGGTGGTGTTCTTCCTATAGCAAGATAGTTTTCCAAATCTGCATACGATGGGTTAAAAAATCAATAGAGAACAAGTGCTCATCAGGAAAATTGTCATCAATTGCTACAGGATCATCTAGCACTTGAAATCATGATAAGAAATTGGCCACTACATTAGCCTTTCTTGGTTTGTCTATGATTGTTACACCAAACTCTTGCACGAGGAGTAACTAGCGTGCTAGCCTACCACTGATGGAAACTTTATTCATTAAGTATTCGATAGCTGAGTGGTCAGTATATAAAAATACTTCATAGCTTGTAATGTAGTTCCTAAATTTTTTAAGTGCGTAAATAATTGCTAACAATTCTTTTTAGTAATAGTATAATTTAATTATGCTCCTTATAAATCTTTACTAATATAGTAAATTGCATGTTCATTAATACCTTCCTTTTTTCCTATAACTACTCCAATAGCATAATCAGATCCATTTGTGTGGATATGGAATGGAAGCTTCCAATCAAGTCTTTTGAGAATGGCTGTTGTTGTCAAGTCATCCTTCAACAACTGAAATGATGCTTCACATTTTTTTGTCCATGCAAATTCAGCTTCTTTCTTCAACAAGTTATACAATGGTGCTACAACTTGGCTAAAATATTTTATGAACCTTCTATAGTAACTAGGATGGCCAAGGAAAATATTGACATCCTTCTACTTAGCTAGTGTGGGAAGTGTGTTTATAACTGTAATTTTTGCAAGATCAACCTGAATGCCAAACAATGAAAGATAATGTCCCAGGACTACTACTTCTTCCATCATCATGTAGCACTTTTCATTGTTAAGAGAGAGATTATAATCTTGACATCTCTTAAGAATATTTTCCAAGTTAGCTTATGCTTCTTCAAATGTTGATCCATGAGTTGTAAAGTCATCCATATATATTTCAGCGCAATCAATACTAATATTAGAGAAAATACATAGCACTACTCTCTGAAAAGTAGTAGGGACATAACATAATCCAAATGGCAAGATTGACTAAGAAAAGGTTCCCCAAGGACATGTAAATTTTTTTTCCTCTTGATCTTTTGGTTATATTTGTATCTAATTATATGCATTGAAACCATCTATAAATGAAAAGTATTTTTTTCCCACCAAATTATCAAGCACTTGGTCAATGAAAGGTAGTGGAAAATGATCCTTTTTAGTGGCTTTGTTAAGTTCTCTAGAGTCGACACACACTCTCCACTTTCCTCCTTTCTTTGGAAAAATGATAAGAGGAGAAACCCACTAACTGTCAGAGATAGGATAAATAAAGCCTACACTAAGAAGCTTTTGTAACTCAATTTTTACTATGTCCCTCAAAGCAAGGTTTGTTCTTCTTTGGGCTTGCCTTACTAGCTTGTATTCTGGACTTATATATATTCTGTCAGTATAGAGTTTAAGATCTAAGCCAGTCATGTCAGTGCGATCCCATGCAAAGGCTTGTTAGCTATCTTGTAAAAGGCTGAGAATACTAGACATCTGAGACTAAGTGAGGTTTTTTTTAACATTTAGTTCCCTTCCTAAAGAAATTTCAACTCTCCTTACTTTTTTTAACATCAACACTTTTTTATGAATGGAGACTTTATCTTATGAGGTAGAAAAGTTTGAAGGTAATTAGGTGTTGTAGGAGGCTAAGATGTGGTTTGCTTAGGCAGTATTATTTGAAGAGGACAATTTAGATCATCACAAGATAACTTCTCAAAATTATATTGGTTGGTAAGGATTGCTGCAAGAATTTCATCTTCTGCTTGGGATACCACGAATGGATTTCTTTCAATGACAATGGGTTTTTGCAAAAAGGTTACTTCAAAAATAGCATCTCCCAAGTCAAGTCAAGTAGCTCCATCAAGTTCACTTTAGGCTTTTGCTGGAGAATATATAGTTAAATTTTTTGTGTTTATTCCATCTAATATGGTCATCTCTCCAGAAAGGCATGCAATGGAAGCATCGGTCATGGCTAACCAAGGCCTTCCTAGAATTAATAAATAACCTCCATGAGTGGCTTTGGGTAACAAGGTTATAAAATTAGAAGGGTACTCTAAAGAATCTAGAGTAACAACAATATCTTCAACCATACCATCAGGCTTGACTATGGAATTATTAGCTAACTACAATATTGTCGATGTGTCCCATAAACCAATGATACTAAGCTTCAATAGAACTTCACTAGACATAACATTAATTGACACTCCTAAGTCAATTAAAACATTCTAAATTTGGATTCCATTAATGAAGGTGGTTACAACTAGACTTCCTAGGTCTGAATACTTAGGCATGACAACTTTATTTAACATGAGATCAAAGAGCTAGTCTAAGACATGGATAGTATTAGGTCCTTTCTTTTTCCTTTTAGGCTACTTGATATAGTCTTCTTTAATTGCTTTGGTATAGATTGGAATTTCTTAAGTGCATCCAACAAGGGAATCTGCACTGTCATTTGTTTGAGATGGTCAATCAAATCAGTGGCAGCATGATTTTCTTTTGGAGGCACATCCTAAGAAAATCTCTATGGATAAGGAGGTGTCATAGGCACTCGTGTAGTTTGAGCAATAGGTGGAACATTAATAGGCTAGCTCATGGGTATATCCTCAATATCAGTGACTTCAGTTATTATTAGCTCTTTGGGTGCAAGTAGTGTAGTTTTTGATCTAAGATGAATATCATTTATATGCAAGGAATAGGCCTACTAGTTACTATTAGGATTTTCAATTGGCTAAGCTAGAAGCTGAGTTGGGTTTTTAGGTGTGCTATTTTTTATAGGAGGTGGTGGCATAATAGCTTTCTGCTGAGGTGGAGGCATTAGTGTTGGTTGTTGATTAGGTTGATTAGGTCCCCACTGATGTTGTGGTTGCCAATTACCTTGAGGTGGCCATTGGCTCTTCTATTGTAGCTACTGGTAAGAGTTATATTGCTATTGGTATGGCTTAAATGGTGGTTGCTACTGATAGGCTTGGTTATAGTATGGCTATTTATTGGACCAATTGTGATTCCAATTTTTTCCTTGAGGAGCAAAATTCTGGGGGTTTTGGTTTGGCCAATAGCTACTACTATTATTATTACCAAAATTATTCAGTGGGTCTAAAGGCATACCTTGTCTCTAGGCCCATGGACGCCTTTGAGCAATGTAGAAAACATCTCC
Organism: Cupressus sempervirens; assembly: GCA_028749045.1. NCBI lineage: Eukaryota > Viridiplantae > Streptophyta > Pinopsida > Cupressales > Cupressaceae > Cupressus > Cupressus sempervirens. The sequence goes on along the minus strand of CM053789.1, from coordinate 643,477,274 downwards.
ATTCTCCTCATCTATAGCTTTGAACTCAGTGCGCATTGAGTTAACATCCATAGGCAACCATCTTACATTTACAATTTCTTTTCCTCTCTCTACAATGAGAACAATACTCAGTAAGCACATCATATGACTCTTCCTTTTTCCTCCTTACTTGCATACTATCTAGCTAAGTGGCAACATCATTAATGATGTCCTACTTAAAATCAGATTGTAGATTAGACAACTCCATTTTAGATACTCTAGAGCCACCGTTGGACTTAGTGGTAGGTTTCTAAGTCCCCTACCCTTCTTCAAAGTGGCCCTTGAGTAATTTTCACATATAATCCTTATGTCAACCCATGCTTTTTGTGTGATATCACCTCCTGCCATCAGGTATAAAGCCTCAATGCTCCATCATTCACACCTTTTAAGAAAAGGTGCTTCTAAGAAGCCTCACTTAGTTGGTGTTGAGGATCATGTTGTAGGTTAAACATAAATCTACAAACATAATCCTCTAGTATTTTTTCCTCCTTCTAAAACATTTTAAAAATTTCATCAAAATCTTGACCTCTATAGTACTCCTTGTACTTTGTAACAAACATCATATGCATGGCATCTAAATCTACTACAACATTAGTGCCCAACCCCATGAACCATCTCAAAGTAGCTTCTTCTAGAGTCTATGAAAATAACTTTAGATTGTGGGCATCAGTGGTATAGTCATATAACTCTATCAAAGAATATCAAATTCAAAGAGAAAGGTCTTAGGGTATTTTTTTAGGAGGCCATAAAATTTGGGGAGTGCAGTAGAAGGTATATTTTTTAGATTCTGGTTGCCATGCTATTAAGGTATAGGAAAAGGAAAGGGAGCTTGAGTAGCCATTCTAGGAAGAGGAATTTGTGGTGGTGGCTGATATACAACAAGAGCAAGTAGATTATCTTGATATTTGGGTTCAACAAATAGGTCATTCAAATGTAATGATTCTTCAGATGATGAAGAGGATATGTCTTCTTGAGCATCAAAAAATGGATTTTCAAGGTGTTCTTCTTCTTTGTTCTCACTTTGTGGTTCTTCAAGTTAAGGATTAAAAAAATCAAATGGTTCTCCTTGATAGTTATGAGGAAGAAATCTCCTGAGGTGATCTCTTCTTCTATGCATAAAAGTTCTTATTGAAGTACTAAATTAAAACTAAAACTGCAACTACTAGGATTAGATTGAATTAACATCATCCCCAACAATGGCGGCAAAAAAGCTTGGCCAAATGATGGTATCAGAAACCCAAAGCAATGGACTACTTAATTTAGGATTAGACACCCTAAATGATTCCTAATGTGCTATTTAGTCTCATTTAATTTATCGACCAGAGACATAAACTTGGAATGGCATCTTCAAACTATATGCTTCAAAATTCCTTTTTCTAAGCCTATTTGAGGAATTTAAATGCTTATATGCTTCAAGAAAACTAAACTAAAATTGATAAGTAATTGTATTAAATCAAAGAAGGAAATTACAGCTAGAAACTACTCTAACTGATTATGCTATAGGAATAGGCTACTGATTCTAGTATCAATGACTGGAGGAACAATAGAGTTCTAAAACATCTAAAATGAATAGGAAAAAAACTCTATACTAACAAAGTGATTCACTCATCAAGTGGGCCCACCTTGAATGACTGAATGGAAAATACAATCAAGATAAAATTTGCAAAGTTGAGCTCATCATTCTATTCATCCATAAAAACAATTACACTTGATTGTAAACAATATGATTAAAACCAATTTGTTCGACCAGCTCCCAAAGAGTCACAATAGTCAATTATTTAAAACAAAAACTACCACTAAATCATAAACCTATGATCACTTCATGATGAGGATTGGTTACAACTCATAAAGTTGTATAAAAAAAACATTATTGACCATGAACAATCCCAAAATATAGCACACACTAAATCTGCATGTTGCATGCAACATAAGGCATTGACTTGCTTGCGAAGATTCCACAATCACAGTTGGCTTTGACAAATCTTGCACTAGTATGTTGGTCCTTGAATATCCATGTTCAACTCCTACAAAATAATTAATGTACACACATCCAACCATATACATACACATATTTCCACATTATCAATATTAGGAAAAGGTGTTAGTCTTAATTATCACTCTTGCAAACCTATTTCTATAGGAAGTAACTACCCAAAACATAGCTTTAGGAGAGAAAGAATCCATTAACATGTATAACTACTATATTCACCATTCTTGTCTATGAAATTAGGAAAATATTATGTCTTTAGATATATCCACATTCCATCTTATGTTCACACAAATATTTAATCATATACATAGAAACCACAAGTTCTTATGCTTAAAACCATAAATGTATGTCTATGTGCAATCAAATGTCTTAGAAAGAGGATAAAAATTGGTGAGAAAGATGGTTAATTTAGGAGCTTATCATAGATCTTGACAAAGAGTTAGAAGATGATTGTGAAAGAAGAGAAGACTCATGAATGTAGTGAAGCAAAGAATATTTTTTCATGTGAAAAATGAGAGATAGAGAAGCCCTACTATCAGCTCTTCTAGAGAATGAATATAGTTAGGTAAAGGAACTTCAAACATCTCATGAAATTTGGAAAACATTAGAATCTATTTTTTAATGTAATACACATACAAAGAGAGTAAGATTGCAAAATTGGATAAGTGCATTTCAAGATGTTAAGATGATGGAAGATAAATATGAAAGAAGCAAAGCTTTATTGGTTGAATATTAGATATTTTTTGTAGGAATCAAGTCACTTTGTTCAACCAAGGAAGAAGATAAGGTTGTGTGAAGATCTTGAAAACTTTGACACTACCATTCAAGAAAGTTTCTCAGATGATTTAATTACTTATATCTTGCATTAAGAATTTTACCAAGGAAACATTTCTTGGAATGTTAGAAGAAACAAAACTAGATCTAAAGAAATCAAGAGAACTAACAAGAGTTGAGACAACTTTTATTGCCTTTAATATTTGGCCAAGCATGTCTAGAAGTACAAGCACACATGGAAATTTTGTTGGTACTAGCAAAACCAAATGTGATGAAGACATGAAGATTGAGGAATTTATAGCACTTCATGTGAGAAGATAAAAAGATGGTAAGAATATCTTCAAATGTTGGACATCTAATGAATTTGGCCATTATACATCTAAATGTCCTTAAAGAGGGAAAAAGTATAAGGGGAATTCTAAGCCTATGTGAGATGGAAATTGTTTGTATGCTAATGAAGATGAAGATTTGATGAAAGAACTCAAAGTGGAAGTGATAATTGCCTAGAATTTGTAGCCATTAAAGAAGATGATCTTGATAGGAAAATTAGAGAATAAAAGGCTCTAGTTTGCCAAGTTGAAAAGAAATCTAATTGGATAATAGAAAGTTATTGTTTACATCACATGACTGGTGACATGAAAAAGTTTGTTAAATTTAAGAACTATGGTGGAGGTATTGTTAGATTTGGTAACAATACAACCTATCATTTTACAGGGATTGGATCCATTACTTTAGATGGAAGAACTAGCACTTATGATGTTTATTTTGATGAAGAATTGAAGCATAATTTGTTGAGTGTTGGATAGTTGGTGGACAAAGGGTATCAATTGCAATTCACAAAAAAAATTTGCACTACCAAGGATAAGGATGTAAAGATTATTAGAATTAGAAATAGGCCTAGAGGTAATGTATTTCAGTTGAATCCCACTAAAATGACTTGTTTGGTTGCTAAAGTGGGTAACAATTGATTATGGGATAGGAGATTCTATCATATAAACTTTGATAACAATGTAAAGGTTATTAGCACATTTACAGTTAGAGATCTACCTAAGATAATTAAGCCTACTAATGTGGTTTGAAAAATTCTATTTTGGCTAAGTAGAAGAAGGTATCTTTTCTCAACAAGAAGTTCACTACCATAGAGAAGCTAGAGATTATTCACATAGATCTGAATGGTCCCTCTAGATCAAGAGGATTTTATGATGAAATGTATTTCATGATTTTCATTGATGATTTCACTAGAATGATGTGGGTAGCATTTCTTAAAGAGAAGTTTGAAACTTTTGAGAAGTTTAAGATATTTAAGAATAGAGTTGAGAATGAATTTGGTGTTAAGATGAAATATTTGAGATCAGATAGAGGAGGAGAACTCACCTCTAGAGAGTTTAACATATTTTGTCAAGAGAATGGAATAAAAAAGAAGTTATCTTCACTTGGGAAACCTAAATAGAATGGGATTGTAGAAAGAAGAAATAGATTAGTAGCAAAGGAAATAAGAGTGATGTTGTTTGAGAATGATGAATCCAAGACATTTTAGAGAGAAGTAGACAATACAATACTATACACTATGAACATAGTACATATCAGAAAAGGTATGAACAAGACACCTTATGAACTATGGTTTGGTCATTCACCATTAGTTAAGTATTCTAGAATATTCATAAGTAATTGTTATCTCAAGAGAGATGATGATGATGGAAAGTTTGATACAAAAATTGATGAAGGTATGTTTCTTGGCTATTCATTGAAAATAAAGGCATATAAATATTTTAATCATAGAACTAATACAATAGTTGAATGTGAAAATGTTAAGACTGATGAAAAGTTTGGAACTAAGGAAAAGACGGTAGATTATAATTTGGATGAAGGAGAAGATTATTCTAGAATTGTTAGACAAAATGCATAAGTTTTCTTTGAGGCTAATAATGATCTGCAAAATGATGTGTTAACTATTGAGCAAAGAGGAGAGTAGAGATCTAAGCCTAGAGATGAGATAAGAGTTGACATGTCAAATCCTATCCCTAACAAGAATCTAAAAAAGAATCACCCTCAAGAGTAGAAAATTGAAAGCAAAGAAAAAGGTGCAATGACAAGAATCTAAAAAAGAATCACCCTCAAGAGTAGAAAATTGAAAGCAAAGAAAAAGGTGCAATGACAAGAAACTAAGTTAATGAAGAGATATGCTTGATTTCTCAAGTTGAACTTAAGATTATAGATGAAGCATGTAAATATAATCATTAGATTCAAGAAATGAAGGAAGAATTAGATCAAATTATGAAGAATGAAACATGGGAGTTATTTCCTAGACCCAAAAATAAGAATGTACTAGAAACCAAATGGATATTCAGAAACAAGATGAATGAGCAAGGAAAACTTGTGAGGAACAATGATAGAGTTGTATGCAAGGGATATTCATAGAAAGAAGTTGTAGACTATGATGAGACATATGAAACTATAGCTAGAATGGAAGTAATAAGAATGTTCTTGGCTAATGTAATGAATAAGAAGTTCAAGGTGTATAGATGGATGTTAAATCAACCTTCCTAAATGGAGAACCTAAAGAAGAGGTATATATTGAGAAGCCTAAAGGTTTTCATTTGAAAAAAGACAAAGGCATGGTATGAAGACTAAAGAAATCTCTATATGGTCTAAAGAAAGCATCTAGAACTTGGTATACAAGGTTAGAAAACTATTTGGAAAATCTTGGATTTACTAAAGGTATGATAGATAGTAACTTGTATTTAAAAGAAATTGAGAATGGTTTTTTGATAATAGTAATATTTTTTGATGACATCATATTTGGAGGAAATGATGAAGATAGTGATAAGTTTGCTAAAGAAATAAAGAATGAGTTTCAAAAGAGCATGATAGGAGAAATGAAGTTTTTCCCAAGATTATAGATTTTATAGAACAATGATTTTCATTTCACAAGCTAAGTACTAGAAGGATTTGTTGAAAATATTTGGATTAGAATGTTGTAAGCCTATTGGTACACATATGCTAACTGATCTTTATGTAGCAAGGATGAGACACCTACAATTCAATAGAAGAAGTATAGATCCATGATTAGAGTTTTGCAATATCTGACTCACACTAGACTAGATATAGAAAATATAGTTGGGATTCTAGCTAGATTTCAAGTTGATCCTAAGGATTATCATTATGTAGTAGTAAAGAGGATATTCAAATATTTGAAAGGAACATTTGACAATAGAATTTTGTATGATATATCAATTAATTTTACTCTATGTGCATATACTCATGTAGATTGGGTAGGCAGTATGGATGATAGAAAGAGCACTAGTGGCAGAGCATTTTTTCTTGGAGGAAGATTGGTTTCTTGGATAAGAAAGAAAAAAGATTTTATTTCTTAGACTACAGCTGAGGTAGAGTATGTTGCAGCAATAAATAACTATAACCAAGTAACTAGGATGAAACAAATGTTGAAAGATATCAGAATTGAGTTTGTGGAACTTGTTATCATATACTATGATAACAAAAGTATAATAAGTATGTCTAAGAATATTGTATTGCATTCTATGACTAAGCATATATCTATTAAGTATCATGTGTTGAGAGAAAAAGAAACAGAAAAAGAAATTAGATTACATTATGTGAGTACTAAAGATTAGATTGCAGATATCTTTATGAATTCATTATCTAAAGATACATTTGAGTACTTGAGAGGGATGCTTGGGGTTATGCCCCTACCTACTTATGATTAGATTATGCAATAAGTGCATTAGTCCAGTGGTACAAAACACTATTGTTAGACTAGGCTGAATATTGATGCCTCCCTTATGGGGGAGTATCTATGATGAGTTGAGTCATTAAGGACTCTTGGTATTTGGTCTTGAATAGTGTCTTTGGACACTAGAGCTGGTTGAAGACTTTAAGCAGTAAATTTACATAATGAGGACTTTTTAATTGATGTCAATGGGGGAGAGAATATGCATGAAAAACACTTTGTAGTTGAATGGGGGATAGAATGCATAAGTATGAATGGGAAAGAAATCTCTATTAGGGAGATTTAGAAAGATTCATGTAAGGAAGATGGAGGAATATCTCTATGAGGGAGATATGTATTGTGAGTTGTTTACTATGAAAAATTGTTGTTGATCCTAAAAAAGAAGAAGAACAATGTAATGTTCTAGAGGATTTGAGACTTAATTAATGAAGAAGAATTGAGAAGATGAGAGCAACAACATTAGAAGTTGACTATTGTTTTAGTATTCTTGGAACTTAGATATTTTCATCTATGTAGCCATCAAGGCTGGAGGGGGATATTGTTAGCATGAACGCTAATGATACTACTTTGGGGGAGTATCCTAAGCATTGGAGAGTACTGACATGTTGCATTCATGATTGTTTTTTTCATTGATGTCAACATAGTAGTATGTGATGATTGGCAGAGTAACAAAGAGAAATTTTAGATGTACGAACATGTTTATTATCTACTAATGCATAATCATGGACATGTTCAACACTATGTCCTAATGACATGGTTCAATGCATAGTACATAAGTCAAAGATGTACATAAGTTATAGAGAGTAGTAAAGAAATAGAGCAAATAGAGCATAAGTCAAAGATGTACCTAATTTATAGAGAGTAGTAAAGAAATAGAGCATTAAGAAAGTAGTTTCTAATTGTTTTTTGCTATCTTACATCTAAGATGCAATGAAGAGATGTACAGTTAGTTGGTAACAAAGGGCAATTTTTTTGCGATACCAACAAGTGTGAAAATGCTAGTATTGCACGTATGAATTTTTGTATAGACTATGAGGTGACAGTGCTATTGTAATTGTATTTAATTAATTATCTTATTATAATTAATTGGGAAAGCCTCAAGGCCAACTCAAGGAATTATTTTGAAGAGATGGTATAAAGGAAAGATGTTTTCCTTGTTTGTAAATTGTATCAAGCATTCTATGAAATGCAAAGTACAAAAATGAATAGAGTGTTTATTGAATGTGAGTAAGCAATCCAATGGATTATTGGATGTGAGTTTTGTGATCTAGTTACAAGATTAGAAGGAGAAGAGATCTGGTTGACAAGATAGAGGAAGGAAGTACTTTAATTTCTATTATTTTGCAAGGAATAATATAGAGATCATTTGGATAGTGCATACAATTGTCTTAACCTTGAAGTTGTTTAGGCAGTAGTTACAACTATCTTCCACAACTCCTAATAGGGTTTGAATCTCCTAATAGGGATTCAAAGTTTCCTAACAGGAATTGATATGTAGTGAATGTTGTTATAGACTCCTAACAGGCTCCATCCTCTAACAAGGAATATTTATATTAGTACATCATCTTATGGGTACCATCCCTACCAGTCTTTTCCCTCTAATCCAAGGTTTCCCTAGTTAACATATATGGTGTTATTGTGTATGAGTATCTTTTTGTGGTTTCTAAATATATAACTCATATGGTTAAGTTTTTTAAAGTTGATAATTGTGACAATAGTTGGATAACTAATTCAACCCCCACTCTCAGTGATATTGGTGAACTATATATTTTTTAAAATAGTCTCCAAGCAATAACTCGATCAAGTTTCTAAGATTCAAATAACCCAAATTGTTTATGAAACTAAAAAGGTGCATTCAAAACCTGATGAGGTTAAGAAAATTTGTTAATGTTTTAAAAAGTAAAAATTTACATGTCCAAAACCTTATCAATTTTTCAAGAAAAAACTAGGCTTTACTCTGAATGTGATATAAATTTGACATTCAAAATAAGATTGGATCTATTCAAAATGTGTTGGAAATCCATTAAAGATCTTGTTGAGTTGTTGTTTTGCATGATTTTGAATGACAAGGATCCTTTCAAACCCCTCTCTTGAAAAGTTGATTGAGGATCATTTCCAAGGTTTTGGGTGGGTTTTTTAATTGACTTACTAAATCAATTGAAGATAAATGTGTATGTTCATGAGGAGGCCTTTGCTTGTTCAAACTAATCACACAACATGTTGCTATCTAAAATATAACCACAAAAGAGAAATATTTTTTGTATTTTTTGTTTTATGATGAATGCAATTTATTAATGCAACTATATGAATTCATATTTTAACTAAGTGCTTTAAAAGTAAATGTAAAGGTAGAGTAACAAGAGATTTAAATAAAATAATTGAAAGAGAAATTTCTAATGGACATAAGCCAAAGTAACATGTCTGTGAATTAAATTATCAAAAGGATCAAGTTGGAAACCAATGAAATTAGGAGCAACACTTCCTCAACTCCACTAATGCAATCATTGATAGGAACTCAATAATAACCAAAAGATGTTTCATGTTTCATCATATTGTGGGGCCATGGAGAGTGCACTCACACGAGACAAGATCCTATGCAAGAACAAAACTAATCCAATTGAATACAATAGGGGAATTCATTAACATAAGGCAAACACTAGCACTAAAACATTGCACAATCATAACAACACAATAAAATGATTGGCTCCATTATTATTCATGAACATGCATCTAGTAAAATAACACACACTGACAAGATTAACTACACTTAGAATGAGATCACCAATAACATATATTATTGCATCAAAATAATGACCTAGAGTACATATTATATCCATATATTTAAAAGAAATCCTCTCCTCCCTTTTTGTTTGGAGTGAAAGCTCTTGTAATGCAAACTCATGCTAGAAATAATATAAAATAAAGCTAATTACATACAAATTGACTCTTTGAAATGGTGCTAAGTAGGTCTCCACCATTGTTTATATCAATTAATGGGTGCATAAGCCTTATATGACTTAAAACAATAAAAGAAGAAGATAAGAAGATAGAAAAAATGAGATGGTCTAGGAATCTCTAGGAGTTCTAAAAATGGAATCTCAACATTCTCTAGGTGTCTCAAGGAGTTGAACTTCCATCAAAATGCATTTTGGATCCATGAAATACTCTAAAATAGAAACCAATATTTAACTATCGGTGCAATGCTTCTTCAAAATTGTCAGCGCACCTCTAAGAAAAGTACACATTGGAAAAAAACACACCTATGCACATGCACACCTTGGTGACAAGACCCAAAAATCCTAAAATTCTTCCAAGTGTCAAAACTAAATTGCCAACTTCTGGGTTTTCTTCCCCTTAATACCAAAATGATGTGTGAATGTTTCCCTTTGAACTTTTGGATGGAAGAGGTGACTCATTGAAGAGTTAATAAAGCTAGAGTTTCATAATTTTTCCTTAGTTCCATATGGAAATCATGAAGTATGACTTCTTCGACATTCTCTGGAACTTAAAAGTCATTGGTTTGAGTGTGATCTTAGCTGCTATAGAAGACAAGGAAGCCATGGTAATTTTTGTGGCCTTGGGGGATCTCTAGATGTTTTAGATATGTGCACATGTGCACCTTTAGAGACAATTCATTGACCAAATCTTCAAATTGTGCACCTACACACCTACGCATCATCAAGGAAGTGCACAAGGTGCTTAATTCACAAAAAAAGATCAAAGTTTTCATTTTTGAAAATGGCTTCTAGGTTTTAATCAAATGGGGTTTTAGATCACCCTTGTGTACTTATTTTGATCTTTTTGATGATTTAGGCCCATTTTCACACCTTATGTAGCTATGTACTTTTCTCTTCAAAACTTTATAAAATTGCACACTTGCACACCTTAGCAACTTTGGAACTTTGCGCATCTTCAAGATTTTTTAGAATTGCACACATTATAACTCACGCACCTACACACTTTCTAGAGTCAATTCCTTTACCAAATCTTCAAATTATGCACATGTGCACCTTTTGGAGTCCTCCAAATTATGCATATTACAAATTACAACACATAGCTTGTGCACCTTCAAAAAGCACACCTAGAGAAAAGTGCACCTATGCACCTTCAGGGAAGTGCACAAGGTCCTCAATTCACCCATAAATCAAAGTTCCCAATTTTTAAAATGCTGTCTAGGTTTTTCTCACACAAGGTCTAAGAGCACTCTTGTGTACTTATTCTTGACAATTTTGATGATTTATGCCCGCTTTATAGCAAAACATTGTCATATACTTGAACTGCTTCTACTTATTCTATCTAAAATCCCAAAGCACCTATTTTAAAATTGCACATGCAATGCCATGGTAATTGTTTATCCTATGGATGATGAGGATGCCATGATTCCCTACACAAAATATAAACATTAATATATTATTGTTGGGGTTAAAAAAATGATGCTAATTGACTAGACTGATAAACTCAAAATATAGAATTTTCTCTCCATAAGACACCTTGGAAGATACCACATTCTAAGGACTGAGCTTTTATGAACCAAAAAATGGGGGTCCCATTTTTGATGTCAAATGGGTTGTGTGTTGTGGAACCACAATAGATCTCTACAACATGATGTAGATAAACAAATCTTAAGACATGGATAATTTATTTTCCGTCAATTTTAGTTAAGAATAGACTAAAATAGGTAGTCATTATTCCCCTAATATGTAACCAATAGGTAAACATGAATACTAACAAATTTAAAATACTCTCTCTCTCTCTCTCTCTCTCTCTCTCTAACACACACACACACACACACACACACACTCACTCACTCACTAAGTAAATAAATCCTAATATCTCTCTCTTACTAACATCTAACCTCTCACATTCTCTTACAAACTCCTAACCTCTCTCTCTCTCTCTCTCCAACTTGTTACTCTTAACCATTGGCTCTCTATAATAACCCTTTCTCTCCCTCTCCCTCACACACACATGAACACACACACACACACACACTCCTAGGATCTCTCTCTTATTAACTCATAACCTCTATTACTCTCTCACTAACTCCTTACCTCTCTCTCTCTCTCTAACTTGACACAATTAAATTTTAGATCTATCAGATTTCCACAATCCATTATTATTATTAATCCTTTTGATTTTTAATATGTAAACAATTTTTATCATCAACATTTTGGATCACACTAAGTGATCCATCATTAGGATGTTCATACAAATGAAGAGAGGAGAAAAGTATCTCTCTCTAAGTTGACACATTTCACATTTGTATGTCTCTAAGTAACCCCTATTAGCATGAATGTTGATGATATTTCATTAGGGGAGTATCCTAAGCATTGGATAGTATTAACATGTTTCATTATTGATTGTGTTTGTCATTGATGTCAACATAGTAGTAAGTCCATAAAGACTAGCAGAGTAGCAGAGAGAGATCTTTGTTGTACAAACAAGGTTTTTCTTGTCTAGTGGTGTGCAGTCATGGACATGTTTAGTACACTATCCTAATGATGATGTTTAATGTAGAGAACATAAATCAAAGATGTATAGAAGTTGTACTTGATTTACTAAAATAAATACAAAGACATAGTGCTTGGAAAGTAGTTTTTGATGTTTGTAAGATATCTTTCATCTAAGATGTAATAAAAGGATGTAAATTTAGTCAATGATAGAGGATAGTAGAATGATGATGTCAGTGGATGCACAAGCCCTAATATTGCACATTTAAATTTTTGTGTGTAACTCGCCAAGATCACGTACATGCAAATAGCTTGTCGAAGAGAAACCGAAGGAGCAAGAGCTTGAAGCAAAACAATGCAAGAGAAAATATTTCACAATAGGAAAATGAAATTGATATGTGAATGAATGATTTCATAATGAGATAGAGTCTACTTATAAAGGCCTCAAGGAAGCTTGTAGAACAAGCTGGAAGGTGGTAGAAAATAAGGTTGACAAATAAGCACACTTCCACAAAAAAGTGGAACATGCTAGAAGGGAACAAACTCCCATGTTGTCAACAACTCATCACTACAACTATTAACTACATGTATTTACCTAAGTAGGCTTAATTAATAGAATAAATAATTAATGATTAATTAATTATTTAATCTAACACCCCCCTTAAGTGCAACTTAAGGGAATGCCTTAAGCTCACAAAACTAAGAGAAAATGCAGAATGGGTCTCAGCAACAAGGCCATGTTAGGTACCCATGTACAATGCAAATAAATGCAACCTCCAAAAATGAAGAAAGAGGGAAAACCACATGGAAAAAACCCTCCTCCAAAAAGAGGTAAGTACAAACATGCTAAAAAATAAAGGAAGGAAGGAAGGCCTCAACAAGACCCTCCAAGGACAACTTCCAATGGAAATGTTTCAAGAAACTCTCTCAAAACCATAAGTACAACCAACCCCCACATGAAAATAGACACCAAAGCCCCCCCCATAATGATGGAGCTCCTATAGAAATGATCAAACCAATGAAACTGCAATGCAGAAGGAATGTAGGTACATAACAAGGGAACCCCTGAATGAGAGGGGAAACTGGAAGGCCTAGCTAATGCCCAAAGGAAAAAGTATGAGGATCTAGAAATGGAATCCCCAAGGTAGGTGCGATGACACTGTCATAAATATCCACTATAGTATCTATAACAAGTGTACTTGGAGTCTCAATGAATGAAGTTGGAGGATCAGGTAGAGTGGAAGAAGAATCCTATAGAGGAGAAAAGCCCACAAATAGATTTTGTGTGGTAGTTAAAATAGGAATCTCAAGAACAATACAAAGGTTCAAGTATCCAGACTACATCACATGATCCTCCTACGAAAGAGAAGAGGCATGCTCTAAAAATGGAGATGGTGGGAAAAAGTATGAGAAGGTATAGAGATGGGTGGAAGAATTTTCTGACCCTATAGCAATAAGACCTCCTATGGCACAATCTCGCATGAAAATTGAATTAGTAGTGAACTCAACTATCTTCCCTAATCTGCTGCATGTAATTTGAGAAATCGAGAGAAGGTTGGCAAATAAAGATGGAACATACAATACATCATTGAATATACCATCTTGGATGTGAACTAAACCTTTCCCATAGACTGGTAGGGTAGTTTTATTCCCCATGAGAATATGAAGAATAGGAGAAGCCTCAAGAGTAGAGAAGACACCTTGAGAAGATGTCATATGGTGAGAAGCACTTGAATCCAGTATCTAAGGAACCTATGAAGGAGATGTAATGGAAGCCTGTAATGCATGACCCTTTCCAAGATCTAATGTAGATGGTGAAGATGTGGAAGAAGACTGAAAGGAAGACCCCTATGAGGTAGAAGAGGATGGATAATAAATAGTGTTCTTCTAAAGAAGAGCTTGCAAATTTGCAATTTTTTTCTCATAGCCATCAAATCTCTTCTAAAAACAATGTGCCTCATCATGAGATCCTTTCTGATAATAGGAACAAGTAGGAGTCTTAGTCTTCTTTTTCTCCTTCCTTTTAGAAGATGATGAACTAGTAAAAGAGGGATCTAATATCTGCTTCAACTTCTGTTCCTGTGTATCCTTGATAAGCAATGCCTACGACTGTGAACCTGAAAGTGAATCCATTTGATTGATCTTGGATTGTTCACAAGTTAATTGGTCACAAAATATCTCAAATGAAGGCATCTTGTATCTATCACCCAAGGCATCCATAATGAAGTAGAAAGTAGAAGAGAAGATCTAATACTATCCCCTCAACTTTGAGAGTATCAAAAAGATACACTCATCATCTATCTTGGTTTTCCCACATCCCTACAAAAATGTACCCAAAGATTTCAATTTCATCAAGAAGTCCTCAATGGTGGAAAAGCTGTAAAGTGTCAAAGATGTCAACTCTACATCAAGTTGAAGTGCCTGGAACTCATTCACTATGCCAAACAAAGTCTAAAATTTGAGCCAATAAGCCCATGGAGTGGTCAATCCATCCAAGTGAAATAGTAGACTATCTAAAATATTTAGTGCAATCAATCCCATGGTCTCATCTATTTTATTCCTATATTGTAGAACCTCAAAAGGGCATGTAAGAATAGGTTGATTCTCATCCAGACATGACCATAAGACTCTTGACATGAGAAGCCTAGTCATTTGTGCCTTCTAGGTGTGATAGTTGAGTGGTGTGAGATGGGTCATAGATGGATCAACCATTAAGAGAGAAGAAGAGAGAAGTAGAAGGGTCTTATTCTGAATTAAATTACAAAAATTAAAATACTCCCCACAACAAATAATTTGGCACTCTTTACTTAGTGTGATTAACATAGCTAATTTAGGGCATATTTCTAAAAGTAGTATTTCTATCTATAAAACTTATAATCTAATTGTAGATCTAGAAAGTAGACAAAAAGATATACACTTTCAAAAAAAATAGAACCTGAATATGTGTCCAAATGAGCTTGTACTAAGCATTGAAGTGGAAAAAATTGAAAATTGTGAGTTCCAATAAAATTTAGGAATAGAGATCTCAAACTACCTACACCAATGTGTAGATCATGAAATATTGTCAAACTACCTACCCCAACACAAAAAAAAAATTCTCACAAAAACAAGTTTGTATGAGGGAGATATCACTGTTTGAAAATCACCTTTGTAAATATTTTTTCTAAATCATCACTGTCACACCTCCAAAAAATAAAGAAAAAAGCCCCAAAAATATTAGATCTATTATGTCAAACCCTCTTTCTCTTTTTTCTTCAAATACTGAAAAAATGCTCTTCCTCCTAATTGAATAAAAAATACAAACAAACTAGGGTTTGTGTCTTCGAATCACGGCTTAAAAAATAAATTGAACAAGAAGTAGTAGGGAGACTTTGATACCATGTAGGAATTGATAAAATTCAACTCCACAACCTACCAAGATCACCTACATGCAAATAGATTGTCGAAGAGAAATCGAAGAAGCAAGAGCTTGAAGCAAAACAATGCAAGAGAAAATACTTCACAATAGGAAAATGAAATTGCTATGTGAATGAATTATTTTACAATGAGAGAGAGACTACTTATAAAAGCCTCAAGGAAGCTTGTAGAACAAGCTGGAAGGTGGTAGAAGATAAGGTTGACAACTAAGCACACTTCCACAAAAAGGTGGAACATGCTAGAAGGGAACAAACTCTCGTGTTGTCAACGACTCATCACTACAACTATTAACTGCATACATTTACCTAAGTAAGCTTATGTAATAGAATAAATAATAATTAATTAATTAATTATTTACTCTAACATTTTATATACTATGTGCTGCCAGTGTTATTGTAATTATAATTAATTAATTATCTTATTATAATTAATTGGGAAAGCCTCAAGGGTGACTCAAGGAATTATTTTGAAGATATGATATAAAAGAAAGATGTTTTCCTTGTCTGTAAAGTATGGTGATCATTGTATGAAGTGAAAAGTGTGTAAAGGAGTAGAGTGTTTATTGAATTCAAGTAAGTGATTCAAGGGTTATTGGATGTGAGTTTTGTGATTTGGTTACAAGATCAGAAGGAATATAGGTCCTGTTTATAGGATAGAGGAAGGAAGTATAATTCATTTCTATTATTTTGAAAGGAATAATACAAAGATCATTTTGACAGTGGGTTCATTGATCTTTCCTTTGAAGCTTTTTGGGGAGTGAGTCCAACTATCCTCCACATCTCCTAACAAGGTTGGAATCTCCTAACAAGAACTGATATATATTGAATGTTGTTATAGAATCCTAATAGGTGCATCCTCTAACAAGAACTATTTATATTAATACATCATCTTGTGGGTACCATCCCCATTAGGGATTTCCCTCTAATTAAGGGTTTCCTTATGTTAGATTGTGGTGACTGATCAAGAAAGTACTGTACTATCATGCCCAAACTATGAGGCAAAAACACAATTTTTTTTTAAAATAATAATTAAAATGCTCTAAGTTCAATATGGTTATGATCATAGTTTAAGTAAAGGTTCTCTACTTTATGTCTTAAGTTTATAACCTTGTGGAGGAATACATAGATGAGATTTGAGCTTATGTTCTTAAAATGATATTGACATACATATACATAAAACATTAAATGACAAACATCAAATGTATAGAAATAACATCACACAACATGAAACAATATAATATGTTCTAAGCATCAAATAATGTCTTGACATCTCAAGTCATGAGTATCAAAATGATAAGGTAACAACTAAGGCTATGAAGGGTCAGGGCGAGGCCTCACATCCTCCCCCACTAGGCATGAACTTCCTCCTGGAGTTTATCAAAAGATAAGGGTATAGAGATCGCATCTATGGAACATCCTCCCATGAAGTCATGACCTCATCGTAACAATCCCACTAGACCCTAACTTGGTCTAGCTCTCAACCTCAAGGAGTTAGGGTCTGTCAGGCAATAATATGGATAATCTCTAGTGCTAACTGGCTAACCAACTCCACCTATAGCCTAATGCTTAGTCTAGCAGTGGTCAACTACTGTAAAAACTCTATGAGACCTGCCCATGTCTCCAACTGTCAGCTCTGAAAAAGCTCCTCTCTGACCACTGGATGACTGTCCCTGTGAACACTCTCTAGCTATGTGACCCATGCCACCACAAGGATAGCATGGTCCTCGGGTATAAGATCATGCATCCTATGATCCAGACTATTGTGGGCCTCCTGGCCTGCTAGACCCACTGTATCCACCCCTAGGAGACTGATGAGTCTATACTGATTGTGACTATGGGTTATGTACTTTCTGATCTAGTTGTAACTGCCACTGCTTGGGCTTAGAGCCCTGGTAACCCTATGAGAGTTTCTGCTACTGCTGCTGAGACTATTGGCCCTTAGAGGACCCTGTGTATAGTTCTAATTCCCTTTCTAAGGGGGTCTGTTCCGAGTAGAGTTTCAGTTTCGAGACCGATCTTGTGATTCCTATCTACCTCAAGTATCCTCTGCCACTAGTGCTATCTCCACTACCTATCTGAAGGTGGTAGGGAAGGCCATCTAAACTGGACCCTGAAGTGAAAAATTCAAACCCATGATAAAATGATGTACCCATAGTTTCTCGTCCTTCATGTATTCCACATAAGGAAGGAGCTCAAGAAACTTTCTCTCATACTAAGCCACTATAAGACCTCTCTGATAAAGAGAATGGAACTCCTCTATCTATTTCTGTCGAAAATGCTCTGACAAGTACCTCTTTCAGAATCTTTCTAGGAAAGACTCCCATGTGAGGGTGTCCATCCTCACTCCACCTATGATCTCCTCCTGATGCCACCAATTGGAGGCATCCCCTCTCAATTAATGAACTGCTAGGCATGCCTTTAGATTACTCCTATAGGGTCATAATCCAAAGCACCATTGTAGGCTTTGCAACCATGTCTCTGCTACTATCCCCTTAGTGGAACCCATAAATAATGGTGGCCCAAGTCGAATCAATTCCCTGATGTCATCTCCTATATATCTAGGAGGTCTGTCAAGTGGAGGTCTTCTCTGGTGTATTGACTCACCTTCATACTCATCCTGCCCCTCCAACTATCTCAGTGCAGGACTCCTAGTCCTCTCTCTACCTCTGGGCCAACCTCCTTCAGACCCCTCTGCTTCCACTACTAGAATCTATTGAACTGGCTAAACTATAGGTACTACTCTCTGCTAAACTACACTGATCAAAGTCTAAAGTGCATCTATAATCTCCTGGTTTGGGTTCGGTGGTGGTGGAGGTGGAGGTTGTGGAGGTGGAGGTGGTGGTGGTTGAGGTGGTCCATCCCCTTCTCCCGCTCTACCACCTCTTGCCCTACGACCTCTGCCTCATTAGTTGCTTCGAGTAACAGGAAGCATCTTACACAATTTAATGTTTAGTTTAAGTTTCAGAAGCATAAAGGTTTAAGGTTCCTAGTGTTGAAACACGGGCTCTAATACCAAAATGTCATGCCCAAACTATGATGTAAAAACACACAATTTTTTTTTTAAATAATAATTAAAATTCTCTAAGTTTGATATGGTTATGATCACAGTTTAAGTAAAGGTTCTCTACTTTAAATCTTAAGTTTATAACCTTGTGGAGGAATACATAGATGAGATTTGAGCTTACATTCTTAAAATGATATTGACATACATATACATAAAACATTAAATGACAAACATCAAATGTCTAGAAATAACATCACACAACATGAAATAATATAATATGTTCTAAGCATCAGATAAGTCTCAATATCTCAAGTCGTGAGTACCAAAATGATAAGGTAACAACTAAGGCTACGAAGGGTCGGAGCGAGGCCTCACATGTACATACTCCATAATTAGTGGGGTCTGAAAAAAAATATTTGGTACTATTCTTAGATTTTTCATTTGAAGATTCACCACTAAAGTTATGGCTAATTTATGCTTGACATGTTATAACCCTAAAGTGGTTCAATACTTGTATAAAAGGGTTTAGGGTTGGGTATTTTCATTATAGTGTGATGCAAAATTGGTTCTTGTGGTGGCATTGAGTTATAAGGGATTATGGATTGTAATCAAGTTGTAATTACTAGATTGTAATAAGATTGGACTTGTTATTTGGTGGATGTAGCCCAGGGATTGGGTGAACCACGTTAAATCTTGGTGTCTTGTTTTCATTTTTGTATGATCTATTATTTTATGTTATTGGTTATATTTGCATGTAGTTTTTATTTCTGTCTATGGTTTTATCCTAACAAGTTGTATCAGAGCCAAAGTTGGTTTTCAGTTATCCTCTACAGGAAAGTCTCATGGTTGAGTGGGAGAGATGGTAGATGAGGGAAAGATGAGGGTTGATAGGTTTAGTGGGTAGAACTTCCAGTTATGGAAGATGCAAATGGAAGACTATCTTTATTAGAAGGATTTATGGAAGTCGTTGGAAGGCAAAGCCAAGAACCAGGGATCTATGTTAGATGTTGAATGAGATCTTTTGGACAAAAAGGCACTTCAAAGCATTCGGTTATGCTTGGCACCATCTTTGGCATTTAATATTACAAAAGAAAAGATGAAAAAAGAGTTGATGAAAACCCTAGCGACATTGTATGAAAAGCCCTCTGCTTCAAACAAAGTATTTCTCATGAAGCATTTATTTAATATGAAAATGGCAAAAGGTGGATCTATTGGAGATCATTTAAATGAGTTTAATACTATTACTAGTTAGTTACCTTCTGTGGGTATCAATTTTGATGAAGAAATTATGGCTCTCTTGATTTTGTGTCCTTTGCCTAAAAGTTGGAATGGCTTGGTAATGGCAGTGAGCAATTATGTTCCTGGATCTAGTACCCTAAAATGTGAAGATGTGATCAGTGTTATTTTGAGTGAGAAAACTCGTAGGAAATCCTTAGGTGGATCTATATTAGGAAGTGCTTTGAATGCACAAAACAAGGGCATAACAACTGAGAGAGGAAGTAAATCTAGAAATTATGGGAAATCAAGAGGAAAGTCAAAGGGGAAGAGGTCTCAATCAAGAGGACCAAACGATTGCTGGTATTGTGGGAAACCAGGGCACAATAAGAAAGATTACTGGAATCAAAAAAAAATGAAGGAGATAAATCAAATGGAGACAAGGAGGAAAATGTGGTAAGTAACAAATCCAAAGAGGATGCTTTGCTTCTGTCTTTAGAAAGTGTTGATGATTCATGGGTTTTAGATTCTGGTGCTTCATTTCATGCTATACCTCATAGAGGTTATTTCATTGATTATGTCCAAGGGGATTTTGGGATTGTTTATTTGGGGGATAATGAACCCTGTCAAATTGTTGGAAAGGAAAAAATTAAGATTATGTTGCAGAATGGGAATCATTGGCTACTACAAGAGGTAAGACATGTTCCAAGGCTAAGTAGGAATTTAATTTTAGTAGGGCAACTCGGTGATGAGGGTTGTGTAGTTACTTTTAATGATAAAAATTAGAAGGTTTCAAAAGGTTCCCTTGTAGTAGCAAAAGGTGTGAAAGTAGGAACCTTACATCTTTGTATAGGTCATATTGTTCCTTCTACTTTGATTGTTTTAGATAAAAATGAATGTTTAGGAAAAATTGCCACAGTTGAGCAGGGAGAACAAATAGCTGCTATAGATTCTGATACAACATTGTGCACAACATACTTGGGCGCATGAGTGAGAAAGGTATGAAAGTACTTTATTCAAAGAAAGTTTTACCAGGTCTGAAATGTGTTAATATGGATTTCTGTGAAAATTGTGTGTATGGAAAACAAAAGAGAGTGAGTTTTGTAAAGACTGGGAAGGAAAACAAAAAGGAGAAATTAGAGCTTGTGCATACATATGTATGGGGACCAGCTCAGGTATCTTCCCTTGGTGGCTCTCATTATTATGTTACATTTATTGATGACACAACTAGAAAAGTATGGGTTTATTTCCTTAGACAAATATCTAATATATTTCAAACTTTAAGAAACAGAAATGCTTGGTTGAAAATGAGACTGGTAAGAAATTAAAATGTCTTAGATTTGATAATGGTGGTGATTATTGCAGTCATGAATTTGAAGATTATTGCTCCACTAATAGTATTCATAAATAGAAAACTATTCCAAGGACTCTATAGGAAAATGGAGTGGCTGAATGCACGAACAAGACTATAATGGAGTACGCAAGGAGCATGAGGTTGCATGCTGAATTTCCCTTACACATGTGGGGCGAGGCTATCAATACTGCTGTATATTTGATTAATAGAGGTCCCTCTACTCGTTTGGGCTATGGTATTCTAGAGGAGGCATGGACTGGTAAGAAGGTGAGTTATTCTTTTCTCAAGACCTTTGATTGTGAAGCTTTTGCTCATATAGACTCTGAAAATAAAACAAAGCTAGAAGAAAAATCAAAGAAATGCGTCTTTGTTGGATATGGCATAAATGAATTTGGTTATAGGCTTTGGGATTTTGAAAATCATAAAATTGTAAGAAGCTGGGATGTTATATTCAATGAGAAAGTGTTGTACACAGATCTATTGCAGCAACATGAGAAGAAAGAAGATGATTATGTAGTGTTGCATGATACTACAAAAGCTAATGTTTCAGCCATTCCTCATGATGTGCAACAACTGTAACAAAAAATACCACACACACTAGTGAATGTTAGATGGTCAATGAGGCAAATTAGACCTGCACAAAGATTTTCTCCCTCTTTGTATTCTATTTTACTTACTGATGCTGGTAAACCTAAAAGTTATGATGAAGCTGTGCAGGTGGATACTAAGATTTAGTGGGAGTCTGCAATGAAAGATGAAATGGACTCTTTGCTAAAGAATAAGACATGGGATTTGTGCAAGTTGCTTGTAGGTAAAAAGGCTTTACAAAATAAGTGGGTTTACAGGTTGAAAGAAGAGGAAGGAGGTAAGAAAAGATTTAAAGTCAGGTTAGTTGTAAAAGGATTTGCATAGAAAAAAAGAATTGATTTTGATGAGATATTTTTTTCTTGTTGTTAAAATGACTTCTATCCATACTGTTTATATCTTGTGGCTACTAAATATTTGGATTTAGAGGAACTGGATGTTAAAATAGCCTTCCTTCATGGTGATTTGGATGAAGAAATATATATGGCTCAGCCATAGGGATTTGAGGTCAAAGGTAAGGAGCACTTAGTGTGCAAATTGAAAAAAAGTTTATATGGCTTGGAGCAAGCACCTTAGCAATGGTATCTAAAATTTGACAAGTATATGCATGAGCATGGCTATAACAGGTGTCATTCAAATTATTATGTTTATTTTAAGAGGTTGGATGATGATAATTACATTATATTATGTTTATATGTTGATGATATGCTTGTGGCTAGGTCTAACATGGATCATATTAAGGGGCTAAAATGCCAATTAACACATGCATTTGCTATGAAGGATTTGGGAGTAGCAAAATAAATCCTTGGTATGAATATTTGTAGAGATAGTAAGAGCTAAACATTAATGCTATCTCAAGCTGATTAAGTTGAGAAGGTGTTGTAATGTTTCTCTATGGAGAATGCTAAAGCTATCAACACACCTTTACCTAGTTATTTGAAATTGACTAAGGAGATGTGTCCTAACACATAGGAAGAGGAGGATAAGATGTCCAAGGTACCCTATGCTTCATCTATAGGAAGCTTGATGTATGCTATGGTATGCACTAGACTAGATATTGCACATGTAGTGGGAGTCATTAGTAGGTATATGAGTCATCCAGGATTTGAGCATTGGAATGTTGTCAAGTGGATTCTCAAATATTTGAGAGGAACATCCAATAAGTGTTTACACTTTGGGGGCTCTAATACTAATTTTCAAGGCTATGTTGACTCAGATTTGGCAAGGGATATTGATACCAAGCAAAGTACTACAGGTTATGTCTTTACTATTGGTGGGGCAGCCGTGAGCTGGGTTTCTAGGCTATAGAAGATTAATGTTCTATCCACTACAGAGGCAGAGTATGTTGCTATTACAGAGGTAGCCAAAGAGATGATATGACTTCAGTTCTTCTTGGAAGAATTGGGACATCCTCAGAAGGATAATTATTTGTTCATAGATAGTTAGAGTGCCATTCATCTTGTAAAGAATTCAGCTCTGCATTTTAAGACCAAACATATATAGTTGCGGTACCATTTCATTTAGTCTGTTTTGGAGGATGGATAGTTAAAGCTAGAGAATATATATACAAATGACAATCCAACATATATGTTGACAAAGGTTGCAACAAGGGAGAAGCTAAACTCCTCTTCAGCTTCGGTTGGTCTTCTAGACTAAACATGAATAAAAGAAAAATAGTAGAGTCCAAGGTGGTTTGATCTAGTGGGAGCCCCATGTGGTAGTGGTATTGCTATAGGATCAGTCTCTAAGTGGGAGATTGTTGTTTAGTGTGGAGCCTGATCAGTCCCCAAGTGGGAGATTGTTAGATTGTGGTGATTGATCAGGAAAGTACTGTACATACTCCATAATTAGTGGGTACTATTCATAGATTTTCCACTAAAGTTATGGCTAATTTATGGCTGACATATTATAACCCTAAAGTGGTTTAATACTTGTATAAAAGGGTTGGGTATTTTTATTATAGTGTGATGCAAAATTGGTTCTTGTGGCGGTATTGAGCTATAAGGGATTACATATTATAATAAGGTTGTAATCACTAGATTGTAATAAGATTGTACTTGCTATTTGGTGGACATAGCCTAGGGATTGAGTGAACCACGTTAAATCTTGGTGTCTTGTGTTCATTTCTGTGTAATCTATTATTTTATGTTATTGGTTATATTTGCATGTAGTTTTTATTTCTGTCCATGGTTTTACCCTAACACCCTAGTCAAAATATTTGTTGTTATTGTGTATGAGTATCATGTTATGGTTTTAAATTATATTGCTCATATGGTAGTTTGTTTAAGGATAATAATTATGATAATAGTTGGATAATATATTCACCTCCCCTTGTCAATTATATTGGTGGACTATATATTCTAACAATTGGTATCAAAGCCTTAGGTCCTTGAAGAGAAATCTTAATAGCTTTTGGAGATTAGTGGTGAGTTACTAAAAAAAGATAGTCCTAAGTCTGAAGGTAGAATTTTTTATACTTGGAAAATGTAAATTCTTGGTGACTTTTCAGATCTAGAGTCCTTTTGTTACATACAAAAGAACAAAGGAAAAAGTAAAGTTAGATCTAGATTTGAAGAAGACATGAAGATAAAAGAAGGTATTGATCTTCATATGAAATAGGAGCTAGAAGGTATAGAAATTTTCGTTTGTTGGACATGTAAAGAGTTTGGTCATTTTTCATCTAGATGTCCTAAGAGAGTAAGAAAATTTAGCAAGAGTTCACTTTTTGATGAAGATGCAGAATTTAAAGCAAGTATGGAAAGATTCTTAAATGACTATGATGATAAAGATAATGAGCCTGAATTAGTTAAGAAAGATGAAATAGTAGAAGAGATAGCTTTGGTAACTATTGTTGATCCTAAGGGTAACCATGAAAATGTGGAAGTTATCATTGAGACTAACAATGATCTATAGAATGATGGACAAACTACTGAGCAAAGAGCAGAATAGAGGTCTGAACCAAGAGATGAGACAAGAGCTAAGATGACAACTCCTATCTCTAACAAGAACATGACAAAGAATTACCATCCTAAAGAGATAATTGGAAGTAAAGACTAAGGTGTGATGATAAGAAATAGAGTTAATGAGGAATTATGTCTATTTTCTCAGGTTGAACCTAAGAGTACAAATGAAGCATGTAAAGATGATCATTGGACTAATGCAATGAAGGTAGAAGTGTATCAAATGGATGTATAATCAGCCTTCCTAAATGGACAACTTAAAGGAGAGGTATCTATTGAGCATCCTGAAGGTTTCCCCCTTAAAAAAGAAAATGATATGGTATCTAGATTGAAGAAAGCTTAATATGGTCTGAAGAAAGCACCTAGAACCTACTATGCAAGGTTGGATAAGTATTTGACAAAGCTTGGATTTGTTAAAGGTACAGTAGATGGTAATTTATATTTGAGAAAAATTGATAATGTTCTATTTATCATATTAATATTTTTTGATGACATAATATTTGGAGGTAATCATGAAGCAAGTGACAAGTTTTTTGAAGAGATGAAGAATGAGTATGATAGGAGAAATGAAGTTTTTCTAAGAATTGCAAATTGTGCAAAATAGTGATGGTATTTTCATTTCACATGATAAGTACTTGAAAGATTTGTTGAAGAGATTTGGATTGGAAAGTTGTAAGCCTATTGCTACACCTATAATAAGTAGTTGCAAGTTACCTAGCAAGGATGAGACACCTATAATTGAGCAGAAGAAGTATAGATTCATGATTGGAGGTTTATAATATCTAACTCACACTAGACCAAATATAGCAAATGCAGTTGAGATTATAGCTAGATTTCAAGCTGATCCTAAAGAGTATCATTATGTAGTAGTGATCCAAGAGCATCCTAGGTGTAAGAGCAATCTTGCATCACCCAAAAATATTTTCTTTTTAGTCTTTTCTATTTTAATAAGGATTGGTAGATAGGGTGGTTACTATTTATGGAAACTTGATATTTTTAGTAAGTTTTTCATAAGAGCTTAGAATGTTCTCATTTTCTATATGAAGGTTCATTTTAGAGTTATTAGCCTACCATAAAAATCACATTGCTCTAGCTTAAGTATCAAAGAAGTTATTATGGATTTTTAGTGGAAATATTTGTAGAAAAATCTTCAAGCTCACTGTTAGAGGCCTTAGAGTGCCTGAATGAGGTTCAAAAACTCAATGGAAGGGCACATGTGCAACTTTTAGTATGTAGATCAAGAGCTAGCATTTCCAAAAAGTGATTATAATATCCAATTGGAGCAACGGTTCATGATTTATGGCCTTTCAATGTTGGGCTACCTAGAATATCTAAAATAATTGTCAAAGATGTATTTGGATGACTCTCTATGTATTGTTAGGGTGCATCAACCCTAGGTATTAAGTTTCAATGTCTAGAATCTTCTTGGGTAGCATAAAATTGTCTATTTAAGAAAGGCCTAAACATTCATAGCTTAGTCTTGTAGATTACTATAATGAAGGCACCCATGTGGCTTAGCATTTGTACTTGTGAATTATGTAATTCCACATTTGCAGTGCAAATAAGAAGTCCATATTTTTTCTCACAATTCCTGTTGTTTCTTTGTTTCTATTATGATGGGTGCTTCCCTTAAAACCTTAAACTCATAATAGAAACAAGATACAAAAAAAAATGCAAGAACAAAATATGAACTTTTATTTGTGCCACAAATGTAAAATTACAGAATTCACAAGGACAAATGCTAACCCACATGGGCACCTTCATTATAGTAATGTGTAAGACTAAGATGTGAACTACCACCTAGAGTTGTCCTAGACAATGTTCAGACCCTTCTTAAATAGAAAATTTTATGCCACTCGAGAAGGTTCTAGACATTGAAACTTAATACCTAGGGATGATGGACCCTAACAGTACGTATAGAGTCAACCAAATACATCTTTGACAATTATTTTAGATATTTCAAGTAGCCCAACTTTGAAAGGCCATAACTCATAAATCATTGCTCTTATTAGCTATTATAACCCCTTTTTGGAAGCATAGCTCCTAATCAATAGCCTTGGAATGGCATAAACACCCTTCCATCAAGTTTCTAGACCTCATCTGGGCACTCTAAGGCCTCAAATGGTGAGTCTGAAGATTTTTCTACAAATATTTCCACCAAAAATCTGCAATAACTTCTCCAATACTTAAGCTAGAGAAATGAAATTTTTATGGTAGGCTTCTAACTCTAAAATGAACCTTCATGTAAAAAATGAGAACATTCCAAGCTCATATGACAAACTTACTAAAAATAAAAATTTCCCATAAATAGTAACCACCTTGTCTACTAATCCTTATTAAAATAAAAATGACTAAAAATAAAATATTTTTTGGGTGATGCAAGATTGCTCTTACACCTAGGATGCTCTCCATCAAGTAGTAAAAATGATTTCTAGATATTTGAAAGGAACATTTGATGATGGAATTTGGTATGAAAATTCAAATGATTTCACTTTATGTGTATATAGTGATGCAAATTAGGTAGGCAAAATGGATGACATAAAGAGCATGAGTGGTGGAGCATTTTTCCTTGGAGGAAGATTGTTTTCATGGCTGAAAAAGAAAAAAAATTGTATCTCACAAAGTATAGCTAAGGCATAGTATGTAGTAGTAGCAAATAACTATAACAAAGTTATGTGGATGAAGTAGATGTTGAAGGATATTGGGATTGAGTTTATAGAACCTGTTATCATATATTGTGATAAGACAAGTACAATAAGTATTTATAAGAATCTTGTATTGCATTCTAAGACTAAGTATATATCTATTAAGTATCATGTCTTGAGAGAGAAGGCATCATAGAAAGAAATTAGATTGGAATATGTGAGAAAAAAAGATCAAGTTGCAAATATCTATATGAAGTCCTTACCTAAAGATACATTTGAGTACTTGAGAGGTATGCTTGGGGTTATGTCCTTTCATACTTTGGAGTAGATGATGTAGTAAGTCCATAAGTGTGGTTGTACATAGAATTATTATTAGACTAGAATGAATGTTGATGCTTCTTGTATGGGGGAGTGTCTGTAAAGAGCTAAGTCACTAAGGACTCTTGGTATTTGGTATTTATTTGTTAAATAGTGTATTCAGACACTTGAGCTAGTTGAAGACTTGGAGTAGTAAATTGACATAATGAGGTCTTTCTCATTGATTTCAATGGGGGAGAATATGCATGAAAAACATCTCCTAAGTATGTATGGGAAGAAGAGTGCATGCGAAATATCTACTTTACTAAGGAGATTTAGAAAGATTCATGTAAGAAAGAAGGACAAATATCTATATGGGGGAGATATGTAACATAACTAATTATGATGTATGGTGAGTTGTTTACTATGAAAAAATGTTATTCATTCCTAAAGAAGAAGAAGAAAAAGTAGTGTTCCAGAGGATTTCAATTTTGATTGATGAAAAGGATTTGAGAAGATGAGAACAACGACAACAACAACAAAGTATTATTTTGGTATTCTTGGAACTTAGATATTTTTCATCTATGTTTCTATCAATGCCAAAGGAGGATATTTTAACATGTATTATTATGATACTACATCGGGGGAGTTTCCTAGCAATTTTATAGTATTCACATGTTGCATTCATGACCATGTTTTCCATTGATGTCAACATAGCAGTAAGTTTGTAAAGATTGGTAGAGTAGAAAAGAGAGATATTTTTTGTATGGACAAGGATTTTCTTGTCTAGTGTCGTGATGATGAGGTTTAATGCACAAAATATACATCGAAGACATATGGAAATTGTACTAGATTTACTAAGAGTAGTACAAAGACAAAGTGCATGGAAAGAAGTTTTTGATTTTTGTATTATATCTTTCATTTGAGATGTAATAAAAATATATGTAGTCAATTAGTGATAGAGGATAGTCAAATGATGATGTCAATAGATGCCCAAGCCTTAGTATCACATGGGTGAAGTTTTGTATAGACTATGAGCCAATTGTGTTATTGTAATTGTAATTAATTAATTATCTTATTATAATTAATTGGGAAAGCCACAAGGTTGCATCAAGGCATTATTTTGAAGATATGGTATAAAGGAAAGATGTTTTCCTTGTTTGTAAAGTGTGGTGATCATTTTATGAAATGCGAAGTGCAAAAAGGAGAAGAGTCTTTACTGAATGTGAGTAAGCAATCCAATGGATTATTAGATGCAAGTTTTGTGATCTAGTTACAAGATCTAAAGGAATAGAGGAAGGAAGTACAATTCATTTCTATTATTCTGCAAGGAATAATATAGAGATCATTTGGACAGTGGGTTCATTGATCTTTCCCTTGAAGCTATTTGGGCATTGGGTCCAGCTATCTTCCACAACTCTTAACACGATTGGCACAACTCCTAAAAAAGTTAGAATCTCCTTACAAGAATTCAAAGTCTCCTAATAGGGACTAATATGTACTAAATTTTGTTATAGACTCCTAACAGAGTCCATTGTTTAACAAGGAATATTTATATTAGTACATCATCTTATGGGTGCCATCCCCACTAGGGTTTTCCCTCTGATCAAGGGTTTCCCTAACTAATATATCATGTGTTATTGTGCATGAGTATCTTGTTATGGTTTTTGATTATATTGCTCATATGGTTAAGTTTGTTTAAGGTTGATAATTGTGATAATAATTGGATAACTTATACACCCCTCCCCTCTCAGTTATATTGGTGGACTATATATTCTAACAACCCATAACCTCCCCCCCCCCCCTCTCTCTCTCTCTCTCACACACACACACACACACACACACACACACACACACACAAACAAAAAAACAATCTCCTAGTATCTCTCTAAATAATTCATAACCTTCTCATTATATCACGAGCTTATAACCTCTTTCTCTCTAACTTATAACCCTTGACCTACCTCTCTAAATAGCCCCAAATTTCTGCCATCTCTCACATTAACTCCTAATCCTACCACCCCTCTCTCACTATATATCACACACACACATAGAAAAACTCCTATGCTCTATCTCTTACTAACTACTAACCTCTCTCACTCACTCATAAAAATAATAACCTCTCTCTAGCTTGTGACAATTAACTACTCTTTAGTTGAGAGAGAGAGAGAGAGAGTTTAGGGTTTAGTTATCTAGAGGTAGGTAGAGATTAGTTAGAGAAAGAGAGAGGTTAAGGGTTATGATTTGTAGGTTACAAATTATATAGAAAGAGGTTAGGATCTAGTGAGAGAATGGGAGAGGTTAAGAGTTATTAATAAAGATATATTAGGAATTAGTGAGTGAGTGAGAGAGAGAGAGAGAGAGAGTGCGTATGTGTGTGTGTGTGCATGTGCACGCGCGCACGTGTGTGTGTGTGTGTTAGAGAGATGTGTGTTAGAGAGAGAGAGAGAGAGAGAGAGAGAGAGAGAGAGAGAGAGAGAGAGAGAGAGAGAGAGAGAGAGAGAGAGAGTAGTATGACACTCTTATCTACCTTTACATTCCATGCTTGGAAAATAATGACTACCTATTTTAGACCATGATTTATTAAAATGGATGAAAAATAAAATATTTATCTCCTAGAATTCATTTTGTTCCATTATATTAGAGATATCTTTAATAGATTTCCAATTCATTTTCAATAGAGTCAATTAGAATTTGGATGTAAAAGTTATGGCTTCCTGATTAGAGCCCATTTTTACTTCTTGAAAACCTGATTAGGTTTTGAAGCTATAAGATTATGATTTAACTTCTCTATAATCCAATTTGGTTTTGAATATATTTTCATCATTGGAAATTAGTCGAGTTCCAAAACTTGATGAGGTTTTGAAGATATCTTTTTTCTTGAAACTTGATTGGGTTTCATGACTTGATCAACTTTAATTTTTTTAATGTATTTTGGCCATGCTTGGTAACAAAAGATTGACCACTTTTCAAAATCAGATAACCCGATTGATTTATTGGCATTTTTGTATGATTCCACTAAATTTTACACCATCTTGGTGAACACCCCCACTTGTTAAACTTAGGCCCATACTTGTTATTCATCTTGAGATCTTTACTCTAAGCAATTAAGCTTCCAAATTAGGGACCTAAGATTTGATACCAATTATATATATAGGAATATTATTTAGTGGGATGGGGTGAATTAGTAATCACCAATTGTAATAAATCACAAATTCAAATCTTCTTTAATAGATTCACTGATAGTAGTTCTAGATGACCTATAATAGTATTATACATTAATTAAACATTAAAAGTCCTTTAAACATAATAAAATAATTAGACAAATAAAACACCATTATTTATCTTGTGGAAACTCGATTAGGGTGAAAACCATGGTATGAGATCAATGCTCACAAATAGTTGTACTCTTTTGGAATATGCTATGTTAGGGGCTTTCCTAATTAAGGGTTACAAATGCAATAGTAGGTGCTACCTTCTTAAGGTATCTATCTTGAGACCTAC
This sequence comes from Cupressus sempervirens, assembly GCA_028749045.1. Lineage (NCBI taxonomy): Eukaryota > Viridiplantae > Streptophyta > Pinopsida > Cupressales > Cupressaceae > Cupressus > Cupressus sempervirens. Next base: position 643,446,314 of record CM053789.1, on the reverse strand, counting down.
AAAGTCTTTACCCTATTAGGAGTAACCAGATTAGAGGATTTAGACACTCTACTCTAAGAATGCCACCCTATTAAAGGATTTACAATAGACCTATTAAGGTTACTTAATTAGGTATTTTATTATTTCAATTTCTAGAGAGTAAGAACTAACAATGATCTTTAGTTTCATTAGATAAACTAAATTAGATCCATTGCAATTCTCCAATCAATTCCTTAGTAGTATCAATAATCTCTTCTTTTCACCACTATCCATCTTCTCTCTGTTAGGACACTGAATTTCTTTCATATTTTTCCTTTTTATTGTAACACTATGATTGAAAAAACTCTAAACCTAGATCCAATGACCATAACTTCATCATTAGGTTTTTTTTGCAAATTCCATCATCTCCATAAGTCATTTTTTATGTTGTAAGAACTTCTTGAAGAATCCTAATTTTCCTTCTTACCTCGATCTCAATATCATCACCATGCTCCTTGTATTACACTTGAGTCATCTTACTTTCTCCTTTAAAATTCATCAGTATGCTCCTTACTTGCTTATAAACCTCTATTATTTCTAATAAGTCACCCTTTGTTCTTATAAGACTTAGTTCCTAGTTTACTGTTAAGACATAGTCTTTCTTCTTATAATCTATCATCTACAAAAATATTTGTATTCACTTCTCTACTTAATCTTGATCATTATCCAATAGTGGCCTCCTTTTCATATAGTTGATAGATAATCAAACAGTTTCAATATCTATAAATTCTTGTTCTAACTATTACCTAATATGATCCTTGTCGATGTACCCTAGTCATAACTTAACACTCTAACAACTCTTTATTTGAAGAGATATGGTAACAAGTCAAAATAATATACCAAATAGTTTGACATCAATGAAAAATAGTATAACTAATATCATGTTTATCAATCATTTTCTAACCATCAACAACTTGACTTCTCCAACAACTTCATCAACTAAATTAGTTATGCCAATTTTTTTTTTTTAAATTGTTGTTTTTATGTCTTCTAGTTGTTGGGTGGTTTGTTGGTTCTATGTTTTTAACCAACTTTATCTTAAAAATTTGGTGGTGATATTGAAAATCTTGATTGAAATTTTTCATTAGGGGTCTTGGGTCCCTAGTTAAAACCTATTTTTACCTTAATCCAAAGAGAGACAATTATTAGAAATAAGAGATAAGATTGTTTTGATAGAGGACATGATATATTACTCTTTCTTATGAAAATAACCACAATGAGATCTCTTCAATTTTGTTGGAAGCTTGATTCTTAAGATTAGAAAAATAAAAGGGCTTCGTATATTATGGTCACCACTTTCAAGAAAAATACCTCTAGATCTTTGTTTCTATAACTCTTCTAAAATATGGTATTAGGGAGCTTAGATAGATGGATACCAACCACAATATGTCACTCACACAAAAAAGATATAAAAAAGAGGGAAAGGATCTCTCTCTTATCTAGATACAACACCTATATTGTGCAAGGCCTCTTGGTTGATTCCATACAAAGAAAGAATAGACCCAAAATTCATAAAATGTAAGCTCCAAGGGAAGTTTTGATGACTGACAAGTAGAAACTAGAAACTTTTCCTCTCTAAGGGTCACTACTAGTTGAAGCATAATAGACTAAATATCTTCATTCTCTTCCTCATATATATCATAAAACAAGATAAACCACAACTATGGTATGAAGAGAATAAGGTGAAAACTTAATATTGATATATTTATGATTTAACCATGTGCCTATTTTATATAATAGATTCATATTTTAATTATATTAATGTTCTAGGAACTAACCATCTCCCTGAGTAATTATTCTATCTTACTCAAATATATAATTAAATATATAAAATGATTAAATTGAATATGAATCAAAATATTATTCATGAAAAAGGCAAGAGCCTACAAGCATATTAAAAAAACTGACCAAAACATAGATCTATATTTAGAATCTCTATTCAAAAAACAATTTACTAGGAAATGTGGGGATTTTTCATAGCTAAACAAATTTATATATGTGAAGGATCATGGTGTGCCAAAAGGTAGCATTATGAATAATATATAGTTTTGAAATGCCTAAACACATTTCAAAATCTATTCTAACTTTTTTTCCACTCATTTTGATATTAAACTGAAAAAGTAATATATTGATAAGGTCTTTTATTGCTTTGGATACCAACCCAACATGGTTAATTCAAAAAACATACCTAAAATGTGTTTTTTGCCTATTCTTGTGTATTTTTTACTACAAGCATGTATTTGATAACTTTTTTTTAACTTAAATTTGATGAAACAAAAAGGGTTTCTTAAGAATGTTCTCATCTTTCCATCGATGCAATGTCTTTCAAATTACAAGTTTGTTAATTAATTATTACTTATTTTCTAATGGAGTTATTTATAAGTGTTGATTAACACACTGATTGAAAAATAACTAAAACTTTCAAAAAATAAAACATTTTTGAAATCTGATAGATGCATCACATTCCATGCTTATTCTATTATAAGGGAATATAATAATTTTCTAAAGTTGTGAATTAGTTAAGGTGGTTAGAAATGAGAGTTTTTTTATTCTAAAAATATTATAGGATAAATTTAATAATTAATTATTTATATAGAATAAAAATACCCAAAAATATGTGTCACATCTAGGCATGAGTCTACTTGTATCAATAATCTTATAAAAAATATCATCATTTGATTTTGATTAAGGTGGCCACACATACACCTAATTCTTATTTTTATCATGAAATTTTTGTACTATTATATTAAAATCTAACTTTTTTACCAACCAAATTAGTTTTTTAGAAAAGGCATAGCAATTTTGAAACCAGATTCAATTTCCTACAAATTCTTTTCTCACAAGTTTTTAATAGAAAGTTCATAACAAGTTCAAAATTTTGTATTAAGTTGACATAACACTGATTTGTTGATTTTTCACTCCTACTTAAGGGCATAGTTTGGTTGACCATGATCCTAAACATACCCATACATATGTATATATGTGCGTATACATGTGTGTGTGTGTGTGGGAATATATCTATATATGTCTGTGTGTGTACACACACACACACATATATGTATGTATGTTTGTATGTTTATGTATATGTATGTATACATATACATATATATACACATATACATTTATATTAACATACACACATATGTAACATCTTACTCAATATATTTATTGATGGGTACTCATAGAGATAAATATGATGGAGAAAAAATGGGTTATTCCAAGGTATTATTATCTTCACATAAAATATGTATATATAAGAGTTATTCAATTCAAGATAAAAATATCCATTGGTTGGAATCATAATATATACATCAGATAGTAAGGTCTTAATTATAGCTTTAATGGTTTGAATGATATCTCTACAAATTTGAGTATATGTGATTTTAGAGAATAATATAGTTACTTTCAAAATAACCAACTTATACTTTTGGTATAAAACTTTGTATTAGTGGAGCATATTTTCATTAGTGAGACAAATAAGAAATGACGATCAATAAATCAAGTGTAGCCTTAATTAATATGATTTTTTTCCAATCAAGGAAGAGACCCAATATCAACAACGATTGATATTTAGCTGGGAGGCTAGTTTAGTCTCATAGGAGACCCACTGAAACCATACAACAAAAAGAGCTATGTAATTCATGAATATATATATTACAGTCACATACTACTTTAGTCTATGATATGAATCATCTATTTAAGTACCAATAATTAAATACAACCAATTGTTTTGGTAAGGATGATGTTAATGAAATCCAACCACTAACAAAATCCAACAAATGTAGATGTAATTAGAGCTGCTATTCACTAACTGTATATAGCAATAACAATGCCATCCATTTTCACAAATCATTTTGCATAACCATCTTCTGATATATATTTGAGGTATTGATTGTAACTGTGCATTGTTTGTGACTCTAAAAATTATGGAGTAACTTGGATCTTTGTGCTTTGTACTTGCTAATTATTTGTTTCTTTCTCATCTATGATTGCATTTTCCTAATTATATAGTATTTGGTTTAAAACAAGAAATTTTTCACCAAAAAATTTGTTAAGGAGGTGCAAAGAGTTTGAAACCAATTGGCAACCATCTAAACTAGGTTCTAGATCTGGCTCTATGTGCACTTATAAAATTTTTTTTCTTCTAGTTTCACTAAATGTATAACCTAGTTTACATGCTCAATGTGTATGAATGTTGAAAGATGGAAGCCAACAATGGTTTTAGTTCAATTTTGAAATGAATAAATTTATATTAACCACTTCCTACACATAAAACCTATCTGATCTTCTTATGCAGTTACCCTAATTTTGGTTTTGATTAATATTATCTTGTATGTAGGTTGTTCACTTGGAAGGGGCATGGTTAAGAGAAGCTATTTCATAGACCTCATTTTAGATGACTCGAGCCTTAGCAAGCACCAACTGTGGTACCGCAAATACCTAAGGAAAATGTAACACCCTCTAATGAATTGCCCTTGTTTGGGTCTGCTACAAATTAGGATAGATTTCTATTTTTTCTTCTACGCTTTTCCCTTCTTGATTTCATATGGGTGGCGAGGAGCTTGAGCTTTGTCATCTTTCACTAGTGAGTGGGATTAACAATAGCCTTCATCATTAGGCTCCAATTTTTGGCTAGCCATAGGATATCTTAAACATTCACAACATTCACAACCATTTTATCCATTTTTTTCCCCTTCTTTTGTTCTTGAGGAAGTGATCTAATGATGCTATTGAGTGGTCATGAGTTCTCTCAAAATATGCATGCCACTACTTTCTTACAAATAAATCTAGTATTGTCCAAGTAGAGATTAGCAATTGAAGATCTATTGGGTCATGACTTCCATAAACAATAAATCCTAAGGATTACTTCTAAGGTATTCTCAAATATAGAAACAAAAAGTATGGTACCCATAGACAATTCTTGTCAATATCCAATACTCTAGGAACTATGTTCTTGAAGATAATTCTTGATAACTCTCAATGAAGGAGAATTAGGCCCTCCAAGATGGCAGTATACGATTTACTTTTGTTCTTGCAAAACACTACACATTCCAAAACATTATCCTTTTCCAACCTATGACTTCACTCATAGATCTATGGAGTTGCCAATTCCATAGGTAGTGGATCCAAATAAAATTGCTAATAATCTGTATTAATGGTTTATGCAATACTTGACTAAAAGACCACTCTTGCTAATGCCCAATTCGCTAGAAATTACATCCAAAGCCATAGTCAATAATATATACTAACAACACATTAGCACTTTGACAATGCTTTTTTATGATAACAACCATTTGTTTTTCTTGTTGCACAAAATAAGTTTCCCTCAAAAAACATTGTCACCAATTGTAGATCTTTGTATTCATCATTTTCATAGTTAATATGTCTTCAAGAGTGTTTTTAACTATCCTTAGTAATGACAACTTTAGCAACCCCTATCTATATGAAGGCCATAGCAAAAAACCATATGTAATCAAGAATTTAGGCCTTGAATCTACAAAATGGGAAATCAAGCATTTTCTTGTGATTGCAAAGCTCCCACAATTTTTAGGTTTATGAAATACAATAAATGCCTCAAAGATCACTTGTGGCGATTCCAGTCTAGGAAGTAGGTTAACGACTCCAATAATGGGGTCCTAGAGTGATGTGGAGAGAGTTCACAATAATCAAAATAAAATAATAAATGACACAATTTACAAGGGAACCATATGGCTGACTCCTCCTAGCACTTCTTACTCTTGAACTAGGGCTTTCTCAATCACCTAATTACACACACTTCCAATCCCAACTAACAATGGATTCACCTTCACATGTACATTGTTTAATGTCTCCAATCAACAAATAAACCCCTTGTTTGGGTAGAATCTCTATCTTGTTTAATTCTGCATGTGCTTTGTTAGTAATATATCATACATGTTAGAATAACTCTTTCCATGAGTATTAAACCTTCATCCTCATGGAAAGATCTTCATTTCCTTTAAAACCTACTGCAACAAATAAATAATTAAAAGAAATCTATTGGTTCTGCAACAGGCATAACAAAAAACCTATAATAACATGAAATTTATCAAAAAAGTACTTGGAATGATGAAGGAAACCTTATTAATGCATTTGTAGAGCCAACCAATCAGTTTGGGGACCATAATATAGAATTTGAGTTGTAGAATATCTAAGTCTTAATATTGTTGTTCACCAGTCCGTATATACTAGTCTTCTAATATTTTCTCTCCCCTTTTACATCAAAGACTCTTTCCAATTTATAAGACAACCTAAAATAACTCATTCCAACCAACTATCATTGTTGAGTTGGGTATTTTAAAATTATTACAAACTAAACTTCCCTCTAAACCAGCCGTTACCTTTTTTTATTTAATGTTTGAACTTGAAAAACCATACAATGGTTTTATTAAACATTAAACTCTTTTCTATACCTAAACCTATCTTGAAGACCTAATATTATTTTAGCATCATAATAGGTCCCAAGACTGCCCAATTGATTTGATGACCTTGTTTATAAATTCCTTCCTTCTTATTTGTTTTGAGGATCTTTGTGGTCTTTATAATCTTCAACTGTGGCTTGAATATTTGAGGTGCTCCTGCACCATACTCCCCACCATAAAAGGAACTCTTGCCCCAAGAGTCAACCTATGATCCATTTTTCCTTTCTCCCATTTTCTACCGTTGAGGGGTGGAATTATTCCTCAAAGTGATTTGCTCCTTCATCCTAGTTCCTGCAGTCACACACCAAGATTTAGATACATAAATATTTGGGTTAGACTGTCCTCTTGCTTGATAGCATTGCTGCTACACATTAGACTACTAGAAAGTCTTTATTTGTCTCTGCTCTATCACCATATCACCTTCATCTTCCTACCCTCTTAGAGGGCACTTCATTGCTCCAACCAAAAAAAAAGATTGTTCAACTAGCCCTACCACCCCTAGATTGTCTTGCCTCTTAGCCTGGCATTGCTTCCTACCAGTATCATAATGTGGAGTACCTTGATCTTGCACTGGAATATCTCTACCAAAACACATTAGTATAGTTTCCTTATGAATATTCACCAATGGATGCAACTTATACTTCACCTTTATTTGTTGAACTACATATGTATTTTCATAGCCATTATGCATGACTCTCCTTGAACATTGCCAAGATCTTCCCAAAATGAGATGCCCACAAGTCATGTGCATGACATCACATAGTACCTTGTCCCTATAACTCCCAACTGAAAAATCAACTATCACTTGATCCTTAACCAACAAATTTTGATACTCATTGACCCAAGTAGCATAATAGGGAGTAGCATGTGAAAAAGTTTTCAAATTCAATTTCTTAACAACTTCATAAGATAAAATATTATTACTTGCCCCTAAATCAATTATAAACTTGCATACCTTGCCTTAAATGAGACAATTTGATTTGAATATGCTTGGATCTTTTGGTATTTGATAACTTCTTCCCATCAATAAGCACTCTCCTTCTTCTGGAAGAAGTTCAATGGGTTCATTCTGCTCATCCTTTCTAGGCTCTTCATCAACTAATCCCAATTAGAGTCTATAAACTTACATCTCCTTTCAATTCATAAACAACCGAACTTAACTCATTTTATAACTGACTATAATTGGACAAAGAAACTCATATCTACTAATATCTCCATGATGAGAATATCCCATTCCAAACACAAATAAATTTTTGCAACTAAAATAAAAACAATAAGGGTTACAAATACACACAGTCCCATCATATGGTCAATCCACATTGTATTTGACGTGTTGCAACATAGGGTAAACTTCAAATGCCAATTACAAGGTTAAGAACAACGAAATGCAAATAAGTAAATGAAAAAATTTGGAAAAGCCGAACAGTCATAGAGATGATCATACATAAATATGGAATGTTATTTTATTCATCATTGTGTATTACATTGAACATTCTTGTTTCCCATCGGTTCCCCTATTCTCTTCTTCTACTACTCTACCACACCCACCTATCGGATTTCCTTGCATTGTATTTAACTTGCAAGACTTGATAATTAGTTCATATAACTACTTTATTCTAACTTCCCACAATCAATTCAAACAACTGATTTTACTATGTCAACTCCATGATAATATAAAACATTTATTAAATAAAAATACTTAAGACTTCACCCGACATATTATAAAATAAATCTTGATAATGTTTACATCATCTTGAAGATGTGAAAAGTCTCGAATCTAAGAAATAATTTCAATTGCAAGATGCCCTTGCATCATACTCTTGGGGATAGAAAAATTCAAGTCCCATTGAATTTCTGTGATCTTCTTCTGAGTCTTCCAATTGTATGAAGGCCATAATGTTACCATAAGAATGACTAAATTGATGCCACTCACCATAACATGCTGATTCCAATCTTCATGGTAAATATTATTCTTGGCAAGTGTAGTGCTACCTTCTTTGAATCCTACAAAAAATACCCTATTCATCCTAATATCATCTACATACCAATCCACTAGATCCACAATATGATCTTCTCCCTATTTTTAAATTTCTAGAGCATCACATTCATCAACAAATACTTCATCCCTATCATCAATAGTCTTCTCTTCAGCATTTGATCTTTGCACTACATCTTTTCCTTCTTGATCATTTGTGTCAACATCTCCATCATTTGGGAAAATAATTTCTTCAACCATACCTATCACCAACTCTCCTTCATCTGTAAGAACCTTTTCCTCATAAGGTTCAACAACAACCTCCTATTGTTCACTCCCACTCTCACTCTACACTAGCATTCATCTATTGTCCGTGCCCTTCCAATGGAATGTGTACCACTTCTTGATCCTTGTCTTCATCAGCAACTTCATCTTCATCTACTTCTTGCTCCAAAAGTAATGCTATCCTCTCCCACTTTGCAATACTCTTATGTAACTCTTCTGTAAGATTCTTGTAACTTTTTTCTTCTTGTTCTTCCAAAACCCTTCTTAGGCTTCTCAACTCCTCTTGTCTCATCCATTCTATTTCTTTCTTTCTTGCTTCTTCTTCCTCCTTCTTTCTTTCTCTTTCTTCTCTCTCCTTCTTATCACCATACAAATACTCCTTTAATGCCTTAATCAGTTCTCTTTCACTTCTTGTCAAAACCATCTCTTCTCACCAATCTAGGGTTCGTTAGATATCTAGCCACCACCTTGGAACACTCTCAGAGGATAGTTCAACTCCAAGCATCAACAAGGGACCTTCAACCTTCCAAATCCTAGATCTTCTTCCTAGACCTTTTATTGTGCTCTGATACCAATCTGATGCGGAGAACACAGTGGTAATGTGGATTAAGCTCAATCAGAGTCTATAAACTAACATCTCCTTTCAACTCATAAACAACCAAACTTAACTCATTTTATAACTGAGACTATAATTGGACAAAGAAACTCATATCTGTTGATATCTCCATGAAGAGAATATCCCGTTCCAAACACAGATAAATTTTTGCAACTAAAATAAAAACAATAAGGGTTACGAATACACAATCCCATCATATGGTCAATCCACTTTGTATTTGATGTGATACAACATAGGGTAAACTTCAAATCCCAATTACAAGGTTAAGAACATCAAAATGAAAATGAGTAAATGAAAACATTCAAGAAAGTTGAACAGTCACAGAGATGATCATACATAAATATGGAATGTTATTTTATTCATCATCGTGTATTACATTGAATATTCTTGTTTCCCATCGGTTCCACTATTCTCTTCTTCTACTACTCTACCACACCCACCTATCAGATTTCCTTGCATTGTATTTAACTTGAAAGACCCGATAACTAGTTCATATAACTACTTTATTCTAACTTCCCACAACTAATGTTACTATGTCAACTCCACGATAATATAAAATATTTATTAAATAAAAATACTTAAGACTTCACCTGACATATTATAAAATAAATCTTGATAATGTCTACATCATCTTGAAGATGTGAAAAGTCTCAAATCTATGAAATAATTTCAATTGCAGGATGCCCTTGCATCATAGAGCCTTGCCAAAGCTTTTAAAATGTGAAGTAGATCCTATTCTTATTTCATAGTATAGAAAAACCATTCATTATCTAAGATTTCATATCATTGTTTGATTTTTGTCCAAAGAAAACAAAAACTTAATAACTTGATAAATAATAAACAATGCTTGCGATGGGCTTAGAGGAAGCTGATCTATATTTTGAGTTTGGGAAAGAAAATATAAATTAGTGAACAAAAGAGTATCAATTCTTTTATTTGGAAGAATCGTAACAACATGGTGATAGATAATAAACAATGTTTATGGTTTATAATTACTCTTCAAATTAAGTTTATAAAGCTTTATTAAATAATTAGCACATGTTATGTTTTATGCTAAAATCTAGCCAAATGACAATGTTCAGTTGATGCCGAGAAGAAAGATCTTGGTCCTTAGCTACTTGCAATAGATCAAATAGAGAAATGTAGTTTTTTTTAGAACACATGTCTAGGACCATTTGATGTTTAATGATTTTATAACATTTGATAATATTTATGATTTTTTTAATGCATGTTTTCTATTTCTTTGATCTTTTTCTTTTTCTTTTTCTTTTTTGATAATGTTAGTGTTATAATCTTTATTAAATAATAGGCACATGAAACAAGTTAATAAATCTTTGAATATCATGTTATTTTAAAACTTGTCAAGTCTAGGCCTAGTGTATGTATTTGGTACATGTTGTTTTTCCTTGAATTTACTAAAAACTATTTTTCTTAGTTTTTCCTTCTTGGAATAGATTCTATGTATGAATTGATTACATTTTATATTTCATTGTATCACCTCTTAAAACTCAAATTTAAGTTTAGCAGCCTCATCTTGTAGAAAGAGCATTTAACAGGTGATTGTACCACCTCTTAGTCTCAAAGCTAAGTTTAGCAGCCTCCATGTTGTAGAAAGAGCTCTCAAAGTTGTTGCAACCTTTATTATTATTTATATTGACATCATCTTATTTATAAAGATATTTCTTGAGTTTTGATGTTTTTATTTCACACAAACATTTTGGGTTGAATAAGAAAATTATTTTAACTTGATATCTTTGTCTAGATTATGTTATATTAATTAATAAAAATTTAAGTGTCTTATTGAAAAATAGTTTAAAAATCAAAATGTTGATTAAAATTTAGAAGTTAAGAAAAATAATAATATTAAAGACAATGTAAAAAATAAGAAACCTTTTTAAAAAGTTGTGATGTATATTAGTCAAATTCATCTTGGACTCTTTCAAATTTTGGAATTTAATGATTTTAACTAATTATGTTTTCATTAGGTGATTTTTTTGAAGTTAATCTTATTGAAATTAATTTAATCAAACATGAAAACTACATTTATCTATAATTGTGAAAAAATATAATTTTAACAATCATATTTACCTATTTATTTATTTTTAAATTAAAAATCAAGGAAAATTTATTGAAAATTTAGAAAAATTATTAAATATTTAATTTTGAAAATATTAAATTGATGTAAGATTGTGCTTCTAGATTTATTAGTAGAATTGACTACTATCACCCCTGAATGATAATATTGATATAGTATGATTTATGACTTCAGATTGATAGCTGAATTGGGAGATTACAAAGTTTGAAATTGGTAACATTGATTGTTAGATGCATTCAAACTAGGTAGAAAAGAACAAAATTGAAGAATAGTATTAGACCCAAAATAATTAAACAAAAAGAAATTTTCAAGTGCAAAATAAAGAATAATAGGATTAGCCCCAAAATAATTAAACTTTAAGAAATTTCCATGTGAAAAATATAATATGTTGAGGTGAGTATGGCAAGTGCTTAGATCCCAAGCCTCAAGGAAACTAACTCACGGGTAGAATGATGTCAAAGATAACTGCCAAAGCAAGAAATATATGGGAGCAATAAAAAATGTAATGCATCTAGTCAGAAAGAAGAGTAAAGTTATGGAATCCAAAATAATCTACTACCAATCCAAATAAAAGTTAGAAATTGACATCATGAGGCATTGAAAGTGTAGAATCTAAGGTATTATTTCCACAAAAGGAACTTGTAAGAATGATTAACAATTCAAAGTTACAAAAAGACAACCAAAACAATTTGTGGATGAGCTAAATGAGTGTGGTCTTGTAATCAAAGTAGATGCAATTAACCATAATGAATAGGAAAGTCCAACCCATCCTTCATCACCAGACTACCTACCATCCTAGTAAGCACATTAGTCGAATAACTAAGGTACTATTCACCTCCTATGTTGGTCATCCTGATAAAGCTTTCTGTGTTTAAGTAGGATAAGTTTTAAATGAATAACCCTATCTATAGTGATTTATTGAATAAGCTCATAGACACATAATGTTGCAAAATAGAGAAGGTCCAAATTGAAATTATTGTATCTCTTATAAATAGAAACCCATTAGTGTTATCTGTGGAACAAATAATAAACATAATCCATACTACATGTTAAATTTAAGCTCAACAATTTATAGCTCAAGAATAATAGTCCATATTACATGTGAGGACCCAAGAAATCAAATTTTGGAATTTAATGTTTTTAACTAATTATTTTTTCATTAGGTGATTTTTTTGAAGTTAATCTTATTGAAATTACTTTCTTCAAATGTGAAAACTACATTTATTTGTAATTGTGAAAAATTATAATTTCAACAATCATATTCACCTGTTTTATTTTATTTTTACATTAAAAATCAATGAAATTTTTATTAAAATTTAGAAAAATGATAAAATATTTTATTTAGAAATTATTAAATTGATGTAAGAGTATGCTTCTATATGTATTAGTAGAATCTATTGTTGTGATACAATGTGATTTACAACTTCAGAATGATAGCCGAATTGAGAGATTGCATAGTTTGAAATTGGAGACATTGGTTGTTAGATATGTTCAAACTAGGTAGAAAAGAACAAACTTGAAGAATCATATTAGACCCAAAATAATTATACATCAAAAAATTTCCAAGTGCAAAATAAAGAATAAATTATGAATGCAAATTTGAAGTACTAGAAAAAAAATGTAATAAAAACTAGCCAGAATCTATCATAAACTATGTAAGAATGTATATTAATTAATCATCTATTTGTATTTATAAAACAAGGAGAAAGAAAAATATTGATTAATTGGTAAAGATATATAACATTTAAAAGTAATTTTGTTAATAGGCATATTAAAAGATCTTAAATATTGTAAGAAAAACATTTATAAATTGATGATAGTTTATGGATACATATATAAATATTATTAATAGTATTAAAAGTTAATAGAGGATAGATCATTTGATTTCTATTTTGACGTGATCAGATCTTTTTAAAGTAAGTAAATCATGATCTAGATTTTATATTAGTTGTATACTATTTTCCACTCATGCATGAGACCAAGGGAAATGAATGTCACAAATTAAGAAACTCCATTACATGTATGAAATATTTTGACATGTTTGATGATAGGAGGATTTCACATGATATTGTTCGCAGTCTATCAATTTATTAAATTTGAAATCTGAGAAATAGAACATCTTCTTTGTGTAATCCTAGAAGAGCTCAGTTGTGGTTGAAATTGTGGGTTGGTAGCTGTATTTGTGTTTGTGTTTGATGTAACTTATCTAGTTAACTTAAGTACTATATTAATTTTTTAAATATGGATTATAGTTGTGAACATTGAATATAGGTTTTTTTTTTTCTATTAGGATTTGATTTAAATGTTTAAATCAGAAAATTAATCTTTTATAAAATATTTTCAAAGTTAAGCTGTACAGCATGAATTTTTGTTTTGGGCTGAAAGTAGAAGTGTGTTGTGATGAAGAGGGTTGTGATGGAGCATGGTTCCCTGGGACCATAATAGGATATATCATCAATGCACAAAGGCCTAAGTTCATTATTGAATATAATAATGTTATAATAGATGAATGGACTCGAGAGCATCTTATAGAGGAATGATATTCTGAATGTATTCAACCTTCACCTTTGGTTGTTAGTCTACCTAAATATATTTTAGTGGATTTGGTTGTTGACATGTTTGAGAATAATTGTTGGTGGATAGGTGTTATTGTAGATAGTTTTGAATCTCCTTTGAGTCACCAACATTTTTTTGAAATATTCTTTCCCAAAACTAAAACTCTTTAAGCATACTTTTGTTCCCTCTTATGTCAAGTCCACGATTGAGTTAACAAAAGATGGATACTAAAGTAGTGGATTTCAATATGACATTGTTTGGTTTGTGTAAAGATCTATATATCTTTGGATCATGAAATGTATTGCATTTGACATAATATATTCAATTTTTAATGGCTACTATCATTTATTTTCATTATTTAATCTTTCATTAAACTTCTTTGTGCCATAAAATATTTCTCAAATAAAAAATAACCACAAATGAAATTATTTTGTATTGTCAATGCTTTTATTTCCATGCTGTAATATTTCATTGCATGTAATGCCCCGCCCGGAGATCCTTGGAAACAAGGATTCAAATCAAGCCAAGAGATTTTAAAAAAAAAAATTTACAAGTATGAATGCACATGACAACATCATACAAGGATCACAAAGATCACAATGGAAGACTTCAACACAATCCTGGCAACCAACGAATCTCCAAACACCACTACCAAACTGACACACCCAAACAAAACCAACAACCACCACAAACAAGATGAGGGCACAAGAAACAACAACTCATCAAAAAAACACCAAGCTGGGGTAAAATGCAGGAACCTAAAATTTGGCTAAGCCTAAAATCCTGAAGCCTTGAAAATTGGCTAAGTCTGGATTTTTGAAGCCCTAAAATTTCCTAGAATCCATAACTTATCTCTGAGAGGTCTAAAACCTATCTCAAATGATTTATCGCATATATTAAAATATATCTTAAGTATAATAAATTAAATACATCAACTTATACTTAAATACATCAACTTATACTTAAATACATCAACTTATACTTAAATGATATATTTTATACCCCAAGAGACTAAAACAGAAATATGAAAACTCAATTTCAAGAGAAATCGATAGAATTCAAAATGCAATAGCATAGGGTCGAATAATGCCCAAAAGGGTATCCAAAACCACTCTCAAAAAGTTTTAATCATGAAGAAAAGTTCTTGCTACCGACACGCATAGGTTTTTCACAAAAATCATGCGACACTTTTTACTAAGGGAGGGCAACACTTCTCCTTAAGGCATGCAACACTCTTCCAGTGTCATACGACATTTCTCAACAAGGCATGCGAAACTTTTCAGCATTGTACAAAATTTCTCAAGAAGGCGTGCGACACTCTTCCAGTGTCGTATACATTTCTCAAGAAGGTGTATGATACTTTACAGTGTTGTACAACATAGTTTGTATGGGCGTGCGATACTTTTTAAAGTGTCACACCATGCTGAACAAATGTCGCCCATAGAAACACGAAAACACTCTCAGAAGAAAAAAGGACTAAAAATAGAGCAAATAACCTCCACACCAGGGAGTACTGGATCCACAAAGGCTCGAGGAAAGAACAATCGAGTGCAAGAATAACACAGAAAGAAGAACATCTATCCATCTAAACTACAGCAGCAAAGAACACACTCAAATAAACATCGTAGAGAGTTGAACAACCAAACTAAGTATGCAGTTCCTCCCAACCGTCAATAGCATCATAAGACCATCGTGGGTCCTACCCATCCCCCACGCGTAACATCCCAAGCCACTGACCAAATCATCATTATTGTCGTAATAGGGATGTCACTACAAAATTATGCAACAATATAAGAATAAGGAAATCTAACATGCTAGTGATAACACATAAGATAATCCTATAGTAGATAACATCACCTATCACATGCTAAACAACAATAAGCAATAGATATGCTAATACAACAATTCACAGCATCTAATCATATGATAAACATCATAATAAGGGAATGTGTCAAATAAAATAACATCATCTAAACATGATATACAAGCATCCCAATGAAAGCACAAATCACAAGAAAGCATACTCTGAAACCCGAAGTACCAAGTGAAGACATCCAACAATGGTTGCACTAGGAAAAAGATCGTCTTTGTACACTGATCCCTAGCAGTGGTGAAGGTAGCTATGCCTCCCAACCATATGGAACCCATAGGTCCACACCCACCATGCTAATGGAGATAATGATCCAATCACAAACACACATAAAACACAACATCCATGGCTAACACTCACGCCAGACAGTATGATGGCTGCAACCAAGAACCTAAGACAATGCAAGGAGTACAGGTCCTGGTCAGACACTCAATAGGCTACTATGTAAGGACTAGCATCATGGAGAGTTGCTTTTCATCGAAAAGCCCAAGCTTGGATCGTGCATTTCAACTCCTCAACGGAGGGCCCCGCACACACATTTTATTATCTTAAGTTTTATTACCAGTCACACATTTTCTTTAATTATCACTTATTTAAAACTTCTTATCCTCCGCCAACCCTATGGGACTAAGGTCACCAAGTTGTGAGATAGAAGCCCCCTCCATATGCTACCCTACCCTACCCATGCTCATCCTACGACAAGTGCCCGTGGGCATGCATACTCCCATCCTAACCCCAATGATCATAACTTCCAGAAAATCCATGGAAGATCGGGCCTTGTAAGCCACCCAAAAAATGTACGTGCATGTACTCATGTGTGGTGCACCACCATCACGAAGATCATAACACAAGGACATGAATGAGAACATAATGCAAAACAAACACCCAACTAAAAGCAACTCAAGAGGATAGATTCTACATGAATCCCAAAGCCAATAAAGCCATACATCATGAAATCACTCAACTGGCATCAATCTGAGAGTATGGATTCTACATGAATCCCAATGATGCAATAAGACCAAAAGTCATGAACTTACTCAACTGGCCTTAATCCGAGAGTATGGATTCTACACGAATCCTACTGCTCATGAAACAAAAGCAAAGGTCCAAAAAAAATCATAACAAGTATAAAATCACTCAACCGAACACAATGTCGAGAGTATGGATGGAACATGCATCCCAATGCAACATAAAAGTGCAAAAGTGGTCTGAATGATATCCAAATAGATCATCAAGGTCCATGACCTACATTGTGCCAAGAAAACCTAAGAAAATAGGGTGGCACACAAAATCAGGTAAAAACTCCAAATTTTAAAAAAATTCCAAAATTAAAACCCATTTCGCCTTTAGGTTCAAAAACCCCAAAAATTCAAAAATAAATGAAATCAAACACCGTATGCAAAAAAAGCCAGCATCATGGCATAAAATCCCAAACCCTCATTACAATAAATAAGGAAATGTTCATACCCACCCAACCGGGTAGAACTAACATATAGAAATAGAGGGGAACACTAGTTCTCAGCCTCCAACCAAATGGCTACCAAAAATAGAAGCAAAAATAGAGCAAAAACAATAAAACAGGAAAGCCCTACCTCACAGCGAACAGGGTAAAACGAGAATCTGAACCATAAAATAAAATGCTCGCAAAAGTGGCTAAAAATAGTGGCAATCCAAGGTTTCCTCGAGCTGGATCCAACGAGCTCAACATCGCGACGATCCCACACTCGTAGCTCCCACAACGAACAAAACAATAAATCCTCATGAAGAGGATTTTGGGTTTTACTCTCCAACTTTCTAATTTGAAAGTGAGAAGTGAGGAATTAAATTCCTCTTTGGATATTTATTCACTTTTTGGGTGAATAATCGATTAGGGCATTTAACCAGCCAATCTAGTTAAACCCCGAATCAACCCAAACAAAAATAGGCTATTCCTATAAATAGGAATTCATATATGGAAAAGCTACCAGAAATTAGAATAAATCAATTAAAAAGCCCGAAAACCCAAAAACACATAAATCTCCTAAACAACTTTCACGACAAAGCAAAACTCTAAATGCACAGATATGCTTACTGGTCTAATCACACAATGCAAATGAGTTTGGATTTAATAATCATCGAAAGGTTTAAATTAAAAATTTAATTAAAGATACGTCGACCATACAAGGGCAACATTGGTAAAATATGAATGGCTGAATCACTAACTCCATGTGCCACTGCCAGGGATATACATCATGCACACTAAACA
The DNA here is from genome assembly GCA_028749045.1 of Cupressus sempervirens. Lineage (NCBI taxonomy): Eukaryota > Viridiplantae > Streptophyta > Pinopsida > Cupressales > Cupressaceae > Cupressus > Cupressus sempervirens. Next base: position 643,428,214 of record CM053789.1, on the reverse strand, counting down.
ACACGATCAAGTGCAATTGCATATAATAACATAGCCAAAGCAATAAATGCATTAAATCACCTAATTTAACCACTTATTTAATTATATTAAAATAATCTATTTACATCACTCACATTCGCAAAAGGCATAGCAATGCAGGAATGAAGTAAATAACCATAGCATTAAATCCATCACATAACAAAATTAGAGGTATGTCCAAATACCAGATAACCAGATATCATCATAAAACACGCTGTCATCTCAAAATGGCATCATCATGCAATATGATTAACTGAACAATATAGTAGTCTAATATCTATGATACTGAAATCAAAGAGTAACATCTAACCCTCAGGTCCTCTCAAATGTAAACATAACATGAGTAACAAATATCTCTCTAATCAGAAATATAACAAGGTAAATGCCCGCAACACATAACCAAATAATCCCACATGAACAATCCATTCTAATTACTTAAGCATTTAATAAGGCACTTAAAACACATAAGCGAACACAGTCAAAAACATGACTAACCACTGCTACAGGAACCTAGTCCAGTGTAGCATAGTAAAAAGTACACAGTGTAATCTCTGCACACATCTCAAGGTAATCACAAAACAACCTCATGATACCACATCGATCCTGATAACCACTAGCACAAACCTCAGTGAACCAAAAATCACATCATAATCTCAAAGATCAATCAAAAGCATAATCAAAGCAACTGATACAGAAACATAAATCCAAACACTTCAACGATGTAGACCACTCAGGGTCATAATCATGATCCATCACAACAAAAGATCAGCAAGGTTGCACCCATCAGGACAACTTACAAAAGTCAAATGGGAGAGGCACTACATTGCACTTCTCCATACCATTAAATATTTCTTTGATAAATATAATAAAAAGAGTGTTTATTTTATTTGCATCTACACTTTTAGTTTCTTCCATCTAAATAAATTTATAATTTGACTTTTAGGTTTTTTTTCTCATTATTTAAAATAATAATATTTTTCAGGTTACATATATTATATTATTCACTATGAAGTTCAAATTTACAAGGAATCTTTGGAAATCTAAGTTTGACTCATCTTAAAAAGAGATAGGAGACACAAATTTAAGGTTCATTGATATTATGAATTTTCAAATAGAATGAAAAGGGGTGAAGGAATGTCTCTTCTTTGGTAGAGATTGACAACTTTAGGATTGGTTGAAGTAGCTGCATTCCTAGTTTCTCTTCAATCCTTGGAATTGGTTTTAGCATGTGCACAATATTACGATACAAATGATAGGAAAGTAAAAAAATTCCAAGGTTTAACATTTATGGATAATACACCTAAAATTGTAAGACGAGAATTCAATATTTGTCATCATGACCAATATATTGTTGTTGATATGAAAATTGCCAATGATTACTATTGCCAATCTATTTCAATTGCAAGATGGTTTTTGAATGACAAATTAATACATCAACAGAATACCAATGTAAAAAACCTAGCTAGAGGACAACATAAAGTTGATTTTATAGAAGAGGGTAGAGATTATATCACTCTATTTGGTAGATTTTTTTGATGTCCTAGCTCAGGTCATTTTCAAACATGGATGCTTTATTTCATCCACAAAATTTGGAACAAAAAACAATTCAATTGGGCATCCATTATCAGCAATTTCTTGCATGAATAGTTAACTAATGTTCTTCATAGAAAAAAATTCTATATGACATCATATTTGGTGTATTTTTTGGCCTTAGAAAATATATTTTGAGGACTAAATAGGAATGATAGGTTTATAGAGGTTTTGCCAAAAGGTTACAACTATTTTCCTCAATTAGGAATGATCGGAAGTGAAAAGAATTTTTGTAGAGTCAACAATGGTTTCACTTTCACTATAATTAGAAAAATTTATGATGAAATGGAAAGAAGATTATCCAATGAGGCTGCTAATGAAATTGCAAAATACAAAAATTGGTATATCCAATTTTGAACATTCACCTATGTAAGGGTTTCTAGCTTCCATGGTTATCCATGGAGGTTGCCATGCTACCCTTCTGATAAACTATTGCTTTTGGAGTTGTGTAGATAAATTGTTCAAGTAACAAGAAAAATTGGGTATTGATGCTTAGATTTATTTAAGTTTCCAATAACTATTGGTAAGTAATTTTTGGGAATTAATTGATTAGGTTTACTTGGATTTGGACTGGATTCAAACCTCTTCAGAGTTTTGTACTAGCTTGGGCCCTCTTTCTGGTGAGCTAGGGTCATTTGAAGGTGGTTTTGGATTTGATCGGGTAGATTTGTAAGATTTGTGTTTTTTGCTAGGTCATTTTCATGAAGATAGTGCTTTGAGACTGCCAAAATGCCATGACACTTTCTATTTTTGTGATGGGTGGTAGTTGAAATACCCCTTGTATTTATTTGTTTAAACTATCTATACTTTTGTATATATTAGGGACGATGCTGGGTTTTCTTTTCTAATTCTTTCCCAGTTGACCTCATTGAATCAGAATTAATAAATTAATAAAATAATATAGTGGCTTGCCACTTTTGCCTAAATAAAAAAAGTACTCATGTGCTAATCTTGACATAGTAGAAATTACAGAAATACATGTGGCTCATCTTTGAATTTATACTAGTGGGGATGTGCAATATAACTTTAATCCAATAGAAAGGATATTTGGAATTGTAAATGAAAGTTGCAAACACTAGGCTTCTTTAGAGGACCACCGAGAAAATTGTGTAAATGAAATACAAATTAAAAAAAGTGACTATTGTAGATTATCGGTAGAGCTCATGTGATCTTGAAAAATTCATAACATTCCAGAAGACATAAAATAAGATGGGAATCAATTGCTTCCATTATATGATTTACCGAGAATAATTTTGGTCACTTAATTGATCTGATAGATTGGTACTCTCAAGAAGAAACAATTGACCACTTCTGGTGATCTTCCCTATTAGGAGCAATAAGGACCATGAGTTCCACCTTGTTAAAGGATTTACAAACATACAATGAAGTATGCACTTAGTTAAGAGATTTACCAAAATATTTTTAAGTCTACCAAGTTAAACGATTTGACTGATGCACCTATTAGGATAAATCATTAGTTGATCTTTGATTTGCAACTCTAATTTATTGAATGAGATTCCTTGTATTGCAATGATCACTTGACTATGATAGATAAATATTTGTTGTCCCTTATACTGCTTGTAGTCTTCTTCAATTCACACTTATCCACTTCTCATTAATACACATTCATATTTTGATATGATACAATTTATTACATATATACCAATCCAATTCACTACCCCTTCTAGAGTAGGTTACAATACCAATTTCATCATAATTCACAAAGTTAGCCCAAATTCTATAACTTGTGTTCTAAAGAAAAATTTGGTGATGTTCTAATATATGGAAACCATTGTTAACACTTGAAAAACTTTACCACTCGGTTGACATTGAGACTCAGTCGATACTGATCACTTCAAGTAGCTCAAACTTGATCAACACTATGTGACTTGGTGAACATTGAGAAACTTGGTAGCAACTGAATAACTCAGTTGACAATACATGACTCGGTGAATGGTAGATTCACTTCATTAACCCTGTGAACTTGGTAGACACTATAAAGGTTGGTTAACACTATAGAACTCAGTTAACATTGTAGTCTTCATCACTTCTACTGGATAGCTTGGTAGGCATTTCTACGCTTAGGCTATACTAAAAATTGTCTCTAATGCTTAGTAGATACTATGTATCTCGGCATAAACTACAAAATGTCTTCTTAGCTTAGTAGCAGCTGATCCACTCGGCTAACACTATTGGATGAATGATAAGCTTAGTAGCAACTATAGAGCTTAGTAGAAATTAACCATTTGACTAAGTTTTGAGTCATTGATAGAAAAATTGAGCTTAAATCTCAACAATCTCCCCCTTTGGTATTAGTGAAAAAAAGACTTATCAAACCAAAAAATGTTTGCATACTCAAAATTACAAGTCAAAAACTTTCTTTATTACCATATTGTGTCTTCAACTTAGTTTTGACTTCTAGCTTTTGTAGCTCGATAACATATTCTATTTTATGATATTTTGAATTTGGTTTTGTAAAGATACTTTTTGTTTATCTATACATCTATCTACATAATATTTTACTGCTCCCCCATACATATACCTCTTCTATACCCATAATCTTTCATATTAACTTCTCTCACTTTGCATATTATTTCTCCCCCTTTTGACATAAATGCCAAAGTTTTATAATATCATAAGTTAATACAAAAATGTGACAAGAAATTAAAATGTGCCTTCAGAATTAGTACTATAGTATTGTCCCAATTCTCTTGTAATTTATGTATAGCCTCTCATGTTTGTAGTATGTACCTTGTTATATTTTGATTTGAGAGATACTCATACTCATGTTATTTTGACATTTGACATGACTTGAGGGTCAGATGTTATACTTTGATTTTAATATCATAGATGTTAGATTACTATGTTGGTCATATTTTCATGATGATGCCATTTTGAGATGATAGTATGTTTTATGATGATATCTAATTATCTAGTATTTGGACATGTCTCTAATTATGTTAGATGTGAATTTAATACTATGGTGATTTGCTTCATTCTTTCCTTATTATGCTTTATGCAAATGTGAGTGATGTAAATGGATTGTTTTAGTATAATTGAATAAATGGTTAAATTAGGTATTTAATGCATTTATTTCTTCAACTATGTTATTATATGCAATTGCACTTGATCATGTGTTTTAGTGTGCAAGATTTATATCCTTGGTAGTAGAACATGGAGTTGGTGATTCAGATGCACATTTTTAACCAATGTCATCCTTGTATTATTGATGTATCTCATTTAAATGTTTAAATTAAACCTTTAGGAAATTTGAAAAATCCAGACTCATTTGCATTATGTGATTAGACATCTGAATGTGTTTATGCATTTAGAGGTTTGCATTGTCATGAAAGTTGTTAAGAAAATTTTTGTGATTTTGAGTTTTCAAAATTTATTTTAATTGTTTTTAATTTTTGGTAGATTTTCCATAGATGAATTTCAATTACTTGGAATAGTATTTTTTTTTGGGGGGTTGATTTGGAATTTGACTAGGTTGCTTGGTTAATTACCCTAATTGATTATTCACTCCACAACTGAATAGGCATCTAAAGAGGAAAATAATTCCTCACTTCTCACTTTTGGAAATTACAAATTGGAGAGCTTTTTCCAAAATCCTCTTCTAGAATATTGTCTTCACGAGATTGGTTTCATTGGATCTAGCTTGAGTAGACCTTTCTTTGCCACAACTTTTGGCAGCTTCCTTAAGATATTTGTTTTATCTGGTTGATTCTTGTTTTAGCCTTTTTGGCTATCAGGTAAGGCTCTCCCTTTTTGTATTTCAGTTCCAATTCTAATTCTTTTTCTTGTAGTTGTAGGTTAGGAGGTTGAGAACTAGTCTTCCCCTCCATTTTTGATTGCTAATTCTTCCCAATTGGATGGGTATGAATGTTTTCTCTATTTTTAGGATGAGGGTTTTTGGTTTCACACCATTATGCTGGTTTTTTTTGCATACGGTGTTTGAATCTAAATATTTTTTCTATTTTTCTATCTTTTGTGCCCAAAGACCAAATGGGTTTTATTTTTAAAGTTTTTGAGTTTTGGGGTTTCTACCTTAATTTGTGGGCCACCCAATTTTTTTCTTAAATTTTCTTGGCATGATGTTGGTCATGGACTTGGACAATCTACAGGATGTCAGTCAGACCATTGTTGCACTTTTATGTTGCATTGGAATGCATGTTGTATCTATTCTATTAAGCATGTATTCGGTTGAGTGTTATTTTTCTTGTGTTCTCATCCAACCTTATTTTATGGCCATCATGATGGTGGTATGCCACACACAAGAATGTGCATGAGCATTTTTGGGGTGACTTGCGAGGCCTTATCTCACCATTTTTTTTCAGTTGAGTTTTGTTCATTGGGGTTGGGTTGGGAATATGCATGTGTATGTAGGGTAGCATGGAGGGGCTTCTCTTGCAACCTTGGTGACTATCTCCTAGAAGGTTGACAAAAAGAAGTTCTAACAAGTGATAACTAAATAAATTAACTAGGTAATAAATTAAGATAATAAAATGTTGTGAGCACCTAGTTAAATCTGAAGATATAGGATGTGCTCCTTCCATTGGGAAGTGTGTGTTGCCAACACTAGCTTGGGCTTTTTGATGCCAAGCTATTTACCCTCTAGTGTTTCCCTACATAGCAACCCATAGGGTGTCTAGCCAAGACTTGATCCACTTGCATTATCTCATGATCTTGGCTCGTCCTATTTACTATCTAGCATGAGTGTTAGCCATGGACGTTTGCTTTGGGTGTGTTTGTGGCTGGATCATTATCTTCATCTTCACAGTGGGAGTAGACCTACGTGTTTAACATGTTTGGGAGGTGTAGCTACCTTCACCATTGCTAGGGACTAGTGTACATAAATGGTCTATTGTTCCAGTACGACCGATGCTTGATGTTCACTTGGTATTTTGATTTATCTAGGGTATATTTCCTTATGGTTTATTCTTTCATTGGAATCCTTGGATATCATGTTTAGATGATGTTAGTTATTTGATGCATTCTTGAATTATGATGTTTAGAATATGATTAGATGTTGTGATTTAAGTATTTGGAATATCTATTTCTTTACTTGATAGCATGTTAGATTTCCTTATTCTTATGATGTTATTATGCTTTAGCAGTGATGCCCTCATAAGACAACTCTATCTATCTAGTTGGAAATTTGGGATGTTACGCATGGGGATGGCTAGGAATTTTGAGGTCTCATGATGCTATTATGGTTGGGAGGAATCATGCATGAGTTTTGTTATGTTTGTTCATTGCAATATTGCGTTCAATACATTTCCTTTATTGCTATGTTCTAGATGATTAGTTGCAGTTTCTATCTCAAGTAGTTATTTGGGATTGAGTGTCTATGCCTCAATTTTTGGATCTAGTACTCCCCAGTGTGGAAGAAATTATATTTCCTACCTTTTTATGTTTTGTTCTTATTTTTTGCTATTGTGAACTCTTGCTCGAGATTTTACTCTCTCATAGAGAGTGCGAAGTTTTACATGATGTATTGCAGTTCTTTGTGGGGCTCTTTGTACTTTCTCACATGAAACTTAGTACTAGTGTAGTGTATTTTGAACATTGGTCCAAGCATGGTATGATGTACTTCCTCATGTGAAGGGGTGCTTCCTCTTGTGAAACTATCTATTGGAATTTTCTAGTGCAAAAAATAGGGGGTATCTACATTGCTTTTCAGGGAATGCAATTTGGTGATTTCAGTACCCATTTGGGATTGCTTGTATTCCCATGCTTTGACAAATTTGATATTTTATGTTCTATTGTCATATTTGGTTTTCATTTTCTATTTGAGCATGTTTGTTTGGTAGTAGCATTTGGAGATTCATTGGTTGTCAAGATTGTGCTTAAGTCATCCATTGTGATCTTTGTGATCCTTGTATGTTGATTGTCATGTGCATCCATACTTGTTATATATATATATATATATATATATATATATATATATATATATATATTGGCTTGTATTGAATCCTTGTTCCAAGAATCTCTGGGTGGGGACATTACATCTAGTATCAAAGCTCATGTTGCAACATTGCGATCTCTATGTTATGCTTTTTCTATGTTATTGTTTCTATGTGTATTGTTATCTTATGTTTTTTATTTTGATATCTCATTGTGGTTAATGCTTTTAACTCTATGATTATGATGTATGATTCTGACCCTTATCTTGTGATTCCTTAGTGATGCCTCATGCATGTAGAACCAGTGGTCTAGATTACAACCAATGAAATAACCATGAAAAAGAGCATCAAGAGAAAGAATTTCAAGAACGTGAGGGAGAACAAGGTAAGAATAATCAAGGCGACATTAGGGCGCTAATGCCTCTTCTTCAAGAGATCATAGCCTTGTTGGGACCTTGTATAGAGGAAAACAAATGGGACCATGGCTAGGAAGAAGAATCTTATCATGGAGATTCCCATAGGTTTCAACATAGAGAAGAGGAACATGACTGTAAGTGTGAACATTCTCGTACATCACCTGATGGTACAAGGGAATGATGGAGGGGTCATGGTTGGGATGATGATGATGAGTTCAATTAGGTGGAGATGATGTAAGAAATTCAAAGGTCTAAACCACCATTGTTTGATGGACAAGGGACATGACTCAAGGCTGAGACATGATTATTAGATATGTGGCATTGCTTCTCCTTATTAACTTATGGAAGCAACATGAAATCCCATTTTCATATCACACAGTTGAGAGACCATTGATGTATATGGTGGGATATGGAGAGTGAAAAGCTCCATATCAATGTGATGCATCTCACTTGGGAGATCTTCGAGGAGAGATTCAAAAAGAAATTTCCTTTCTCCACAATATTGTGAGGCTCATACTAATGAATTTCATGAGCTCAAGCAAGGAAATATGACAATGGACTAGTATGAGAAGTGGTTTCTTAGGTTGAGGTAGTATTCAAGTTACCATCATGATGAAGCACTCCTCACCCAAATTTTTTTTAGGGGCCATAGGTGTATATGAGCAATGTTAGTATGCTAATAGAAACCAAATTTAAATAAAGCTTCTACAAACTAAACAAAATTCATAAACTTCAAGATAGACTAAGATGAGCTCGCAATTGAGAATATGAGCCATTAATGGGCTCTCTCAATAAGAAGCTCTCTTGTTGAGTGGCTTTGTCTAAATAGATAGGATGTATGCTCAAGCTTATGCTTCAAAAAGGGTGTCAAATGGAGTTGGAATTTGGGTGTGAGTGTATGGTTTTGATGTAAAATAGCTTCTTAAAATGGCATTATGACTTTACTTCATGGATTGTGTTGTTTTGCAAAGGGGAAGGATCCAATTTATAGGCAAGAGGCTTGAGGGATTGAGGGCTAAGATACAAGGATGGGGAAAAGCTCATGGAGGGCTCAGATTGCATTAGAGGAGAGCACATGGATTGTGCTTCCTTATAGCCAACCAAGGAGTGACACATGTCACAGGGTGAGTGGATGGAGGAAAGGGGAAGGATGAGTCAAAAAAGGAGGCTCAAGGGATAAAATCTTCATAAAGACCCTCATAATGGCTTGTAAGAGCAATGAAAGGGCTTGGAAGAGTCATTTATGGCCTAATGGGCTTCATAAAGTTTCATGGTTGGGATATTTTGAGGGAGATGAGAGGACTTTCGACTTGGACTTGATTAGGAAGTTTTTAAGCTTGCTTAGGATTGTACAAATGATTAGAGGATGGATTAGGATGGTTTAGGATTAGCTTAGGGATAGGCAAATGGATGGCATTTAATGAGGGTGGGTGAATGGGGAGATATTTGTTAACTTTGGCTTGGGTTAGTAATTCTTAACCCATGTTTAGGGAATGTGACAAGGTTAGGAGAGGATTAGGATTAGGTTTAAAGACATCTTCTAGAAGAGTCTAAACTTTGGATGAGGATAAAGACTTTCTAGAATAGTCTAGAACTTCCTAGGATGAGGATGAAGACTTTCTAGAAGAGTCTACAACTTCTTAGGATGAGGACAAATTAGATTTTAGGAAATAAATAAAGTTTTATTTATTTCAAGGGTTTGGGTTGAGGAGATATTTATTAAAACATTTTTAATAAACATGAGGATTAATATTTAATCTTAAATAAATATTTTCAGTTGGGATTAGGGGTAAGAAATGATGGGATTAGCCTTTAATCAAAATTAAAGAAGGATTAGAAGATTTTGGAAGAGGTTAGTGGTCTTAAGGAAATTGGCCAAGTTTTGGGCAAAAAATAATTTTTTTATTTATTTTGGGTTTTTTGGTCAATTTATTAATTAAATAATTAATAAATAAGGAAATAATGTTTAAATAAGATTTAAATATTTTTGGGAGGGATTCCTTAATTAAATATTTTTAATTAAGACAAGGGGATTTAATGACATAAAAATTAATTAATTAATTAATTAATGATGATGTCATCAGGGACTTTTCCAGACAATAAAAATACTTTATTTTCTAAAGGATTTTAGGTGTCTACACTAGGGACTCTATCATTGGAGATGTTTGTGTTCACTAGTGGAGAATGCTTTCACTTGCCATGGAGAAGGTAAGAATTATTGAGAACAATGTGTCTAGGGAGTTCAATGGAAAATCAACTTCTCAGAACCAAAGCGCATAGAATTTAGGGCAAGATGTTTAATTTACTCTATCCTCAGGAAAGGGTTAGACCTAGTCTGCACCATCTTAGGTTGGTTATCATCATAAGAATCAACAATGTGGATATTGGCCTAAGGGTGGACAAAATTTAGGTGCCTTAGGGAATAAATGGGATGACAAGAGTCATGGACAGGTACATTGCATGGTATTTCATGTTCAGTATAATTTGACGCAGGTGCTTTAGATTCTTTTATTTAACCATCTTTTATTCAAAAATTTGGGCTAGTAGTAGCATGTTTGGTCAATAGGTGGCAAGTTTAGTTTTCCATAGGATCTAAAGTGATAGTAGACTACTTGGTCAGTGGTTGTAGTTTGAATTTGGGTACCTTCACCACCACAATGGATCTTTGTATCCCACCTCTAGGATCGTATCACATTATTCTAGGTATTGACTAGTTAGCCACCCATCAGGCAAATATGGATTGTCATAATAAGCCAGTACAATGTGTTGATGACATAGGTGGATAGGTGGAGTTGTTTGGAGTCTAGAGAGTAGTCTCACTTTTTATTATCTTAGCTAATCAGCTGAAGCAGAGTGTGAGGAAAGGATGTCAGATGTTCATTATTTTTGTCAATGATCTTGAGGAAGTTGAGACACATATAATGATACTTGATGATCAACCACTCCTATGTATGTAGATGTGTTTCCTGATGAGATACTAGGTATGCCACCATAGTGTGATATTCATTTTTTGATCAATCTCATACTAGGATTAGGACCAATTTCACAAGCTCCTTACTGCATGACTACTTAGGAGTTGAGTAAGCTCAGAATATAGTTGGAGGAACTATTGGCCAAAATCCAAATTCATCCTAGTGTATACCCAAGGGGTGCACCAATCATCTTTGTTAAGAAGAAAGATGGATCATTGCACTTATGCATTGACTACTAGTAGTTGAATAAGGTGATGGTGAAGAACTGATACCCTTTGTCAAGGATAGATGACTTGTTTAATTAGATGAAGGGAGCAAGAGTGTTCTCAAAGATTGATCTTAAGTGGGGATATCATCTTCTTCATATTCAATAGGTTAACATTCATTAGACAACATTTTGTACATGATATGGGCATTATGAGTTCATAGTTGTACCCATTGGGTTGACCAATGTACCATTAGTGTTCATGAGTTTGATGAATGGAGTATTTCACATGTACCTTGATCCATGTGTCATTGTATTCTTGGATGAAATATTGATCTATTTGAAGACTATCGAGGAACATGAGATCCTTTTACACCAACTATTGTAGTTCTTGCGAGATCTTTAGTTGAATGGAAACTTGGGTAATTGTGGATTCTTCTAGTCAAAGGTAAATTATATGGGGCATATCATTGGTATTGCATTGGATCTAGAGAAAATCTCAGGTATCATGGATTGGTTATTACCCACTAATGTTTCTAAGGTTCATAGTTTCATGGGATTGGTGGGTTATTACCATCACTTCGTGGAGGATTTCTCACATGTACCTCATTCCATCACTTATCTTCAATGGAAAGGCAAGAAGTATGTTTGGTCAGACCAGTGTGAGGCAGCTTTTATTTCTCTTGAGGAGTTTTTGACTAGTGCACTAGTCCTTGTAGTGCCTAATCTTGTAGGTGATTTTATGTTTTGCACAGATGCTTCATTGGAAGGTGTGGGTGTTGTGTTGATAAAGGATGGTCGAGTAATTGCATATGATTCTAGAAAACTCAAGCGCCATGGGCCTAACCACCCCACTCATGATTTTGAACTTACAACTATAGTGCATGCTCTTGTTCATTGAAGGCATTTCCTTTTGGGACATAGGTTTGAGTTGCATAGCTATCATAGGAGCTTGGAGTATATCTTTACTCACCCAAACCTGAGTGCATGACAACATCACTAGATGGAGTTCCTGTGTGAATATGACTTTGGTTTTCACTATATTAAATGGAAATAAAATATCATTGTGGATGCCTTGAGCATGAGGCAACATGAAATATCAGTCTTTCTATTGGGAGTGGATTTGTGAGTTTGTATCTTAGAGGCTTTGCCTACAAACACTTGGTATCAAGAGGTGAGAGTAGAGATTGAGTCTGGACGTACCCTTGAGGGAAGATTTATAGGTTACATGCTTGAGTTTGATGGACTGCTACAACACTTGGGGTGTATCTATGTACTAGTATTAGGTGATCTTTGTAGTTTAGTTTTGTTAGAAGCACATTGTGCACCTTATTCTACATATCCCAGCATCAAGAAGATTCATGTCAATCTTAAACAATTGTACTTTTGGGCAGGGATGAGGCATGATGTTGTTGACTTTGTTGCTCGATGTCTCAAGTGCTAGAGAGTATTGGAAGATCATCAGTATTTTGTGGGTCTTTTCCAGCCACATGTCATTATAGAGTGGAAGTGGGATACAACATCTATTGATTTTATCTTGGGGTTTCCTATGTCAATAGGATGAAATGATTGTATTATGGTGATAGTGGAGAAATTGTCTAAGGTAGAACATTTGTCACCAATGAGAAAATCCTACATAACTTCTTCTTTAGCCCATGTTTTCTTGGAGGATATTATTTGTTTGCATGGGATCCCTTGTCAAATCATTTCAGATAGAGATCTAGTGTTTACTTTAGTACTGTGGATTTCCTTCTAGCATACTTTGGGTGTGCTGCTCAATTTTAGTTCATCTTATAACCTAGAGACTGATGGTCAGACAAAGAGAGTGGAGCAAGCTCTAGAAGATATGTTTTCATGTATGTTATGGCTAGGCAGGTGAAGTGGAAGGATTATTTATACCTTGTTCAGTTTTCATATAACAATGGGTATCATAATTCTCTTGGCATGTCATCTTTTTAGGCCTTGTAAAGTATACTATTTAATACCCCTTTGAGTTGGGATCATTTAGAGGACTAAGTACTTCAAGGTCTAGAGATGCTTTAGGATATGGATCAGTATATTGTTAATATTAGAGAACATTTGGTTACTACTCAGGACATGCATAAGAAATATGCAGATGCCCATAGGTTGGATTATTAATTTTTTGTTGGTGATAGTGTGTTTTTGAGAGTGCATTCAAGGAAGAGCCCCATCTATTATGGGAAAGGCTCTAATTTGGTGCCACATTTTTTTAGACCATTTGAGATCCTTGAGAGGATTGGTCCTATTGCTTATTGACTAGCATTTCCACCTAGCTTATCATGCATCCATGATGTTTTCCATGTTTCTATTTTGTGATAGTATATTTCTAATGTGACCCATGTTCTTGATTGGGATACCTTACAAGTGGGGTATGAGAAAATTTCTTTGGATACCATTCATATCCTTCAACATCAGAGACTAAATTTGAGAGGTCAAGACATACAACAAGTAAGGGTCCATCGGGCCCCAAATGATGAGACCTCTGCTAGTTGGAAAGATGCTACATGGTTGAGAGATTTGTGCCCCTATCTTTTTGTAGGCTTCAACAAGTAAGCCTATTTGTAGTGGGGGAGGATGCAATGCCTCTCATGTTTGCAATCTATACCTTGTTATATTTTGGTCTGAGAGATACTTCTACTCATGTTATTTTTACATTTGACATGACTTGAAGGTCTAATGTTATACTTTAATTTCAATATCATAGATGTTAGATTACTATGTTGTTCAGTTGATCATATTTGCATGATGATGCCATTTTGAGATGACAATATGTTTTATGATGATATTTGGTTATCCAATATTTGGACATATCTTTGATTATGTTAGATGTGGATTTAATACTATGGTGATTCACTTCATTCTTTCTTTGTTATTCTTTATGTAAATGTGAGTGATGTAAATATATTATTTCAATATAATTAAATAAATGGTTAAATTAGGTATTTAATGCTTTTATTGCTTTGGCTATATGAAATTGATTCACTTCATTTATTCATTATCTCATTTTATCAAAGAATGACTCACGTTTTATCCCTTACAATGAAATTAATCCCTTACACCAAAATTTAACATGGTTCACCCAATCCCTAGGCTATGTCCACCAAACAACAAGTTTGATATTATTATGATCTAGTGATTGCAACCTGATTACAATCTGTAATCCCTTACAACTCAATACCACCACAAGAACCAATTTTCACATCACCACACTAAAACAATCCCTAACCCTAAGCTCTTTTATACATGTATTTTTACTGCTTTGGGGCTATAATTAATAATTACATGTTAGCAAAAAACCCTGATAAAATAGGGCCCAAAAAATTCTTCCAAGAAGAATTGAAGCCATATCATCTCCTTGGTTGCCTGTGTAGTAGCAACATACTCTACCTCTATAGTGGATAAAGCATTTTGTAACCTAGAAACCCAACTCATGTCCACCCCACTAATAGTAAAGATATAACCTATAGTACTCCACTTGGTATCAATATCTCCTACCAAATCTGAGTCAACATAGCCCTATAAATTAGTAGTAGAGCCCCCAAAGTGTAAAAATTTATTGGATGTTCCTCTTAAATATCTGAGAATCCATTTGACTACATTCCAATGCTCAATTCCTAGATGACTCATATATTTGCTAATGACTCCCACTGCATTTGCAATATCTAGCATTGTACATACCATAGCATACATAAAGCTTCCTATAACCAAAGCATAGGGTACCTTGGACATCTTATCCTCCTCTTATTAGGTCTTAGGACACATCTCCTTAGTCAACTTCAAATGACTAGGTAAAAGTGTGCTGACAAATTTAGCATTTTCCATAGAGAGATGTTGTAACACATTCTCAACATAATCAGCCTAAGATAGCATCAATTTTTTGTTCTTCCTATCTCTAAAAATCTTCATACTAAGGATTTTTTTTGCTACCTCCAAATCCTTCATAGCAAATGCATGTGCTAATTAGCATTTCAGCCGCTTAATATGATCCATGTTAGACCCAACTACAAGCATATCATCAACATATAAACATAAAATAATGTAGCTGCCATCATCCAACCTCTTAAAATTAACAAAATTATCTAAATAACACCTATTATATCCATGCTCATGCATAAAACTATCAAATTTTAGATACCATTGATGAGGTGCTTGCTTCAAGCCATATAAGCTTTTCTTCAATTTGCACACTAAGTTTTCCTTACCTTTGACCTCAAATCCTCGTGGTTGAGCATTATATATCTCTTCATCCAAATCAACATGAAGGAAGGTTATTTTACATTAAGCTACTCTAAATGTAAATCTTCAGTAACCACAATACTTAAAACAATATGGATAGAAGTCATTTTAACAACAAGAGAAAATATCTCATCAAAATCAATGCCCTTTTTCTATGCAAATCCTTTACAACTAACTTGACTTTAAATATTTTCTTACCTCCATCCTCTTCTTTTAACCTGTAAACCCACTTATTCTATAAAGCTCTTTTACCTACAAGCAACTTTCATAAATCCCATGTCTTATTCTTTAACAAAGAGTCCATTTTATTTTTCATTGCAAACTCCCACTAAATCTTATATCCACCTACACAACTTCATCATAACATTCAAGTTCATCAGCATCAGTAAGTAAAATTGAATATAAAGATGGAGAAAATCTTTCTGGATGTCTAATTTTCCTTGTTAACCATCTAATTTTCACTAGAGTGTGTAGTATTTTTTTTTGTGATTGTTGCACATCATGAGGAATGGTTGGAATATCATCTTTTGGAGTATCATCTAGCACTACATAATCATCTTCTTTCTTCTCATGTTGCTGCAATAGATCTTTGTACAACACTTTCTCATTGAATACAACATCTCTACTTCTTAAAATTTTATGATTTTTAAAATCCCAAAGCCTATAACCAAATTCATTAATGTCATATCAAAAAAATACACATTTCTTTGACTTAGCTTCTAGCTTGGTTCTATTTTCAAAATCTATGTGAGAAAATGCTTCACAATAGTAGGTTTTGAGAAAAGAATAACTCACCTTCTTACCAGTCCAAGCTTCCTCTAGAATACCACAACCTAGAGGAGTAGAGAGACCTCTATTAATCAAATATTTAGTAGTATTGACAACCTTTTCCCACATGTGTAAGGGAAAACCAACATGCAACCTCATGCTCCTTGCATGCTCTATTATAGTCCTATTCATGCATTTAGCCACTCCATATTCCTATGGAGTCCTTAGAATAGTTTTCTATCTATGAATACCATTAGTAGAGAAATAATCTTCAAATTCATGACTGTAGTATTCATCACCATTATTAGATCTGAGACATTTTAATTTCTTACTAGTCTCATTTTTGACCAAGCATTTCCATTTCTTAAAAGTTTGAAATACATCATATTTTTGTCTAAGGAAATAAACCCATACTCTTGTAGTTACATCATCAATGAATGTAACATAATAATGAGAGCCACCAAGGGAAGATACCTGAGCTAGTCCCCATACATCGATATACACAAGTTCTAATTTCTCCTTTTTGTTTTCCTTCCTAGTCTTCACAAAAATCAATCTCTTTTGTTTTCCATACACACAAATTTGACAAAAATCCATATTAACACATTTTAGACATGGTAAAACATTCTTTGATTGAAGTACTTTCATACCTTTCTCACTCATGTGCCCAAGTCTATTGTGCCACATCATTGTATTAGAATTTATAGAAACTATTTGTTCTCCTTGCTCAACTGTAGTAACTATTCCCGAACATTCATTTTTCTCTGAAACAATTAAAGTATAAGGAACAATATGACCTGTACAAAGATATAAGGTGCTTGCTTTCACACCTTTTTCTACTACAAGGGAACCTTTTGAAACCTTCCAATTTTTATCATTAAAAGTAACTACACAATCCTCATCACCAAGTTGCCTAGCTGAAATTGAATTCCTAGTCAGCCTTGGAACATGTCTTACCTCATGTAGTAGCCAATAATTCTCATTCTACAACTTAATCTTAACCTTTCCCTTTCCAACAATCTGATAGGGTGCATTATCCCCCAAATAAAAAAGTCCAAAATTCTCTTGGACATAATCAATGAAATAACCCCTATTAGACATAGCATGAAATGAAGCACTAGAATCTAAAACCCATGAATCATCATCACGTTCTAAAGATAGAAGCAAAGCATCCTCTTCAGATTTGTTACTTACAACATTTGCCTCCATGTCTCCATTTGGTTTTTCTCCTTCATTTTTCTTTCAAGTCCAACAATATTTCTTGTTATGCCCTAGTTTATCACAATATCAGTAGTCATTTAGTCCTCTTGATTGAGACCTACTCCCCTTTGACTTTCCTATTGATTTCCCACGATTTCCAAAATTACTTCCTCTCTAAGCCATTCTACCTCTGCTTTGTGCATTCAAAGCACTTCGTGATGTAGATCCACCTAAATTTTTCCTACAAGTTTCCTCACTCAAAATAACACCGATCACATCATCATATTTTAGGGTACTAGATCCAGGAACAAAATTACTCACAACCATTACCAAGCCATTCCAACATTCTGGCAAAGAACAAAAAATCAGTAGAGCCCTAATTTCTTCATCAAAATTGATACCCACAAAAGATAACTGACTAGTAATAGTATTAAACTCATTTATATAATCTACAATAGGTCCACCTTCTTCCATTTTCATATTAAATCAATGCTTCATAAGAAATACCTTGTTTGAAGCAGAGGGCTTTTCATATAATTTTGCTTAGATTTGCATCAACTCTTCTATTGTCTTCACTTTGGTAATATTAAATGTCACTGATGGTGCTAGGTATAATCAAATGCTTCCAAGTTCCTTTCTATCTAAAAGATCCCATTCATCATTTGACATGGATCCTTGATTCTTGGTTTTTCCTTCCAATGACTTCCATAAATCCTCCTAATATAGATTGTCTTCCATTTTCATCTTCCATGACTGAGAGTTCTACCCATTAAACCTATCAACCCTTAGCTTACCCTTGTCTACCAATGCTCCCACTCAACTATGAGACTCCTACTTAACTATGAGACTTTCTTGCAGAGGATAACTAAAAAAGAACCTCACTCTAATGCCACTTGTTAGGATAAAACCATAGAAAGAAATAACAATTACATGAAAATATAAACAATATCAAAAAAAAAAAAAAAATCATATAGAAAAGAACACAAGATAGCAAGATTTAATGTGGTTCATAGTATCCCTGGGCTACATCTACCAAACAAGAAGTCTGATATTATTATGATCCAGTCATTGTAACTTGATTATAATGTGTAATCCCTTATAGCTTAATACTATCACAAGAACCAATTTTCACATCACCACACTAATATAATCCCTAACCCTAAGCTGTTTTATACAAGTATTTTTACAGCTTTAGGGTTATAATTAACAATTACATGTTGACCCAAAATCTCAATAAAATAGGGCCCAATTTTTTTTATGAAGTATGTACAATACTTTCCTGGTAAGTCACCACAAACTAATAGGCATGGTGTACTTCATCATGGGAAGGGGTACTTCCTTGCACAAAAATATCTGTTGGAATTTTCCCATGTGGAAAATAGAGGGCTTCTCAACTTCTTTTTGGGGAATTCAATTTGGTTATTTGAGTACCCTTTGGGATTTATTTTATTTTTTGACAATTGGCTAATGAGGATATGCAATTTTTGTCATTTATGGCAACACATGATGTACATGCTTACAGGAAACCTCAAAAATAAAGATACATAGCTTTTGGTACTCAAAAAATTGTCTAAGTATGAATTTGGTATACAGTGGTGTATTGTTTTGTTTGTAACTTATTGCTAACATCATGTTATGACTAAAAAAGTTAGATAAAGATAGTATACATTTTGATGATGACATTTATAACCTTGAAATTTAGTACAAACTGTATGGAAAAGAGATATTCATGTTTTACTAGTGAAACAGGACAAAGGAATTAAAAATAAAGAATTAGTTTTTTTACAAAATAATTATTCGTCAAATTAGGGCCGACATCCTAGATGTTTACTCCAAGTTGGAAAAGTGTATTATGGTCTTAGCCAACCTAGTAAAAATTTATGTAAAGGGAAAATATTTATGCAAAGGACATCTTGTGATAAGAAGTTTAATTGTGTTGTAAATTGTGCGAGTACTGTGATATGTGAACTACTGTGAAAGCATTATATATGAGGTTTGTAAAGCTATTTTGTGATCTGAGATCAAACTAAGAAAGAATCTATATTCTAGAAGTCTAATTACTTGTTTAGGTATT
The DNA here is from genome assembly GCA_028749045.1 of Cupressus sempervirens. Classification (NCBI taxonomy): domain Eukaryota; kingdom Viridiplantae; phylum Streptophyta; class Pinopsida; order Cupressales; family Cupressaceae; genus Cupressus; species Cupressus sempervirens. The sequence goes on along the minus strand of CM053789.1, from coordinate 643,408,805 downwards.
GAGCTCTTCTTGTAATTAGAAGTACATGTTTCTGAAGTGGGCATATCTTGCATCTACTATACTACAACTCCTAACAGGGTTAGAATCTCCTAATAAGGATTCAAAGTCTCTTAATAGGGACTCTCTATACTGAATTTTCTTATTGACTCCTAACAGAGTCCATCCTCTAACAAGGAACTTATATATTAGTATATTATCTAATGGGTATCATCTTCACCATGGTTTTCCCTTGGATAGGCTTTCCCTAATTAACAAAATATGGTGTTATGAGTTATCTTTCTGCATGGTTACTATTACTATTTAGCATTACTTTATTACTTAGTTATGTATGGTTTTAAGTAAGAAATAATATCCAGTTGGGGACTAAACCTTCTAGATTTTTTATTCAACCCCACCCCCCCCTCCCCATCCCACCTTAGTAATCCCTATTTCTAACAATTGGTATCAAAGCATACTTACTTAGAAAAAGCTTAACAATTTGAATAAGATCCCTATGGATATGGAATAGTTGATGAAGAGCCTTGAAGAGGGACTTAAGTAAAATTGATTTCCTTACTGAAGAAAGAGATAAGCTGAAGGGTAGCTATGAAGACTCCAAAGTATACATTGGACAATTGAAGGAAAAGATTGAACATCTCAAATCCAAGCCTAAATCTATTGAATCTAAAACTAGTGATGATGATTATTCAAAGCTAAAGATAGAGTACAAGATCTTGAAGCAAGAATTGAAGATTATGAATCTGAAGTTGACTTTGAGGAATGATCCTAGAATAGTTGAAACTAATTTGAAGACTAAGAATGCAGATCTTAGAGAAAGTATGGGAAAAAAGATATCTGAGTTTGAAACATTGAAAGAAGATCATGAAGAACTTCATAACTATAATAACATTATGAAAGTTTAAATGACTTAGTGCAAGCAACAACTTGAGAAGATTTATTCTAGTAGAGAAAATCTTGATGATTCAATGTCAATATAGAGACCTACTTATGATAAGATTGGTCTTGGTTATCTATTTAACATGTCTGTGAAGTAACCTAAGATTAGATCAAATCCAAAAGGAAAGGATAAATCTGATGATAAGATTGAATCTAGTCAATCTTCTGATAACCCTATAGAAGACAAGGAAGTCAAAATATTGGATGAACCAAAGCAAGTTAAATATCTTAAGGAAACTAGGTATGAATTTAGAGGTAAGTGTTTTCATGAAATGAAATAGGTCATATTAAAAGAGATTGTACAAATAAGTCATTTAATCATGTTAAGGATTTATATTGTCATAATTGTCATGGTATGGGTCATAAAGTAGTTGATTATAGGAAACCTAAGTATGATAATGATAAAAGGAATAGTACAATGTCTAGGAATACTAATCCTATAGGTAGAAGAATATCTAATGAAAGGACATCAAGAGAACAAATACCTTATGGGGAAAGAAGATAGATTGTGTGTTATAATTGTAACAACTTTGGACACATAGCTCAAAATTGTCATGCACCTAGTGATCATTAGAATCCTAGAAGAAGAACTACAGTATGTTAGTTATGAAATAAGTGTGGACATAAAGTAAAATATTATAGAATGGATAGGAACTTTAGAGATAGAAGGAACAATAGAAGAAAGTTCAAAAATAGAATGAATGATGGAGGAAAATTAGAAATGACAGAAGGAACCGTGAGAGGAACTCCAAAACCAAGAAGGATAACGAGGAACAAAGAAATATAGTTAGTGAACTTTGATAATAATTCAATGAGGCATTTGTCAAAGGATTATAAATATCAAAAGATAAGCTAGAAGATTATGAGAAGATTATGAGACAAGAAGATTGAAGTTAGTTATCAAATTTGGTTCAACTAAGTTGAATTAAGCTTTTTCGCAGCACCATAATCTAAAAACTTCATCTAGAGATTGAGGTATGGGTAGTAAAGTTGGGAAAAGATGTATCAAGATAAGTTTAGATGGTATCTAATCTTTCTTGTAATTTGGAGCTTATCTAAACTAGTTGTGAAGGAATTAAGAGTTATTGATATTATAGAAAAAGTCAATCCTATAGCAGAAGATGAAAACTATTTTCTTACTAAAAATTTCATAGAGTAAAGTTGTGTAGAGCTTTGTTATGATGAAAGTAAGCTATGGAAAACCTCGAGTAGCATCTAAAGATCAAATAGAAGATCTTGAGCAGATATTTGATTACATAATCTAATTGATAACTTTTTCTTATTTGTAAAGTATGCAACTAATCTAAGTTCAAGTTGATAGAATAAATAGAGTACATACTTGATTACCACTTCATTGAAAATACATCCAAAGAAAAGAACACTCAGAAGTGGCATGTTAAGGAGATTTCAAAGAAAAACCTACTTTTGAAAAAAGTATTGTATCATTTTTCCATAGAATTTACTCGATAAAAGTTCATATTTGTTAGAATCATGAATATGTTAGTAGTTCACAATGTTGAGAATGAGGAGAGACCAAAATTGAAGGTTATTTCCATGAAACCCATAGAAGGAAACCCTAACTCAACATTATCCATTATGTTGAACAATGTAGTTTATCTAGAAGATATAGGAAGTTATCTTACCATTAGGTTTAAATCTATTGGGAGTGAGTATATGAACAAGGATATGGAATTAGTTTTTAACCATGATATAACTATGAAGCTTGGATTTGAACTATTGAAGGAACTATACCCGTTCAAATATCATTTCTACCAAGAACTAGACATAGATGAGTGGACACAAATCATATTAAGTAGAATACATGATGGGAAATTATGGATGCAAGATAGTGTAGTTGATATCTCAGCTGACCTTATTCATGAGGTAACTAGTCTTAGTAAACAAATAATGGAAAAACCATGGTGATCAACACCATTAAACAAGATGATGTAAGATTCTTGAGTAGAATCATTGACTAATCCTTATGTGAATGTTCAAAGATTGATGAATTGTCAACTAGATTCATATATGCAACCTACAAGATATGTATATAGAAGGAACAAGTTAACCTTAGTGAAATTCTAAGAATGCAACTTCTTGAAAACCTAGAAAAGATTAAAAGGACTAAGAATGGTGTATTTAGATTTCATTCACTGATTAATCACATATTCTTTCATGTGCTTCAAAGATTTCAATATTTGTCAGTCATAGATATTATGAGCAATGATAGATGTACAATGGAGAAGATCACAAAAGTGTGTAGAAGACATCCAACAGATAAGATATTAGATAGTGGGAACTTGATAATGAAGACATTTCATAATGAAATGAGATAGAGATTCAAAATTGCACCTACAATTGTAGATAGATTTAAGGAAAATATTTTTGTTATGGTCAATAGAGATTTTACTTATATATTTGGAACTTATGATGAGATTATCCAATTAGCTCATTAGGCAAGCTTGGAGAAGGCATCTCACAAGAAGATAGTAAAGAAAACTATGAAGCAAGGTATATTGAATGTGCAACCTTTGTCAATACTTGTTGTAGATACATCATTGGAAAAAAGCATTCCCTATGTAGTAGTATTAGATATGGAACCAAATTAGCCAAAGAGAAAATTTGAGAAATTAGTGGATGTTGTGATCACAAAGACTAAAAAGGGTCAAGCAACAAGCCACTAGACCAAGCAAGAGACAAAAGACATTATTGAAAATAGCAAAGGAGAAGAAGAACACGAAGTTAAAAAAGTAGAGAATGTAACCACTTTAAGCTATCAACATGAAAAACTCAACAACCCTAGTTGCTGAAGATAGAGAATATAAACTCAGCTATGGCTAATGAAGGCAACTTTGTGCAAGATAACAAATTCTATGATTTGTATAATAACTTTGAGAAAGATCAGATTGATATCTCTACTGTGAGATACATTATTAGAAAACAATCTAAAACTAAAGGATATTGAAGGCGCAATGAACTAGAAGGTCTATGACATACTTATTGAGAAGAAGACCCCAACAAGAGAAGAAGATTTAGAACTTTGAAATTCTATGTTGAAGACTATTTGCAAGATTGATGATAGAGAAGAAATTAAGAGATTGATGAACAATCTTGCACCTTACTTGAGGAACAAGGTAAGACCATTTTTTGTTTATGGTGGGTGAGAAAAACAAGTTAAGAAGTGAGACTATGGCAACTATAAGTTAGATTATGATAGAGTCTAAGGCAACATCTTCACCTGCACCAAGAACCTTAGAAGTGTCAGTGTATGATGACACAATGCAGATAGATCAAACCAATGCTACCATTAACATTTAGGATACTAACCCATTTGAGAATTTAGAACCACCTGAATCTTATTCTGAAAATATAAAAGATAAACTAAGGCAAATTGAAGAAGAGAAGAGGAAAGTAGAAGAGGCCAAGCAAAAATTGCTATAAGAAGAAATGAAAAGGAAAATAGAGGAAGACAAGAAGAAGAGATTAGAAGAAGAAGAAAAGAGAGAGAATGAAAGGAAAGAAAGAGAAGAAAGAAAGGAACAAGAGAGAAGAGTTAAAGAGGTACCCAAGAAGCAAAGGGAAGATGACACTAATCCTTCTAGTTCATATACTCTGTTAGGATCAAACCATAGACAAAAATAACAATTACATGCAAATATAACCAGTAATAGAAAATAATAGATCACACAGAAAAAAGAACATAAAGCACCAAGATTTAACGTGGTTCAACCCAATCCCTTGGGCTACGTCTACCAAATAGCAAGTTTGATCTTATTACAATCTAGTGATAACAACTTGATTACAATCTGTAATCCCTTATAGCTCAATACCACCACAAGAAGCAATTTTGCATCACAACATAATGAAAAATACCTAACCCTAAACCATTTTATACAAGTATTTTATGCCATTTTAGGGTTACAACATATCATCCATATGTCGGCCATATGTCAGCTACAATGTCGACCCTAAACCCCAAAGAATTTATGAAGTATGTATAGTACTTTCCTGATCAGTCACCACAATCTAAAAATCTCCCACTTGGGGACTAATCAGGCTCCACACTAAACAACAATCTCCCACTTGGAGACTGATCCTATAGCAATACCACTACCACATGGGGCTCCCACTAGATCAAACCACCTTGGACTTTGTTGTTCTTTTATTCATGTTCAGTCTAGAAGACCAACTGAAGCTGAAGAGGAGTTCAACTTCTCCCTTGTTACAACCTTTGTCAACATATCTATTGGATTGTCATTTGTATGTATATTCTCTAGCTTTAACTGTCCATCCTCCAAAATTGACTGAATGAAATGGTACCGCAACTATATGTGTTTGGTCTTAGAATGTAGAGCTAAATTCTTGGCAAGATGAATGGCACTCTGACTATCTATGAACAAATAATTATCCTTCTAAGGATGTCCCAATTCTTCCAAGAAGAACTGAATCCATATCATCTCCTTGGCTGCCTCTATAGCAGCAACATACTCTACCTCTATAGTGGATAGAGCATTAATCTTTTGTAACCTAAAAACCTAGCTCATGGCTGCCCCACCAATAGTAAAGACATAACCTATAGTACTCTACCTAGTATCAGTATCCCCTGCCGAATCTGAGTCAACATAGCCTTGTAAATCAGTAGTAGAGCCCCCAAAGTCTAAACACTTATTGGATGTGCCTCTCAAATATCTAAAAATCTATTTGACTACATTCTAATGCTCAATTTTTGGATGACTCATATACCTTCTAACGACTCCCACTGGATGTGCAATATCTAGCCTAGCGCATACCATAGCATACATCAAGCTTCCTATAGCCAAAGCATAAGGTACCTTTGACATCTTATTCTCCTCTTCTTGTGTCTTGGGAAACATGTCCTTAGTCAACTTCAAATGACCAAGTAAAGGTGTGGTAATAGCTTTAGCATTCTTCATAGAGAAACGTTGTAACACCTTCTCAACATAATCAGCCTAAGATAGCATCAGTGTTTTGTTCTTCCTATCTCTACAAATCTTCATACCAAGGATTTTTTTTGCTGCCCCCAAATTCTTCATAGCAAATGCATATGCTAACTGTCATTTTAGCCCCTTAATATGATCCATGTTAGAACCAACTACAAGCATATTATCAACATATAAACATAAAATAATGTAGCTATCATCATCTAGCCTCTTAAAATAAATATAGAAATCTAAATGACACTTATTATATCCATGCTCATGCATAAAATTTTCAAATTTCAGATACCATTGCTGAGGTTCTTGCTTCAAGCCATATAAACTTTTCTTCAATTTGCACACTAAGTTCTCCTTACCTTTGACCTCAAAACCCTGTGGCTGAGCCATATATATTTCTTCATCCAAAGCACCATGAACAAAGGTTGTTTTAACATCAAGCTACTCTAAATACAAATCTTTAGTATCCACAAGACTTAAAATAGTATGGATAGAAGTCATTTTAACAACAGGAGAAAATATCTCATCAAAATCAATTCCCTTTTTCTATGCAAATCCTTTTACAACTAACCTGGCTTTAAATCTTTTCTTACCTCCTTCCTCTTCTTTCAACTTATAAACCCACTTATTTTGTAAAGCTCTTCTACTTGCAGGCAACTTGCACAAATCCCATGTCTTATTCTTCAGCAAAGAGTCCATATTCACTTTCATTGCAGACTCCCACTAAATCTTAGTATCCACTTGCATAGCTTCATCATAACATTCAGGTTCACCAGCATCAATAATTAAAATAGAATACAAAGAGGGAGAAAATCTTTGTGGAGGTCTAATTTGCCTCGCTAACTGTCTAACATTCATTGGTGTGCGTGGTATTTTTTGTTTCGATTGTTGCACATCATCTTCTTTCTTCTCATGTTGCTGCAATAGATCTTTGTACAACACTTTCTCATTGATTATGACATATCGACTTCTTACAATTTTATGATTTTCAAAATCTCAAAGCTTATAACCAAATTCATTAATGCCATATCCAAAAAAGACACATTTCTTTGATTTTACTTCTAGCTTGGTTCTATTTTCAAAGTCTATATGGAAAAAAGCTTCACAACTGAAGGTTTTGAGAAAAGAATAACTCACTTTCTTACTAGTCCATGCTTCCTCTAGAATACCATAGCCCAAAGGAGTAGAGGGATCTCTCTTAATCAAATATACAATATTATTGATAGCCTCTACCCACATGTGTAAGGGCAACCAAGCATGCAACCTCATGCTCCGATTATAGTCCTACTCATGCATTCAGCCACTCCATTTTCCTATGGAGTCCTTAGAATAGTTTGCTATCTATGAATGCCATTAGTGGAGCAATAATCGTAAAATTCATGACTGCAATACTCACCACCATTAACAAATCTGAGACTTTTTAATTTCTTACTAGTCTCATTTTCAACCAAGCATTTCCATTTCTTAAAAGTTTGAAATACATTAGATTTTTGTCTAAGGAAATAAACCCATACTTTTCTAGTTGCGTCATCAATAAATGTAACATAATAATGAAAGCCACCAAGGGAAGATACTTGAGCCGGTCCCCATACATTTGTATGCACAAGCTCTAATTTCTCCTTTTTGTTTTCCTTCCTAGTCTTTACAAAACTCACTCTCTTTTGTTTTCTATACACGTAACTTTCACAGAAATCCATATTAACACATTTTAGACCTGGTAAAACTTTCTTTGAATGAAGTAATTTCATACCTTTCTCACTCATGTGCACAAGTTTGTTGTGCCACAACACTATATCAGAATCTACAACAACTAATTGTTCTCCCTACTCAATTATAGCAATTGTTCCTGAATATTCATTTTTGTCTAAAACAATTAAAGTAGAAGGAACAATATGACCTGTACAAAGATATAAGGTTCCTAGTTTCACACATTTTTCTACTACAAGGGAACCTTTTGAAACCTTCCAATTTTTATCATTAAAAGTAACTAAACAACCCTCATCACTGAGTTACCCTACTAAAATTAAATTCCTACTCAGCCTTGGAACATGTCTTACCTCATGTAGTAGCCAATGATTCTCATTCTACAACTTAATCTTAATTTTTCCCTTTCCAACAATCTAACAGGGTTCATTATCCCCCAAATAAACAATTCCAAAATCCCCTTGGACATAATCAATGAAATAACCTCTATGAGGTGTAGCATGAAATAAAGCACCAAAATCTAAAACCCATGAATCATCAACACTTTCTAAAGATAGAAGCAAAGCATCCTCTTCAAATTTTTTACTTACCACAGTTGCCTCCTTGTCTCCATCTGATTTATCTCCTTCATTTTTCTTTCAATTCCAATAATCTTTCTTTTTATGACTTGGTTTCCCATAGTATCTATAGTCATTTGGTCCTGTCGATTGAGACCTCTTCCCCTTTGACTTTCCTCTTGATTTCACACAATTTCCACAGTTACTTCCTCTCTCAGTCATTCTACCCTTGCTTTGTGTATTCAAAGAACTTCTTGATGTAGATCCACCTGAGGATTTCCTATGAGTTTCCTCACTCAAAATAACACCAATCATATCATCATATTTTAGGGTACTAGATCCAAGAATAGAATTACTCACAACCATTACCAAGCCATTCTAGCTTTCAGGAAAAGAACACAAAATCAAGAGAGCCCTAATTTCTTCATCAAAATTGATACCCACAAAAGATAAATGACTAGTAATTGTATTACACTCATTTAAATGATTTACAATAGATATGCTTTTTTTCATTTTCATATTAAATAAGTGCTTCATGAGAAATACCTTGTTTGAAGCAGAGAGCTTTTCATATAGTGTCACTAGGGTTTTCATCAACTCTTCTGTCATCTTCACTTTTGTAATATTAAATGCCACTGATGGTGATAGGCATAACCGAATACTTCCAAGTGCCTTTCTATTCAAAAGATCCCATTCATCATTTGAAATAGATCTATGATTCTTTGCTTTTCCTTCCAATGGCTTCCATAAATCCTTCTGATAAAGATAGTCTTCCATTTGCATCTTCCATAACTATAAGTTCTGCCCATTAAACCTATCAACCCTCACCTTACCCTCAGTTTCCATTGCTCCCACTCAACCATGAGACTTTCCTATAGAGGATAACTAAGAAACAACCTCACTTTGATACCACTTGTTAGGATTAAACCAGGGACAAAAATAACAATTACATGCAAATATAACTAGTAACAGAAAATAATAGATCACATAGAAAAAAGAACACAAGGCACCAAGATTTAACGTGGTTCACCCAATCCCCTAGGCTACATCCACCAGACAGCAAGTCTAGTCTTATTACAATCCAATGATTACAACATGATTACTATCTATAATCCCTTATAGCTCAATACCACCACAAGAAATAGTTTTGCATCACAACATAATGAAAAATACTTAACCCTAAACCCTTTTATACAAGTATTTTATGTTGTTAAGGGTTACAATATGTTAGCCATATGTCAGCCATATCTTAACAACTAATAATTATGATCAAACTAATTTGATCTCATCCTTATCAAAACTCATTCAGAAGAAAATAATGGTGAAGATCTTGTAGAAAACCTTAATGGAGGTTTCTGATAGACTACATAGTACTCTAGTAGTGCAGCACACAAAGGCAGATCTAGAAAGCACATAGATATTTATAAAGTCATTTGATGAGGAATTCACAAATTTGTTGAATGTTGTAGAATCTAAGGCACAAATCTCACATGATGCTAATTTATTTAGCATCATTTGTCATAACATTAAAAATGATTTGATAAGTCTTGATACTTGTATCAAGGAACTTTAGAAGTATCAACAAGATGGCAAGATATTGTACATATGCCTTATGTAAAATTCTCAACTCTACTAAAAAGCCAAAGATACATGGACTAAAGGTATGGATAATCTAAAAGAAAATTTTGATGATTGCTTGAAGATACTATTAGTTTAAGGCAGATGTTTATAGAAATTTGGATAGTAGATGGACAGGTTTTGGACAATTTTTGACATTTTAACATTTGTCATTGATGTCAAAGAGGGAGTAGATGAATGAAAAAATTGTAAATTAGGTAAAGAAAAGAAAATATTTTAATGTATGAAATTATAGTGTAAGGGGGTGCATATGTAAAATCAACAAGTTGTAATAGATGTAATGAATATTTTTGTTAAGTTTTTGTCACTTAGCTAATTTTCCCTATTTTCTTTCCATCAATGCCAAAGGGGGAGATTGTTGATAATTGGCTCATGATGATACATAATTTTTGTCATTTATGGCAACACATGATGTACATGATTACTAAAAACCTCAAAAATAAAGATACTTATCTTTTGGTACTTAGAAAATTGTCAAAGTATGAATTTGGTATACATCAATGTATTGTTTTGTTTGTAGCTTATTGTTGACATCATGTTATGACTAGAAAAGTTAAATTTAGATAGTATACATGTTGATGATGATTTTTATAACATTGGAAGTTAGTATGGACTATACGGTAAAGAGATATATTTGTTTTACCAATGAAACAGGACAATGAAATTGAAGGAAAGATATTATTTTGTTTACAAAATAATTACTTGTCCAATTAGGGCCAACATCCTAGTTGTTTACTCTAAGTTGGAAAAGTGTATTATGGTCTTAGCAAATCTAGCAACAATTTATGTTAAGGCATGGTATTTATGCAAAGGACATCGTGCAATAAGAAGTGTAATTATAATGTAAATTATGTAGGTATTGTGATATGCGAACTTACTGTGAAAGTGATATATGTGAAGTTTGTGAAGCTATTTTGTGATCCAAGATTGAACTGAGAAAGAATCTATAATCTTGAAGTCTAATTACTTGTTTGGGTAGTGAGCTCTTCTATTAATTAGAAGTGCATGTTTGGGTTGTGGGCTCATCTTACATCTACTATACTACAACTCCTAATAGGAATTCAAAGTCTACTAACAAGGACTCTATATACTAAATTTTCTCATTGACTCCTAATAGGGTCTATCCTCTAAAAAGGAATGTATATATTGGTATATTATCTAGTGGGTATCATCCCCACTGGGGTTTTCCCTTGGCTAGGGTTTCCCTACTTAACAAAATATGGTGTTATGAGTTATCTTTGTGCATGGTTACTATTACTATTTAACATTACTTTATTACTTAGTTATGTATAGTATAAAGTAATAAATAATATCCAGTTGGTGACTAAAGTTTTTAAATTACTAATTCACCCCCCTGGTAATCTCTATTTCTAATAGTATTCCCATGCTTCGACATATCTGAGATTTTATGTTCTTTTGTCATCTTTGGTTTTCATTTTCTATTTGAGCATGTCTATTTGGTAGCACATTTGGAGATTCCTTGGTTGCCAAGATTTTTTTTAAGTCTTCCATTCTAATCTTTGTGATCCTCATATGTTGATTGTCATGTGCATCTATACATTTAAAAAAAAATATATCTTGGCCCATATTGAACCCTTTTTCCAAGTATCTCTATGTGGGGCATTAAATAATACCTTACTTGCATGCAAGGCTATCTAAACTATTGTTAATAGTTCCATCATATGGTCAACTATGGAGAATTTATTATCATGGTTGAGAGATTTTTCATGTGCAATGTGCTTCTACAATTCATCCATGTTTGGAAGAATCATGCCCTTAATTTTTGCAAGTGTGGCTATAATTCTGGCTTCTTCCCTCAATAATTTTTCTTGAAGATTTGTTAGATATCTGATCCTTGTGTAATGTGTAGAACTATAACTCAGATCAAGTGATAGCTAGTGTGCACTTTCCTTTATATCGTCATCTATCTTGGACAATTTATCCTTGATCTCCTTTGTGAACATAGATGTGTTACTCATTTTGAAAAATAATGAAACAACATTACTAACTGATGTTTCTAGTGTAGTAAGAATGTTAGATAGTTCTACTTGTTCTATTGCAATCTTTAGTGTAACTTGCTCTAACACTCTATTTTCAAACTTTCTTTCAGCTCTTTGCAACAGTTTATCTTGTCCATTCATATCTTTGTTATACATGTGGACAATTTTAGCTAATTGGTCCAAAATAGGTTTTTTTCTATCAACATCAATACGCTAAGAATGAAAAAATATGCTCTTGATGTCCTCAAGGACTTGATTTTTCTTCTTCTCTTCTTTGAACTTTTGTTGCTTAGCCCTTTTCTTCAATTGTTCACCTAGGGTATCCATTTGATCAGGGGTGAGGATAGAGATGTCCCAATTTGGAATAACTATTTCCTCATCTAGATCCATTACTTCCCCTTCTTCTTTACCCTTAACCTTTAGAATGGTAGAGATAATTTCTTTACCCTTATTAAGAACTTTGGTGCTTAGTTGAGACTAATTCTCAACTATCATTGTACTAGCTATGGATACACTCAGAATAGAAATAATTTTAGAAATAGATGGAATAGTAGTGAATGTAGAAATAGCACTAATAATAGGAATACCTTGTTGTTGCTTAGTCAAGCCTAATCATGGAGGAACTTGTTGCATGATAGATGAAGTGTTGGGGACTTCAATTAATGAAAAATTCAGCTATAGAGATCTAGAGATTGGTTGTGTGATTGGTGTAGTAGTGGTAACTACAATCAACTTGGTAGGATCCTTCTCTAAGCCTAAGTTCACTTAAGGATTTTCTTGGAGAGTGAGGAAAGAAGTCATAACCAATGTTGTAATCTTCTTTGCATCAATTTCCTTAATGCTCTGTATTTCTGGAAGACTTTCCAAAGTGGCTTCCTATCCTTCCTCCTCATCATCTATTCCATCATCTTTTGTTTATTTTTCTTCTTCAGCATCAGCCTCTTCAACATCCTTATCATCAACATGCACTATAAATTCATTGGGTTTTTGCAACCCATTAATTTTCATCCATCTTGTAGAATTTGACTGCACCACACATTCAATATCCTTAAGTAATATCAGTCATGTGTTGAATTTAAGAGTGAGATTCTTCTCATTCTTCTTCAAGGATTCCTTCACCTTCTTCTTCATCTTCATCTTCACCTAACTTCAACTTTTTCTTGGATTTGGATACTATTCTTATAAATACTATAGGGGAGGACTTAGCAGATCTGGTTATAATTACCTTCCCTTCTTCTTGGTAAGCTCTTCCTTCTTAGACTTAGATTCCTCTACTTCATACTCTTCATCTTCATTTTCCACATCATCACCTTTTCCCTTTGTAAGCATTAGAGGAGAGCTTGATGATTTTGCATTCTTGATTATCTTTTTTATCATTTTTCTTCCTCTATCTACTACTTGAGGTAGCTTAATCCCAAGCTCAATTCTTTCCTTGGCTCCATCATAGGTTCCAAAATAGGTTGCTTTAGGATCCACAGGGTCATTTAGTAGACGTTCAATGATATCCTTACTGTCATAAATGTAAACCTCATATTCTGAAGGCCTATCTCATCATTGGAAACATGAATGTTGATGATACTTCTATGGGGGAGTATTTTAGAAACATGATTTGAGCATTATCATGATGATATGTTACATTCATGACTATGTTTGTCATTGATGTCAACATAATAGTTTTTTGTGGCATCTAATAGAAGAACAATAGTAAAGATCAAGTTGGTACAAATAGATCATTGAGAATTTTCACTCAGAAAGGTTAAAGGGAGATACTACTAGTGTCTAGTATTTTTAGCTAACCTCTAAAGCATAAGACATTAAGTTTGGGAGAGGTTATCCAAGTCTTGGTGAAGGTTGTTCTAAGATAGAGTTTATAGAAGCATGTTCTGGTAAACATGTTATATCTCTTGGAAAAATTGTTATTCTAAGAAGCAACATTAAAGACTTGTAGAATACATGTTGAAAATGACATGTCTAAGCTTGTTCATAATAATATTACATGTATGGAAAGTTATTAAAGTTACAATGCAAAATATTAATGTTATTGCTAAGTGTAACACATTCTTAATGAGGTCCTATAATAATTAATTGAGAAGGTGTAAGAGCTAACTCAGGGAATCATTTTATGGATTTGGTATAAAGGAAAGACATTTTTTTTTTAATGTATGAATTTATGAATTATTGAAAGAAGCACAAATATAAGAATGCAAAGATAAGTAGAGCATAGTGAAGTTCAAGAAAACTTCATTGCCAAAGTTTTATTCTAAGCTCTATATTTTTTTATTTGAATTTGAGGTTTGTGACCTGGTCTACAAGGTCTGATAATGATTAGTCCAGTTGATAGGATAGAGGAAAGAGGTTAAAGAACAATACAAAAAATTATTCTACATGGAATAGTTGAGAGATCAGTTGGACAGTGAGTTCGGTGGTCTTGCCCTAGAAGTTGTTTGGATAGTGGGTCCTTCTACCTTCTACAACTCCTAACAGGGTTGGAATCTCCTACTAGGGATTCAAAATCTCCTAATAGGGACTCTTATGTATTGAATTTGTTTATAGACTCCTAATAGGTTCCATCCTCTAATATATATATATATATATAAGTATATCTTTGTGGGCATCATTCCCACCTAGGTTTTCCCTCTAATCAAGGGTTTCCCTAGTTAAAAAATCTAGTGTAATTTTGTATGTACATCTTGTTATGGTTACTTTGATTGAAAGGTTAAGATTAATTAAGTTGGATAATTATTTATTTGGATAATTGATTCACCCCCACCCCTCTTAGTTATCTTTGTGGAAAATTGTTTCTAACAATTGGTATCAGAGCATCAGGTCCTTGAAGAATAAGATTAAAAAATTTGGGAGATCAATGGTGAGTTACTTCAATAAAGATAGTCCTATATCTAATGGAGGAAATTTTGACACCTAGAAGATGGATCTTCTTGGTGAGAGATCAAAATTGTGTACATAATTGAGCATTGGGTTTCTAGATAAAGGCACAAGTAAAGACAGATCTAGATCCAAAGAAGACATGAAGATCAAGGAAGGTATGCAATTTTTTTCTTGTTAGACATGTAATGAGTTTGGTTATTTTTCATCTACATGCCCTAAAAGAGTAAGGAAAATTAGAAAGAGTTCACTTTCTAATGAAGATGAAGAATTTAACACAAGTATGGAAAGATTCCTGAATGATTATGATGATAAGGATAATGAACTTAAATTAGCTAAGAAAGAGGAAGTATTAGAAGACATAGCCTCGGTAACTATTATTGATGATTGTGAAGAAGAGGATAATTTTGGAATTGTTAGATAGAATAATGAAGCATTCTTTGAGACTAACAATGATTTGCAGAATGAAGGAGAGCTAAGGTAGGAACAAAGTTCATAACCTACAATAGAGCTAAGAGTTGAGATAACAAATCCTACTTCTAGTAAGAATATAATTAATAATCATCCACTCAAGTAGATCATTGGTAGCAGAGATAAAGGTGTGATGACAAGAAGTAGAATCAATGAAGAAATATGTTTGATATCTCAAGTAGAACTAAAGAATGCATATGGGCCATGTAAAGATGACTATTGGAAGAAAGCTATGAAAGAAGAATTGTATCAAATAGTGAAGAATGAGATATGGGAATTGGTCCCTAAACTAGCAAACAAGAATGTAATAGGAACAAAATGAGTATACATGAACAAGATGAATGAACAAGGTGAAGTTGTAAGGAACAAAGAAAGATTGGTATGTAAAGGTTACTTACAGTAAGAAGGAATAGACTATGATGAAACCTATGCTCTTGTGGTAAAAATTGAAGCAGTAAGGTTATTCTTAGCCTATGCAGCACATAAGAAATTCAAAGTGTATCAAATGGATCTCAAGTTAGCATTTCTAAATGGAGAATTTCAAAAAAAGGTATACATAGGAAAACCTAAAGGTTTTATAGATGATAAGGACATGGTATGCAGATTGAAGAAAGCATTGTATGGCTTAAAGCATACACCTAGAACTTGGCATGCAAGGTTGGACAAGCATTTGACAAAACTTGGATTTAGCAAAGAGTTGATAGAAATCTATAGTGGAAAGAAAATGACAATGAAAGTGACAAGTTTGCAGAAGAGAAATGAGCATGATAGGAGAGATGAAATACTTCCTAGGATTAAAGATTGTGTAAGATAAAGAAGGAATCTTTATTTATCAGAATAAGCATTTGAAAGATCTATTGAAAAGGTTTGGTTTGGAAACATGTAAACTAGTTGGAACACCTATGGTAGCTAGATACAAGTTATCTACAAAGGATGAGACACCTACTATTGAGCATAAGAAGTATAGATCTATAATTGGAGGATTGCAATACCTGACTCACATAGGGCTAGATATAGAAAATGATGATCCCAGAGGGTCACATTATGTAGCAATTAAAAGGATATTTAGATGTCTAAATGGAACACTAGAGTTCAAATTGTGGTATGATAGATCTAATAATATCAATTTATATTCTTTTACTAATGTTGATTGGGTAGGTAGTATGGATGATAGAAAGAGCACCAGTTGTGGAGCCTTCTTTCTTGGAGGAAGATTGGTTTCTTGGTTAAGCAAGAAGCAAGACTATATCACACAGAGTACAACAAAGGTAGAATATGTTGCACCAACAAAAAATTGTAATTAAGTTTTTTTGATGAAGTAGATGTTGAAAGATATAAGAATAAAGTTTGGTAAGCCTATTGTCAAACATTGTGATAATACAAGTATAGTGTATATGTCTAAGAATCTAGTGTTGCATTCTAAGACAAAGCACATTTCTATCAAATATCACATGTTGAGATAGAAATTGTAGAAAAGGAAATCAAATTGGAGTATGTAATAACCAAAGAGAAAACTATAGATATTTTCACCAAGCCTCTTCCCAAAGATACTCTTGAGTATTTGTGAGGTATGTTAGGGGTTATGCCCCTACCTACATCAGAGTAGATGATACAAGAGTGGAACAATCCAGTGATACAGAGTATTATTGTTTTTTTGGATTAAATGTTGATGATTCCTATATTGGGGAGTATTTGTGATGGACAGAGTCATCTAGGACTCTTGATGGATGTTATTTTGAATAGCATCTTTGGACACTTGAGCAAGTCAGAGATAGTTGTTGCAAAGATTGATGGTTGTTGAAACTTTTGGCATTGATGTCAATGGGGGAGAGATTACAGCATGAAAAATAGAGTACATTGAAGGGAGAGATTATTTTTCAGTATAGAGTACATTGAGGGATATCAATGGGGAGAATAATTGATGAAGATGATTTGAAAAGAAAGGATAATAGTCTTTTATAGTTGGTATTCTTGGAACTAGATGTTTTTCATTTATGTTGCCATCAATGCCAAAGGAGGAGATTGTTGGAAGCATGAATGTCGATGATACATCTATGGGGGAGTATTGTAAAAATGTGTTTGATCATTATCATGATGATATGTTACATTCATGACTATGTTTGCCATTGATGTCAACATAGCAGTTTTCTGTGGTATATGATATAAGACCAGTGGTAAAGACCAAGTTGGTATGGATAGATCATTGAGAATTTATGCTAAGAGAGGTTAAAGGGAGATACTACCATGTGTTTAGTATATATAGCTAACCTCAGAAGCATAAGACATTAAGTTTGGAATAATTTATGCAAGTCTTGGAGAAGATTGTTCTGAGATAGAGTTTACAGAAGCATGTTTTGGTAAACTTGTTATATCTCTTAGTAGAATTGTTACTCTAAGAAGCAAGGTTAAAGGTGTGTAGAAGAAATATTGATGATGATGTAGCTAAGATTTCTCATCATACTATTACATGTATGAAAAATTATTCAAGTTACAAGGCAAAAGATTAATGTCATCGCTAAGTGTAATGTGTTCTTAATGAGGTCCTATAATAATTAATTGAGAAGGTATAATAGATGACTTAGGGTATTTTTATGAATTCAATATAAAGGAGGGACACTTTTCTTTGTTATGTATGAATTTATGAACTATTGCAAGAATCATGAAGAGCAGAATGCAAAGATAAGTAGAGCATAGTGAAGTTGGAGAAAACTTCATTGCCGAGGTTTTATTCTAAGATCCAAGATTTGTTATTTGGATCTGAGGTTCATGACCTAGTCTACAAGGTTTGAAAGTGATTGGTCTTATTGGCAAGATAGAGGAAAGAGGTTAAAGCATAGTAAAAGCAATTATTGTGCAAGGAATATTTGAGAGATTAGTTGGATAGTGAGTTTAGTGGTCTTTCCCTAGAAGCTTTTTGGACAATTGATCCTTCTGCCTTCTACAACACTTAATAGGGTTAGCACAACTCCTAATAGGGTTGGAATCTCCTAATAGGGATTCAAATTATCCTAAAAGGGACTCTTATGTACTGAATGTGTTTATAGAGTTCTAATAGGCTCCATCCTCTAACAAGGAATATATATATCAGAATATCTTTGTGGGCATCATGCCCACTACGGTTTTCCCTATGATCAAGGGTTTCCCTAGTTAATAAATCTAGTGTAATTGTGTATATGAATCTTGTTATGGTTTCTTTTTACTTTAATTGAATAGTTAAGATTAATTAAGGTTGATAATTGTTTTAATTGGATAATAGATTCACACCCCCCATTATTATCTTGGTGGACTATTGTTTCTAACACTCATGCCACTCTAGGTCTGACTACTTGAATATATACTTTGTAATAGTCAACCATGAAACATATATCTTTCTTATAGTCTTTGAAAAGCTTCTTGGGTATCCTGAACCTATTTGCATTTTTTCTTTGAATGTTTCAAAATAATTGTCCATGATGTTATCAAAATTCTCACCCATTTCTACTATGAATGCATTGATTTGATATAAAACTATAATATCCTTCCTCCATACTACAAATCCTTTTCAAGGGAAAAATTTTTGAATGTAAAAGAATATATGTGTCAAAAGAGAACCAAACCTACATGAGTTGTTCTTTGACACTTGGATGCTCTTCATGTTTTTGTTGAATTGGTTCAACATCAACTCTACAAGGTCAAACGAAAAATTATTCTTTCTCACCTTGTATGCAAGATCAACAACCTCACATGACATGTTGTTCAAATGATTGGAGCTGTATATATTATGAGCAATCACATAGATTCCAAACTTCATCTCCATGTCTATTACAACACTCAACTTTATGCCTCTTTCGTCCCACTCCGTAAGAGTTTTCTTAGCCAATTTAGCCTAACTTAGGGTTTTGGTGGTCTTTGCTTTATTTAACATTGGTATTCCAATGATTCTATGAATCATTATCTTCCATAATGGAATGGGTTGATCCAACCACAATTTACAATTATGAACATATCTTAGAATAAGTATGATCCATTTGACTTAAAAATCCCTTGGTATATGTGAAGTATGGGTCAAACCCTTGGTTTCCAAATATTGATATTCAAGTTTCAATACACCATCCACACATAATTCCTTGAAAACCTCAATCATTTCTATAGTTCCAAGTTTTTGAATAGAATAGTGGTAGAAAGAACTAATGTCATACATGAGTAATACCTTGGGTAGAATTTGAGATTGAGCACCAACTGAGTTGAGCACCTCTATAATATCTGGACTCAACTTGAATATAGGTGCCTCACAAGCAACTCTTTAGACTAACATTTCATAACCTTTCTTGATTTTGGTGCTAGATGATGCCATATTTGATAAATTTTTTGAAAATGTGAGAAATCTTCAACAATAAATACTCAAATCACTTGGGGCCTCTGAATTCTCTCTTCATGAATAGCTCTAGAAATTCACAGTGAAATGATGGAATTGATTTATTCCTTTTAACAAAATTTATCTTTTTGATCACCATTAATGCTTTGTATGTATACTCACTCGGTGATAGATTGTCCTCCTGTTGATTTGGCTTTTAATTCTTGGGAGACATTCACAACTCAGTAGGGTCAACATCACTTGGTATCTACATCCAATATTCTAGTGTATCCTAACCTTGATTAATAAACTCTTATAACCTGACCTAACTTGGTAAGGTCTTTAATTTCCATCATTACTCAGTGATCCTTGTGCATCTTGAATGCTGATTGGATCATTCAGCTTGCTAGCTAGAACTAATGTTAGATGACTTCTTCTGAATCATAGTTCTAGTGATCTTCATAGGGAACTAAGTTGAAATGATTGTGCCACCCAACTAGTCATTGACTTGAGTTTCATCCACTTCATGATTTTGACTTGCATTCTATGGAGATTTTAGTACCCATTGATGCCTCATTTGTTTTCTAATATTGTCAACTTTGGATTTCTTTTCATCTTTAATTCTTCTTGTGTTCATATAGTTCTCAGCCAGAAGTCCAAGTTCTATACAATTAAAAAATCTCTTCGTAGTATCTCTTTTCCTCATGTGATATTTCACATAGTTTTCTCCTATGTGCCCAAAATCACCACAATAGTGACATCTATACCATGTGTTATAATCCAGTCCAAATATTTCTTTCATAATTTGTTCTGTTGGTTTCTATTTCTTGGTTTTCCACTCTAAATATTTGTGTCCTTGTTTCTTACAATTGTGACACTTTCCTTCAAACTTAGGTTTCTTTGTGCATTCACTTTCTCTATGACCATGCTTGTTGTAGTTATAATACTTTCCATTGAATTTTACTTTTCCATTGCTCCAACATTTTTTTGATGTATGACCTATCTTACCACAATGATTGTAAGTAGGCCTTTTTTTTTTTGAGCTCCTTATTGAGACGATTCACCTTCTTTTGTATATCCTAGTCCAACTTTTCTTTTGTGTCTATACTAAATTTTCTCATTCAATTGATTCTTTCTTTCTTGAGATTTCATCATTCTCTCATTGGTTTTCTTTTCAATGCAAAGATCATTCTATAGTCTTTCATTCTCTGATCTTAGATTCATAAGTTCTTTATTTGCACCAATGAGTTAATCAATAAAGTCTTCTTGCTAAAGGGATAGTTGTTGAATTTCATTATCCTTCTCTTCCATCACTTCTTTGGCTTTGCCATTTTCTTCCATGACTTCACATACTTAGAGTAATCATATTTCTTTCCCTCTTTTCATCTTTTTGACTTCTTCTTGAAGATTGGAATTTTTCTTCAATATGTCTTTGATTGTTGCATTAGCTTCATCTGAATTTATTTCTGGACATAAGTCTTCAATTATATTTTCAATGTAGAGATTATCATTCATTTGTACTACAAGATCTTTCCTTCTTTTTAATGATTGAGAGAGTTGCTCCTTTTCTTTCTTTAGTTGTCTAATGGTCAATTCCATATCCAACCTTTTATTCTCAATAGCCTTATCTAGCTTGTATATCTTGGGTGCCTATGATCTTATCTCAAGATGTCAAACTTGTTTTATGAGAACCAAGAGCTCTGATAACAATTCTTAGAAATATAAGGTAGGTTAGGTTACTGAGAGGGGAAGGGTGAATCAAGTATCAATAAAACTTTATCTTTGTTCACCAATTAATCCTTTATGTATTATTCTGATTTAATTGCATGCATGAAAGAATAAAGGAAATAAAAAATTCATAACACTTTGATGCAAGATATGGTAACCCAAAAACATTCCAATAAGAAAGTAAAACTGGGGTGGGGATGATACTCACAAGCTTTAGTACTACAATATAAAGTTAATGATGTATTGATACACAACAATCACTCTCAATGCTCAAAAAACTCTGGCACTTAGTTGACACTGAGGCTCTATTCAAATTGATCACTTCAAGTAGCTCAAACTTGGTCAACACTATATGACTTAGTGGAAACTAAGAAACTCGGTAGCAACTGAATCACTCGATTGAAACAACATGACTTGGTAAATACTAGATTCACTATGTTAACCCTATGAACTCAGCAAACACTACATAGCTTGGTTAACACTACAGATTAAGGTTAACAAGGGAGTCTCCACCACTTCTATTAGATAGCTTAGTAGACACTGATATGCTCAAGCTATACTAAAAACTATCTCTGATGCTTGATAGATATTGTGTAGCTTGACATGAACTGCAAACTGTCTTCTTAGCTCGGTAGCAACTAAGACACTTGGTTAACACTATTGGATGAATGATAAGATTGGTAGCAACTATAGATCTCAGTGGAAATGTAACCATTTGACTAAGTGTTAAGTCACTAATAGAAAAATTTACCCTAAATATCAATAGGTGTTAGTCATAGCAAAGACTCACTTGAACAATTGTTAAAGATGTGTAATTTGAGAAGATCAACACTAATGAATTTACATTAAAAAATTGCAAACAAATTTTTTTTTTTCAAACATATCCATGATAGGGATATAAAATTTTATCAAAGGTTTTGGTTGTAATTTTTTTATATATTTTTTTTGCATTGTGTTCCATTGATCAAATCATTCAACAATTTTTTGAGTCAATGCAAAAGAAATTACAAAAAGAGGACATTGATATTTTGATGCAAAAAAGAAAATCTAAGAAAAAGAGATTTTAAGTAACAAAGTTTAGAAGTTTTGGATGATATTAAAGTTGTAAAAAACATTGTTAACTATGTGAATGTGAAGCTCAAGTACCACTTGGGTCCTGAATAGAACCTATTGAGAGAAGCTGTTGGTGGCTTTGCATGACACCATTCTATATAGTTAAAAAACAATATCAACACAATTAGTTTCATATGCTAATGATGGAAGCATTTATTTTCTAAAATAATATATATTTTATGCATACTCAAATTATGTAATCTATATATTTCTATATGTAATGCAATTTTAGTCTTCAAAATGGAGTCCTAATATTTATTTGTTTAGAATGTATTAAATTTAAACATGTCATGATGTTTTACATACACTCCCACTATTAAATAGCCATTTCATGTATGACTAATACAACATACTCTTTTTAAAGATGATGTATATTTTTTTCCTACTTTGATAATTTAATATTTTAAATGATAATGCTAGATTAGTTATTTGTTAAAATTATGTAGTTTGTGAAGTACAAATTAAAATTGTTAAATGGAATCCTTATTTTTTATTTTTTTTGTATTGTATTGTAAAATTCATTACATTTTTCAATAAAGAATATTATTTTATATTTTATAGATAGTATTCAATTTAGAATAAGGGAAAATATCTTATGATTATATCAGTGAAAGATTAAATTAACTATGGAAAAAATATTTGAATTTATATGGAAATAAATAAATAGAATAATTATTTTCAATGATATTTTAAAAAGTGATGTATACTAAGACAGTTTAATGTTCTGGAAAATACATAAAAATCATATTTTCTCGCACAAAATTTTGTATTCTTTTATTTTATTTGAACTACTTGGACAATAAAAGTAAAGAAATATAGTCTAAATAGTACTTTACTTCTCAATTTTCAGCTATGCCACCAAGATGTGTGAATTGTTAGTCTAAAGATGAGATAAAACAATATCAAAGATAATATCAAAGAGAATATAGGCATATAGAAAAAGAAAAGATGGATGATACAAAAAGGGAAAAAATGGTCTACTCCATAATGTGTGTGTGTGTGTGTGTGTGTGTGTGTGTGTGTGTGCGCGCGCGCGTGCACGTGCGTGAGAGAGAGAGAGAGAGAGAGAGAGAGAGAGAGAGAGAGAGAGAGAGAGAGAGAGAGAGAGAGAGATGCTTCAGAAAGAGAAGACATGATAGAAACACAAATAAATAATCAACAAAAATTTCTAAGGAGTACAAGTAATTTAGGTAGTCCAACTATCTCAGAGAAATATAGACCATCACAAGTTGAAAATGAACAACTTTTAATAACATCTTTTAACTTCCATTCTATAGAGAATGATGTCCTTCAAATATCTCAAAATCAAATGGGCTATATATCATGTGAGAATGAAGAAATAGATGAAATACAAAAAAAAAATTTTAAAAATTGCACTGACTATAGTCTACAAGAAAATGAGCATAATGTTGGAGACATGGAGCAAAGAATGTTGGAAGGAACACAAAGTGGAAACATGTCAGAAAGAAATGTGGATAGAAGGAATTGTAAAAGGCAACATCATTAAGATTTTATAAAATGATCACAAGATGAAATGAATGAAGCTGAAAAGGAAAATAAATGTCTCATTCACAACCAACAAGACATGCAACGTAATGCTAGAAGAAGAACACAAATAATATTAGAAGAAATACAAGTCCATAACAATAGTTTAACAACTACATCAGTGGCTGAAAATGATTATCCTACATTGATAGGTGTAGCACCATTGAATTCTATGGATGAAAACTTAAGTAAACAAAATGAAGATGCTAATTGTGGTATAGAGATTCAAAGGAACTCAAATGAAATATTTGGAAATAGTTATCAAAACCTTCAAATACTCTTTTGACATCAATTAGATAATTTGGTTATGCCTACAATGTGCTACATGTGTTAGGAGTGTTGTGTTGGAATTAAAGTTAACCATGTAGAAGAAGGTCCAATGTGTAGTAGGTCTTAGCAATAAAAAGGAAATAATTGATTCTCAATAGAAAACAATATGAACTTGGTTTCACAACCGACTAAACTTGCAAATTTGACTTAGGCAGAAGAAATGTTAATTGTACATGTAAGTCCAATTTTGCAAGTGATACATGCAATAGGCGGCCAATATAAATACAAGGGACACACAATAATTTTCCCTCAAAATATTGAGCATGTATATCAAAGTCTACTGTGCCCAATAAAAGGCTTGCCTATAATAATAGTTTTAAAACAAAGATCAACATAGTACAAACTATGGCTTTATAGTTAACATAAATTAGTTGTACGATACTCTAAGGTATAAAATTCAAAATGAAAAAAGTTATACTCTTGTTAATGTAGATATTCATGCAGTGGATGACATTGAAATAAATATTGATTGTAATATATTCCATCATTGACAATGAATCAAAAACAAATCATATGTCCATAAAATGAGATGAATGAGGTTAATGATACAAACATAAATCAATCCACATCAATGGAAACAAGACCATTGAATCTTCAAAAGGAAATGGAAATCATGCATGCATGGGTTAATAGCCCTAATATAGATCATCTGAGTTTGATTGATTGGTCATCAATAGGTACATCTCCAATGAATGAATATGTTACACAACATTTAATGGACATGGCCTTTCCAACATTGTTTCCAAATGGACAACGTGATTGGTTGGATATACATCTACAAAGAGTATACCTTCATAAATATGTGAAACATATAATTTGGTATAGGGATCATTGCTTTGGTTGACATCCCTGATTTAGTTATTACATGGAAAACAAGATAATGTGGCACCATGCACACAATTCTAGTTCGGTTTTTGTAAAACAAAATATGGAAGAGTTTACAATGACCATTAATGAGTTACAAGAACATATAGAAAATTTGTATTGCACACACCTTGTTGATAAATTAATGCAATTTGGAACAACCTTAAGCAGTACAAGGTCATATTGGAGAAAAAGTCGCGCAAAATTATATGATTTTCTGAAATAGATAGGGACTCCCAAAAAAAATTTTACACTTAGTGTAGCTGATTTATATTGGCCTGATCTACATGCACTAATGACCAGAACTCAACCATCGAATCCAAGGGAGGATCATAATTGGAGGGGACAAAAATGTTACTGACTATCCTCATATAGTTGCGCACTACATACACTTAGACATACAATGTTTCATAAAGAAATTTTGGAGAATGGCTTCAATGTTAAAGACTTTTGGTAAAGATATGAATGGCATCATAGGGGATTCCCACATGTACATGGATTTTTATGGCTTCACTATGCTCCAAATATGGATAAGTTAGATTGGCATGATCAAGAACAAGTAAGAGAAGATGAATCTTTTCCATCGCATTGTGCATGCATGGAATCCATGGGCATGTGGCACTAAAAAATATTTAGGTATTTCTAAACTAAGTTTCATTATGTAGATATTTCTATAATTATTTTTTTAGAATTTTTATATTTTCCTTGACATCCTTTTATTCCTCCATTTAAAAGTTTTTGTTTTGATCAAGCCATTTTAGAATTTTGCACAACATCCATGTCTCAGAAACACAAGCCAAATACTAGAAATCAATATGGGCTAAGATTATGAAGAAATATTGAATATTGTACAATGACATACAATTTGTAAAGAGGGAGCATGCCTTTAAAAAAAGAGAAAAATGACATGCAAGTACTATATATTTCATTTTTCTTAACAAATCTATTGCAATGGAATATTTATTGTGTTGTAACTATTTGCACTTAAATTGTAGGTATAGTGCTCCTTGGGTAGTACTTGTAAATGGATCAAAATTGTATGAGGACACATAATGTGGAGAGAAAATATTTGAACCTCAAAGGAATGATGATAGAGTCAACTATCATAATCATTACATTATTCAATTGTGGTGAAAATATAGATTGGCAAGCAGTTTGTTAGCACATGTTGTTATTAACTATATTGCAAAATATGCATGCAAAGCAAAGAAAAGTTTTCAAACCTACCATCAAATGCTGACATGGTTGGTAAATATAGAGAATCTTGATGACTTTGCATCCAAAGTCTAATTTTTTGAAAAAACTAAAACTATTATTGAAATAGATGTTGGAGCTTAGGAAAAATGTCACATTCTCCTAGAAATTCAATTAGTGGAATGTAGCAGAAGATTTGTTAATCTTAATGTGTTCCAAAAAAATTCAAACTTGTTAAGACAAAGAATGAAGATTGTATTAAAGAGAAAATAGAATCATTCATAGATTCATATAGAAGGATACCTATTTCTATGGAACTCATCTCTTTTATTGGGCCTCTAGAGCATGGATATATAATAAAAATACAAAGAAAGATAATAAGTGGGAGCATAGAAAAAACTTGCTTGTTAAAGTCTATCCAGGAATCATTACATATATTAGACAAGTTTGTTGATTTTTTATTTTCAGAGTTATTGCTATATAAACCATTTCATGACATTCAAGTTGATATTGGTGATGATAATATCACAATATTTTCAAACTAGGAGTCACTAGATTATGTTCTATGGCATGTTGAATAGAGAGTGGATGTAGAAAGTAGTGATGTCAGTTCTAAATTTGGAAGAGAGAACAATGTAATGGGTCCTCATAACGTTATAGAGCATGAATGGGAAATCATCACACAGATGAATCGTGGTCAAGTAATGGAGATTTCTAAAGTTGATATGCTAGGAAGAAGGGATATGAATAGGAAACATAGTTGGTTGAAGAAATATAGATCATATGAATATATTTCAAATGCAATCAATTTTATTGGTAAAATGAGAGAAAATGGATGCACTATAAATCTTCAACATGAGCAAGAAAATAATACCATTAAATTGGGTGAAAAACAAAAAAGGGAATTTGATGTTATGATGATACACTATAATGGTGGTGATAATGTAGCACCCTTGTGTATGATAACTTAGGGTATAGCTATTACAAGAAAGTCATATTTGATTGGTTCAATAAATAATTTTTTAAAAGATTTTTCATTCCCTAACCATTGTCCATTATTAATACTTGCATTGATAGGAGTGGTTGCATACAATATAGGTGGTTCAAATGTACATTCCAAATTGAAGATTCAAGTAAATGATTTTAGGCAATTGGAAGGAACATGTTTGACAAGTTTCCAAGAAAAACTATGTCAAATAAGATATATATTAGGGTATGTGTAGGATCATGGTGTGCCAAAAAAGTGGCGATCTAAAAAATTTGTAGTTCTAAAATATCTGAAACCATTTCAAAATCTATTCCAACTTTTTTCCCACCCACCCTGATACTAAATGAAACCAATTAATATCTTTATAAGGTCTACTATATTTTTTAATACCAAACCTATATGGTCAACTTTAAAAAATCCTTAAAATACACTTTTGACCTATTTTTATGCGATTTTTAGTTCAAACATGTAGCTGACGACTTTTTTTTCACCAAAATTTGATGAAATGAAAAGAGTTTCTTAAGAATTTTCTTATCTTTCCATAAATGAAAGTTTTGAAAAATTATGAGTTTAGTAAGTAATTATTACTTATTTTCTAATGGAGTTACATATAAAGTGTTGACTGACACACTACTTGAAAAACAACTATAACTTTCAAATGGTAGAACATTTTTTAAATCCAAAAGATGCATCACATTCTATGTTTCTACTACTATAAGGAAAATAAATGCAAAATTAAATGTTATAGATTTTTTAATTATTTAAGGTGGTCAGACACGAGATATTTTTAATTCCAAAAATACTAAAGTCAAAAATTATTTATTTATTATTTATTTAGAATTAAAATACCCAAAAATATGTGTCACATCTAGGCATGAGTCTACTACTTATATTTATAATATTATTAAAAAATATTATCATTTGATTTTGATTAAGGTGGTTAGACATACGTCTACTTCTTATTTTTGTTCTAAAATTTTTATAATATTGCATTAAAATTCAAAATTTTGACCAATCAATTTTTTTTTTTTTTGAGA
The DNA here is from genome assembly GCA_028749045.1 of Cupressus sempervirens. Taxonomy (NCBI): domain Eukaryota; kingdom Viridiplantae; phylum Streptophyta; class Pinopsida; order Cupressales; family Cupressaceae; genus Cupressus; species Cupressus sempervirens. The sequence goes on along the minus strand of CM053789.1, from coordinate 643,380,529 downwards.
TAAGTCCTAGTAGTTTAGAAACTAGATTCAATTTTCTAGAGATTCTTTTGTCTCAACTTTTTGATATAAAGTTAGTAACAAGTAGAAAATTGCACGTCAAGTTGACATAACCCTAATTTTCTAATTTTTTATTGCCACTTAAGGGCATAGTTTGGTTGACAATGATCCTGCACATACCCATTAATAGATAAAATGAACTTTCTTGGGGAGAAGTTTCTTGTGAATATAGACTCCAAACTTCATCAAGCATTTCCTTGGAATTCCATTCTTAACTTTGGAAGTATTCTTGTTTAGACATGTAAAAATACTATGGGAAGACTTCAAGATTTTGATTACATTGGACAAAGTTTATAGACAAGATGGAGAGAATTTGGATCAAAATAAGATCTGCCAGTTGCTCACAAATATTAGAGATGCTCAACTAATAATTGAGGATTGGAAATTACTAATGTCATGAACAACATGCAATATTCCAAAAATAATAAATGAATATTTTGACAAAAATGTTCATTTATTCTCTACAAATGATAATGTTCACAAACATAATTTAAGAAAACTTCATTGCCTTTGAGAACTAGTTGCACGTGATATTTCTAGAAAGTTGTAAAACTATAGTAGATAGATGATAATTGTGCAAATGAAATTGATATTGAATTATTGATTTCAAGGAGATCAAGAATTATTCTCACATAAAACTTGTAGATAGAAGTAGGCCTTATAAATGGAGCTTTGGGTTATGTTGAGGAAATAGTCTACAATTGAGTTAGTACACCACCTCAACTACAATTATATGGGTAAGTGCACCAAGTTGTGGTGCCAAAAGGGAGGTATAAGTGGCCACTATTTTTCTTTCAACAAGAATTTGAAAATAGTTACACTCAAAATTTTAAGATATGACAAAAATAAAAGTAGTAGTCTTTGAATTTAGTTTCTAAACTACAATTTTTTTTCAAAATGGTTTTATTTTAGGTCCTCAAAAAAGGGGGCCATAGAAAGTGGTACTATTTTTTCAGAAAAAAATATAACATAGTGCAAAGTGTAGCTCCCCTAAAATTTTAACCTTTTTTTTTGAAATTATTTAATCGCTCTTGTCAAAAGTTACCTAACATTGTGTAGTTTATCCCAAATTTTTTAGGTAATTTTATAATGTGTATTTTTTTATGAATTTTGTAATTGGACACATCCCAAAAAATGTGAAATATATGTGTGCTCCCCCTAGAAATGATTTAAAAAAAATCTAAAATCAAACCTTTTATTTTTCAAAGTGTGTAAAATTGAGTCTAATTTCTAAAAAACTAAGTTGTTGCAAAATTCAATGAACGAGCTAAAATTACACCCCAATTAGTACATGTTGGTTTTTGAGAGAAAATGGACATACATTCAAAGAAATTATAGTTGAAAGGCTTGAAATAGTTCAAATTTAGAATAAATGATATGGTTATATAGCTAACATAGAGATCTACAATGTCATATAACTTAATTTTATCAATTCTAAACCATGAGGAAAATTGAAGGAGAGCACACAAGAAAAATAAATAATTTTTTGTATGCTTGCTGCAAAACACATCTCAAACCAATTCAAAGACTCCAAACCTTTGGGCTGGATCCGTAAGTCAAATACAAGCCTTAGGATTGGTAGAATTTGAAGCCTTAAATAGCACGTACACATTATAGTACACACATGCTATTTAAATCATTTTTAAATTTAGGCTTACATAACACATGTGTGTTATAGTGCACAGGCACTTTGTAAGCTTGAATTTCAATAGAGAGGGAAGGAGAGAGGGAGAAAGGGTATAGTGTGAGAGAGAGTAGAGGATAGGGAGAGAGTAGGGGATGGAAGAGGGAGGGAGGGGGAGGCAGAGAGAGAGAGAGAGAGAGAGAGAGAGAGAGAGAGAGAGAGAGAGAGAGAGTAGGGGTAGGAGAGGGAGAGGGAGAGAGTATAGGATGGGAGAGGGTGAGAGAAAGAGTAGGGGATAGTAGAGGGTGGGATAGAGATAAATGAAGGGAGAAATGGAGAGAAAAAGAGAGAGAGTAGGGAATTGGAGAGGGTGGGAGAGAGAGGGAGAGAGAGAGTAGGGGGTGGGAGAAGGAGAGAGAGAGGGAGAGGGAGAGAGAGAGAGAGAAGGGAATGGGAAAGGGTGGGAGAGAGAGAGAGAGAGAGTAGGGGGTGGGAGAAGGAGAGGGAGAGGGAGAGAGGAGGAGAGGGAGAGGATGAGAGAGAGAGAGAGAGAGAGAGAGAGAGAGAGAGAGAGAGAGAGAGTAAGGGGTGGGAGAGGGGGAGAGAGAGAGAGAGAGAGAGAGAGAGAGAGAGAGAAGGGGATGGGAAAGGGAGAGGGAGAGAGGGAGAGGGATTGAGAGAGAGAAGGAGAGATAGAGATAGAGATAGATAAAAAGATAGAGAGAGAGAGAGAGAGAGAGAGAGAGAGAGAGAGAGAGTAGGGGATTAGAGAGGGTGGGATAGGGGAGAGAGATTTTCACATAGTATGTGTGCACTATATAGTGTGTGCACGCTATATAGTGCATACATACTATATGAAAACTCCAAAAAATGGGTATAATGAAAGTTTGGATCCCTACTGAGCCATATTCTCTTTTTTGTGTATCTTTTTTTCTATTATTTTGATAGAAAATACGGGTTTCATGTTGTTGGAAGCTAGAAAAAATAAAATTCAATCATTGGATACACTATTTGAAGGCTTTTTGAACATTCTTTCATGTTTTTCAAAGCTAGCAAATACCAAATTCAATCCTTCGATACATTATTTGAAGTCTTTTTGAACATTCTTTCATGCTATTAGAAGCTAGCAAACACCAAACTCAGTCATTGGATACACTATTTGAAGGCTTTTTGAACATTCTTTCTATAGAAAAGGTTAGTGTAGTCCCTTTTAAATATTCTTTATTACTATAGAGAAAAATTTCATTATAATTTGATAAGTTGTTTAATATATAGTGAATTCATTGAAATTTTTATGTTTGAATGAATTGCTATTTGAAAATGGTTAGAAATTTGCAAAGTTGTTTAATATATATTGTGCATTCATTGAAATAATTTTAATTTATATATGTATTTGAGTGATTTATTATTTAAAAATTGTAAGTAATTCAGATGTTTGAATAATTTGACATATAGAAATCATCATCATGCTAAGGAAGAAACCAAAAACTCAAACAATGGAAGAGAGGGAGAGAGATTTGGTAATTAAAAGAGATAAAATAAAACTAGTACATGAACAACAAAAATTGCAATGCAATAATGAAAAAATGTCTTTCAAAGAGGAACACAAACCACCAATACAAAGAAACAAAGAGGAAGAATTGGAAAGACAAAGAGAACAATGGGACTCTTACACTCAAGAAGACCATTGAATTGTGAAGCTACCCCATCTTCCAATGTTGGAGTGATATCATCATATCATGTTGAAGAGATGCTAATTTATACATCTGACAATGTGCACACTCCATCATGTCATATTGAAGGCATAACATCAACATGTATCAAGTAGGTGATATTACATATTTATGGAAATTACTCAACCTTATGTTGATGTTTAAAATGTTGATGCAATGGAAGAGATCATAACACCTTCTAGAGTTCATTTTAGAAGACCAAAATATTTGATTGATGTTGATACTAACATTTTGAAATCAATGCCTGACAAGATTAGCAAGCATACTTGTCAAAGAAAAGTTAATTGTATGCAGAGATTATTCTTTGAAGAATTAAATATAATATTTCAATGCCAATTATTTGTTGAAATCATGAAGAATTTGAAATTTAGACCCATCATGAAGATTCTTGGGCTATGAATGATGGATGATTCAAATGAAAAAAGTATTGTAAAGAATCTAATTAGTGCATATGACAAACTGGGTTCTAAATCACGCACTGAAGATAGAAATATCACAAGATGCATACTTACATTGACAATAGTAAGTATCCAAATGAAGAAATCTTGACTCATGAGAAAGACAAGAAAAACATTAAAAATTGGTAGAGGTACTCTAAGGAGAGCCATGGTAAGGCGTGAGAGAGTGGAAGATCCAACAAAAAATAATTTATGGACATTTAGTGGTAGACTACCATGAAAGGATAAATAATTTAGTGAAGCTTTGAAATCATTGATTTAAGATTTTTGGACAAATAACACACATGTTTCCCCTAATAAAAGAGATGTAAGAAGGAGGATTGGTAGCTGAAATCACAATCCACATGCTAAACATTTTTGGACTCAACTTAGACACAATTTTTTGCAAAATTTATTCGTATTTATCATCAAATTCAAATAAGTTAAATATTTTTTGATATGGGTAAACTTTTTTATGTGAAAATAAATCACACATGCACAACTTGTTTTTGTAGGCTACATATTGAATTTTCTAACCATTTTGATAATTTTAGGCATATATATGTGTTTTTCCATTCTAAGTTTTTTTTGCAGGATTGTGACATGAATGATCCACCTAGATCTTCAAGGGAATTTGTATCCAAAATTTTATTTGAAATAGGAGATGGTCAAAAATTTCACAAGACATCATGCTTGGATGGTACATGCTTATTTGTGATTCTTTGCATTGTTTATCAACTTGTGAACATATGGATAGTACACATGCAATTAGAAATAAAATAGTAGATTACAAAAAATATAAGATAGTGACATATGCTCTAAAATATGAGAAATAGGGTAAAAGTTGTGATTTAATCACTAAAAAGATTCCATTATATGAGTTCATGAAGATTTTTCATGAAAATATTATTAACAAGTATAAAAGGAATACCCATAGAGCTTGATGGATGGATTTAGAATTCAAGTTGTGTGAGGATAGATCTCCACTGGATACCATTTTTTCTATTGTAGACTTCATAGAGAACTACACACTACAACCACAAAATCAGGTGCAAGCAAAGTATTATACTTCTAAATAGGTTTCCATATTTGTTCAGATAAAATTCATGCATTCACCTACAAGTATAGAGGATGACAACAAGATATTGAGAGAGTACCATTTTTACGTTAGTGATGATTGATCACTTTCTACGGAGTTTGTACATGGTTTTTTTCAACTATTTTATGAAGATTTGGCTAACAAGGGCATACCATATTGCCAACACATTATTTGGTTAAAGAATTGATCATCTCAATTCAAGAATGCATAGGTTGTCTAGAATTCAATATATGTGGAATTTCATAGAGGTTGGTCAAGGAAAGGGATAGCACAATGGTGCAAGTGCATGTATCAAAAGAGCCTTAGCTTGTGAAGAATAAAGTACATAGATGGAGAAATATTGATAGATGCAATTTCCATCATCCAGTGGTGTAACACTACAATGGGTCGAAGTAATCTAACATTGTACCATATGAGGATTGTTACAGACTAACATGATCAAGTGAGTTGCACTCTTTTAGAAGCTCTAATGTAGGTTCATGGAGTATCCACACATGAAAAATAACATGTTTTTGCTCATAATGTGTAGAGGAAAATTAGGATGAGTGTGAGTTGATTGAATGGGTCGACAAATGGGATATATGAGTTTGGAACTAATTTGACACATATCGTCCCCCACAAGCACTAAAAATGGTAGAGATGGATTCATCCATTGACTTTGACTACTTGTCTAATCTTGTACAACCTGGTAATATATATATATATATATATATATATATATATATATATAACATGTAAATTCATAACTTTTACATTTATTTTTTGAATTAATGATTGTATTTTTTACATTTATCACTGTAGGACATGTTTTTTTTGTTATGGCACTTAAAGACAATGAATAAGGGATAGATTATTATTTGTGTCATTGTGTCGAGGCCAAAAAAAATTGTATCACTCAGTTATAGATGGTGAAGGTTTAGACTACCATATAGGTACGATGGTTGTAACTAGAACATGGCTTTGATGATATTCTATGAAGAACCCTAACTTGTGGTTATTCAAGAATTGGCAAATAGAGAGGAAGATTCTTCACTATTCAAACTTTATTTCCACATCAAATGTGCAATTGACAAAATATGGTGGAAAATCACATAATAAGACTCTTTGGAAGGTTCAGGAGACAAACCACGAGTCAATCCTTGAGACATTAAAGTGTAGAGTAGATCCAACTAGTTCATTAGATTGAATATAATTACAAAAACATGGACCTCTCTTGCTTTTTGTGATGCAAAGTGCACAACTAGGTAGCTTCAAATGGACTTTCCCACTCTTTGATGTAGGGAACTTCCCTTATTTTTTCTTTTTGAAGTTTTTTATGGGTTAGCTAAGAGCTTTTGCATGTCTAATAAGTGCCAAGAGTCATTTGAATGTAACTAGTCCCAATGTGTTTGTAAAAGAACAAAAATTTCTCATTAGGTCCTATGTTGGTCAAAAGTTCCTCAATGAGCCAAAAGTTGCTCGATAGGTAAAATATTTTTAAGGTTGGGAAACTAAGGTATTTGGTTACGTAATAGGTCCTAGGAATCATAAATAGGGTCCTAGAATAGTCCTAGATGGATCCATTTGACCAAAAGATGTAAAGAGCAAAAATTGCTGAGAAGTCGCAAAGTTGCTCAAAAAGTTGCTTGAGCAACATCTGCAATTTTTGCAAAAAGTTGTAAATGATAGTTTGGGAAGTTGTAACTAGCCATGCTCAAGTATTTGAGCATTGGGAAGCATATTTTGGAAGGTTAGAAGGTTTTCAGCATGGGAAAGCACTCAAATTCCTCAAAATTGCCTAGTAGGCCTAATTGCCCCCGACTAGGTCACTAGCAAGAAAGTTCTTAAAGTTTCTCCCAAACTCTCAAAAGGACTTCTCAAATAAAATAGGTTTCTCAATACCCATTGTAGACACCCAAAAATTGGAAAAGACATAAAAAATGCAATTTAGATGAAAGGATGCGAGTTAAGGATTAAATAAGAGAGAAACTGATATACTTTCAAATCAATCAATCAATTAAATATCAAATAAAAAAGGACGTAAATCATTTTAAAAAGAGTAAAAGGGATTCATAAATCATAAAAATGAAATAAAAAAATAAAAAATAAAAGACAAAAGTTGAAAATAAATGGAACATTTATTAAATCAATAATTCCATTTATCCTCACAAAAGTGAAAATCCACATTTCTACATTTAAAAGAATTGGAAAAATCTTCTTTTATCCTCACAAACTAAGTCTGTTGGACTCTTCCTCCTGGTCCTTTATGAGATATTTTTAGTTTCACCTCTACCCTCCTGTCAAAGGTAAAATCCTACTTCTTACCCCAACATTTTTTGAAATCCTATAAATAGAAGGGAAAATTTAAGAGTTAAGGGACCCAAGTTTCAGGCATATGCACTATAGGAACATTTAGAGTTATCATGCTAACATTGTTATTTTACCAATTTTATGTCATTTTGATAGCATTTTAGCATTCTTTTCATGTTGTTTAGCATCATTTATCTTATGTTTAGTTTATTTCATGCTCATATCATATCATTTTAGGGTTATCATACTCATATAATATGCATTTATTCATAGATCTTGCATATATCTTCGTAGATCTGCATTCATGGCATACTCCCTTTCTAGAACTATCATTGAGATGCTGGTCTAAGAGCATTCTGAGTTGTTGTAGTTAGGGAAACATGGGGCATTCATAGAGTTTCCATTTTGACAATGATTTCTTGGGTTTAGTTTAGTTTGTTGTCATTTTATTTGCACTCTACATTAAATTCTCATGAATACACAAATCAACCATATACAAATTACTACCCACTATGGGATGCAAGTTAGGGATTACATTAGAGGGAAATGGGCAAACTGTCAAATCAATCAATCAATCAAAGATAAAATAAAAGAGGACCTAAATCATTTTAAAAAGAAGAAAAGGAATTCATAAATCATAAAATGAAATAAAAAAAGGAAAAAGGAAAAGAAAAAAGTTAAAAATAAATGAAACATTTATTAAATCAATAAATCCATTTATCCTTACAAAAGTAAAAATTCTCACTTTTTCATTTAAAATAATTGGAAAAATCTTCTTTTATCCTCACAAACTAAATCTATTGGACTCTTCCACCTAGTCCCTTATGAGTTATTTTCAGTTTGACCTCTATGCTCTAGTCAAAGGTAAAATCCTGATTCTTACCCAACCCCTTCTGAAATCCTATAAATAGGAGGGAAATTCAAGAGCGAAGGGACCGAAGTTTTAGGCATTTTCACTATAGGTACATTTTGAGTTATCATGCTAACATTGTTATTTTAGCAAGTTTATGTCATTTTAATATCATTTTAGCATTCTTTTCATGTTATTTAGCATCATTTAGCTTATATTTAGTTTATTTCATGCTCATATCATATCATTCTAGGGTTATCATACTTATATAATCTATATTCATTCATAGATCTTGCATAAATCTTTGTAGATCTGCATTCATGGCATACTCTCATTCTAGAACTATCACTAAGATACTGGTCTGAAACAATTCTTAGTTGTTGTAGTTAGGGAAATATGAGATGTTCATAGAGTTTCTATTTTGACAATAATTTCTTGGGTTTAGTTTATTTTGTTCTCACTGTATCTGCACTTTGCATTAAAATCTCATGAATATGCAAATCAATTGAGTACAAATTGGTGCCCACTATGGCACTTGAACATGAAGCCTCTTTCTTCTTTGATCTTTCTTTATAATCTTCTTTTTTCTAGTGTAGATCTACATTTTTTGTTGGTTTCTTGTGTAGATCTAATTGGTTTTAGGTTCTACAACATTTTGGAAGCTTCATAACAACAACAACCAACTCTTAAAGACTTAACCGAATGCACTAAGGTTGGATCTGCAATTTTTTGATGCTATAGTGCTTTTGAACTCTATTTTAATGCTTCTAAGTGATCTTTTAATTCATTTAAAGCATTCTATAGCACATTTAAATCTTTTTGTAGTGCACTTAAAAACTTCTATAGTGCATTTAAATTTTTCTATAATGCATTTGCCACTTTTTGTAGCACATTTACTAGTTTAAATAGTGCATATAATACATTCTGTAATGCAAATGTTGATTTCTATAGCACATATGATCAAAGTCATAAATTATTGAATCTAACTTGTAGATCTGATTATTGGTTTCTTATAGGTCTCTTCCAAGCTAACAAAAACTTCTAGGTCAATGACAGCATGTGATAGGAATGAAGACCCTCAAAAATGTGTTTAGTCTTTGCTACAATCAAACCAGGTAAATGGACCTTGGCCCTTTTCAATTCAAAGTGTGACATTTCTAAGTTCAAAACCTAATTTAATAGAAATTTTTGATCTTATTGACCTAATACACAAGTAGGCCTATGCTCTTAACTCTTTTAAGATGAAAGGAATGCCTAACCTTTTGTAAGGATCAATTACAATCAAAAGAGGAAGGAACCCACACATAGATTAACTAGGAGCCCTTTATCTTTTGTAGTTAAAGGGCTTGCAATTGAACAACTGTGTCTATCATGTTTTGGAGGTCGAGATAGTAGGGATATGCTTTCACTCTTCTAGAGTGATCAAATTTCCAAACATATTTTTTTATTTTTGTTTTCTTGCTTTCTACTAGGTAGGTTTACTCAGCCATAGAAAGGCTACCTCTCAAGTTGCCTTAGCAAGGCTGGTGAGAAGGAACGCCTTCCAATTTTCCACTCCTAATTTAATGCAATCCAACTATGTTCAGAATGTAGCCTTCCTCTAGTATTCTTGCAAGGGATTTCACCAAACCTCATTAGTGTTGGCAGGAAGCTCTCTATCACAAGAGAGGTAAATCCAAACAATGTTCATTAAAATCTAAAACCCACTAGTCACTAGCTCTAGACAACCTTGTTAGGAAGCTCTTTTCTTCTATTTTTCTAGGTGCATGCAATTTCATATTTCATTTTCATTTCTACTATGACTATGCTTGGATGTATTTTTAAAACTTAATAATCAACTTTAGTTTGGGTCATAGTCCTCCCAAAAGACACCACTACAAACTATACAAAAACCAAGCTCAAAACAAGAACATTGTTGAAAACACTAAAATAATGCATTTAATAGTTAGAACAATGTATTTGACCCATTCTATGACATATCTAAACAGAAGCTTCATAACAGCAACAACCAACTCTCAAAGACTTAACTGAATGCACTAAGGCTAGATCTGCAATTTTGTAACGCTATAGTGCTTCTAAACTCTATTTTAATGCTTCTAAGTGATTTTTTAATGCATTGAAAGTATTTTCTAGTGCATTTAAAGCTTTTTTTAGCACACTTAAAAACTTTTATAGTGCATTTAAATTTCTTTATAATGCATTTGCCACTTTTTGTAGCACATTTACTAGTTTAAATAGTGCATATAATACATTCTGTAATGCAAATGCTAATTTCTATAGAAAATTTGATCAAAGTCATAAATTGTTGAATCTAACTTGTAGATCTAATTATTGGTTTCTTACAGGTCTCTTCCAAGCTAATGGAAACTCCTAGGTCAATGACAACATGTGATAGGAATGAAGACCCTAAAAAATATGCCTAGTCTTTGCTAAATTGAACCAAGTAAGTGGACCTTGGCCCTTTTCAATTCAAAGTGTGACATTTCTAAGTTCAAAACCTAGTTTGATAGAAATGTTTGATTTTTTTGACCTAAGACACAAGTAGGCCTATGATCTCAACTCTTTTAAGATGAAAGGAATGTCTGACCTTTTGTAAGGATCAATTACAATCAAAAGAGGAAAGAACCCACACATAGATTAACTAGGAGCCCTTTATCTTTTGTAGTTAATGGGCTTATAATTGAGAAATTGTGTCTATCATTTTTTGGAGTTTTTTTTTTTTTCCTACTTTCTACTAGGTAGGTTTACTCAATCATAGAAAGGCTACCTCTCGAGTTACCTTAATAGGGCTAGTGAGAAGGAACGCCTCCCAATCTTGCATTCCTAATTGAATGCAATCCAATGATGTTCAAAATATAGCCTTCCTCTAGTAGTCCTACAAGGGATTTCACCAAACCACATTAGTGTTGGCAGGAAGCTCTTTGTCACAAGAGAGGTAAATCCAAACAGTGTTCATTAAAATCTAAAACCCACTAGTCACTAGCTCTAGACAACCTTGTTAGGAAGCCCTTTTTTTCCATTTTTCTAGGTGCATGTAGTTTCATATTTCATTGTCATTTCTACTATGACTGTGCTTGGATGTATTTTTAAAACTTAATAATCAACTTCAATTTGGGTCATAGTCCTCCCAAAAGACACTACTAGAAACTATATTAAAGCTAAGCTCAAAACAAAAAAATTGTTGAAAACACTAAATTAGAGCATTTGCTACTTAGAACAATGTTTTTGACCCATTCTATGATGTATCCAAACTTAGTTATAGCACATCTAACTAAAAAATAGTGTATCCAAACATTAAAATAATGTTTTTTCTCTTCATTACAACGTATTTGATTTATAAAATAGTGCATCTGGACATTAATATAGGGCATTTTCTTTGCTAAACAGTGCCTGGTGAATAATTAAATAGTGCATAAACTAATTTAAAGAGCACATTTAGGCAATCCTATAATGCATATGGAAAAAAATAAAATAAAATAGAGACTATCAGCATACATGACCTATGCAAACAAACAATGGATTTGGATACCCTTTTTTCTCATTGATATTTTCTAAGACTAAGAGATCTCAAAATTGACCATAACCATTCTTGAGAAAAGAAAAGTCACAAGTTTCATGCAAAAATTCTCCATCAAATAGTTATTGTTGTTTCACCTCACCTATCAAGCCAAAAACATTTGGAGACACCCATCCATTCCCTACCTGACGTTGCAAAAGTGAAGTTACCCTTATCAACACTACCAAATACCTTTTCAAACTTAGCTTGTTACTCCAAATGAATTATGATCAACACAAAACCCCATATTGTAAAAATGCATAAGAATTAGAGGAATCCTATCAACATCTCATGCCACTACGTACAACCAGTATAGCCACAAAACCAAAATGATCACCTATATGGGCAAGTTCTAGAATAGCCAACACAACCATCAAACACATGAAATCTCCAGATATTATTAAACCTATCACACTAGTGGATTGTTCATCAAATACAATCACTCACAAATCACCCCTATTTAACAAAAATTTAGGATCTTTTCGCCAAATGGGTTAATTTAATGAATGGGATGAAAAGAGTGTCAAAAGAAAAATAAAAGATTTTTAGTGAAATCCTAAGCTAGTAAATATCATGGACAAGATACTTGAAAAATACAAAGAACATTACATACTAGTGTTAGCACAACAAGGAGCAAAATTGCCATCCAACTTTGATGTAACCAACCTTAAACAAGATGAAGAAGAGTCACCTTTGGATGTGATGCAGGAGCATCTAGAGGTATAAGGGCAATCCTGTGTGACCCAAAAAAATGTACTTAGACTTAGTTTCTATTTCATGTCTTTACATTTTTGGATACCCATTTGGGTCAAATAAAGGTTCCAACTCTCACAGTTCCACTATCAGTGTGTTTGAAAATCCCAAAAAAATAGGAGCATGCAATTTGGCCATCATTTTGGTGACCTAGAAGGTGTGAATTGGCCATATGAATGTAATTATGATTTAGAGCATTCCAGAAAAAGAATCAAGTCAAAAGGCCCCATGGTTTGAAAGTTATTGCAATTTTTCGGGTTTTGGAGACCTCCTAAGAATGCTTCAAAGTCAGGTTAGGGGCATTAAATGACCTTGAAAAGGGCCAAAAAATGGGAGACGAGCAAAGCTTGTCCATAGGGCTATAGAGCGTTTTGAGAGCTTTTTAAAAATGTAAACAGTTCGTCAATCAGAGCTACGGTTCAAAAGTTATGCCTCTTGGAAGTTCGGTTACCATTTCTAGATTCTTCTAGATTTGCACCAACTTCTAATGCCGCTTCTGGAACCTTCTATTTGGTCGGTGGATGCCTACTAGCACTTTCTAGAATGTACTCCTAGTCCTTAACCCTCTGGGGTCTATTTAAGGACATTTTTGGCATTGTAAAAGGTAGTTCAGAGTGGAGTTTGAGAGGAGGTACCATAAGGAGAATTTATCTCCAGATTTATGCTATTGTAAGCCCTTAGGGCATGTTTTGAAGTTTATTTTTTTGTACTATTTGTACTAGCTTATTTTTTCAGTTAATATAATTTCCATTTTTTGTTGTTTCCATTCTGTTCTTGGGTTGTGTCCTCATCAAGTGGTATCAGAGCGGGTTTTCCTGAGTGTGTAGACAGAGCGCCGACTGTGAGGTAGTTTGCACCAGAACTGTGTGGTTGTGGGTTCAAGTTAGAAGATGCCTCCATGAAGAGAGTGTGGTGGAAGGGCCAAAGCTATTAATCCTGAGGAGGTTAGAGCCCTCTAGAGGCAGGTACAAGCATTGCAAGAGGAGCTTCGTAGAGGAGCAAATGTTGCCGCAGGTGACAACAGTGAGGATGACAATGAAGAAGAAGTAATGGGACCAGAAGAGGAAGTTGACAGGGAAGTTCTGAATCCTATAGAGGAAAGGCTTTTTAGGGCCATTACTAAGTTTGGGAAAAGACCTACAATTGAAGTGGGTGTATTTTTAGGAAATCTGAAACCAGATGAGTTGATCGATTGGATCAATGAACTGGAATAATACTTTGGGTATGAGGATATAAGGGACCCAGATAGGGTTAAGTTTGTAAAGGCCAAACTGAATGGCCATGCCAAAATCTGGTGGCAAGAGGTTCAACTAGAAAGAAATAGAAGAGGAAAGGAGAAGATCACAAGATGGGATCACATGATGGACAAATTGAAGAAGCAGTTCATTCCTGTGGACTATGAGCTTGATTTGTTTAAGAAGATGCATGGGTTAAAGCAAGCAGGAAGATCAGTCCAAGAATATACAAAGGAATTTTACCGACTCTTGATTAGAGTGGGGCATGCAAAAGCAAATAAGGAGAAGGTTTCTCATTATATCAGTGGATTGAGACCTAGCATCTAGGAGGAATTAAGTCTAGTAAGAATGACTAGCGTTGAAGAGGCATACCAGTTTTCCCTACGAGTTGAAGAGAAGTTGAATAAAAGGTTTGAAGGAAGACAAAGAGGGCATGGTCAAGGAGGAAGGGGAAGCGGTAGATCATCTGGAGGCTGCAATGAAACCCAAAAGAAAAATGAAGATGAGGGTACTAGCAGGAACCAGAGGAATGAGGGTTTCAACCACTCCCATGACCAAGACTTTGAAAATCAGAGAGGAAGAGGTAGAGGACGTGGACAAGGAAGAGGAGGCTTCCATGGTACTTGTTTCCATTCCAATGAAGAAGGTCATCATGCCTTTGAATGCCCTCAACAACAAGGAAGGACACATAGGAGAGCTGAGGCCAAGCTAGGGTTGCTCATGTGGATGAGGATGCACAATCATCACATTCAGAGGATGTAGAAAGAGGAGTGACCTTGGTAAATGAAAGAGTCCTACTAAGTGGTAAGAATGAACCAGGACAATGGAGGAGTTTGTTTTGTACCAGATGCAAGTGTGAGGATAAATTTTGTGATGTGATCATTGATGGTGGTAGCACTGATAACTTGGTATTAGAAAAGATGGTCTCTAAGCTAAAGCTCAAGAGGGAGAAACATCCCCAGCCCTATTAGATTTCTTGTGTAAAAGATGATCATAAGGTCCTGGTAAGTGAACAATGTTTAGTGAAATTCAAAATTGGGAGTTACCATGATGAAGTTCTCTGTGATATAATTTCGATGGATGTTTTCCATCTATTGTTGGGTAGACCATGGCAGTTTGATAGACATGCAGTGCATGATGGACATGCAAACACATACTCTTTCACAAAGGATGGAGTTCGCCACAAATTGAAGCCCATGAAAAAGGAAGGTGAAAAGGTATGTAGCAGTGCTAGGATTTGTCTTGTTGATGGAAGGAAGTTTTTAGATGGCATGAAACATTAGCATATGTGCTATGCTTTGATTCCTAGGAAAGATAAAGAAGGTAGTAGTGAAATACCACTTGAAGTTTCAGATTTACTAGGGGAGTTTGGAGATATTATCTCTGATAATGTTCCAGATGGATTGCCACAAGTAAGGCAAATCAGTCATCAGATAGATCTGATTCCAGGAGCTAGTTTGCCGAACAAGGCTGCTCACAGGATGACTCCTACTAAAAAAGAGGAGCTAAATAGATAGGTTCAGGAGCTGTTGAGGAAGGGCTTGATTCAAGAGAGCCTGAGTCCATGTGCAGTACCTGTAGTACTCGCACCAAAGAAGGATGGAGAATGGAGGATGTGTACATATTCTTGAGCTATAAATAGGACACCATCAAGTACCAGTTTCCTTTGCCAAGGATGGATGATATTATGGACTACTTGAGTGGAGCTCAGTACTTCACAAAGATAGATCTAAAGAGTGGTTATCATCAGATACAGATTTGAGAAGGAGATGAGTGGAAAATAGCCTTCAAGACCAAGGAGGGTCTTTATGAGTGGTTAGTCATGCCCTTTGGATTGATGAACGCCCCAAGCACCTTCATGCGGCTCATGAATGATGTACTTAAGAAGTTCTTGGGAAAAAAAATTATTGTCTATTTGGATGATATCTTAATTTTCAGCAAGATTTTGGAAGAACATTTACTGCATGTTTGTAGTGTCCTTGAAAGGCTAAGGGAAGAGAAACTGTTAATTAATCTAAAGAAGTGTGTCTTTGCAAAAAGGGAGTTAGTCTATTTGGGGTTTGTTATATCACCTAAAGGTCTCAATATGGATCCAGAGAAGGTAAAAGCCATCTTGGAATGGCCTACTCCAAGGTCTGCTACTGAGGTAAGATCATTTCATGGTCTGGTTAGTTTTTACAGGAAGTTTATTAAGAATTTTAGTGGCATATGTGCACCCCTAACTAATACAATAAGAGGGGATCGAAAAGAGTTCAAACGGACTGCAGCAGCTGCGAGAAGTTTTGAATTGCTGAAGAAGAAGGTAACAGAACAGCCTGTGTTGGCACTTCTAGATTTTAGAAAGGTTTTCCAAGTGGATTGTGATGCTAGTGGCAGCGCTATTGGGGCTGTATTAAGCCAAGAAGGTAAGCCTATTGCATATTATAGTGAAAAATTGAATGATGCAAAGAAGAAGTATTTTGTTTATGATCAAGAGTTCTGTGTAATAGTTCAGGTCTTAAAGAAATGGAGGCATTATTTATTGCCAAAGGAATTTGTTTTTTATATTGATCATCAGGCATTACAGTACCTAAATAGCCAAGGTAAATTGAATCAGAGGCATATGAAGTGGGTAGAATTCTTGTAGAGTTATACATTTGTGTTGAAGCATAGAAGTGGAAAATCTAATAGGGTTGCAGATGCACTAAGTAGGAGATAGTCACTGCTTACAGTAATGTAGGTTGAAGTAGTTGGATTTGATGAACTCAAGAATTTGTACCCTAAGGATCCTAATTTTGCTAAAGCATGGAAAGCTTGTAAAGAACCTATTGTTGTAGATAGAACCAAGTGGTTAGACTATTTGATTCAGGATGGCATGTTGTTCAAAGGTAGTCAATTGTGCATTCCATGGAGTTCCATGAGGGAAAATCTGATTAAGGAGAAACACAGTGGAGGGATGGCAGGACATTTTGGTCGAGATAAGACCATTGCCATTCTTAGAGAACATTATTTTTTGCCTCAAATTTCACAAGATGTGAAGAAGTTTGTACAGAGTTGCCAGGTTTGTCAAGTTGCTAAGGGGTTTAGTCACAATACTGGTCTATATCAGCCGTTGCCTATTCCATCAAGGCCATGGGAGGACATAAGTATGGATTTTGTTCTTGGATTACCAAGGACACAAAGGGGTAATGACTTAGTATTCGTGGTGGTTGATAGGTTCTCCAAAATGGCACATTTCATTCCATGCCACAAAACTCATGATGTTGTCCATATTGCAGACTTGTTTTTCAAAGAGGTGGTAAGACTACATGGTCTTCCAAGGAGTATAGTTTCTGACAGAAACACTAAATTTGTGGGGTATTTCTGGAGGACATTGTGGAAAAAGTTGAGAACAGACTTGAAATTTAGTTCCATGCATCACCCACAAACTGACGGTCAAACATAAGTGGTAAATAGAAGTCTGGGCAATTTGCTGAGATGTTTAGTTGGGGATAAGCCCAAGGGATGGGATTTAATTCTACCACAGGAAGAGTTTGCTTATAATAACTCTATAAACAGGAGTACTAGAAAATCACCATTCCAAATTGTATATGGGAATAGCCCAAGGACTGCACCAGAGCTAAGGAAGATAGAACAAGGGGAGAGGACAAGTGCTGAAGCTAAGGAATTTGCTGAACATATCAAGCATCTACATGAGGAGGTTCAGGCACACATAACCAAGATGAATCAAGAGTATAAAGCTAGGGCTGATCAAAGGAGAAGACATAAGGAATTCCAAGTAGGAGATTTAGTCATGGTGCACTTACGAAAAGAAAGATTTCCAGTTGGTACTTACAACAAGCTAAAAATGAAGAAATTTGGCCCTTGCAAAATTTTGAAGAAACATGACTCAAGAAATGCATATGAAGTGGAGCTACCAGATGGTATTCACATTTCTCCCATTTTTAACATTGTAGATTTAACAGAGCATCATGATGATGGTGCAGATGATGAGCTGGTGTTAGAGCCATGTCCAATTCTTGCTTCTAAGAAGGAGGAGATAGAAGACATTCTAGATCATCATGTGGGTAGGAGTACCAGAAACAGGCAGTATGAAGAGTATTTGGTCAAATGGAAAGGATGATCGATCGACGACTCAACTTGGATTTCAGCAGCTGAGGTTTCCCATTTGGGATTTCCTCTACCATCCATAAAGTGACAGGGTCACTTTTCAATCTACCTTGGGTGTCTGATGCAAGAGCATCCAGAGGTATAAGGGCAATCCTGTGTGACCCAAAAAAAATGTACTTAGACTTAGTTTCTGTTTCATGTCTTTACATTTTTTGATACCCATTTGGGTAAAATAAAGGTTCCAACTCTCACAGTTCCACTATCAGTGTGTTTGAAAATCTTGAAAAAATAGGAGCATGCAATTTGGCCATCATTTTGGTGACCTAGAAGGTGTGAATTGGCCAGATGAATGTAATTGTGATTTAGAGCATTCTAGAAAAAGAATCAGGTCAAAAGGCCCCACGATTTGAAAGTTATTACAATTTTTTGGGTTTTGGAGACCTCCTAAGAATGCTTCAAAGTTAGGTTAGGGGCATTAAATGACCTCAAAAAAGGGCCAAAAAATGGGGGATGAGAAAAGCTTTTCCATAGGGATATAGAGCACTTCGAGAGCTTTCTGAAAGTGTAAACGGTTCATCAATGGGAGCTACGGTTCAAAAGTTATGCCTCCCAAAAGTTCAGTTACCATTTCTGGATTCTTCTAGATTTTCATCGACTTCTAATGCCGCTTCTAGAACCTTCTATTTGGTTGGTGGATGCCTACTAGCACTTTCTAGAATGTACTCCTAGTCCTTAACCCTCTGGGGTCTATTTAAGGAGATTTTTGGCATTGTAAAAGGCAGTTCGGAGTGGAGTTTGAGAGGAGGTACCATAAGGAGAATTTATCTCCAGATTTATGCTATTGTAAGCCCTTAGGGCATGTTTTGAAGTTTATTTTCCTGTACTATTTGTACTAGCTTATTTTCTCAGTTAATATAATTTCCCTTTTCTGTTGTTTCCATTTTGTTCTTGGGTTGTGTCCTCATCAGGATGTTATGACCCAAAAACTATAAGACCTATAATTAGAAATGGAAAAGATGAAGTGAGGAAAAATAAAACCTGTAGAATTTAGCCCTGAAAAGGTGTTTCCTCTTCCATATGATAAAATAATCACCTTCAAACCTTTCCCTCAGAATTTCCACATACCAAATACAAAAATTATTTTGGTACCTCGGATTCCCAAGATCATCTTAGACGATTCTACAATCTAAGTATGATTTTTTCCATGACACAACTTATCTAATGTGCTTATTTCCTAGAAGCCTCAGAGGATAAGCCATGGATTTGTTCTCCAAGCTACCCTCTAACATTAAGTCATTTGATCCATTGGCTTCTATTTTCATTTCTCAATACTTGTATAATATTGGTAGATAAGTTACGATGGTTGACTTTTGTAACACAAAATAACTTCTCAGAGAATCATTCAAGGTTTTCCTATAGAGGTGGAGACACACATTTTCAAGTACCATAGAGACATCCTAGAGAAAGAGAAGACCAATATCTTCATCAATAGTCTCTCAAAACCCATGAACAATTGGCTCAAACTTGAAGGGCCTAAAGACTTTAAACCTACATTGGAAAATACAACCAAAGTAGAAGAGACCTTGATAAACAATGATACCATCAAGTTATCAAAAGATGGTAAGGGTTTTTCACACAACCCCTCATGGACTCACAATTCATTTGATCAATCCATTGATAAGAAAAATTCATGGTAGAGAAAAAATAATAGAAACATATTCAATGATGGGGTGGTTGAAGCTAACCATGTCAAACCACAAACTCAACCCCATCCAAATCAGGAGTATTCTACTGTCAATAACACCAATGCAAACACCAACCAAAACCCACCCCAATAGGTCGTTCATCCATTTTACCAATGCAATTCAGCTACTCCTTCAACATCCACTCAACAAGTGGCCTATAATTAAGCTCCTCCCCCAAGAGGATACCAATCTTTGGATGCCTCTAAAGAACATACACCTATTGGGGTGTCTTACAAGAGTGTATTGAAAACACTCTTAGTTGATGAACTCCTTATACTCCCTAAGGCCAAGCCCTATGAACCACAGGTTCAACCAAAGTGGTGGAATAACAAGCATATATATGTGCCTACCACTAGAACAAGGGGCATCTAACCAACAATGGTCATGCCCTTAAAAGGGTTATACAAAAATTAATCAACGATAGAACTATTGAAGTAAACAACCTTTGCAACAATGAAGACCACACAGCTTTTAAAAACCCTTTCATGAGCCATGAAAAAGGTGAATCCTCTAGAGAAAATCAAAATGCACCTTCCCATGATAAGTTTAATTATACTCATCATTACAATAATACCATCAACATGATCTCTGGATCTGATGACATTGAGAATATCATAATAATTAAGGGTGAAAATAAAAAAGAATCATTAAACACTGTTACCTAAGGTCAAGCCTCTAAAATCATCCTATCAGGCCCTATGATAGGTTATGATCATGCAACTATGAGTTCAACCTTATCCAAGTACAAATTGGTGAACCAGTTACTCAATACTCCTGCCCACATCTCTATTTTTGAGTTGTAAATTTCCACTAAGCATAAAGAGATCCTCACCAAAGCCTTAGTGCCAAATGACCTTGATGTTAGTAGACTTCAAAAAAATGGTCAATAACGTTGTTGCCCCTCACTATGTATCCTTTTCTACTCAAGATGATATGTCAGTCATCAAAACTCCTTGTTGCACATTGAAGTATTTATTCACAAAAATAGAGTCAAAAGACCCTTGGTGGATGGTGGAGCAAGATTAAACATTTTCAAACTAAATTTGGTAAAAGCCCTAGGGTATAAAGAGGATGCTCTTGATCCCAAAGTAAAATCACCATTAAGGCTTATGATGATGAGGAAAGATACTCCAAGAGCATGGTTATTCTACCAATAAGGGTAGGTTTGATGGTAAAAGAAACTATTTGTCAAGACTTGGACTTAAAATTAACTTACAATATCCTATTAGGGAGACTGTAGATTTACAACATGCAAGCTATTCCTTCCACTTACCATCAATGTCTCAAATTTCCATATATGGGTCAAGAGGTGACCATATCAGGGGATCAAAACCTGGCCCAATATTGTAACTCCCTTATTCCTCATAATAGGGAAGAAACTAGAACCTTGACAAATGATATCAGTCAATCCACATCAACCAATACTTCATGTTCTACTAGCTAAGATAATGACCACTTATCTACATCAAATAAGGGTTAGGAGAAAGTTGGTTGTTTAAGTTCTTCCCTTCCTTCATCGTCATCATCAAAGGATCCCAAACAGTCACGTTATGAAGAAATGGATAGGTTAATGAAAGAGTTTGATAGGAAGTGTAAACTACAATGCAAAGGGGTAGGTGAGTACTTAGTCTCATTATTTGACCCCCAACTTTCTCCAAGATCTCACAGAAAACCATCATCCACCACTAGGCCTTACCATGCACATTTTGTCAAAGCAAGTGGTGTACCTTCAAGCCCTATAGAAGAAATTAGTGAATAAAATATCAACATTTCCCCTCTTCTATATGGAAAATTCTTTGACTTAATGAAAAAGATGGATATATAGGTAATGGCCCTTTAGGGAAAGGGAAAGACATTGCCAAACCCCTAGCAACATAGTTCAAGTCTAACAGATCAAAAAAGGGGTAGTATACTCTGAACAAGATAATGTATGGATCACTTCCAGGTCTTGTCCTAAATACAACAATTCCTAGACTCCTCCACCTTGGTTTGGATGCCTAAAGAAAGGGATGGTAGTAACAAGAAAGTGGCCGACATTAAAAATGTGAATCCATCCTTCTTAGATTCACATCACCCAAGAGAACCACTCATGGACACCTCTAATAATAAAGGCCATGATGATTCCACCAAGTAGAAATTTGAATCACTATCTGAGGAGTCCATTCATGAGAAAGAATTTGATGTTGTTCACATTCCTACATCCAATGGTTTCATTGTACAAGGATCAACCTCTTGTTTTAACTTTACTTCACCAAGAGCCAATACCCATTAGCACAACTTAGAGGCTAATACAAAATAGACAAGTCACATCACATCATATGAGGATAATGAACCTATTGAAGGGTTTCAATTTCAAACTCTATTTCTTGACTTCTTCCCAGGAGAAGGTGAAGGTGAATACTATGAGCTATTTTTCAGCTCTACTTTTCCTAATACTTTAAAGGAAGCACATGTTATAGACCTAACTGATAGATTATATGAACCATCAAACAAGGTCATGTCTTTAAACCCTATCAAATACTATTCATATTACAAAACACTCTCCTTAGTCCATCCTAAACTTATCAATTAGGATACAACCAACCCTCGCCATATTCCTAATTTTAAAATTGACCATGATGTCTTTGTCTACCTTAACACTGTTGAGCCATCTCATTCACAAAGAATAGAAGAAATTCACATAGATGGGTTTGATATCAATCATCTTAGCTATACTAGAATAGGTCAAGCACACCAAGGCCTTAACAACTAACATTAGGTTATAGCTGATCTTCAAAAAAAATAGAAAAAAATAGAAATGATGCATTTGAAGGTGAAAACCCAACTGTGACACCCATGGATGAGATGATTGATACCCTACTTGAGTACTTAGAAGAAATATCATCTATCCTAATTGAACCAACCAGAAAGGTCAACATCAAAATAGAATAGGAACTAAGGATCATCTATTTGGCACAATCTTTAAATGCAAAAGAAAAAAATGCATTCATTCATTTCTTCAAAGAGGGGCAAATAAATTTTGCATGGTCTTATGTAGACATGCCTGGGTTAGACCCAACTCTAATCCTTCATCACCTCAACATTTCTCTAGAAGCTAAGCTGGTTAAGAAAAAGCTAAGGAAAATGCATCTTCACATAGCCCTTCTAGTCAAAATAGAATTAGGGAAATTACTTAGCACCAACTTCATCTCTACCTGAGATTATGCATCATGGATATCAAAAATTGTGCTTATATCAAAGAAATATGGTAGTATATGAGTCTATAT
Source organism: Cupressus sempervirens (assembly GCA_028749045.1). Classification (NCBI taxonomy): domain Eukaryota; kingdom Viridiplantae; phylum Streptophyta; class Pinopsida; order Cupressales; family Cupressaceae; genus Cupressus; species Cupressus sempervirens. The sequence continues at coordinate 643,357,796 of CM053789.1, read as the reverse complement.
TGATTTATGAGATGCCAACAAAGCATGTCCTAAAGATGATTTTCCCCTTCCCAAAATAAACACAATTGTAGATATGATAGTGTGTCATTCCATGTTTTCACTCATGGATGGATTTTTAGGATACAACTAGATTAGGATAGCACTAGAAGACCAAGAGAAAACAACTTTTACTTATGCATGGGGCACATTTTTTTGGAATATAATGCCTTATGGGCTAAAGAATGTAGGGGCCACTTATTAGTGGGCCATGACCACTATCTTTCATGAAATGATGCATATTTTTATGGAAGATTATTTTTGTGATATCCTTTCCAAATATCATACCTAAGAAGATCATCTCCCCATCTTAGACAAGATATTTTCCCACCTAGAAGCATTTAAAGTTAGGCTAAATTCAAAAAACTGCACTTTTTGTATAAAATCTAGCAAGATTATAAGATACATTGTATCAGCCAAAGGAATAGAAGTTGATCCTAAAAAGGTGCAAGCTACAATCAACATGCAAGCTCCAAAGAACTTGAGTTGGCTATGTTCTCTTCAAGGAATACTTCAATTAGTTTGTCACTTCATTTCTCAGTTAGCAAAAAAGTGTGTACCTTTCATGCACCTACTCCACAAGGACATAATTTTTAAATGGGATGATCAGTGTCAGATGGACTTTGACTTACTAAAAAATTACTTGATGAATCCACCTATATTGGTACCTCCAATATCACAAAAAATATTGTTGCTACATATTTTCCTAACAAATAAATCAATTGGAGCCCTCTTAGCACAAGAAAGTGACCAGGGAAAAGAAAGGGTCATTTATTACATCAGTCTCACCTTGGTCAACTATGACCTCAATTACACCTTTATTGAAAAGGCTATTTTAGCCATAGTTTTTGCTCCCAAAAGCTATGCCATTATCTTTTGACACATAAAGTTAAGCTCATCTCCAAGATTGATCCCCTCAAGTACCTTCTTAGCAAGACAATGTTAAGAGGAAAATTGGTCAAGTGGGTGATGATCCTAAGTGAGTTTTATATTGAGTATGTTAATAGGAAAGCAATAAAAGACAAGCAATTTACAACCAATTGATAGATGTGCCCATATGGAGCTCAAATCCTATCTTAGCTTATTTTATAGATATGCACATTCTTCAAATAGAGCCAATCACTTGGAAGTTCTATTTTGATGGTTCTTATATGCACCATGGTTCAAGCATTGGTATTTTGTTCATTACACCTCTAGGAAATACCATCCCCGAGTCTTACAAACTGATTTTCCCTTGCACAAACAACATGGTAGAATATGGAGCCTTGTTCTTAGGCCTTGGACTAGCTTTAGAATGGAAACCAACAATGCTAGAAGTTTATGGAGATTCTTAGATGATCATCAATCAAGTCAATGACACATATCAGACCAAGGATGAAAAGTTATTTCCTTACAAACATATGGTTGACACACTTAAGGCATGTTAAGAATAGAATAGCAGATACCATGGCCACCTTGGTCTCCTTGCTTTAGTTACTAGAGCGACATAAGTAATATGAGTTCTTAGTAGAAGATGTAGTACAACTTGCATTTACTTAACCTAATTCCCTTTTTATTTTCCATTTAGAAACCCCTTATTTCCTCTGGTATAACTCCATCATCACCTACCTCCATGATAACACCACTCTATCTACTCTCTCATGAAACCAAAGATGTAATTTCATTTGATAGACCTCACGCTACACTTTGGTGTCTGATATACTGTATAGGAAAGGTCTTGACAATACTTTGTTTTGATGTCTTGAAAATGATGAGTCAAGAGTCACTCTATAAGAAGTCCATGTAGGTATCTATTGGTCACGCACCAACGGGTTTACACTAGAAAAGAAAATTCTTAAGATGGGCTATTTTTGGCCAACCATGGAAAATGATTCTATTGACTATGTTAAAACTTGCAAAAAATGTCAAATCCATGGTAACCTTATTCATGCGCTAGCCTAAGAGCTCAACCCTTTGGCCAAAATATGGCCTTTTATCAGTAGGGCTTTGATTTGATTGGATTCATCTATCCACCTCCCTCCAACAAACATAAATGGATTATCACCATAATAGAATATTTCACCAAGTGGATTGAAGTGGTGCCACTTGCCTACTATACAAGAAAAAAAATCTCTTCCTTCATCCTAAACCATATCATTTGTCTCTTTGGCATACCTCATGCCATTCTCATGGACAATGCTTTGTACTTTAAAAATCAAATAATTGATTAATCATGTGAGAAATTCCACATTATACATCATTCCTCATCAATTTATTATCCCCAAGGCAATGGTGAAGTAGAGGCCACCAACAAGACCATTATCAACATTCTTAAAAGAATTGTCAATGATATTGGTAGAGATTCACATTTATAGCTAAACCCTACCCTCTGGGCCTACAAGACGAGTGTTAGGATTCCTACAGGTGCAACAACCTTCTCTTTGGTTTATGGTTGTGAAGCTATTCTTTCTTTAGAGGTTGAGATCCCATCCTTAAGAGTTACTCTTCATGACATCCTATTAGATGAGGACTATAAAGTGGCCCATCTAGAGTAGCTAGAATTATTGCAAAAATGTTAGCATGCAATGCATGATCACCTCAAAATGTATTAGAATAGGCTATCAAGACATTACAACAAAAAGGCAAAACCATGTGTTTTCCAAATTGGTGACCTAGTCCTTCGAGAAAACCCTAAGAATCAAGCTACTAGGGAAAAAGAAAGGAAAATTGGAGGCCAATTAGATTGGTCCTTACATCATCATAGAATCATTCGGGACTGGTAGTTACAAATTTTTAGATTATGATGAGAAGACCTAGCAGAGGCCATCAAAACAATCCATCTCAAAAAGTTCTATGTCTAAAGGTTTGAGGAAACACTTCATCATTGAAAATACCAAAAAAATCAAAAACACCAAAAAAAAAAAATTGGTACAAAAGAGATGAGAAACACCACCTTTGGTTTAAAAGGAATGAGAGATAGCACCTTTGGACTTTCCTAAACAACCTAAGTCCTTCCTTGCCAAAAAATAATCAAGACAAGACTCAAGCAACTATCTTGGTGAAATTTTTTGCTTGTTTTTGGCTTACCTAGCATAGTTGACTTAATTTCACACATACCCAATCAAGAAACATTTCTGGGTTACAATTCAGTGGTTTCTTGGTATCAGACATAGTTCATAGCAACAAAGACTATCAACATAACCAGAACAATGGGAAGAACAAATCAAAAGAAACATGGAATTAAATTATTTATTCAGATATCACAAACATGAATTATAGGAAAATTAGTACACATAATAGCTATTGAAAATATTCAAGACTAAGCTAAGTTACTAAGAGGGGAGGGGTGAATCATTAACTTCTAAAAATTCTACCAATTTCAATTCTAAATCCAATAAACCATTTAACATTTAAGTCATCACATTTGATCTAATTGCATGCATGAGAAACTAAAAATATAAATGTATCCACAACACTTGAACACAATGATTTGGTGACCCAAAAACCTTCCAAATATAAAGTAAAAATGGCATGGGGATGAATCCCACAAAACTTCAGTACTATATTATAAATTTGGCTTCTTAAGGCTTACATTGATCACTTTTGATGATCTACCCTATTAGGAGCAAATAGGACTACTAAGTCCACCTTGTGAGAAGATTTACAAACATACAATGAAGTATGCACTCTGTAAAAAGATTTAGAAAAGAATATTAGGTCTACCTTGTTACAAGATTTTGATTGGTTCACCTATTAGGATGAAGCAATAGATCTTTGACTTGCAACTGAGTTTTGCTAATAGAGATTCCTTAATGTACTGATCACCTTTCTATGATAGATTTGTCACTACTACTCCTTATGCAGATATGGCCTTCATAAATCTTTATCTACTACTTACATTTTCATTCTTCCACTTGCATTAAATATACATTACATTCCATACTATATTGATATGATACAATGCATCACATATATATACCAAACCAATTTGCAAAATTACAAAGTTGGCCAATACGAAGATACTTAGGTTCTAAAGACTAACTAAGTAAGGTGTTGATAATTGACATCCAATGTCACTACTTTGCATAATCATGCTCTTGGTGAATGTAGAAGCTTGGTCCATACTAATCACTTTTGAGTAGTCTTAAATTGAGTTTGCATTGGTGACTCGGTAGATATTGTACAACTTGGCAAACACTGAATCACTTGGTTATCATGGAGTGGCTTGGTCAACATTGCCTTCACATTGGATGAACTCAGAACTCGATAGACACTACAATACTTGGTAACCACTAGCTTCACATCACATAAATTGTGAACTTGGTAACCATTGATAAGCTTGGCATACACTAAACTACACAATTTTTAGTGCTAAACTTTACACTAACTAAATCTACTTGGTAACCACTGGAAATAGTCCAAAGAACTTGGTAGCAACTATAGAAGCTCGGTGGCTACTAAATTACATGGAAAACATTGTAAATTGTTCAATGAGTTTGGTAGCTATACAAAATTTGAATAAGTCTATGTCACTAATAATAAACTTGATTGATATGTCAACAATATCCCCCTTTGGCATTAGTGACCAAATACTTATTAGCCCAAAACTAAATACCCTGTATTCATCATCATGTGACACTAACTTGGTCTATTTTTTGAGATTTTTCAAAATTGATCTTTGCAAGATATATACAGAGTATATTTATAGCATATGTCTCCTCATACTCTGTAATCTATTATGTACATGAAACTTTTCTCTTATATACATATCTCCCCTTGTAACTCTGCTCTTCTCCCTCTTTAACTTTTCTGCCATATCTCATCTCTTCCTTTAACTCTACTCTTCTCCCCCTTTTTGACAATAATGCTAAAGGTTTATTCAACATATTTACATGGAGACACCAAAATGAGATAAGAATTTACAGTGTACCTTGACAATAATTGCCAATCTTTTATCCCAGTTTTCCTGTAAGACCTTGCATGTCTAAATGGCAATTTGTACTCTTGCTGAGAGTTTAATCATGTGATCAGCAATAGAGAAATTGTTGTCTAGATCAAGGTCTTTGAATAAATAATGTGTTTTTTCATAGAATCCATGATAGGAAGGATCATATTTTGGATATCAACCAGTGTGGAATGGGTCCTTGCTTCTTCTCTTAACAACTCTGCCTACATATCTAAAAAAAATCTAATCTTCTTAAAATGTATAGAGCTTGAACTAGGGTAAAGTTGCAATTGCTGAGCGCTTTCCTTGAGATTAGTATCAATTTTGGAAAAAAATTCCTTAACTTCTTTGGTATACTCAGTGACATCACATAGCTTAGCATAAAGTGATGACACATTATAAAAAGATGCCTCAAGATTGACCAAAGTTGTTGATAATTCAACTTGATTAATAGAAATTTGCTAAGCAATGTTCTCTAGCACTTTATTATTGAACTTCTTTTCTACTTTTTCAATTAATTTATCTTGTCCCTCAGTGTCCTCTTTAAACTCTTGAACTACCTCTTCAAGCTAAAATAAAATTGGCTAAGAAGAATCAACCTCAACTCTAATAGCCTTAGTCAAAATGTTAGTAGCATCATCTAATATCTTATATTCTCTGTCCCTTTCTTCTCTCAATTTTTGTTGCTTAGTTTTTCTAAAGAAGTTCACCAACCAAGTGCATTTGATCTGCAAAAAGATTGTATAAATCTGATTTGGAAATTTCTATTTCCTCACCTAGATCTATATCTTCTTCTATTTCATTTCCTTTTAAAAACTTTGTACTTAGTTGAAACTTAGGTTCAGCTATCCTCATACTTATTGCCTTAGTACCCAGAATGGAAACAATGGTAGACATACTCGGGCTTGCAGTGAAAATTGTTATAGCACTGACTAGTGGAATACTAATATAGATGCTAGAAGAATCCAAAATTGAAGTAGATAAAATTGGAGTGCTTGCCATGGATGAACTCAAAATTGAAGAAGTCAAAATTGGAGAGGAGATGGCTGAAGAACTCAAATCAATAGCAAGAGTAACCTGTAGCTTGATTGATGAAGTGGAAGTCACTTTTGTCATTGATATGCTAAGTTGTGTTGGTGCAAAGAGTGATTGGACATTTGATGTTTCTGATGTAGTCACAACCACACTTGCTAAAGCTACCTCCATACTTGATGTTGTCAAGAGTTTTCTTGGGGAGTGAGGAAGTGAGGAAATGACTACAACTACCATCTTTATTGTGTCAGTCTCCTCATCATCTTCCTTATCTTCCTTGGTAGCTTCTACTCCTTGCTCCTCTTCTTCTTCCTTTTCTTTAGCTAATTGCTCCTTATATTATTCATAATTAATAGTAACATAATGAGTTTTTCCTTCATCATCCTCTTCATCCTTACCTTCTTCTTCTTCATCATCCTTTAGATCTACTAGGAAGTCACTTGAATTATGTAGATGATAAATGTTCTTCCACATGTTTGTAGCACTCTTAACTACATGCTGTATATCTTTGATCAAAATTAAACATGTATTAAACCTTAGAGTCATTTTATCTTCATTTTTATTTAAAGAATCTTTTACCTTAGCATCTATCATGCTCAATAATAGTTGCCTCAGGGTTTCTACATATATGTCTTTTGTAGTTTGCATTGCAAAGTCCCATCTTGACTTTATTTTCTCTAACAATTCATTAGAGATTTGAGAGGCGATATGGTCTAGTGAATACTTCCATTTTCCCATTTTTGTCAACACCAGTTGTTCAACCTATTTCTACTCTACCTCTGTCATTGTCTCATACTTCAAAGATTTGAATTTTGTTATACCAACACCTTCTTCCATTTGTTTCAACTTTTCTTGAAGCTGGGAGGAGGTCTACTAAGAACAATATCACTTCCTTTCTTCTTGGACCTCCTTATGAAGACTATAGTGGATGCCTTTGGAGGCTTGCTGATGACCACCTTGCCCTTTTTCTTTAAAGGTTCTTCTTCTTCTTCTATTTCTTCTTCATCCTCTACCTGCTCTTCATCTTGACCTTTGCCCTTGGTTAACATGAGAGGTGCACTAGTTTTCAGTTTGGCTATCCTCCTCTTTCCTTTGTTAACTTCTTGAGGTAGCTTTATTTCAAGCTATATTCTTACCTTTTCTTCATCATAGGTACCAAATTAAGGAGCCTTGGGATCCATAGGTTCATTGACAAGGGCTTCAATGATATGCTTGGTGTTATCAATGTTTACTTCATAGCCAAGAGGCTTTACCCATATAGTTCTAGGCTTGATTGCCTAGATGTATACTTTGTCACAATCAACCATAAAACACACATCATCCTTGTAATTCTCAACTAACTTCTTATGTATTCTAAACCTATTGTTCATTTTTTCTTTAAACACATTGAATTAGTTGTCCATGATGTTGCCATAGTTTTCTCCCATTTCTGCAATGTATTCATTTATTTGGTACAATACTGGCTCATCCTTTCTCTAGACCACAATGCCTTTAGAAGGGAAAAACTTTTGCACATAGAAGAAAAAAATTGTTAATAGAGAACCAAATTTTGCTAGGATTATTCTTGAAGGTTCTAATGCTTTTGATGTTTTTGTTGAATTGCCTCAACAACAACTCAGCGAGGTCACAAGACAAGTTATTTTTCACCACTTTGAATGCCAAGTCCACATCTTCACATGATACACTATTGAGATGGCTTGAACTATATATCTTGTGAGCTATAATATGAATACCAAACTTGAGTTCTACATCTATGACACTACTTATGTTCATGCCTCTACTATCCCACTTGGCTAGGGTTTTCTTTTCCAACTCATCTCAACCTAGGGTTTTGGTAGTTTTGGCTTTGGTGAGCATAGGAAGACCAGTGATTCAATGAATCATCTTTTTGGTTATCAATATTTTCTGCTCCAACCATAATTTACCACTATGCACCTGACTAAGACTATACCTAATCCATTTAACTTGAAACTCTCAGGGCATATGGGGAATGTGAACTAAACCTTTTGTTTCCAAATGCTGATGCTCGAGTTTGAGGGTTTCATCAACACACAACTAAGCTAGGGCATCATCCATCTCAAAAGTACCAATTTCTTGAATTGTGCATTTAAAATTGAGTTTTAATCTCATTAAGAAGAAGTACATTGGGAAGGATTTGTGATTGAGCTCTATGAGGGTCTAGGGTTTCTACAACCATGGGCATGAGTTTGAAGTCTAATGCCTTCCACTCAACACCTCGAAACAAAATATTAGAACCTTTCTTTTCCTTGCTACTACTACTAGAGGCCATTTTCACTCAGTAGCTTAAGAGAACTTCCAAAATGATTGCAAGAAATTTTCTCAAGTTGCTTGATCACACTGAAAATAGCACTTCACACTAGCTCTTCAAAAATTCATGATGAAGAATGAATTCACTTTCATGCCTTTTGTTAAAAAAATTCCATTAATGCTTGGTATGGTGGTAGATGAGTTAACATAATGCTTGACATGCTATCATCCACTACTCTACCTTGATCACTCAGTGAAGTCTTCATGACTCGGTAACCATAAGTGCCTATTTCACTCTTGACCTTGCTCGGTAGAGTCTATGACCTGACCTCACTCAATAGTGAAGGTAACTCAGTAATAACTGATATAGATCTTTCTTAGTGATCCCTTTGTATCTTGCATATAGATTTGGTTCTTTACCACCTTTCAATTGGAACTAATTCTGATGTTTTCTTTGATAGCCTAGTTCTAGTTCTTTCTTAAGAATTTAATTAGAAGTGGTAGAGTCACCCAATTCTTCAGTGACTTGACCATCATTACTCAGACTAGTATCCTCAGTAGACTTAGGAATCCATTGTTGTCTCATCTACTTTTGAATGTTCTCAGCTCTTGTCTTTTTCTCATCTTCAATCTTACCAGTATTCATATAATTTTTGGCAATATGACCATGTTTTGAACAAATGTAACATCTTATAGTGGTATCCCTTTTTCTTAAATGATGTTTAATACAATTCATACTAATGTGTCCATATTTCCACAATAATGACATCTACACTAGGTATTGTAATCCCAACCAAATATTGCTTTCACAATTTCCTCTACAGGACTCAATGTCTTTGTTTTGTATTCTGATGTCTTGTGTCCATGTTTATTCCATTTATGATAGTTTCCTTCAAATTTTGGTTTCTTTTTACATTCATTAGCCTTGTGACCATGCTGATTGTAGTTGTACCATTTTCAATTGAATTTTTCTTTTCCATTACTCCAACATTTGTTAGATGTATGACCTATCTTACTGCAGTGACTAGAAATAGGTCTTTGATTCTTTTGAGTACCTTGTTTAGAGGATTCACCTTCTTCTTTGTATCCAATTCCTACTTTTCCTTTTTTACCTATCAAGGTTTTACTCATTTAGTTGAACCATGTCTATTTGAGATTTCATCATTCTTTCATTGATTTCCTTCTCAATGTTTAGGTCATTTTTCAATCTTTCACTTATTTTCTTTTCAGATCTTAGCTCATTTCTTATTCTTTCATTGATTTGTCTTTCTAAATTTAGATCATTCCTTAATCTTTCATTGATCCATCTTTGGATCATGATTTCCTCATTTTCTTTGGAGATTTGATTCATGACATTTGCATGCTGAAGGGATTGGTTCTAGATGTCATTGTTCCTTCCATCTATTTTTTCTTTTATCTTGTTCCCCTATTACAAGATTTCACATAACCTCATTGACTGAATTTCTTGTTCTCTTTTTAGCTTTCTTACTTCTTCTTGTAGGGAACCCTTCTTCTCTAGGAATTCTTTGATTACATCATTTGCTTCATCTAAACTACTGGAAGGAAAAAGGTCTTCAATTCTTTCTTCAATGTAGAGATGGTCATTCATTTGATTTACAAGTTCCTTTCTTCTTTTTAGGGATTAGGAAAGTTGCTCCTTAGCTTTCTTGAGTTGTGTAATGGCCATTTCCAGATCCAACTTTTCATTTTTAATAGCCTTATCAAGTCTGAATATCTCCATATCCTTGATCCTTGCTAAAGCTATTAAAGTTTCTCCTGAGAACCAAAATGCTCTAATACCAATTGTTGGAAATATTCAAGACTAAGCTAAGTTACTGAGAGGGGAGGGGTGAATTAGTAACTTCTAAAACTTCTACCAATTTCAATTATGAATCTAATAAACCATTTAACATTTAATTCATCACATCTAATCTAATTGCATGCATGAGAAACTGAAAATATTAAAGTATCCACAACACTTGAACACAATGATTTGGTCACCTAGAAACCTTCCAAATAGATAGTAAAATTGGGGTGGGTATGAAACCCACAAAACTTCAGTACTCCAATATAAATTTGGCTTGTTAAGGCTTACATTGATCACTTCTGATGATCTACCCTGTTAGGAGCAAATAGGACTACTAGGTCCACCTTGTGAGAGGATTTACAAACATACAATGAAGTATGCACTCAGTAAAGAGATTTAGAAAAGACTGTCAGGTCTACCTTGTTAGAATGTTTTGACTAGTTCACCTATTAGGATGAAGCAATAGATCTCTAACTTGCAACTAAGTTTTTTTTTATAGAGATTCCTTGATGTGCTAATCACCTTTCTATGATAGATTTGTCACTACTGCTCCTTATACTAATATGACCTTCATAAATCTATGTCTACTACTTACATTTGCAATCTTCCACTTGCATTACATATATATTAAATTCCATACTATATTGATATGATACAATGCATCACATATATATACCAAACCAATTTTCAAAATTACAAAGTTGGCCATGACACAAGTTAACACAAATATGACAAAGTTGGCCAATATGAAGATACTTGGGTTCTAAAGACTGAGTCAATGAGTTTCTGAATAGTTAGCATCCACTATCACTACTTGACATTGTCATGCTCTTGGTGAACATAGAAGCTTGGTCCATACTAATCACTTTCAAGTAGTCTTGAACTTGGTCTGCACTAGTGACTCAGTAGATATTATGCAACTTGGCAAACACTAAATCACTTGGTTATCATGGAGTGGCTCCGTCAAAACTGCCTTCACATTGCATGAATTGAGAACTCGATAGACACTGTAATACTCAATAACCACTAGCTTCGCATCACATAAATTGTGAACTCAATAACCACTAATAAAATTGGTATACCTTGAACTGCTTAGTTTGCACTACTAAACTTTACACTAACTAAATATTCTTGGTGTTAGAGTAAATAATCATTTATTAATTATTTATTCTTTTACTGAAGTTTACTTAGGTTTAATGCATTTATTTAATAGTTGTAGTTGATGAGTTGTTGACAACACGAGAGTTTGTTCCTATCTAGTCATACTTATCCTCTCACTCTGATCGAGGATATCCCACCTTTTATTGATTTATGCTTAGTTATCATTCTTATCTCTTAGCATCTTCTAGCTTATTTTAGAAGTCTCCTTGAGGCCTTTATATTTAGGCTCTCTTATTTTATTTCTCAACTCATTTTCAAGGTATATCATATAGCAATACATGTTTGTTTTTTTGTAATATCTTCTCTCTCAGTCTGTTTAGTTTTTCCAAGCTCCACCTCTTCCTTATTTGGTTTCCCCTCCATAGGTTATTTGCATGTAAGTGATCTTGGAAAGTTGTGAAGTTGGCTTTCATCAACTTCTACATCATATCAGAGCCTCCATGTTGCTTCTTGGTTGAAGGATTTTTTAAGTCGTGATTCAGAGATACAAACCCTAGTTTGTTTGTGCATTTTTCTTTAATAGGGAGGAAGAGCAATTTTTTGGAGCACTTTGGGCCTAAACGAATGTTGCCTTTGAGTTTAGATGGTCAATTATAGTCAAAATTCATATAAAAAAAAATTATTTTGGCTTCCATGGCATCTAGAGAAATTTTTTAGCCCCCCACAGCCCAATCATAAGAACTGTACAAAATTTTCATTCAAATTCTTTTTTTTAAATAAAACATAGCAGTAGTGCCACCGCACCACCACAAGGCCACCACTACACCACCCTCATGCAATGTAGGCACTGCCAAAGCTAATTGTCCACCATGGTGACACCACTGCCTGGCAGGCCACCAGCCCACCACCCCCACCAGTGGACAACCATCAACACTGCACGAGTTCTCCTCCCAGGTGCCACCACCACTAGCAGTGCTGTCGCCTATCACCAGTCTAATATGATGTCACTCCCTAGTGATAGTGTCATCATTTTTTAGTGCACACATTAGCTTTTTTCAGCTCCACATCAACTTTTTTTGGCTCCATGTTAGCTTTTTCTAGCAACACATCAAGCTGAAATCATCACACCTACCCCATCTGTTGATGTCACTTTCTAGCTTGATGGCATCATTTTTTGGCTACTAATGTCAACAAACTAGCAGCTAGATTTTTTTTTTGGCAACATCTAGTTTACACCTATACGGCTGTCAATTTTTTTTTGTAGTGATTGTATTTTTCAAGTGAGCTAGTCTTTTGGAGTAGCAGTTGGTATTTTGGCCGTGACTTGAGCATACAAAGGTCTTTTTTTTATCAAAAAGAAGTGCCAAAAATCTAACTTAGAGATGGAGACAATGATCTAGTTTCATCACATTTTGAGTTTGTTTGTGCTCTATTTTTGGCAGCAAAGTAGAGGCTTCTATTTCCTTCTTCTCTGCATTCAAAATCTAAGTTCTTTTCTCAATTTTTGTGCTTCCTATAGTTTTTTTCTTTGGTATTTGAGGGATATCTTTATTAGTTTTGGAGGGGGAGGGGTATTTTCTTTTCTATAATTTACTTTAGAATAAGACCCTTCTACTTTTGTCTTTTTCTCTTAATGTCGGATCCTTCTGTGACCCAACTCATGCTGCACAAGTATCACACCTAGAAAGCACAAATAACTAGGCTTCTCATGTCACGAGGCCTATGGTCATGTCTAGATGTGAACCAACTTGTTCTATAGTGCCCTTTTAAAGTTCTTCAACACAAGAACAAAATGAATGAAGCCATGGGATTGATTTCACTAAACATCTTAGATAGTCTACTATTTCACTTGGATGGTTTGACCACACAACAGGCTATTTGGACCAAATTTGAGACTTTGTTTAGCATAGCAAATGAGTTCCAGGCACTTTAGCTTGTTGTACAATTGACCTCTTTGAAACTTGATAGATTTCCCACCATTGAAGACTTCCTAATCAAGTTTAAATCTCTACATTTAGTTTTGTAGGGATGTGGGAAAAAATATATATGATGAGCATAGCTTTTTGATACTCTCAAAGTTGCGAGGACAATATTAGATAATTTCTTCCACTTTTTACTCCACTATGGATGCCTTGGGTACTAGACATTAGATGTCTTCTTTTGAGACATTTTATGATCAATCAACGTGGGAATAGTCCAAGATTACTCAGATGGATTCACTTATAGGTTCAGAATCACAAGCATTGCTTGCCAAGAATACATAGAAGAAGAAGCCAAAGTAGATATTTGATTCCTCCTCTCAACACACTACTGGTACATCCTCTTCTTCTAAGAAGAAGGAGAAAAAGAAGACTGTGACTCCTACCTGTTGCTATTGTTAGTAATTTTCTCATGATGAGTCATGTTGTTTTTAGAAGAGATTTGATGGCTATGAGAAACAAATTGCCAATTTGCAAGCTCTACTTCAGAAGACCACTATTTCCTCTCCATCCTCTTCTACCTCACAAGGTTCTTCTTTTCAGGCTTCTTCCACCTCTCTAACATCTACACTAGATCTTGGAAAGGGTCATGGATTACAAGCTTACATTGCATCCCCTTCACAGGTCCCTTGGATATTGGATTTAGGTGCTTCTCACCATATGACATCTTCTCAAGGTGTCTTCTCTAGTATTGAGGCTTCTCCCATTCTTCATATTCTCATAGGGAATAACATTGCCCTACCAGTCTATAAGAAGGGTTTAGTTTGCATCTAAGATGGTATATTCAATTATGTATTGTATGTTCCATCTCTATCTACAAACCTTCTCTCAATTTCTTAGATTACACACAGTGGATTAGGGAAGATAGTTGAGCTCACTACTGATTTAGTCTTCATTTGGGATCATGCAATAGGAGGCCTTATTGCCATAGGGGTAGTTGATCCTTCCACTCATCTCTACACCTTCTCGCACTTTGGTCCACCATCTCCATTGTTGGAGCACACTACTTCTCTTTTGCAATAGCATCATACGGTGCAATTAGGATACTTGAACTTTTGCATTGTTCCTGAGATCCCTATTTTGACTACCACACCACATCTAGTTGAGGTTTTTTCTCTTTGGCAAGATTCTTCTTCTGCTCTACCTGATCCTCCATCTCTATTCATCAAGCCTCCAAGTGCACTTGTTGTAGATTCTATAGTGGACATTCATGAACATATCATCACACCTGTCTTGGGGATTCTCTTTTAGCATCCTCATATTTTCTCCTTTGAGCATCAACTAGGCCTTCCAATTTTCCCTCTCATTCAAGGGTTTCCTTGTTTTGTTCCCTTGTTTACTCTGCATTGGAGTTTCATTGGTCAGATTCTTTCTCTAGGGGCTCCATTATTCTAGGGGGATTTGGCATCTTTTGTAACTCTCATGTGGGGGGGGGGGGGGTTGTACTTATGGTTTTGAGAGAGTCCCTTGAAACATTTCTAGTGGAAGTTGTCCTTGGGGAGTCTTGTTGAGGCCTTCCTTCCTTCAAATTTTTAGCATGTTTGTACTTACCTCTTTTTGGGGGATAGTTTTTCCCATGAGGTTTTCCCTCTTTCCTTGTTTTTAGAGGTTGCATTTCTTTGCATTGTACATGGGTACCTAACATGGCCTCGTTGTCGAGACCCATTCTGCATTTCATCTTAGTTTTTGTGAGCTTAAGGCATTCCCTTAAGTTGCACTTAAGGGGGGGTGTTAGAGTAAATAATTATTTATTAATTATTTATTCTTTTACTTAAGTTTACTTAGGTTTAATGTATTTATTTAATAGTTGTAGTTGATGAGTTTTTGACAACATGGGAGTTTGTTCCTATCTAGTCATACTTATCATCTAACTTTAATCGAGGATATCCCACCTTTTTTAGATGTATGCTTAGTTGTCATTCTTATCTCCTAGCATCTTCTAGCTTGTTCTAGAAGTCTCCTTACAACCTTTATATTCATGCTCTCTCATTGTATTTCTCAACTCATTTTCAAGGCATGTTGTATAGCAATAAGTTTTTCTTTGTTTGCAATATCTTCTCTCTCAGTCCATTTAGTTTTTCCAAGGTCCACCTCTTCCTTCTTTGGTTTCCCTTCAATAGGTTATTTGCATGGAGGTGATCTTGATGAGCTGTGAAGTTGGCTTTCATTGACTTCTACACTCAGTAGCCACTACAAATAGTCCAAAGGACTTAGTAGAAATTGTAGAAGCTCAGTGGCTACTGAATTGCATGGCAAACACTGTAAATTATTCAATGAGCTTGATAGCTATATAGAATCTGAATAAGTGTGTGCCATTAATATAAAACTTGACTGATATGTCAATAGTAGCTATCCACCATGGCCAATAATTCCCAATGTCCATTTTAGCCTTCATTCATACCATTCGAAGTCCCAACAATACTTCTTTGCCTCCATTATCTAAAATATAGCTCTCCAAGCCCACTTTTAACCTTTTGGCCCACTTTTGGTCTCCCTCACTCATTATGTGCTCCAACAAGGCTTTGCTTACCTCCATATTCCAACAAATTTCACTCACATCCTCGTTCCACTCCCACCAGTTCAAAAATTATCAAAAATTATCAAAAACATTCAAAAATTCTAAAAAGTTACCAAAAACATTCAAAAATTATCAAAATTATCAAAAACATTCAAAAATTCTCAAAAAATATCCAAATTTGTCCAAAAAATAAAAAATAATAAAAAATTGTCAAAATTATTCAAAAAATATCAAAATTTATCAAAAAAAATTTAAAATTTTCAAAAATTGTCAAAAACAATCAAAATTTGTCCAAGATCACCAAAAACTTTCAAAAAGAGGTAATAATTGCCAAAAATAGCTACAACAATCCAAAAAATTAACAATCCAAAACTCCAATCACACATGGCCCACCTCACCTCAAATAGGTTGTTTCATTATGCATAAATTTTTCAAATCAATGATCCATTGATTTCATGTTGAAACTGGTGTTCGTCTATAATTGTTGCTCTGTCAAGAGAGTTTTGTGTACCTCTACTAGTTTTATATGAAATCAATGGTGAGGTCCACTAATAAAGGATTGGACATCCTTCTACATTGACTCCATGACTAGACATAATCATGTATTTTCCTAAGAATAGCATGCTGACTTCATTTTATTTTTTAACCTAAGAGGATAAGCTTGAGAGGGTGGCTGCAAAGTATATGCTTTGATTCCTCTTTAAGTCACTACAACTACAATAGGAAAGAAATGTTGATGAAAACTAAGCTAGGAACTGAAATGACATTTACCTTAAAACTTAGAGTAATGCTACAAAGAATAAATCTATTTAAACACCTATGTTGCAAGAATAGGTCAATGATTCTGTTATCTATGGTTATAGGAATAGCATAAGTCTACTTTGCAAGGAAACAAACTAAGAAAGGAAATCTATTCTAACAAAGTAGTTCACTCACCAAGTGGGCTCCCTTGGATGAGTGAATAGAAAATAATCAAGTCTGAAGGTGGAAACTTGAACTCTATATTCTATTCATTCATGATAAGAGATTACATTTAAAAACAAGATTCTACTCTACTAAATAGAATAATCTACTCTATTTTCCTTCTAGTCGAAACTAGGAAAAGATAAAAAATCTCCTTTCAAGGTTATAGGAGAAATTATTTAAAGGAAACCTTTAACAACTTCCTACTCATATTATCAATCCATCAACAAGGATCAATAACATATCATAAAGTTTTCAATAGAAACACTTATTAATTGCACTTTAACTACCTTGGGAATATAGCAAGTTGAGGAAGCTATCTTCATATGTCACCATAACAAAATTTGCACCATGATCTTCTTATGCAATGATTCATCAATCATCTAGTTGGCTTTGACTCAGCATTAAAATGTTGTCTTTAATATGTGCGAAAAACACCTGCAAAGAATTAAACACAACAACTTCTACATACATGCATCTATTTCATCATCAATGTTAGAAAAGGTATAATGCTCATATTATCACTCTTGCAAATCCTATGACTATACGAAGGAACCTACCCAAACATAGCATGGATGAGGAAATGTTTATCAGCATGTAATATCCTTCATCAAACCATAAAAAACCATACATTCAAGAAAACACAAAATAACAAATCAATCTATACTTCAATCTTCATGTCTTAACATATAGATAGCATATCCATAAAACATAAGTTCTTTTGCTTAAACCATAGAGTCATAAACTATTTCTTGCAAGATAAGTGTTAAAAAAAAGATAAAAAAATTCTCAAAATAATGGCCTTTTAGAGGCTCATCATTCCCCCCATCTAAACTATTGTTGGTCTCCAAAAATCATCAAGTTCAAGATCCTAACTTGCACTCTCCAGTCACTAGGTGTCCTTTCACCTAGCTCATTCCTCATGTAGTCGAAGTAACCATAATTTGGCTTGAGCCTCTTCCAATGCCAAACTTTAGTAGTCATGTCATTATCTTCTACATTTTCATTTATTGCTAGTAGTGGTTGTAGGAGAATTAGAGGTTGATAACTTAATGGTAACTAATGTTTGCATTGATTTCTCCCCAAGTCAATATACCAAGGAATTCTTATTGTACCATGAGTCATATTTTCTATAGAGTCTATTTCTCTTATTTTTACATTCATTTAAATATTTCCCTCACCTCAACTAAATGAAGGTGTGGGTCCCACCAGGCCAGGATAAGCAAGAGTGATAAAAATATAAACAATACCAAATCGTAACAAAGCATGAATAAAATAAAATGCATGCAGAGTTTTGCATAAGGTACCTAGCGAATGCTATAGGAAAGATGTTCTGAAATGATCATCAAAATTAATAAAGTGACGGGATGGAATGGTAAGATGGAAGAGAGAAAATTGGAAGTGGAATCGATGAGAAGAAAGTACTTCAAAAAGAAGTGTTTATTATGAATGTCTTGATCGGAGTCAAGAACTAGCAGGAGTTAGGGTGGAAGACCTAGAATCAATGGCTACAAGAGCAATGATATCCTCATTGTGCTAGAATTACTACAAGAATTCTTCATGACTGGCTAGTTTATGGTAAAGCTTGAGGTGATGCCCATTGACAATTAGTTTGAAGCGAATGGGATCAATGGTAGATAACTAGATGACACCATTCAGAAATATGACAACAATCTCATAGGGTCCTAAACAAAATGTTTGGAACTTATCATGCCACTATTTCCTTTGGTGTTGAATAAGCTTAGTATTGTTTAATGTAGATTTCATCCATTCATCAAGATTGTTTAAACTCACAAATCTGTCCTGTTAGGCAATATTGAGTTATATCCTAAGCTCCAAGGTAGTCTTCAATGTTTTGTATTCGAATTCAATAGGCATTATGAATGACTTACCATAAACAAGTTCAAACAAATCAAAACCATTTGTTGACTTCTAGGTGGTTCTATAAGCACAGAGAGCTTCAAGAAAGCATGTTTTCCAATCCTTCCTATGAAGTTCTATAGTATTGGTGAGAATAGATTCCAATTCCCTATTAGTAACTTCAACTTGACCATTAGCCTAAGGATGATAAGATGATGATTTACCATTCCTAATGGTATATTCTTTCATAAGTGTAGCTATCAAATTTGATGTAAATTGAGTCCCTTGATCAGATGTCAATTGCCTAGGAATACCAAACCATGTAAAGATGGATTCATACAAAAAAAATTGTACATCCTTTTGCTTCTCCAATTTTGGCAAGGTACGAAAAACTTCAATCTTTTTTGGATCTACTTGGATGCCTTTTGATGAAATGAAATGGCCTAGGACTACCCGTTCCTCCATCATCATAAAACATTTCTCACTATTTAAAGATAGTTTATAGTCCTGACATCTTTTAAGTGTTGTTTCTAAATTTGATTTTTCCTCTTCAAAAGTAACACCATGGATAGTGAAATCATCCATATAGATCTCCATAAAATCAACAAAAATATATGAAAAAATATTGATGATAGCTTGTTGGAATGTGGTTAGGGTTTTGCACAAGCTAAAAAGTAATACTAAATAGGAAAATGTTCCTCATGGATAGGTAAATGTTGTTTTCTCTTGATCTTTTGGGGCTATTTGAATTTGATTGTAACCACTAAAACCATCCATAATAGAAAAATATTTTTTACCAGCTAGGTTTTCAAGGACTTGGTCTATAAATGGTAATGGAAAATGGCCCTTCTTAGTGTTTGAATTGATCTCCATATAGTCTAGAAAATCTCACCATTTTCCTCCCTTCTTGGGTACTATGACCAAGGGTGAGACCCACCAACTATCAAAGATGGGTTATATAAAACCAACACTTAATAGCTTTTGCAATTCATTCTTAATGATATCTTTTAAGATAGGATTAACTGTCCTCTAAGGTTGTCTAATAGGTTTGAAGTTGAGGTTGATATAAATCTTGTCATTGTAGAGCATAGGATCTAATCCTTTCATTTCTATGTAATCACAAGAAAATGCATTTTGATTTTCCTACAGTAATAGCAACATGGCTTCTTGTTGGGAATGTGATAAGGCATTATTTACATTCATTTCCTTACCTAGACCATTTTCCATCTTAATAAGCTCATTTTCCATGAATAATTGAGCAATGGGAGAAGAATCCATCTCATGAGGTAATAATTAATGGAGAAAATATGAAGCTTATGATTGATTGAATGAATTTAAAGGTGGTACAATGGTTTCTAAGATTCATTTAGCTTGAGGACACATTGGAGATTGTGTTTCATAATCATTTAGAATAATAGATGAAATTATTACATTTTCTTCTCAATCATTTATGAATGATTCTCTTCCTATCATCATCAAAAAATTGATGGAATTGGTTTCTGGATCATCATCACCCAAGTCTAGCCAAACTACTTGGTCATCTAGTAACAATGGTTGAGTAAGGGAGTATAAAGTCAAGTTTTTGGTATGAACTCCATTGGATATTATCATCTTCCCAGATCGACAAGCTATATAAGCATCTATAGTGGCTAACCATGGCCTCCATAAGATTAGAGGATATCCTCCCATATTATCTTTTGGGGAGAGAACAAAAAAATCAACTAGATATTCCCAAGAATTTAGGGTGACTATAACATCTTCTATCATCCCATCTAGTTTAATGGTAGAGCTATCAGCAAGTTGAAGGATGATGGGTGTCTCTCTAAGGCCAACAATATGCAACCAAGACTATACTTCCTTTTTCATGACATTAATAGATGCTCCTAGGTCAACCAAAGCATTTTGAGCTTGGATGCTATAAATGATAAATATAACTATAGGACTCCAAGGGTCAGAGTATATGGGTATAGCTAATTTCTCCATCATTAATTCAAACAACTATCCTAGGAGATGAATGGTTTTTGGATCTTTCCTCTTCCTTGTTGGTTGCTTACTGCATGCTTCCTTAATAGCTTTAGTATAGGCAGAGACTTCTTTAATAGCATCTAGCAATGATATTCTTATTTCATCTATTTCAGCTGATTAAGCAATTCAATGATTGCATGGTTCTCTTTAGACTAGCCTTGTTCTATCAACCTATGGGGAAATGGAGGTTCTTTGGCTATAGGAGATGTATACTAATTTTATTCATATATATGCTTAATTGGAGGATTCTCAACTTTAGTTATTGTAGGTTCTTCGGGTGCAAGAAGAGTGGTGCCTGATCTTAAGTGAATATCATTCAATGAGATGGCATAGCTTTGTTGTTGAGTCTATTGTTTAGTATTATTTGGATTCAGGTTAGGTTGACCTAGTAGTTGGGTCTACTTGGAAGGAGTATTAGTGGCTATAGGAGGCATTAAAGCTTGCTACTGAGTTGGTAACAATAAGGTTGGTTGACTAGATTGGGGATTCCAATTCTGAGGTTGTTGCTAACCATGCTGAGGTTGCTGCCAACCCTGCTAAGGTTGTTTCCAACTATGATTTCCACTAAAACTAGTATTTTGAAATTCTTTCCATTGACTATTGCTATGATAACTTTGAAGAGTATTTGGTGGCATACCTTTTCTTTAAGCCCATGGCCTTTTTTGAGAAACATAGAGTACCTCTCCATTTTCATCAATGGCTTTGAACTTGGTTGGCATTGGTTGTGTCTCCATACTTGCAACAAACTTACATCTCCAATGATTTTTCTTCTCTCCACAATATGGACAATATTTAGTCAACACGACATTAGCTCCATCTTTCTTTCTTTAGGATTGCATGGTGTCCAATTGAGTGGCTACATCATTAATGATGTCTTTCTTG
The DNA here is from genome assembly GCA_028749045.1 of Cupressus sempervirens. Taxonomy (NCBI): domain Eukaryota; kingdom Viridiplantae; phylum Streptophyta; class Pinopsida; order Cupressales; family Cupressaceae; genus Cupressus; species Cupressus sempervirens. The sequence continues at coordinate 643,336,401 of CM053789.1, read as the reverse complement.
AAGTCTTATAGAAAATTAGATAACTCCATCTTGGATACTCCTAAACTTCCATTGGACTTATGTGTTAAGTATCTAAGTCCCCTACCTTTCTTTATAGTAGTTCTGGAATAGTTTAGGAATATACTTTGTATCTCAGTCAATGTCTTTTGTGTAATTTCCCCTCCCACCATAAGGTCTAGAGCTTCAATGTCAAAAAAAGATGTTTCTTTGACTCTTCATTCAATTGATGATGTTTGTTACGTTGTAGGTTAAAGATAAACTATGAAACATTGTCTTCCAATATTTCATCATCCTTTTGGGATAATTTGAAAATGTCATCCCCCTTAAAATCTTGACCCTTGTAGTATTCCTTATACTTTTTGAGAAACAAATTGCTCATTGTAGGCCAATCTACTATAGTATTGGCACCCAACCCCATGAACCATCTCAAAGCAACTTCCTTGAGGGTAAAAGGAAACAACTTCAATCTGTGGGAATCATTTGTATAGCCATAGCTTCTACATAGTATGGAAAACTCAAAGAGAAAGGTTTCAAGGTCTTCAATGATCAAGCCATAAAACTTAGGAAGTGCAATAGTAGGTATATTTTTCAAATTTTGGTTACCTTGTTGAGGAGGGATAGGAATGAGAAACATTGGTTGCGGATGAGGCTAAGCCATTCCTAAAGGAGCTACTATTAGTGGTGGTTGATATATGACAAGAGCAAGTGGATTATCTTGATATTCATGTTCAACAAAGAGATCATTCAAATGCGAGGATTCATTAGAGGATGAGGGTATTCATTCTTAAGTAGCAGTGATTGGATTATAAAAAGGCTATTCTTCATTCTCACTGTGTGGTTCTTTAGGTTCAAGATTAAAAATGTCTTCGTGAATATTATGGGGAATAAATATCTTGAAGGTTTCTCTTCTTCTATACATGAAAAGTAATGCAAAATCTAATCTAACATATATGACGTTAGGGTTGAATTATATTGACACCTTTCCCAGCAATGACACCAAAAATGGCCTGTCAAGTAAATACCTTACTAATAAATGATTGGACATCCTTCTACATTGACTCCATGACTAGAGAGAATCATATATTTTCCTAAGAATAGCATATTTACTTCATTTTATTTGTCAACCTAGGAGTGTAAGCTTGGGAGGGTGGCTGCAAAGTATATGCTCTGATTCCTCTTTAAGTCATTACAACTACAACAAGAAAGACATGTTGAAGGAAACTAAGCTAAGAACTAAAATGACATTTGCCTTAAATCTTAGAGTAATGGTACAAATAGTAAATCTATTTAAACACCTATGTTGTAGGAATAGTTCAATGATTCTGTTATCAGTGGCTACAAGAACAACATAATTCTACTTTACAAGGAAACAAACCAAGAAAGGAAATCTATTCTAACAAAGCATTTCACTCACCAAGTGGGCCCCCTTGGATGAGAAAACAATCAAGTCTAAAGATGGAAACTTGAACTTTGTATTCTATTCATTTGTAATAAGAGATTACATTTGAAAACAAGATTCTATTGTGCTAAATAGAACAATCTACTCTATTTTCCTTGCAGTCAAAACTAGGAAAAGATCAAAAATCTCCTTTCAAGGTTACAATGGAAATTAGTTAAAGGAAAGCTTTAACACTTCCTACTCCTACAATCACTTCATCAATGAGGACCAATTATAGATCATAAAGTTTACAACAAAAACACTTATTAACTATGTTTTAACTTCCCTCGAAATATAGAAGGTTGAGGAAGCTATCCTCATGTACTGCCATAACAAAATTCACACCTTGATTTTCTTACACATTGATTCATCAATCATCTAGTCATCTTTGACTCATTTTTGAAATGTTGTCTTCAATATGTGAAACATATGCAAAGCATTAAATGTAATAACTTCTACATACATGCATTTATTTCATCATCAATGTTAGAAAATATATAATGTTTATATTATGACTCTTGTAAATAATACCACTATAGGAAAGAACCTACCCAAACATAGCATGGATGAGGAAATATTTATCAACATGTAATATCCTTCATTAAATAATAAAAAATCATAGATTCAAGAAAATATAGCATAACTAATCAATCTATACTTCAATCTTCATGTCTTAACCTATAGATAGCATATCCATAAAACATAAGTTCTTTTTCTTAAATCATATAGTCACAAACTATTTCTTGCAAGATAACTATTAAAAAACAGATAAAATGTTCTTAAAATAATTTCCATTTTGAGGCTCATCACCCACTATATTGAAAAATATTTAAATATTTTATGTCATGTTTTATGATTTTATTACCTCTAGAAAAACAATAAAGAGTGCCTCAAAGGAATTAATAAGTAGCATAGTTATGTCTTGAAACATCCCACCAGAATTCAAAAAATCTAGCACAACACAAATAGCACAAGAAGCTCCAATAGAGTGCCCTTTTCTTTCCTCCTATAAAAAACAACAATTCCCAATGGATTATTAGTCTTATTTATGTTGTAGTGGTTATGATTAATCTCGACCCCTTTAACAAATATATCAATTATATCCCAATATCTGTCAAACTCTTTCATCATCACCTAACTGGGGGGACAAAATAAGTAAGCATAAGTTTGAGAGATCACATTGATCTCCTTTCCTTTTCAACTCCCAAGGAATATTTTTAGCCCCATGCACCTTTTTCAAGGCCCAAGCACCCTTTTTGGCCCTCAAGCACCTTTTTAAGCCCCCCTCAAATGCCTATTTAGGCCAAAATGCCTTTTTCATGGTCCTATTTTTCCCTTTAGGCCCTTGAAATTGTTGACGTTCATACTCAGTAGTGTTCAAACACATCTATGGACAAAGTCACCATAGTTCTCAAATTGCTTGTCCAAGCACTTAATGACTACACTATGAATGCAATTGAACTAGCCCCTACTCTCTCACTCACACATCTTGAGCTTATAGACTAGAACCCTAATGCATCTAGCAAAGTCCCCACATTCCAAAATGACTATGCTCTTGCCTATTACCTAAATGTTATCAAACCTATAACATCTTCCACCAATGAATAGAGTTTCAACATGACTAAGGATGACATCAAATATCTCAGTCATACAATTAAAAAGAAAAAATGCAAAAGGTCCGATGGTGAAAACCAAATTGTGGCAGTATCAGAACCCAAAAAAATAAATATAAAAGACATATCTAAGGGTGAAAACCTCTCTAAGGTGCCCATGGATGAGATATTTGATGCACTTCCTAGTCACTTTTAGGAGAGATCATCAGTGTTGATAGAGCCAACATAGGAAATTAACCTGGGTATGGAAGAACATCCTCATATGATACATCTGGCACAGTCACTGTCACCTGAAGAAAAGCAAGAATTCATTACCTTTTTCAAAGAAAAGAAAAGAAATTTTGCCTAGACATATTCTGACATGCTAAGATTAGATCTCGATCTTATCATGCATCACTTGTCCAGAGCACCAGGCATCAAACCAGTTAAACAGAAGCTTCAAAAAATACATCCTCACGTTGCATTGCTCATCAAAGCAGAACTGGAGAAACTTCTAAAAGTTGGCTTCATCTGCGCAATTGATTATGTTGAATGGATATCCACTATTGTTCTAGTTTCCAAGCATGATAAATCTATCAAGGTTTGTATAGACTTTCATGAACTGAACTTGGGTTATCCTAAAGATGACTTCTCGCTCCCTAATATTGATATAATCGTGGACATGACGGCTAGTTATGAGATGTACTCACTTATGGATGGTATTTTTGGATACAATCAAATAAAAATTGCACTAGAAGACCAGGAGAAAATGGCTTTCACATGTGCATGGGGGACCTTTTGTCGGAATGTAATGCCATTTGGCTTGAAGAATGCTGGTGCTACATATCAATGGGTTGTTACTACAATTTTCCATGACATGATGCATAAAACCATGGAGGACTATGTTGATGATACCTTGGTCAAAAGTGTTAAATTCAATACCCATCTACAATATTTGGGGCCCATCCTAGATCATATGGAAAAATTCATTCTTTGACTCAATCCTAAGAAATGCACATTTGGTGTCACGTCAGGAAAGTTGTTGGGATACATTGTTTTTGTAATAGGAATTAAGGTAGATCTAAAGAAAGTACAAGCAATAATGGATATACCACCACCTCAGAACATCAACTAGATGAGAAGACTACAGGGAAGGCTCCAATCTATTCACAGGTTTATCTCATAATTGGCAAATAGATCACAACCCTTCACAAAGACTTTACATAAGGGTGTGAAATTCAATTGGAGCCAAGATTGTGAGCAAAGCTTAAAATAGATCATACAATATCTTTTCAATCCGCCAATCCTAATGCCTCTTATCCAAGGGAAGCCTTTGCTCTTATACATCTCAGTAACTGAAACATCCTTGGGAATCCTATTGGCTCAGGAAGATAATGACAACAAAGAAAGGGCTATTTATTACTTGAGCTAGACACTAATTTCTTATGTGAAGAACTATAGCATTATTGAGAAATCTTACTTAGCAGTTGTCTTTGCTTCTTAAAAGTTGACACACTACATGCTTGCCCACACTATGTGGCTCATGGCTAAAATAGATCCACCAAAGTACTTGCTCAGTAAGACAGGAAGATTGGCTAAATGGGTTATGATACTCAATGAGTTTGACATCCAATACATTGAATGCAAGGCTATCAAGGGACATGCAATTGTAGATTAGTTAGCCAATGCAACCACATAAAGTCTTCTGCCAATGAACATTGATTTCCTAGATGAGTCAATTCTAACACTCATGCACCACACATGGGTTATGTTCTTTGATGCGTCCTTCACATAACAAGGATCAGGTGTTGGATTAATCTTTATTACACCACAGAGATACTCATTGCCCAAAGCATACAAGATTTTGTTTCCTTGTACAAACAACATTTTTGAATACGAGGCTTTGATCAATGGCATGAAGATTATAGCCAAATAGAGAGTGGATCAGTTAGACATATTTGGTGACTTTTAGCTTGTCATCAACCAAGTTAATGATGTGTACCAAACAAAGGATGAGAAACTAATTCCTTACAAGCACATGGTTGATGACTCAAAGAAGTACTTTGCACATATAACCTTCCAACAAGTTCCACGAGTAGATAATAAAGTGGTTGATTTCATGGCTACTTTGGCCTCCTTGCTATAGAGGCCTAAAAATGACCTCTGACACAAATTCTTGGTGGAAGCATTACACTACCCAACCAGTGACACCCCTAATTCTAGGATGATCTATTCTATTGTTGGACAAGAATCATCTCGCTACCATCACATTTATTCCTATCTCTATAATCAAACCATTCTAGAAGGTCTGACTTGAAATAAGAAATGTTACCTAATTCGTAATGCTTTACATTATGTCATTATTGCTGACAATCTGTATAGGAGAGGTCTCGATGGAACACTCCTTAGGTGTTTAGAACTCGAAGAGTCCAAACATGCACTAATTGATGTTCATGAGGGAATTTGTAGATCTCACTCCAATGGCCTGACACTAGCTCACAAACTCCTTAGAGTTGGTTACTATTAGCCCAAAATGGAGCAAGAAGCTATCAAGTATGCTAGATCCTACAAGCAGTTTCAGCTACACAGGAATCTGATCCATGCTCCAGCTAGAGAGTTGATTCCCTCTACTACAACATGGTTGTTTCAATAATGGGACTTTGACTTGGTGGGGTAGATCCACCCAACCTCCTCTAATGGACATAAGTTCATTATCATGGGTACAAATTAATTCAAAATGTGGGTAGAGGTAGTACCTCTCGCAATTGCCGATGGAAAAACTGTAGCACTTTTTATCACAAACTACATCATCTACAGATATGGTGTACCATCCTTAATTATTATTGACAATGGAGGACAATTTAAGAACAAAGACCTCAATGAATTATGCAAGAAATTAAAAATCACACAACATTGGTCTTCCATTTATTACCCATAGGGTAATGGCAAGGTTGAGGCATCCAATAAGGTGATCCTCAAAATTCTTCATCGCACAGTCAACAAATTAGGGAGAGACTAGCATCTCCAAATCAATCTAGCCCTGTGGGCACATAGGACAAGCATCACAACTCCAACATGCATGACTCCCTTTGGTTTGGTGTATGAAGTGGATGGTGTACTTCCAATAGAGGTCAAGATTCCTACCTTGAGAATCTCTATGAAGGGCCTTATTACTGATGATGACTATAGGATAACTCAACTTCAAGAGCTTGTTTTACTGGATGAATGTTGACAAGTGGCATGTGATCATTTGTGAGCATATCAACAATGAATGGCAAGAAGCTACAATCAGAGGGTCAAGCCACATGACTTCCAACTAGGTGATCTCATCCTAAGAGAGAACCCTAAGAATCAACAACAATGAGTCCAAAAAGGGAAGTTTGAACCCAACTAGCTTGGTTCCTACATCATTACTGTAGTAAATGGATCTAGCTCCTATCATCTTTCCACAACCAAGGGAGAAGTGCTAAAGGAACCTATCAACACTCTCCACTTGAAGCGATTTTACAATTGATTTGATAGCAGTACCTCTTTGTACATATCTATATGCCCTAAAAAAAATCCTAAAAAATTGAAAAAGTCCTTAAAAAAATTGTTACCGTGGTGAAAAACTAGCAATAGGCACCTTAGTAATACCAAAAAAAAATGGAAAAAATCAAAAATACAAAAAAAATTCAAAAAGAGAAAAATACCAAAAAAATTGAAAAACAAGAAAAGTGTCATTGGTGAAAACCTAGAAATAGGCATCATGGTAGCAAGAAAAAGAGAAGCTCTACAAAGAAGGTGAAAACTTGATAAATATGTGCCTCTTGTTCCCAAGACTCCATCTTGCAACGCATCTTCTGGTTATTCTGTATAGCCACTTTCCTGCTTTTGCTTTCCTATTTTTCCTACTTTTTTCTCATGTATCCACGGATTGAGTCTTGTCACAACTCGAGAGAATTTCCCTTCAATGTCACTCTTTTTGAGATTATCCTCATAGAATCTCCTTCACGATAGTCACCAGTGGTCCTCACTATGTCTGCCTACTATTGCCAGTGTCACTCTTTTCAAGATTCTCCTCATAAAATCTCTTTTGCAATAGTCACCACTTGTTTCAGTTGTGTCTGCCTACTATTGCTCATGTCATGTCTCTTGATTCTTTTATGGAAGATCTCTCTTGCATCAATCACCAATCATTCTACCTGTGTCCATCTACTTTCACTTAGTCCTCTTTAGATTCTTCATCTTGAAGTTTCCTCTTTGACCTTAGTCACCAGTCATTCTGACTACGTTTTCCTACTATTGTTAGCCTACTAAAGAGATTTCTTTCAAACATGTTCTAGACACTAACACCTGACATCAATCCCATGACAAATAATGAACTCAAAATGACATACTTGTTTGGATCCACTAATCACTTTCTTTTTTTTCTTTTTTTTCACTTTATCATGTCCCTTCGTGCAACTCGATGATGTCATTTTTGATTAGAGAAGTAATGACTAGGGGCATGATCTTTTCTTTGCTTTCTAATTGTGGTTTAGTTCCAATTTGTTGACATATTTCTATAAAAGGGGTGTCCACTATAAGAGCCTCCATCTTGCATTGGATGGCCAGGTGTACCTCAACTCCTTTTATACAAGTACATCAATAATGTTGGTACTTCTCCTTGCCTATTAGAGTGAACTCTTCATGCTATAGTACACACTAATACTCGTCCTGTTAAGTGAATGTATGAGTCACTGCGAGTATACCTAGCACAATTATGTCTCAGGTTACGAATGCAAGGGTCATTGCAGACATAATACTTATTGAATACTAAGCATGAGATGAATCTCCCATGTGTTTGGTGTGCCTGTCGTGCAAGAAACACTCTACTCATCCTAGCATTTATGCTTTGATGCTTATGTTAACTTGCTATATTAAAAGGGACAAATGTTCTAGTCATTCTGGCTTCTTGTGACTCAAATGCTTACATTTAATCCTGACAAACCTATAACGTATGGTCTATTCATATTATCATGATTGCAATGTCAGTGGAAATTAAGAGAGATCGCATATGGCATAAAGAAATTTTAGGCCCTTGAAATTGCAAACTTATTTGTTCAGTAGTATTCTCATAACATTCAACATCCTATCAACATTTGAGATTTTTGCAACCTTAAACAGAAAGCTGGAGAACCTTTTCTCACATTCCTCCAACGGTGGAGACAACTGTACACTAAGTATTCTCGCAAAATTCTAGAAATGGAGAAGCTTGACATTTCCACTAATAACCTCCTACTTGATTCCGGATGTAGAGTCCAACTTCAAGGTCCACATACCTTTGAAGACATGATCATGTAGGCTATCTGTATCAAGGAATTTATGGTCAAGTAAGGTGAACTCACTCTTCAGAGGGACATAAAACAAGGTTCCACTTCCAACAAGGATAAAACCAAACATGTCAACAAGAACTGAGAAATTGTACATGATGGAGTCATTGACAATGTCACACCCAAACCTACTAAAGTGGCATTTAATCTCACAAATGACCTCAAAGAAGCCAAAAATGCTGAGAAACCTCCCCTTGACAACAAGCCATTCGGGAACAAATGAAGAAACTCATGGGCAATATGCCCTAAGAGAGAGTATACACCCTTGGGAGAAACTTTGGACATGGTTTACAAAACATTACTACAACATAAGGTTATTTCACCAATGGATAATTCTCATCCTTGTGATCCACAACCATGTCCACCATGGTAGAATGAAACCTCATTCTATGAGTATCACCAAAATAAGGGACACAAAACTAGAAATTGCATAAACTTGTGCCATAAAGTCTAGGACATGATTGATGCTGATGATCTTATGGTAGATGGAAATAACAAAAAATTCCTTCTATGGGTGAAGTGAACCATTTATGATCTAAGTGTGATGAGCAATCAACTAAACTTGCCATGAGTGAGAGAGTAAGTTAACTTGATTGATTCTAATTTTGAGAAGTAGTTCACTCAAAGTTTCCATTTTGAACCGAAGAGTAGAATTTGAAGATATTATTTAATTTAATAAGTGAGATATGATCTCATAAATGCATTTTTCATTTAATTGAATAATCATATTCAATTAATTAAAAAAAGGCACATTTATTAAATTAAATAAATTTAATTCCTTAGTACATTAGCCTTGGGTGATGATTTAATTTAATTAAAGTATAAATACTTTAGATTAAATTAAATTTAAATCAAATAAGTTTAATATTACTAATATGAGTGAGTACTATAGGAATTAAATAGGAAATATGATGAATGCATATTAGGGTTTTCTACATTTGACAATTAAGTAAAGCAACGACAATCAAAATGAGAATTTCCTATTATAATAGGTCTTAGAATTGATCAAAATGGACCAAAATTGGTGATCATGGAAATGAGTCAATTTTGGGGTATTATGGCAATGAGCCAATTTTCACCTGCCATGGATTGAAATCGCTCAAGATCAAGATCTTGAGGAACATTTTCCTCAGTGAGGGCTTTGTTTAGAATTTGCCTATGAGTAGGTGCGATTTTAAGTAGCTCAAAGATGGAAATTTGAGCATTAGTTTGTTTCAATTGACCGAGAACACTATAACTAGTTGCTATCAAGTTCGTTGTGGGTTTTTCACCTTTGTCAGATGGTCCAGCATGGGCTTTATCTTTGTGTTGTTCAAGATCAATAGTAGGAGGCATAGGGCCTTTGAGCACCAACTTGGAACAAGAATGAGTGATAGCATTAGCGCTGTGTTGTGAGGGTGTATTATCCATTGTGTTGAGAGTAGAGCCCCTCAAGACAAATGGTGTCTTGGGTTTGTCATTATCTTGTTTTCCCTTAATGGTAATAATTTCGTAGTATTTAGAATCCATAGGTTCAACCATGTGAATGACATTGTCATCATTGGAATATGCATAGTTGACCTTGTTGTTAGGTTGTCATTTCAAAGTCTCTCCTTTTTCATAAGCTGGGAAAGGTTCTTTGAATGCCTTGTGATCCAATTTTTTGTTATGTCCATCTACCACAAGATCACCAACATCAATCATGTCCTAGACTTTATGGCGCAAGTTTATGCAGTTGCTAGTTTTGTGTCCCTTATTTTGGTGATACTCACAGAATGAGGTTTCATTCCACCATGGTGGACGTGGTTGTGGATCACAGGGACGAGGCTTATCCATTGGTGAAATAAGCTTATGTTGTAACAATGTTTTGTAAACCATGTCCAAAGGTTCTCCCAAGGGTGTATACTCTCGCTCAGGGGGTGTTGCCCATGAGTTTCTTGGTTTTTTCTTGGATGGCTTGTTGTCAGGGGGAGGTTTCTTAGAATTTTTGGCCACTTTGAGGTTGTCTGTGAGATTAAATGCCGCTTTAGCAGGTTTGGGTGTGAAATTGTCAACAACTCCATCATGTGCAATTTCTCAGTTCTTGTTGACATGTTTGGTTTTATCCCTGTTGGAAGTGGAACCTTGTTTTATGTCCCTCTGAAGAGTGAGTTCACCTTTCTTGACCATAAATTCCTCGATACGGATAGCCTGCATGATCATGTCCTCAAAGGTATGTGGACCTTGAAGTTGGACTCTATATTTGAAATCAAGTAGGAGGTCATTAGTGAAAATGTCAAGCTTCTTTGGTTCTAGAATTTTGCAAGAATACTTAGTGTACAGTTGTCTCCACTGTTCGAGGAGTGTGAGAAAAGGTTCTCCAACTTTTTGTTTAAGGTTGCACAAATCTTGAATGTTGACAGGATGTTGAATGTTATGAGAATACTATTGAACAAATAAGTTGGCAATTTCATCAAACATCTTAATACCAGGAGGTAAATATGAAAACCACTCTAAAGCTTGACCACCTAGGATTTTGGGGAATAAACACATGAGGTATGTTTGATCACGTATAAACTTCATAGACAAAGCACCAAATTCACACAAGTGACCTTGGGGATCAATGGTACCAAAGTACTTGTTGTACTTGGGTAGCTCTATGCCTCATGGGAAAGGTGGCATGTTAATGCTTTTGTCAAATGGAAATGGACAAAGAGCATCCAATGTGTATGTTTTTGTGGGTTTTTCTTTCTCATGCATCATTTGACCCAATTGGTCTTGCATAATTTTCAATTTCATTTGGAGTTTAGAAGTCTCAATTTCTTCTTCAAGCGTGATAATAGTTTCCACATTGAAATGAGAGGGCAACTTTTCTCCTCTTGAGCAAGTTTGAGAAAATACTTTTCTTTCTCTTTGTTGAGCAAGATTCCCATGACCTTTTGAAAGTTTTTGTCTTGCTGACATTTTATTATGTGTTCAGGGAGTATTTCCACCTCTTCTTGTTCCTCATCAGTTTCATGGTCTTTCTCTTTCTCTTTATCATTCCTAGGTGGTTCTTGATGTCTACTATGACTACCATATTTAGGTTCATGATTGGTCATTGTAGGAACGTGTTTAGTTTCAGTGTGTTGTGTTTCGAAAGATCCTTGGAAAAAGGAGTCAGACATTGTGTTTGGTGATACAGGACCTCTACCTATCCCAGTATCCTCTTGATAAAAAGGATTCCTAATTTGTTGCAGGTTTTATGGAAAATGTTTGCTAAATTCAAGGTGACCTGATAGGTGAGGGGGATCGTGAAGATCCCTCACTAGCCAAACTAGATATAGATTATGTAACAAAAGGTAAGTGACCTCTACTATGATTACAACCCCTAGCATGACCTCACCTAAGTCTAAGAGGATAAAACACATTACCCCTCCTAGTTGCGACAGTCATAGACAAGGACAAAAGGCAAGAACTTGGAGAAGGACTACACTGAGACTGAGTCTCAATAGGGCAAGACAAGAATGTTGTATACTAATGTACGAGTAGTCTGATTTGAAGGCTAGAATAGCCAAAGGTTATGACTATCGTAACATGGAGTATGACAAGCATTAAGGAACAAGAATCCAAAGAAGTAAAAGATAAGACTAGTCAAAATGTGGATCACAAATCTTTGACTCAGCTAAATGCCACTATTTAGGAATGTGCACAGATAGAAAAGGACAACTCAATGTAGGAAGCTAACTAGACAAAGATCACAGATTGGTCAAATTGAATGATTTGATAGTTTTAGAGTAGGAGTTCGTGTGAATATTCTCTAGAAGCAGTGCGAGAAGTTCACTAGATCGCATGAAGACTCATGATAGTAGTTTAATTTTGTGTGAGGACTTTTTATCTCTCACGTGAAGAAATGACATGACAACTAAGATAGAGGAGAGATCTCACACAAGTATATGCAAGATCTCATGCGAAGACCTGAATCAGCTCGTGCGAAAAAAATAAATTCTCGTGTGAGAAAGTGCAAGTCTACACGAAAATAAGGACTAGATTAACAACACTGTTGGATTTCAAAGAGATTTTTAGATTGTTTGGATAGATTGGATAGATTTATCAGATAAATTTGATTGGACAGATAGCAAGGTTAACTTAGTAAGACATTTGGACAATGTTTCAGGATTTAATAAAGGCAATATGTTTGAACAAGATAGTGGGAAGCAAGCAATAATTGAAAACAGTCCTACCTAGGGCAAAGAAACTCGACAGGATAGAGGAGTCTTGACCTTTGTTTGTTGTAGATAGTTTTGGACTTGTTTATGACTCAAGAACAAACATGCTTTTATCCCTATAAAAAAAAAATTGGTAGAGAAGGAAAAACCTTTGTCCCACATCTTATGCGCATGTGTGTACCTCACATAGTCATGTCACTCCCTAGAGGGTGCTCAAGTTTTTGGTATATTCAAAGGACTCAATAGTATACGCTAAATGAGTGCCCTTGTGGTAGGGGATAAGTGTGTATACCACCTTCAAATGTCCAACAACATTCCTATGGTGAGTTCTATAGGAGAGATTCTTCCCCCTCCTTGCACAAAGATTATGCCTCCTTTTGGAGGTGAACTGGGTGGCTTCTAACTAAAGGTTTTTACTTGGCTTCCATTCATATTAAATCCCAGTATCTCCACAAGTAGAGTTGAGACTAGCAACCCACACCAACATTTGAAAGTGCACACTACTTTCTTAGCAAGCCAAGGGCCGACGTTAACCAGTGCATAGATAGAGCTTCCCCTTGATATGTGATATCAAGAATCAAGGGCAAGAAATTAATCTGGCTTTGGAGTCTTTCACTCTACAAAGCATCTTGATTATAGTGAGTTGGAATCTCTGTTGAAAGGAGTGTGCTCACTTGGGTCATTCCCGGAGGTTGGATCACTCCAACAGACCCTCTAAAGGATTGACTCAGACTGGTGGTTTGATCACAAGGATCAGAGTTTCTAATTTCCCTTAAGGGGAAAGAGCGTACTCCTCTACCTTACTTTCTCACCCAAACATGCAAAACAAGTTGATTTACTAACTTAGCTTATTCAATCCAGACTTTTCCTTTCTAAAGATCCTGATACCCTAAAAGGAAATCATCATCTCTTTGTAGAAAAGGACTCATACTAGAGAACCACTAAGTTGCTTGCCTTCTTTGAAATGTTGTCTTTCAAAAGTGTCTAGGTTTTTGATTCACCCCTGGTCATGACCTCCAAGTGGTGAAGAGCATAATCCCCTATTCTTCTATCTTACACCCTAGGAATTTCACAAGCCCCTAATTAATCTATGTTTGGAAAGCAATAAATAAGACACGTTGTTTTGTGGGTTTTAAAATTGGTCTTCGTCAAATGTATCTTTCGCAAACATCCTGCAGGAAAACCATTAATCCATGTTTGAGTGGGTTGTATAAGGAATCTTCAACAAATCATCCTATAGACAATAGTTAAGCTACAAAAATTCAAAGAAATAGAGCAACACAGATTCCAAGAAAAGTATGTTAAGGAAATTGAGTGAATTGCAAAGTGAAAATGTTTGAAACAGAGGCTACTATTACAAGAACTTCCACAAGATCTTTAGTAGAGCCGTGTGAAATATTTTTATGACCTGCATGAAGAAATAAGGTGCTGCATGAAGACTCATGCGCTCGGGCACTTTCTCGAGTGAATAAAAAAAGAATCTTCGTGCAAAGATTCAGAATCCTCGCGTGAAAATGGATTATCTCGCACAAAGATTCCTGAATCTATATGGAACTATACGTATAGAGAGCTTGAAAACTAATAAAAAAATGTAGAGAAGGCCTGAGAAATTGATTTTCTCAGCCCCATGGTGGGCACCAAAAATCTATGCGTGAATATGCAGCCTCTGTTTAACACACAAAGTTCAACACAGTCTTTGTATGTGGATTCATCTTAGAATGAACATGAGATTGTCACCCAAGAATAGTCCTACAAGCTGACCTGTTGCCTTCTATCTAGAGATATTTTACCTATTTAATATCCTCAGATGTGAGGTGTAGGTATCCAGACCCTCTAAGAATGAATGATTTAAATGCTACTAATGTATATGAATGCAATTATTCTAACATGAGATATGCATTTAATCTAAGAACATGTAAATAGAATTAACTAAATGAATGCATATTAATTCTAAATGATATTAATCTAGAAAATGAAAGTCTTATGAAAGTAGTGAGCTCAAATGAATGCACAATTTAGCAACGATTCAATAGCAATTCAATTCAACCTCTTTGATAAGGAATTATGAGTCCCTTAAATAGAATTCTTGGAATCCATCAATGGGTGAGATCAACTAAGATCAATGGTCAGGATTGAAGAAAAGATTGAGTTAAGATGGAAACTTGCTTGGGTGAAGTGAACTATTTTTGATTTGAGTGTGATGAGCAGTCAATTGAACTTGCCATGAGTGAGAGAGTAAGTTAACTTGATTGATTCTAATTTTGAGAAGTAGTTCACTCAAAGTTTCCATTTTGAATTGAAGAGTAGAATTTGAAGATATTATTTAATTTATAAGTGAGATATGATCTCATAAATGCATTTTCCATTTAATTGAATAATCATATTCAATTAATTAAAAATAGGCATATTTATTGAATTAAATAAATTTAATTCCTTAGTGCATTAGCCTTAGGTGATGATTTAATTTAATTAATGTATAAATACTTTAGATTAAATTAAATTTAAATCAAATAAGTTTAATATGACTAATATGAGTGAGTACTATAGGAATTAAATAGGAAATATGATAAATGCATATTAGGGTTTTCTAAGTCTGATAATTAGGTCAAGCAGTGATAATCAGAATGAGAATTGCCTATTAGAATAGGTCTTAGAATCGATCAAAATAGACCAAAATTGGTGATCATGGCAATGAGCCAATTTTGGGGTATTACACTTCCTACTTTTTCCACCTTAAACACCATGGCTCTCCAAATGTTACACAATTTTGTACTTGTCTTTCATTGAGAGCCCACACTGACATTTAGTTCCCTACACATAGGTAAAGGTCTTTCTTCCTCTACAAATCTTATTAATCCGACTTTTACAAAGATTAACATTTTTACAAATATTTGCAAAAAAGATATCCCCAAAAAAAAAATTCAAATATTAACAAAAAATCCAAAAAACACACATATTCCTTAAAATTCCAAAAACATTCAAATATTTATCAAACATTCCAGAAGCATCCATATATACTCCTAAAATTTTCAAAAACATCAAAATACATTCACAACATATCAAAACCAAATGTGACAACATTTATCTGACATTTTCAATTTTAACATCAACACCCATTGTCCTTTTTGCTTGCCACAAAAAAAAAAACACACTTTTATTCTATTATGATGGCAACGTTAATATTACATTCTAATCAAATTTGGTGGATCATTTATTCTGGCCTCCCTTAGGGAGGTGGTGGGATAGGGTGTCTCATTAGGGGCTTTTCAACAGACCCAATCCCAGAGGATGAGGCCCCTAACGTTAATCCTCCTTGTACCCACACCACATTCATCAGAATCAAAAATCTACCACCGCATAATTGCACATTCAACAATTGTTTAAATTCCCTATCCACAAACTATGTCTCTCACCAGTTCTCATGAGGGAATGCTTGATCATAAAGTCTCATATGATAAGCAACTTCTTGATGTTCTTTCGTGGTTCATTGCATATCCACAAACACATTCTCCACCAACTTGCTTATTCTTGGTACAATGATCACTCATTGGGCCACATCCTACTCCTGCTACATTTGATTAGTTTCCATTCACTAATTCTCCATGTCCACTTTTGATTCATTCAGTCACTACTAAAATTACCTCACCTTTGAGTCACTCAATGCTAATTGCTCCTATAGCTACAATGACAAGGTGTTTGATTTTGTAATTTCCTCCCTAAATGACTCAGATTGTTACTATAGTAACACCAACTCATTTTTTGTACTCTCCAAACCCATTTGTGCCATCTTTAGGGATTCCTACAACCTCTACTCTCACAATCTCTATGCCTACATCCCCATGTCATTTCTTTCTGCTCATAATTGCTCCACCCACAGTTCCACTTCTAATTATTGTACCCACACCTACTCCATCTTCAGCACTAATTAGAGTTGTCTTGCCTCCATTTGTGCTCCATCTTCTCATACCTTCTCCATCAACCCCAACAAAAATATGACTTCTTCTTTTTCATTTTCTACCTAGACTCTCTCTAGGACCAACATTCTCTATAATTCTTCCATGTTACTTGATGATTAATCTCCACCTCCCACCTCTAGTAGTGGCTCCTCTACACTCACACTACTATTTTCTCCTTTTATTGCCCTTGGCCTAGAATCCCAAGACTAATCAAGTGGCATGCTCCACTTATCACCTCACCTTTGCTAACATCTTCCACCTCTCTTTGAGCTTTTCCTATAGACTTTTTAGGAGAATCCATCACCCCTGCCCCTGTTACTGCTTTTGACACACTCTTCATGACCACAAGTGGACTATTCTCCACCTACATCATTAATTAATCATCCAATACGACCTACAATGGTTTTTGTGCTACACTCTCTAACAACATCATTAATACTTACAAGGACATTTATTATGCCTTGACCCTCACATCCTCAAGTTGTGTTTCCATCCTACATTAATTGATTCACCCTACTCTTGAACTAATGCTTGAATTTTAGATTGATACACTAGTTTTTAAGAAGTCTTTTGATTGTACTTTTCCCTTCATCCTTGCCTAACCCATCTTCCCTAGCTAGCATCACCCTTCTATTATGACTAATTTGGTGAGCCTAACCTGCTTTCACTTACACACTTCCTAAGACTTCTCAATAAACTCAATAGTTGTATTTTTACCCTTTATCATGCTTCATTTCATCTGCATAATATTCAACTATTTATGGCTATCACTCACCATGCCTCCCACTTCCCCATCCTTTCCATGCATCCGTTCTTTACATCTCACTACACCAATGCTAGGTACACATGCCACTCAGCTCTGTCACTCAAACACTGTAATTCACATTGATGTATATTGCCAACCAAAATCCATTACTGAATCACCACTAACACATCCCACATTTTGTTACTAGACTCCTAAAATATTTGCATCCAGAATGAATTGAACAAACTAGACACTATTACACACAACTGTCAACACTACTAGTCAAAAAATGATGGTTTTTCTACTATTTTGAACTTATAGTACTTTGATGATGTACATAACTAGAGGTACCATGATTAGGTCATGATATTTTATTTACCTTTGGTTTTTCATTGTTCTTCTCTAGCAATCCTTTGATTTTTTGCATCATTGGTGTCCACTTATAAGTGCCTCCTCTCATTTGGAAGGCCATGTGTACCTTGACCAATTTTTTATGATATCTTAAGTGAGGTTATTTATCTAACATGTGACTATTTGACTACTTTTTATTTACTGTGGCTATAACTTTCGTTTAATTAGTTGTCATATTTTTCATGCACATTGTCCATCTTTGGTGGTACTTCTTAGTGTGATATAGTATTCATCACTTTTTATTAAACACTCTATGATGACAGTTAACTTGTATCCCTTTACAAAAAGTGATAGTAGTTGCATTCATTTAGTTTGCATTTTCATCCTGGGCACCTTAAAAACACACTGTTGGCAATAATTAGGATAACACACACAAGTCTAAACAACAACACTCAACAAAATGCTTAAAATAATTCAAGAAAGAGCAAGACACAAAACAACATGCTCGTGCATAGTTAACACTCAACTAGTGTGGACTTTGTCTCATCACAACAATATCACCTTACATCAAACATCATTCTCACATATCGTCTATCCCACCTATTATATTATGTGGCTTTTGAATCTCAAACAATTATGGTCACTAATTTCCCCTATTTCCAGCTCATATTACATTATGTGGCTTTCAAATCTCAAACAATTTTGGGTCACTATCCATAACACCATTTATCATATATCATGCATTTGTTATTTCACCACTTTTTCCTTGGATCTCACCTTTTATTTGTGACTTTTGAATCTCAAAGGTCGAGCCCTATGCCTTCACATCTTCTCATCTCTAGCACAATCATTTTCTTCTATTTTTCATTTTCATTGACATTATTTTTCCTCTTCGATTTTTATTTCATTATTACCATCTCATTTTTCACATCTCCTTCACTTCATTTCATTATATTTCATTTCATTTGCTCACATTTTATTTTATTGCATTTCATTTCATCAGACATCATTTCATTACATCACATTCCATTTTATCACATTCCATTTCTCATTTCATTTCATCACATTTCCTTTTATCCCACTTCATTTCATTTCATCACATTTCATTTTATTGCATTTTATTTCATTACATACCACATTTCATTTCATTTCATTGCATCCAATTTCATTCCATTACATACCACATTTCATTTCTTTACATATATTTATTTATCACATCCAATTTCATTTCATTATGTACCATATATCTTTTCATTACATCAAAATGTTCTCAACTTCAATTTAATTTCATTGTGTACCACATTTCATTCCAACACATCACATGTTATTAAATTCCATTTCACTTCTTTACATATCACATTTCATTTCATCACATCGCATTTCATAAAATACCTCATTTCTTTTCATTTTATTTCATTTCATTTACATTCCATTTCATTCAATTCATTCATCTTGTTACCTAACATTTCATCTCATTAACACATTTCACTCATATATTCACTATCCACATATCATGTTATTCTACCTACTACATTAATCATCCACAATGCATCAACATCTAAATCTATCATATCAATAAAATCATGACATCACAAGCATACAAAAGTCCATAATACAACAAGTATTATGTCAGAATATCTCAATAATTGGATAATCATATATCAAAAAGGGATCGCATCAACATGAATATAAAATGGATCGCATCAACATGGATATTAAAATGATCACATCAACATGAACATAAATAGGCCACAAAGTATATCCACATGGACATCAATAGGTCATCATCAATAATACACATGATACATCAATAAAGTGAAATATAATATGATACACAACTCAAACCTAGGTCTCACGACCTACCTAATCCATCAGTGCCTGCTCTATAGGTACCTGATCACTAAGGGCACTCCTCTCATCTCATGGAGCCCAATCGGTCACACCGGTCACCAATGTGATAGGTATGGCTATGGCCAACTAACTGGTCATGGCCCCATCTATCACTAGTGGTGGTGGTGGTAGTGGTAGCCTCTGTGTCATCGCAAAAATAAAAGCATGTAAGGTAATTGTCAACTCGTTCATATGTGCCTCCATAGCACTCATTCGATTCTCTATATCTGTTGACCCAATAGGCCTCTTGTGTGGTAGTTGCTCCTATGTTAGTACCTGTTTCTACCCCTATGGCTATAATCCCTATGTTCCTAGCATTAAAACCTGTACTCATAGCCTTTGTCACCAAATTAATTGCACATCATCAAGTAACTTGGCCCTAAAATGCTCTACCTTGCCCTATCCAATACCACCATCCCACTCACTAGATCCTAAACAACTGCCCATACCTCCTCTCAACCTCACCCCACCATGGAAAAAAATCCCTCCAAACCTCCCTACACCCATGTCTATTGGCCTCTGCACTGGACCCCATGCAATAATTCTTTGTGATAGTACTACTATTGCTCAGCCTCAGCCTCCATATCTCCCCCATTCTCTAACTGCACCTCTAACTCTCCCTCTAGCTCAACAACTCCATCTACCTCTCACTTAGCCACCATCATCATCCCCATCCTCTCCTCCACTTGACTGATCATTGATACCAGGAATAGGCTTTGCTAGATCTATGTACCTCAAAAATGGGTGCTCTTTGAACCATCATGCATAATCACCCTCCATCCCCACATCTGCCTCTCCATCTCTTAGTACCCACACCTATGGTGTCTTTATCATCTACAAAAATGCCACTCGACAGGCCTCAAACTCCAAGGTTGGACCCCATACTAGCCTCTCTACCTATACCTAAGCATAATGCACTAATCCCTATGGCATGTTATGCTGCCACCCAAACTATCTCACAACCTTCCTAAAGTAGAATCTCTCTATCACTGTAGGAATCTGACCAAGCAAATATCACAGACCAAAGAAATATACCATCTCATCATCCTCCTCCTCTCATGCCTCTGTAATCCTATATGGCCTCCATGTGACCTCATCGAGATCATCCAACATCTAGCTCCAATACTCTATCTTACCCAGATGGGGTTGCATGATAACACCTAAATAAGAATATGTGTATGGCATGTCCTATGGTTTTTGTTGCACACAAATTAGTCAAGTCATGGGTAGATGCTCCCATGTCCATAACTATAACAATATCACCCCTTCTAATAGTGATGAGGCCCCAAAATATACAACCTAATGCAAATCATGATATAAATGGGCCAATATGCAACTACCCCATCCAAATCTCCATGGCTGATTGATCATGTCCTATATCAAATGACCCCATCCAACTGGACATACCTGCTCTTGTCTATCTAGTAACAAAAATCCTCCTATCAATCTAGCAAACACTATCAAAAATGACTCATACTCAACAACTTGAACCATGCTACACTATTATCACCAATGTTATCATCCCCAAAAAAATCTCTAAACATAGTACCATCTACAATCTTATCATAGTACACTACATCTCCCATTGTCAATAGTTTTAATAATCAATATACATCTACATGAGTCACAATCATCTCACCCATGGGCAAGTGGAAGGTGTTGTGGTCTGAGTGCCATTGGTCGGCCATAACTATTAATAGCCCTCTATTTGCTTAGAACTGGGGCATCTATAGCAAGTCTATGAATCCACATTTCTCCATAACCTGATGCTCCTTGACTAAAAATCTACCTATAGACTCTAAGGGCCATAGATACAATCCTCACACCATGAACTTTCACCCATGTACCTATTCATCAAAAATCAAACAGAGACATCAATCTTGTACCATCAGTGGTTATTTTACATCAATCAACTATCAATTATATATCTAGTCAACAAATGGCCCTATCTTGGACCCGTTATTTGTCCTACTTTGTATTCAACAATGGAGATGTTAAGTTACCCTACTCCATATCTTGAGGGGAGAACTATTTTTCACCTATTAGATATCATTTGATTGATCCTAAACATCACCCTATGAACCAAGGCTCTCTATTGTTGGACCAATTATGCATAGTTGCCATTAGATAGACCAATAATCTATCCTTTTATGCTATATTATTCTAAATCAAGGCTTCACAATTTTTTTCTACTCTTCAAGTCCCCATTAGCACCCTTTTAACAAGCACATGTGCTTTAGAATTCATTTGCACTACTTCTTGAGTCGTATGTGCTAATAGAGCAAACAAATGCATTAAAGACAATAAATGCACTATTAGAACACTTTAATGCATTATTACATGCTTCATATGTGCTATGTAATGGGAAAGCACTATCAACATATTCATATGCACTATTTAGAAAGGCATAAGTGCTATTAAGCTTCAAAATGCTAAAATATCATTCATATGTGCTTCAATATGACCTATTACCATGACTTTGTGGACCCAAAAAATCCCTAAAAGAAAAATGCACTAATATATGCCTCATATGCACTATACAATCCCTCAAATGCATCAAAACATTCCACTATGCTATTGAAAAACACATATGCACTATTATTTTACCATATGCACTAATTCACTACAAACCTAGGGTTCTATATATATTCATTCATCCTACGAATGCACCATACTACTAGGCGAATGTGCTAAAAGATTTTGAATGCACTAAAAGAATAGGTAAAAGGGCTAGAACATCTAAACTACCTTATTTACAATAGAAATTCATGCAAAATTCAAAAAAACTCTTGTATAAATTAAAAAATCTTAAAAACCAAGGATTTTGACAACTTACCAGGGCACTATAGTCAGCTGGACACTCATATCTATGACCCCTCTCAAATCTATGCTCTCACAAAGGTACCACCATCCTCACTAGATCAGAGCTCCAAATCACCAATCGCAAAAGGGGAATGTAACAATGAAAAGTGAAAATGGTCTTTTGACCTATTTAACACCCTTTAAGGTGTTTTATAATATTTTCAAAACCTTATTAGCCCCCTTTATGATCTTTTGATCCAAATTTTTCTCAAACATGGTTTCAATCAAATGTAACCTATGCAACCTTCATTTGAAATTTCTTATCCATTATTTTAGGAATAAAATTAGACTCAAATCAAGGCATCCAAATTTTTGAAATATCAAATAATCCTACCAAGGCCAAAATTTTAAACATCATATCAAACAAAACCAAGGCATCCAAGCAGAACATTGCACTATCAAACATTGAATCAGCAAAATCAATGATGATTAGAGATCAAGTTATCGATAATCAAGCATCATATCAACCTTGAAACATCAAAACATCATCGATTAGACATTCGATCATCATAATTTGACCTAAAATTAGAGAATCAAGACAATATTTGAACTAATATACTTCGCATATTAGCTCAAAGAGGGGCATTTGTAGACACCCAAAAATTGGCAAAGACATAAACAATGCAATTTTGTTCAAAGGATGTGAGTTAGGGATTAAATTAGAGGGAAATCAAAAAACTTTCAAATCAATCAATCAATTGAATATCAAATTAAAAAGGACCTAAATCATTTTAAAAAGAGGAAAAGGAATTGATAAGTCATTAAATGAAATGAAAAAAGGAAAAACAAAAAGAAAATAGTTGAAAATAAATTTGGAACATTTATTAAATCAATAAATTCATTAATCCTCACAAAAGTGAAAATCCTCCTTTTTACATTTAAAAGAATAGAAAAAATCCTATTTTATCCTCACAAACTGAGTCTATTGAAC
This sequence comes from Cupressus sempervirens, assembly GCA_028749045.1. NCBI lineage: Eukaryota > Viridiplantae > Streptophyta > Pinopsida > Cupressales > Cupressaceae > Cupressus > Cupressus sempervirens. Next base: position 643,313,116 of record CM053789.1, on the reverse strand, counting down.
TCTTCCTCCTAGTCCCTTATGAGATATTTTTAGTTTCACCTCTACCCTCTAGTCAAAGGTAAAATCCTAATTCTTACCCCAACCCATTCTGAAATCCTATAAATAGGAGGGAAATTCAAGAGCTAAGGGACCCAAGTTTTAGGCTTCTTCATTATAGGTAGATTTAGAGTTATCATGCTAGAATTTTTATTTTAGCAATTTTATGTCATTTTGATAGCATTTTAGCATTCTTTTCATGTTATTTAGCATCATTTAGGTTATGTTTAGTTTATTTCATGCTCATATCATATCATTCTAGGGTTATCATACTCATAATCTAAATTTATTCATAGATCTTGCATACATCTTTGTAGATCTACATTCATGGCATACCCCCATTCTAGAACTGAATGAGATGTTGGTCTAAGAGTATTCTTAGTGGTTTTAGTTAGGGAAACATATGACATTTGTAGAGTTTCCATTTTGACAATGATTTCTTGGGTTTAGTTTAGTTCGTCGTCATTTTATCTACAATCTTCATTAAAGTCTCATGAATATGTGAATAAATTTTCTACACCCATTACATCCTTCTTTAACATATCTCAACCTTAGTATAGGTTGTTTTGGACCAACAAATAGATCTTGCAACTAGGCACCCTTTTAAAGCATAAAATAGGGTGGTTTTCCAAAGAGACTACTTGTTGCCCTTGCTTCCAATGCTCTAGACTATCAATAGTTACCTCAAATGGAACCAATAAAAGGAATATTAGGTCAATTTGATGCTCCAACCTCTGTATGTAAGAAATCCCCAAATTGGTCTCTCAAAAACCCTTAAACTTAGGTATTTCTCAATGTATGACTTCCTAGGCCAACTAAAGGTTGATACACCATCTACTAGGAATATGTTGACATAATCTACCATAAAATACCCCTCATAATATACCATAAAATACCCCTCTCCAATGGATAGATCTCCAATTGTTGCTCCTTAAGTATGCATTTCATGCACCTATAGCCACCTAAACTCTAGTAGAGGCCTCCAACCATGCAAACTCCTATCCAAACATTGTTAGAAGGATTATTTACATAGTAATATAGGTTTTGTGTGTCTAATAAGAAACTAGTCCCAAGGTGTTTGTAAAAGAGCAAAAATTGGTCAATAGGTCCTTAGTTGGTCAAAAGTTTCTCAACATGTTAAAAGTTGTTAGGGATGGGAAACTAAGGTATTTGGTTACCTAATAGGTCCTAAGAATGTTAACTAGGATCCTGTATATGTGAAATGTGGGCCTTAGATAATCACACACACTTCAACATGGTCATTAACTAGGAGATCATCCCAAAATAAATATGATATTATTCATTCAAGTAATCCAATAGTTCAACCTATTGCCTTTTAACTAGAAGGATTTTTCCTTTTCTCTCAGAACAAGAAATAGGCAACTAGACCTCTAGTATGAAGGATTTACGAAGCTACATGAGAATGAATTAATCTATAAGAAATGCATTTTAATCTAAGAATAAAGGAAAGAAAATTATGCTATATGTATGCATATTAGAATCTAAATGATATTAAGATACTAGGAAAAATGAGAACTATGAAAATATGAGCAAAATGAGTAGATATTTCAGCATAAATTTGATGCACAAAATACTCAACCTTTGTAATGAGGAATTGAAGGCCTCTTAAATAGAATTCCATAAATCAATCAACAATTGAGATCAATTGGAATGAGTGATTGAGATTGAAGATGAGATTCAGTCAAAATGGAAACTTCCTTCTTCAGATGAAGTTAACTATTTCAGATCTGAGTGTGATGAAGAGTTAACCGATCATCTTCTGAGTGTGAGAAAGAGTTAACCAAATAAATTCCATTTCGAGTTCTAGTTCACTCAAAATTCTCATTCCAAAACTGAAGAGAAGATTTGAAGAGATTATTTAATTTAATAAAATAATATATGAACCCATAAATGCATAAACATTAATTAATTGAATAATTAAAATGATGACATTATTAAATTAAATACATTTAATTCCTTTATACATTAGCTAAAGAAGTAATTTAATTTAATTAAAGTATGAACACTCATAATTAAATTAAATTTAATCAATATGTTTAATGTAGCTAATTTGAGTCAATACTTAGAAATTAAATAAAGAGTGTGATTAATGCAAATTAGGGTTTTCTACATTTGACACTTAGGTCAAGTAGCCAATATCAAAATTACAATTTCCTAGTACAATAGGACGTAGAAATGATTGAATAAACCAAAATTGGTTAACATGAAAATGTGCCAATTTTGGGATATTACAAGTCCTAGAATAGTCCTAGATGGACCCATTTGACCAAAATATGTAAAGAGTAAAAATTGCTCAAAAGTTGCAAAGTTGCTCAAAAAGTTGCTTGAGCAACTTTTGCAATTTTTGCAAAAAGTTACAAAAGAAGGTTTGGGAAGTTGTAACTACCAATGCTCAAGTATATGAGCATGGGAAACATATTTTTGAAGGTTAGAAAGTTTCTAGTCAGATTTCACACTCCTTTCCAACCAAGTTGCATTATTGAGTAGCTTTTGCAATTTTTGCAATTTTGCAGAAAAAGTGCAACTTTTGCAAAGTTCAATAGATTTCACTTTTAGGACTTGGAAAAATTTACAATTTATTAAAAAGAAACTAAGAACACCTAATGATAGGCTATGTTGACCAAAAACTCAAAAAGACCCAATTTTACATAATTAGCAATTGTTGCTCATATCTTGCACAAAGTAGCCTAGGCATACATATCTTGCTCATATCTCTCTCACCATTTGTCATGGGATCAAACTATCTACTTTTTAGCTCTAAGTGGTTGAGTAAACCCTAGTCCCAACCTCATCTCATCCTATTGATTGCTCAAACATTCTCAGGCATGCCATATAGAATTGATTGTAAGAGTCACTAAATGCAATAGGGCGATCTTTTTACGGGGCATATCTCAGAGCTTGTTTGAGGTATGGATGCAATTATAGATGCTATAGGATCATCTTTTCGAAACCTAAAGTAAACTCATTCTCTCTTTGGAGATTTTATGACCCCATCTTGAGTGATGTTGAAACTTGTGTTATTGGCCAATACAAAGACATCAACTGGTGAATTGCTCTAACCATTCATCGTGAGATCAAACTATCTATGAGATTAGCTTCAAGTGGCTAGGTAAACCCTAGTTCCAAGCTCTTCCTTTCTTGTTGACCAATTGAACATTCTCAGGCATGTTGAACATAATTGACTTTAAGAGTCACTAAATGCCATAGGGAAATGATCTTTGGTAGGGCATAACTTGGAGCTCATGTGAGGTATGGATGCAATTCTAGGTGCTATAGGATTGCGTTGTTGACACCTACAATAACCTCTCTCACTTTTTGGAGATTAGATTTTATTTTGATTTTGTGACCCCATCTCAGGTGATATTGAAACTTTTACAATTGGCTAGTACAAAGTCACCAATTGGTGAATCTCTCTAACTGTTCATCATGCGATTGAACTGTTTATTCTATTAACTCTAAGTTTCTAGGTAAACCCTAGTCCCAAGCTTTTCCTATCCTATTTAGCACTCAAACATTATCAAGCATGTTGAATGGAATTGACCTTGAGGGTTACTAAATGCCATAGGGAAGTGATCTTTGATGAGGCATATCTTGAAGCTCGTGTGAGGTATGGATGCAATTCTAGGTGCTACAGTATCATGTTTTCAACAAATACAATAACCTCTCTTTTTTTTTGGAGATTGGATTTTTTTTATTTTATGGCCCCATTTGGAGTGATGCTGAAACTTATACTGTTGGCCAATACAAAGTTACCAACTAGTAAATCTCTCTTACTATCTATCATGGGTTCAATTTATCTATCCCATTAGCTCCAAGTGGTTGGGTAAACCTTAGTCCCAAGATCATCTTATCCCATTAACCACTTGAACATTCTTGGGTACCCCAAATTGAATTGACCTTGAGAGTCACTAAATGCCACAAGACAATGATATTTGATGGGGCATATCTCAAAGCTTGTGTGAGGTATGGATACAACTCTGGGTGCTACAGGATCATGTTTTTAACACCTACAATAACCTCTCTCTCTTTTTAGAGATTGGATTTCATTTTGATTTTGTGGCCCCATCTCAGGTGATGCATAAACTTGTATTATTGCCTAGTATAAAGTCACCAACTAGTGAATCTCTCTAACCATTCATCAAGCAATCAAACTGTCTATTCTATTAGCTCCAGGTAGTCATGGATACAATTCTAAGTGCTACAAGATCATTTTTTTTACACATAAAATAACCTCTGTCTAAATTTGGATATTAGATTCTATTTTGTTTTTGTGGCCCCATCTCGGGTGATGCTAAAACTTGTAGTGTTGGCCAATACAAAGTCACCAATTAATGAATCTCTCTAATTGTTCATCATGGGATTGAACTATCTACTATATTAGCTCCTAGTGGCTAGGTAAACCCTAGTCCCAAGTTCATCTCATCTTGTTGACCACTCAAACATTATCAGGCACATCGAACAGAATTGACCCTAAGAGTCACTAAATATTTTACATCGATACTTGGAAGAATTTAAAAGATAGAAGATGTTGAACACTTGAAGGAAAGTTTAATGAAACAAAAAGTACTATACAAACATGAACTAACTTAATCCAATGTAAAACTTTAATGTTTAATTTAGTTTCCTCTTTGGTCCCTCCCACGGAGATTGTGTTTAACATTATTCTAAGTTATCTGAATGATACTACTTCTGCTCATGTGTTTCACAGATTGTATTGCATTTCCATTTCCTTTTTATATTGTTGTAGATAAAAATCCCAATTTCATGATTATTTCTCCATGTAGGAAGTCATGGATTCAACATACATTTTGTGTGCAACATTAGTTTATTGAGGACTTGACATGAAAATAGGTGGACCACCACCAAAATACCACTTGGAAACTTTCTTCTCTACCACAACTTTCAAAATCAGATTTCTCATTCTATCATTTCCCTTATAAAGATATATTTTGAGGAATATTACAGACACAACAATTGTAGAAAGCCATGACTACCAATTTGAATCCATGGATGCAAGAATTTATTCCTCCTATAGTACAATACATTACTCTCCCTCCATTCCCATCCACTTTCCCAATTGCCCCTCCAATATTGAATGCAACCTCACTGATATCATACAATAATGTTCTAGGTCCATTCCAACCATAGATAAATTATATTTTGGACACACATCATGAATTATATTCCATAAATCTCTCCACCGAGTTTCCCTCTCATAGGTTGCCCGATTCCTTTTCCTCCTATAAATACTCACTTTCCTAGTGGAAGAATAGTGGAACCATCTAATTATCTACCCAATTTTTTGGTTTTCCTTTCTCATGAACAACAAGGTTTGAAGGGTCCTCCTTCATAGCATCATTCTATGGATTTTGACTTACTCAGACCACCTAGTGTCCCTCCTAGTATTTATTAGTGTGCACATACCTAAACAAGGCTTAGTCAAACCAGCTTTATCTAAGCACACCAACACACCGCCTTGGCTTGGCTAGAGTCACAACAAGCCTCAAAAAAAAAACACAAACAAAGCCAAAACAACTATATCTATAGGAATCATAAGAAGAGCATATACAATATATTTCCATGAATGAAGCTCTCAAAGAGATGGATAAGAAAGAAATATTGATATATCAAATTCCATGAATAAATTAAAAACTTTATTTCAAGTATTATTGTGTTATGAAGATAAAGAATATATCTTCAAATGTTTATGATGATGATAAGATCTAAGCTTATAAATTTACATAATGTAGCCAACTCAAGACTCAAACTTTAATGTTAATTGTATAACAGTAATAAGAATTCAAGTTTCACGATTCTCATCCCAACGAAAACTCCAAATAAGTTACTCATAATCAAAATTACTCATAACTTGTAGAATTTAAATAAAAATAATATCATAACCTTATTCACATATCAAAAGATATTATCAAAAGTTATTATAATGATTCCTACCCTTATTTTGGATGCAAAATACATTAAAATGAAATGCATGAAATACTTAAAATGTAAACAAGAAAAACAAGATATATATTATGATAACCAATAATGCCATACATGAACAAACCGATGCATCAAATTTGTAAGTCCAATAATGTCTTGCATCAAATAAATTTCATACATAAAATATAAAATGTCATATGCATACATCAAATGTATGTCATATATGTCCACTAACATAAAATCTAAGATATATGTCCACTAATGCCTATACATGTGTGTCCATCCTTGTATCTTCTCCTTCCCATGAGGGGAAGGAAAAAAATCCCTACATGTCTTCGGTCATTGCATGGAGGGAGATGATGGGGATGATGGGGTCTTCCTTGCACACTCACTCATCCTCTTGTTTAGGATCCTCTCTAACTAGAGCTGATACAAACAAAGTATATATTAATCAATAATTATTATACATTGAAATAAAATATATGTACACAAAAAATTAATTATTTTCTTGCTTCCATCAAATAGTCACTCTATACATCCACTTCAAAGGCTCGTGGATGATCGAGAGTAACAAGGCCCTACAAAAATACAATCAACATAATCACTCAGTTATACTTATAAATACTATTTGAAATTTTAATACTAACTATTATAAATAACAACTAAAACTATGGAAATGCTTCCACCCCTTGGCCAATGGCTCTAAACTAGCCATCGCAGTAGCAACTCCATGAGGAGGAGTCTTAGATGTCAACAAATGAAAATCATACAATACAACTTACATGTAATTTATAGAATATAATATAATCAAATGAATTAAAATTAACATGAAATAAATGTACCTCTACAAAGCTTGTGTCATGCCTAGGCTCAAATACCCTTGTGAATTTCAGTGTTCCAATAGAGAACTAATGCACATGGATAAAAGAAAATTTCAATCCTTCATATGATTACTTAATAACTATATGTATTAATTTAAATGATTAAATCAATACACACCTCTCAACTCATCGATGGGACGTAAAATGGGGCCAAGGAATATGTACTAGGGCCATCAACACTCTTACCCTAAATTTTGAACAATGTCAAGACATACTAATTAATTAGTCATTCAATGTACATACAAAATGTAATCAAATTAGTTTACTATAATTGTAATTTACCTATGTGTCAAAGCCAAATGTGTCACTCAAGAACTCATCAGTGACTAGCCCATCATCCATAATGTCTCCAACATGACTCCTAAATGTGCATAAGGATTCACATGACATGCACATGTGACCATGATGCAAAGAAGGATCCTCCAAAACTAATGGACTAGCATAATTAATGAGGGTCTATGTCAAAGCACTAATAGTCCCTAGATTACTAGTCTCTACATGTTCCTTCACAACTAAAGGAATAATGACATGCACACCATGTGGCTTGACAATAGAAACCCTAACTGCATTAGGGTCATGATGTGTCCCTAGCCTCTCAAATGATGACCCCCCATCTTTACCCTGAGAATATAACATCTCAAATTATTTGGGGATCTCCCCAAGGACAATTTCACAATACAATTTCTTTAAGAAATACATTGGAACCTCATGATCATTACAGGGAGTGGCATCAAAGACCATCCACCATCTATCCCAGTGGATGGGGAACCTTTTAGTTGTATGTTTAACATTGTCTTATTCTCTAGGCTTTTTAAACAATGCACATATGCTACCTTTCGCTGTGTCCTTTTTTCTTACATCTTTATAGGATAATTTTTTTTCATAATATATTCTTTGTTATTTTCTCTTAACATTCCAAATATCTAACTAACCACTAATAGAAGCTACATGGCTCACAATGGACTCAAGGAAGGATGTCAATTGTACCCTCATAGGATTATTTTTTCTGCAAGCTTTCAACCTAACAATGATTACTTCTAATTCATTTTTTTCTCTTTCTATTTCATTCATTATTTTGTCTTTGGTGCCAAGAGGAGGTATTTCAATTGGTGGAGTTTGCAAAAGTTCTTGCTCTTCTTGCAAAGGGTTTTCATTTTGATTTTATTGATCAAACTAGGGATTTGGTGGTTGATTATTTACTTTTCTTGAGAAGAAACCAATTGCATTTTAAATAAATAAATAATTTTGAAGAAAAACTAAAATAACATACAAAACAATGCAAAAACAAGAGTAGAAAACATACTTGATGATCTTGATCTTGATCTCTGGTGACATGGAGGCATTTTGAGGAGGACAGTGAGAAAATTCTTCAACTTCTACAAATTGTGTGTGTACTGTTGAGGGGAAAGAAGGCACCAACAAAAAGAAAGAAGATAAAATGGAATGGGCTACAAGTTTGTAGCCCATATATAGAATTTTTAAAAAGCATGCACATGGTTTGTCTTGGGGTCCACAAACCTAAGGCTTGTGGAGCCCAAGTCTAAGTGCGTGTGTGCTTTTATATTTTTTAAAATTTTTGTTGTGTGTGATATTTTTGACACCACAACTTGGTGCATTTTCCCATATGTCACGGTAAAATTTGATGCCTACTCCAGCTTTCCATTCAATAATGAAAATCCTAAAATAGTACCTATTAGCATTGTACAAACAGGTTCTATCACTTAGATGTTGTTGTGATTGGCATGAGCACTGACAATACATAAATCATAGGGTTTGACACTTGAAAAAGCAATAATTGATATCAGACCAAGAGAACGAACAAGAATGTTGTTTGTTGTGATTTCTCATCTAAAGTCACTATAAGGTCTGAGGATAATGCCACCATTTTCTTTTGATTGTTATGAGAAAATAAAGAACAAAAAATGGTTAGAAAAAAGAATGGTTGAAGGCTTTAGAAATAAAGCATCATGATTTCATAGTTTAATAAGGTCCTTTCTACAATAGTTAAATAATATGCATTTGTATATAGATATGTTATAAACATAGGACTTATTCTATTTGAGCAAAGAACAAAAAAAAAATTGGACAAAAAATTGGTAGAGAAAATATGTTATTACTTTGATGTTCATTATTCTCAATGCAAGGTGTACTTCTTATGTAATTTCTTTCTTCTTTTATATAACAAAAAAAATAGGTAAAGATTTACCCAAACAAATGATTTTGGAAAGTTTAATATTCTCATTCAATATTTTCTTATTATTCTCATTCAATTATTTTTAATTAATATGTTGTTGGAACTTAACATGGCTCAATAAATATTATTTATTGAATAGATAGAAAATATAATTTGTCTCTTTTAATACTTTAAAAAAAAAATTATTTCTAGACATTAGAAGGGAATAAAAATGTTGCAGCAAAGAATGATTAAATTTGATGAAACATATCATCATTTTGATCTTCAAATAATGTATGTTGAGGAAAGAACAAATTATTTGTCTTATAAAAGGTATCTTTTAGAAGTAGGGTTGTTGAAATTTTATCCACCAACTCTTCAAAATTTTTGCCACTTGTACCAAGATCCTTTTTTCTTGCAATTGGTTTGTTATGAAGACTCTGACTCTGTAGAGCTTTACTTTGTTCCTATAGAGGTTTGGATTGAGCAATCTCCTTATCCAATGGACTCTATAGAAAATGGTCCTATTTGGTTTGAAATAATGCTTCAATCTCCACAAACTAGTACTCAAGGTCTAGAAACTAATCATTATCATGGTCAAATGTTTAGATTGTAGTTCAGTGGATTATAGAATACCCTATGGAATCAAGTTGTGGTAGATAGATGGGGACCTCAAGGGATCTTCCGGATTCTACCGATCCATGAAAGAATAAGAAAGATTGTTGTAGAGAAAATACCAACATGGACACAAACTACTTGTGATTTTCAAAGAATAAGGTGAGGAGTTACAAACACATGGTATTTGCGACGTAGAACTTACACAATTCCCTATTGGTTCAATATTTTAGATCCTATAGACTCTTCTTTATTTCAATGAAACATTGTTGAATTTGATGGAGATAGTGATTCTAATTAGAATATTTAACTCTCTGTTACTTTCCTAAAACAATGTAAATTTCATGTTACTATAAAATTGGTGAACATTCCAACTTTCTTTATATGAATTATATATAAAGTTTAGTAAAAATATTATAGTTTACATTCAAATATTTTATATGCCAATTTTATTTTTACAAATATATGAATTTATATCCTTTTTGGTGTGACAATTTGATGAATGGAATGTTTTAACATTTTTTATTTCACATTAAAAGATCACATAGATTTTTTCAATTGTTTTATAATTTAGTATTAATTATTTAAAATTTCATACATTCCATTAATTATCAAAATAGTTTTCTATTATCTTTTGGGTTGACATATGTTATATGTTATCTTTTGAGTTGACCTGTGTTATACATTACATTCAATTTTCACAAATATATAATTTACATTTTTTTTTCCATGATCTATGTCTTCAACTCAATATGGTTATTCTTTTTCCTTCTTCTCATTTGGTTTTCCTATATTTGTATTATATATTTGTTTCCTTCTAAAATTGATAAGTAATAATAGAATGTCATTCTTTCTTCAAATATTTGCATGTTCAAGAAAGATTAAAAAAATGAATTTATCAGATAGTGAATATGAAATTATCACACCAAGTCCCATTATTTCTTTAAACTTGGATGCCTCCCCTCAAACCCTAATTGATAAATGTTAAAAGTCTATATTGCAATTTTGTTACCAAATGATTTAACATTTTGAATCTACAACATTGTCAAAAGATTATGTTTCAAATAATGATATTTTGCAAATGCCAATTTTTATGGATAAGGTGTGGGAGATGTTTAATCGAGTATCTCAGTTTCAAGAATGTTTGGAAGAAGTGCAACATAATCATAATGAAAATGAAGGCTATAACATTGTTCCCATTGGTGACTATTTTATTAGTTCACTACATTGTAATAATTAGTTTGTGTCATAGCTTTCTGTGAATGGACTTGTTGATGGTTATGTTTACAACTGGTATACATACTTGATAGAAAAGGACATTGTATTGAAGTATATATACATAATCAATAACATTTATGTTTTGTATTAGATGTTATATTTTCATACGGCTTCAATTGGAACATGTATGCATTTTTCTATATTTCATGATAAGTAATTTTTATAGTTGGTAGTAGTGTATTGAAGAGATATATATTTTTATATACAACTTAAAAATAATCATATTATTGTTTATAAAAAATATAAATAATCTTTAGAATTAACTTTCATAATGAAGATATTTGTTATTCAAGAGGAAGATATGGTAATAAGGGGAGAGAAAAAGATGAAGTACAAACAAAGGAGTGAGATAACAGATATTTGTTAATAAGCATAGGAATATTGAACTGAATTAGATTCTAACCTTTAGCCAAACTAGCTATACAAATATTTCTTAACTATAGATCTAACATGCAACCAAAATAAAACCTTATTCATTTTAAATTGTGATTAAACTCATACAATCAAAAAAATGAGGTCAATAGCCAACATATCTATAAGAAACATATATGTAACCCTAATATTAAAATTAAGCATCCACTATTGAGAGCTTACACATTGAATCAACCCTATGAATAATTAATTAACCAAAATAAAGGTAAATTCTATTTAATGCTAAATGCAAATGGTAAACTATATTTAGCCTTCCATTTAAATGGAGCTTCGAAGCTAACTATCTAATTTTACAATATATTAAACAAAATGTAGTTCTATTAAAATAGAAATCTAAATGTTAGTACAATTAAACATTAACTGTATCCATTTCTTAATTTATTTTTAACACTAAGTATTACACAAACCCTAACAAAATAAAATTAAAAAGAAAATGTTTTTATGTTCCTGATTAAAGATTACTATAATTTAAAAATCAATCTAGATTTGATACACTAATAAAATAAATTAAACATTATTGTCCACCAAATGATTAATCCAATGTTAAATAGTAAATTGAGTGGAAGACGTACTTTTAAGAAAATTGTATCATGATAAATTTTCCTAATAAATCTAAATATGATACACTAATAAAATTAGTGTATCATTTAATTTTTAATGTGTTATCAAAACCTAAATTCTATTTGGAGCTAACTAGAAATGATAAACCATATTTACCCCTGCATATAATTTTAGCTCCACAACTAACTAAATAGTAAATTTAAGTCTAAATTAAATATTTTACTATATTAATTGAATTGTATTATTATACATAAAGAAGTTAAAACCTTAGTAAAATCAGACATTAAATGTACCCATTACATAATTTTCACAAAAAAGTAAAATCATCATTGGAATTATAACATTAAAAAAAGCCTAGCAGAAAGTGAACCATATTAGTGTCTAAATGCCCACCCAAATTGACTCATCATAACTTTAAACTTAATAAAACACTAAATAATAATGAGCCCTAACCTAAGACTAAATTAGATTGAACCCTAGCCTTAACACTAAATTAATTTGGACTCTACCTCTAAAGCTAAATAAACTCAAACATACACTAAATGAAATCAAATTATAATCATAAACTAAATTTATTGTGACCTTAAATTATTTCAAACCATAATACTAAACATAATTGAACAATATGCTTTCTACTAAACCAAATTAAATGATAATACAAAATCAAAATGAAATATAACCCTAAGCTCAATTGATTAAAAAGTCATATTGAGTGCTAACCCATACATTCAATTAGGTCAAAAATTGTAATCTAAAACCTAATTTTTATTCTATATATAATCCTATAAAAACCCAATTCTACATATAATCCTAATGCTAATACTTAATCAAAATGAACCATAACCCAACATTTAATTAAAATATAATCCTAATATTAAAGAAAAAAATCTTATTTCAATCTAACCATATAAACCAAACTAAAAAAAAAAAACTAAGTAAACCTTGTCCCTAAACCAAATAGAACCTCAATCCTACTCAAATTGACTATTTTTTATATTAAACAAAACAACCCCAACCCCAACCCTATATTAAATTACACCCATTCTTCCAATTAAAAACTAATTGTCTTAAAAAAGTAAATATATTTAATTTTTTATACAAATCTATATTAGAGAATTAATGTGCTAATATAATAGTATATAATAAATATTAGAATTTTTATTCAGGCAACAAACTCTCTAGATGCTACTAGCTATATATATAGATAAGGCCTAGACATATCGATGCTTTAATTTACTTTGCAAATTATTATCACATTGAAAAATTAAGACTTTCATATCTCTTAACTTTACACACACACACACACACACACACACACACATATATAACATGAACTCATTGTAAGGGGAGTTAGTTATCATAACTACTGACTAGACAAATTGGGAGACCAATGGTATTATTAATTCTCCATATGTATAAAAAAGGAGAAAGAGAGATTGCATATGGCAGAAAGAATATTGGCACAGGAACTTGAGGATGCACTACTGAATCATTTTAAGGGGCTGATATTATTGGGGAACCACTTAAGAGGCCGAAGAAAGAGTATTTAGGAGGATTTAAAAAATATCAATTATGTTCTCCATGCCCTTCACTTGAATAAATAGATGAATAATAGCTAATGATATAACAAGGGAAAGAGAAGGGCATGTTTTTTTTTTTTAAGAGTAGGTGATAACCATGGATTAAGAAATCTAAGTGTAGCATACAGACTACTTGTCAAAGCCAAGATATTTCATGAACCAACTTGCAATCCAATTGGCTTATCTAAAACCAAAGCTCTGATTTGGAATAGAATATATACAAAGTCTACAACTAATTCAAGAAATGAAAAAAATCTATTATCATCAAGACAAGCATGGTTGTGTTTACTATCTAATTCTAAGGAAATAATATCCATTTATTTGGTTTGGTTGAATGGTCCTTTTCTAAATTGAGAATGTGTGTAGTTGTTGGTATCAAACATGATGGTCATTATGAACTATGAAATGGTGAGTTGGCGATAATTAGTTATGTAATGATAATCATTGTTAGTTGCATGGCAAGTAGTATAATAATATTTTAACTCTATCAAGTTCTAACATATATATCAAATCTTATTTTAAAATGTGGATTGATTTGGAAGTGTGTGTGAGAGTATACATACATACATACATGTATCTATCTATCTATATATGTATGTATGCATGCATGCATGCATGTATGTATGTATGTATGTATGTATGTATATACATACAAACATACATGCATGCATGCATGCATGCATACGTACGTACGTACGTCTGTATATATACAGACGTACCTACGTATGCATGTATATGTATATATATACATATATATGTACATATGTACATACATATAAGTATGTGCGTACATACATACATGTGTGTGTGTGTGTGTGTGTGTGTGTGTGTGTGTGTGTGTGTGTGTGTGTGTGTGTGTGTGTGTGTGTGTGTGTGTTGTTATAATGAATGTAATCTAACCAAGTAATATAGTTAGTGTTGTTTGACGTAAGCATGTGTTACAAACCTTTTGAGAAATTTAGATGGATTGAAGTACATGATTTAATGTTTAATCATGTTTTAATAATGTTAACTGTATACAAGTTATTTTGCTTCCACAATAGTGAATAAATAAAAAATTATTGCATCAACTTTGAGTTTACCCATGTTACTTTCTCATGGGTTTCTAGTTGGGACATTACAACAATTAATTACTATAATAATTCATATAAATTAATTATATGCACCAAAAATTTATAATAATTAAAATACACTAAAAGTCATGCTTGACAAATAAAACATTAAGAGGCCAAAGACAAGATTACTTGTTATATGTTTTGATTAATTATTATTATTTATTTATTTAACTCTAGTAGATTGCAACCCAAGACCTCCTAAATAAGATGCTCACAATTTACCATCATGTTGTACATTCTTACATGATAAAATATTATTTCACACATGATAACTGAGAATTTTCACCTATAATTAAAAACTTAATTTTTACTTAAAATATTTTATTATAAATATGATCTTCATTTTTTTAGTTTGATAAATACTTATTAAACTTTTTTTAAATTTTTTTTTATAAATATTTAATTAGTTTGAATTTCTTAACTATATATATTTTTATCTACATTATTACTTATATGACATGCTAAAATATACAATAATGAAGAATGAAAATAAATAAATATTATATAAATACATAATTAATTGAAAATTGATAAGTAATTTAACATTATATTTCTATGCTTTTTATAAATATCTATATTAATTGTATAATGTATGTATATTATTCTATCTTTGTTTGATTTAAAAATTAAAATTTGTTAAATTAATAAAAATTACATAATATCTGTATATTTAATACATTAAATAAAATAAACAATAAATAATAAATCTTAAAATATATTTCAAATAGGAAACTAAATTTGGTGTGCTAATAAGTACACCACACTCATATGCTCACAAATATAAATAATATAAACATCTATATGTGCTTATCTACTTTATAAAAAATAGTTTTTGACATACTACTTTTGCAATTTGAAGCTCTAAATTTAAAATTAAATATGGATAACAAATATCTGAGTCATAGGACAAACAGCAAGATCAATACAAGGTCCCAAACATCTGATTTATACAAGCATTAACATAAACCAATACAAATTCACTCTAAATACAAAATTCTCATATAAAAACTTAAAATGATTTGGTATCAATTCCTTTTGTTCGAATAAAATATCAAAGGAAATAAAATGGCGAGCTGAAAGAATATAGCAGAATTAAAAACCACAATGCAAGATATTTTTAATTTGTTGTTTTTATCAATTCTCAGCTGCCCCTTTGTAAATCAAAATCTTCTACAGAAACATGCCATCAACAATTTAACTTAAATTTATTCATTTCTATGGAAAACATGATATCACAGCTGTAAAAGCAATAAATGTAGAAAATAATAATAATTAACTATT
The DNA here is from genome assembly GCA_028749045.1 of Cupressus sempervirens. NCBI lineage: Eukaryota > Viridiplantae > Streptophyta > Pinopsida > Cupressales > Cupressaceae > Cupressus > Cupressus sempervirens. Next base: position 643,297,203 of record CM053789.1, on the reverse strand, counting down.
GATGTCTCAATGGAGAGTGGGTAATATAAGTCCACAAGTCGTAAGGGATTCCTCTCAAATAATTAATTGAACAAATTTGATTGGTTTGAATTCCTCCCTAATTTTAAATCTAAATAAATATTTGATTGTCCCACTAAATTGCTTTTAAAAGCTTTCGTTTGGCAGCAGTCTTGAATACCAAATTTAATATCAATGGGTACATAGTTTCACATTTTTTTAATGGTGCATGCATGGTTGCCAACATTTTGGCAAATTAGTCGTTTCTTACACTATCATTGTAATACAAACACGTGATTTCAAGGTTTACAGAAATGAAATGTGTTGAGGTGAAGTACGACATATAAATAATTCTGATTTCAAATACAATTTACAACTAGATTTCTTTGGTTGAAAGTATCTTGTTTGGAAGAAATAACTTATGGAAAGCTAATACTTTCTATGGTTTCTTCTTTTAGAGTGATCTATAGTGTGGAGGGACATTGAAAGAATTTAATGGAAAATAATACATGTAGTCCTTAAAAAAATGAATTTAAAATTTAGTAATGAAAATTTTGAAATATCTTAAATAATAGAAGAAAGAATAATAATATTTTTAAAATAATAATAATTAGAAAAATATAATAAAGTAGATAAATAATTCAACAATAAAGTTTAAAATAGAAGAAAAGGAAATTGATAGATGTCTAAATGGTCATTGTCAATCTTGAAAAAATCAGAATGTTTAATGAAAAATCATATGAAGGAGACCACAACTCATAACGCTCTACCCTATAATCTTGAATGCAAATAATAGGATTGTACAAACCATTTTGACTTTATGTTTGCGGAAGAGATCTAACAATTGTAGAGCTCAAAGGAAATCTTGACCTTTGTAAAAAATTGATCATAAAAGATAATTTAAATGATTCAAATCTAAGGCTTGCACAAGCAAGAAATGTTATTAATATAGAATAAAGTGATCAAGTTGGACATAAGCTAGACGTCTACCAACAACACTATTTAGTGTTTTAAACACACTTTCAAATATAAGAACATTAGAAAACATGCCAAAAAAATCTAAAACTCTATAAAGACTATAGATGAAACTGAAGTCTAAAAGGATATGAACTCAAAACTAAAGACTAGTACAATAGGAAAAAAAAATTAACAAATAAAAAAGAAAAAAGAAAAAAAAGGGATCCAAGTAATTAGATCTCAAAAAAAAAAAAAAGTAAAAAGGGGATCCTTATTTATCTTGGAAATGGAGTTTCATATTTTTCCAAGAATAAAAGCAAGATTCTTATTGTCTTGGATAAAAAAGGCATTGCCTATTTTCCTATGAAAACAACGCACATGTGCAAGACACAACATCTATCATATGATGTTTATCTAGCATTTTAATGTTATTTATTTCATTTCATTTTCTTAGATAGAGGACATCTATACATTGTTTATGGCTATTCCTAGGTCTATATTATTATATAGGACACATTTTAACATCTTGGCAATTTGGGGTAAATCCATTTTATCTATTTATTGTATTATATGACCTTTCTTATTATATTTGGAATAATGTATGGATGCTTTTTTCATGGGTAATAGGCCAAGATCAAGATTTTTAATTTTTTTTAAACCTTAAATAGATTTGAACCATAGACCTCCTAGATAAGAAGCTCACATTTTACCATTTTGTAGTGAGATCTTGCCTTTAATATATATGGATGATTTTGCACATGAATTGGCTTGCTAATAAAATCTAATGTTATCACATTAATAACACCTTGCCTTATCATTTCATTGATTTCTCTCACACCTTATCATTTAAGATCTATCTTAGCATATGTGAGGTATCATGTATTCTCCTCTTATATTGCACCTACTCTCTTTCTCCTTTTCCTAATAGTTACATTAAGGATGTCTTCATTTCCATCTTAAGAATACTTAAGAAATCATTATCATTCATTGAGGTTTATTCTTTTATATTTTCTTCAGTTATTATTTAAAGAGATATTTGTCTTTGTACCTATTTCTTTATGCAATTTCATATGACATCATAGTTGCTTACATATTTATCACATAGCTTTACACAATCCATCCACTAACATGTTTATTCATTAACTTCTTTTTATTTATTATATTTTTCTTCCTCTAATTATCTTCAATTCAATAGATGTGACCATTTAAAGGGCACATTTTTAATATTGAATCACTCCTATATTGATAGTTAGGTAGCTACTTATCATCATACAAATACTTATCAATGTATCGAGGAAATTTTTGGATGCATTTGTGTTCCTAAATATGAGTTGTGTCGAATTGCAATAATATTCAAGTATAGACCATATTTAGTTCTTTGATGAAAGTCAGATTTTATGTTTGTGTGTATCACACAACATTATCACTATTAGTTTAAGTGGATTATTTTAGTGTATGAATTTTTTTACAAATCATATTTTATGTTGTAGCCCCTTTAGCTCTCTAATTACAACTCTAATATTAATGTAAATTAACTTTTATTTATGTAGACACCTAAATGTGATTACATGACTTTAGTAATCCTAATTAGTCATATCCTAAGGCATCATTGATTAAGTATTTAATATTCAATTAATTCAATGTCATCCCCTAGTCAATTAATTCATCAACTATATAGCCTAATTGATGAAATTAAATGACAAACCCAAATTCTAATTATCAATTGAATCTCTATTCTCCTATTAAACTAAATAAATGCACAATATCTATTTAATTTAATCTTGAAATCTCTTTGATTTGATAAATAATTTTAATCAAATCCCCCAACCTCTAACTATTCCTAAATCCATATCATTAGCTAAATCCAACTCATCCACTCATGCTAACCCTCTTTTGCCAAATAATTAACCCACCTCATAAGTGCTAGTCCAGTTACATCCTAATTCCTTCCTAAGATAAGCCTAATCACCCCCTAAACATGTGTACAACTTTAACCAAGGGTTAAGAAAGTCCTAAACCAAACCAAAGTCAAATTTATATCCTATGCTTCTTACATTCCTATCCAAAAGACTTTAAGGCTCTTACATGTCTTAATGGCTCTTTAAGGCCTCTTACATCCCTCTTCCACACTCCATCTCCCTTATAACTCCATTTGACCCTCCACTTTGACAATCCCCTTACATCCAATCTCCTTGTGACACATGTCACAAGGCTATGGATTTGAAGAAGCACAATCCATGTGCTCCCCTTTCCTTGCATCCTAGACCTCCCTCATCCTCCCTTCATTCTTGCATCTTGGCCCTCCATCCTCACATCATTGACCTATAAATTGAAACCCTCTCCTCTCACAAATCATCCCCCCTTAAAGATAAGGTCATAATGCCCCTTTGGAGAACAAATCGCTGAATCAAACACTTACCATGCAAGAATCCTCACTCACCATATACACCATGTTTTATCCTTTGAAGGTTCTCACCTATTGAAGGCTTGAAACACATTTGGGCATATATCCCCATCATTCAACATATATATGCATTCCCATTTACACTTTCTTTTGTCTAATCTATATGTGATTTTTGTTGTTTGGTTTGTCAATGTTACAATCATTGTTAGATACCTTCCATAGCTCTACATTTTGGCACACCTAGTGGGACCTCACAAATGGTTCATTCATTCAGCCAATTTATCCTTATTTTTCCTTGGAAGCTAACAATCTAATGTTTGATGGTTTTTAGTGATTTGTAAGTGTTTTTGTTATTTGTACAGGCTTGGAAATGTGCTTAGAAGATGGATGCCTATGCCAAAAATTTCAAAAACTACTTAAAACCTCTTCAAATGGCCTCAGAGGATTTCCTTTTTTTTACCAATTTAGCGCATATGCTTCCTACATTACATCTATTACTTTTTTGACACATTTACACTTTTTTGTAGCACTTGGTGAACACTTTTATAACACATCTATTTGTTTAAGTAACACATTTGTTTCTTAGAATAGCACACTTATAGTATGAAACAACATATTTAAATTTTAAAATAGCGCATTTAAAAGTTGTAACAACTCATTTAACTATTGTTATAGAACATATGTTTAATCATACAACGCATTTGATAGTTCATATGGCACATGTCATAAGTATACAAATTTCCACTTTTTCTCTACACCAAAGGGCTTAATCATTGTATTAATGGATTTGTCATTTTTTTTAGCACATCTGACAGTTGTTTTAACACATTTGACTAGTCTTTTAGTACATTTGGTAGATTTTGTAACGTATTTGATAGTTTCTAGAGTGCATTTGATAAATCTTGTTGTGCATTTGATAGATTTTGTAACACATTTGATAGTTTTGGTGGTGCATTTGATAAATCTTGCAGTACATTTGAAAGATTCAATAGTGCATTTATTAAATCTTGAAGCACATTTGAAAGATTTTTTGGTGCATATGATGTTTTCTGTAGCACATTTACAAAATTGTAAAATCCTAGACTTGATCATGCATTTCATCTTTGCACAGGTGGAGCAACTTAGGAAATTGATATTTTACTAACATTGTCCTTGCAGGTTTTGGTTAAGTTTTTAAGGTTGTGCTTAAACAATTCACTTACATGTTTAAACAATTTTTTGATGAAATCATACTTCAAATTGGGCCTAGCGAAATTTTCAATCAAATATTGAATGAAAAAGACTAAAACTCAACCAGAATTTAATCTTGAATGCTTTAAAGAAATCAACAAACACTTTGTTGGGATAAATGCATAGAAATCAAACAATTCTTGAATGCTTGAAAGGATAAAAGAACCACACATTTCATTTTGGGCTTAAAAAGAATATTCCAAACACTTCAATTTAGGGTTTAAAAAAAATCACAACCTCTTCAATGCTCTTAATTTAACACGCTCTTATTCCCATCCTTTTGAAAGCTTCCACATGTAATTTCTTTTGTTGACTCGAGTTATTTTGTTGATCAGTGTCGTCAAGTTGGAAAGAATGTTTCATGTTAATCACAAGTGTCTTCAAGTCACAGATAAGAAAAAAATCTAAAATCTTCAAAAATAGAATGAACCAAGTGTCTCGCATGCCTTAAGATTGTTTTTTTAAACACATCTTCAAGTTACCTTTTATTTTTGCAAAGTAGAAACTTTTAAATACGTGATGCATTTACCAAAAGTTATTAGCAAGATCAATTGCAACAACCTAGTAGTGTTTCTCGTGACTTCATCATCCTCTAGGAAGTGCATCCCTTTTGCATAGAAGCTCAAATTGGTAAACCCCTTCAACTGGTAAATAAATGAGAAGAAGGGTAATCTTTATTCTCAATCCATGCAAGTTTGGGTGATGAATTTCTTATGGTAGTATGATCTGGGAAAAATTTACTACAATTTCAGCATGGTCAAAACATATTTTTAGGTGGATCACATGCATAACAACCATTTGGGAGGACTCTACAGATCATATTATGAGCCAAATTAGAAGCTACCCTCTAGCCTTACATAAAATCCAATTTGACCTTAGGGATAAAGTGTTTCATTAGTGAATTGACCTCATGGAAAACATATGTTGAACATATACATCTATTAAAGTTGGTTATCAAATTTCCTTTTTGTAAAAAGAGATCCATTATTTATCTCCCTCAATGTTTCTTTATCCTTTGAGAAAATTCTTGTTCAATTGACCCAAAAACTACTGGAATGTAAGGCAGGTAAGGATACTAAGAGAGGACAGATGAATGAAGAACCAATAAAATCTTTATCTCACCTCAGCAATTAATCCTTCATATAATATTCTAATCTAATTGCATGCATTTAAGTATGAAAACAATATAACATTCATAAAACTTTGACACAAGATATGGTGACATAGAAACCTTCCAATTAGAAAGTAAAACTAGGGTGGGGATGATACCCACAAGATTTAGTACTATAGTATAAATTTAACTTGTTAAAGCTTACAATTGACCACTTCTCATGATCTACCCTATTAGGAGCAATAAAGACTGTGAGGTCCACCTTGTTAAAGAATTTACAAACATAAAATGAAGTGTACATTTGGTTAGGAGATTTAGAAAAAGACTGTGAAATCTACCCTGCTAAAGGATTTGATTGATGCACCTGTTAGGATGAATCAATGGTTGATCTCTAATATGAAACTTTGATTTATAGGTTGAGATTCCTTGTATTAAAATGATCACCTAACAATGATAGATAAATCTCTACTGGACATCTCTTATATTGCTTGTAGCCTTCTTTCATTAGCACTCCTGTGTAATAATCTGAAGTAGGATTTTTTGTATCAGCACTAACAATGAATGGATAGTCCAAATTTCTAGATCATAGGAAGTGTAGCAAACAATTTAAGAACCTTAATAGAAATGTCTTTAGACTAACTAAGCTTTGGATTTTGGAAGTCTTAATTATATTTCTGACTTAACATACATTACTCTTCATCTTTACCAAGTTTCCATGGGTCAACATAATAACAACGGTTTGAAAACAATGTGGAATCCATAGTTCAAGGAAAGCACCTCATAGTTGGAGAATTTAATTAAATTCATGTAAGAAAATAGTTAACACATTTCCTTACAACTAGAAAAACATATCAATGCATTTAGACTGTTACAAAATATACTTGCAGTTTGAAAAAGAAATGATAATCGCACCTCTGAATGTACAAACCAACTCAGAAATGGAGAGATTGCACCTAGGTATCCCTTTTCATAGATGGATGATATAGGCAACCCCAATCTTGGCAAAGGTAAATTTTTTCATCCACTTTTGTGTGCTACCTAATAGATTTCTTCATGGGAATACCCCGCAACTATGCACCTGACCAAACTATTGTCTTTGTGTGAGGCTGGAAAGGGTCATCTCACTCCATGTATTGGTTGCCTACCACTTACTAATACTACTACCTATTGGTTATATTTCATGAAGGAGTCTACTTGGTATTACTTACACATACCATACATTTCAGTGACCCAATCTTTTCTTACTCTCCCAATGCTTACACAAACTGCTGATACTTTGGGTGCCAATAAAACTCCACCCTTTTAGGCTGCATGTCTTCTCTATAATGATCTTGCGACATGCTTGAAACAATAAACTACCACCCATGTGAGCTCCCTAAACACTTGTAACTCCTAAAACCATAGAAGCTCAAGATCCTAGAAACTTAGAAATCTGCCACTATTAAAAATCGTGTAGACTATAGCTCACATTACTAACAGGAGTTGGGGCTATGCCCGGGCTCCTTACATACACATTCCAAGGGTTTTCAGCCTTGGTATTTCTAGTCACATTTAAGCAACCAGTGAGAACTGATATTTGACTTAATAAAATTGTTGTGTGTAAATCTCAAGGCAAGGTTCCTTATTTATAACCTCGAAGTGAGGGAAAGACGTTGAAATAAGGGATGTGGGATAAAACAATTTTTTTTTCCTATAGACACTTAAGTTACTTTATAAAGTAAATGAATTTATAACATAAAGTAACTTATCCACACACTTAAATAAAATAACTAATGTACTTAAGATAAAAAATTTGATGTGACTAGTAGGCATCCTGATAGTCAATGTCATTAATTTGCCTAAATGTGGAGATAGATTAACCTGGTGCCATAATACTAGTGCTAAGAAGGGGACATGATAGTCCTCCCTTCCCACAATTACTTACCCTCAAGAAATTTCAATGCTGGGTGCTGCAAAATAGATGTACTTTCCTAGGTGGCATCCTCATATGGTAAGTCTTTCCAACGAACTAGATATTCTCTAACAGTTCTATTACACAAGTTTCTTTCCCTAGTTTCATTCACCTCATCTGGAACCAAAATGAGTTTACCCTCATTATCAAGCAAGGAAAAACTCTCTGAAGGGACAATCTGCTAGCCAAGGACCTTCTTGAGGCATGAGACATGAAATATGTTGTGGATCTGGCTATCACCTAGCAAATCCAACTCATAAGCAACCTCTCCCACCCTCCCGGTGATGCAGCAAAGTCTGTAAAACCTGAGCTTAAGTTTCTTTGATCAATTTTTCTTCAAGGAGCTTTGTCTATATGGCTATAGATGAAGAAAAACCTTGTCACCCACCTCAAAACTTTTCTTAGTATGATGTCAATCAGCATATAACTTATGTTGGTTCTATCATGCTAAATATGATCCTTGAGAGCTCTAAGGATGTCTTGCTGATCCAAAATCCAATCTTTGGCCAATGGCACCCTACTGTCCTATAAGGCTAAATCAATAAAAGAGAGAGGCTCATACCCATAAAGGGTGTGGAAAGGAGTCATCCAAATAGACATATGATATGTAGAGTTATAGAAATGCTTCCCCAAATACAACCACTTAACCCATGCTCTCTGCTGACTTGCAATGTAATTTCTCAAGTGCCCCTCCACCCATTTATTCATTATTTTGGTTTGACCATCCATTTGTGAGTGATAAATAGTGTTGGGAGTTAACTCTATACCTATCAATCTAAAAATCTCCTGCCAAAAGGTGTTGAGAAACCTATTGTCCCTGTTACTCACAATAGTCTTGGGTAATCCATGGAGACAAAAAACCTCTCAAAAGAACAAATCAGCCACTTGAGAGGCTGACCAATCTACAATACTAGCGAAGAAGTGCATGAGCTTAGTCGATATGTCTACCACCAAAAATATGCAATCTCAGCCTTGGACCCTAGGCAATCTTGTGATAAAATCCATGGACATACTCTCTCACCTCTAAGCTGGAATAGGGAGAGGCTAAAGTAAACCTGCAGGAAAGCACTATTCTAACTTGATCTACTGACAAGTTTGACACTCTCTAACATGCTACAATACATTTTCCTTTAGCCCCTTCCAAGAGAATCTCTCCATAATCTGTCTGTAGGTTTTAAAAAATCCTAGGTGCCTTACTTATGATGCATCATGTATGGTGTGCATAATATCCTCCTTTAGTTTAGATTTGGGTACTAGGTAGATCCTATTTTTGTAATATATTATCATTCATTACATTGTACTACTCATCCTAAAGTACACCATCCATAATCTAGCATGTGTGAGTATTTTTAGAATACTCCACTAATAGCTGGGACCTCCAATCTACTAAAATCTCAGAAATGGCATAACACTCTAGCACTGGGGGTCATCGGGAAAGAGCATCAACAACTATGTTATTTTTTCCTTTTACATCCATTTTTGTTGTTTTTTGTTCAATTCCTTTTGTTCCAAGAAGTAACATAAACAAAACAAAGGGTCTAGAAAAATCAAGAAGTACTAGAACTGGACATGTACTCATCACCTATTTCAATCTATCAAAGGCTTCCTTTGAATCCTATGTCCACCTAAATGCCCCTTTCCATATCAGATTGGTAAGGGGTGCTACTACCTAGGAAAAACCTTTGGAAAATCATTGGTAATAGGAACAAAGACCAAGGAAACCCCACAACTCAAATACATCTCTCGGTGGTGGCCAATCCAGGATTGCCTATATCTTTTCTTGATGCACCTTAACCCCTTGGGCACCAATGACATGACCCAAATAGAGTATCTTAGTTAACCTAAATTCACACTTAGATTCTTTTGTTAATAAAAAGTGTTCTTCCGTGAAGCTAAGGATCTCATCTAAGTGTTGCAAGTGTTCTTCCCAAGTCCTGCTAAAGATTAATATGTCATCAAAGAAAACCAACACACTCTTCCTTAGCTATTTTTTGAAGATATGGTTCATGCATGACTAGAAAGTGGCTAGTGCGTTAATCAGCCCAAATGACATAACCAAGAAATCATAGTGTCCGTAGTGGCATTTGAAAGTTGTCTTATGCACATCCTCTTCACGGATTCGTATCTAGTGGTATCCTAATTGAAGATATATATTTAAGAAATAAACAACCCCATGAAGCTCATCCAATAACTCATCAATGCAAGGAATTGGATACCTATTTTTAATTGTTCTCTTGTTTAGGGTGCAATAATCTATACACATCCAAAGCCTGCTATCCTTCTTCTTAAACAACACCACTGAAGAGGAAAAGTGGGCTAGAATTGGGTCTAATATGTCCCATATCTAGGAGTTCCTTAATCATCTTCTCTATCTCTTCCTTGTAGTACCTGGGTAATGATAATGAGTTGTAATGATAGTTTTGGTGCCCTCCTCTAACTCAATGATATGCTCAAATCCTCTATCTGGTGGAATACTTGGGGGAAAATCCTCAAATACCCTCCTATGCTTGTCTAGGACTATCTAAATGTCATAATGGTACTACTATCTTGTATCCTGTATCTCCTTGGAAGAGATGAAGCACTATGTTGCCCATTCTATATCATAGTGCCTCAAAATGGCTTCCATCCTATGAGCTATTATCAACTTGGGTCAACTATCTAGTATGGCTTTTAGGACTGCTAACTGATCACCTTGTAAAAATTCCAATTGTATGGTCTTTTGATCAAATGTGTACCTATAGAGAGTCCTTAACCATTGTCTACCCAAAATTACATCCAACCCATCCAAATCAACAACATAGAAGTTAGTCTCTAAAAGATAATCATCAAACTATATTTGAAGATTGGATACTTTCTCTATGAAACTCAAAACCTCACCACTAACTACCTTCACTTCAAACTCAAGTATGTCAACAATCTACAATCCTCTCTTAGACACCTTCCATGTGCTAATGAAATTATGGGATGCTCATGTATCTAAAAGACAAACAATGCACTATCCCCTAACCACACCCTTCACTCTGGAAGGACGACATGTCGGATCACTAGAAAGAGTAGCTATAATAGGAGGTTGTTCTATAGTGGCCTTCTTCTTTTTATCATTAAGGGGTTTCTTCTCAACTTCTTCCTCCTCATTTTTTTCAACATCATCACCTTCTAGTCAATCTCCTTCATCCTTAGAAAGAAACTCAACATAATGAATCATACCTTTACCAAGGCATCTATGACCAAGGGTCCAAGGTTCCCTGCAAGTAAAGAACAATTTCTTCCTCTTGAGTTCATTATGTGTCTCAAAATCCAATCCAATTTAGGAAGATTTTATTTCTATGAATTTTTGTTTCCTTGGATTGATGTAGACCCTCTGTAGGGTTTCTTTGGAGGCTACAATAGTGATGATGGTGAATCTAAATCATAAGTAATCTTAATCGCGTCATCCAGGGTGTTCGGTTTAAGTACCTTAACCAAACTGCTTGATGTAGGAGCATCCTAGGTTGTCTTGTAATCCTACACTTTGGTTTCTTTTCTGGTAGTTTATACTAAGTCATAGTTGTTGCCAAGCACCATTTTGTGGTTGATGTCAAGTTCCTAGTTGATGCTGAGTGATCTTTGGTTGTCGAGTTATTCCTTTGGTTGTCGAGTTCCTTTGGTTGTCAAGTGAATTTATTTGGTTGTTGAGTTCCTTTGGATGTCGAGTCATTCCCATTGGTTGCCAAGTATTGGAGGATGTCAAGTTCATAGTAGCTACCAAGTGATTCCTTTGGATGTTGAGTTCATGTAGATGCCGAGTGCTATTATTTGTGAAGTCTCTATGCACCGAGTATTATGTGTATGGTTCCAATTTGGGTAGACATTGTTCACATTTAATTTTGCTATAGATAGTTAATATTGGTTGTGAGCCAACTTGTGGCTTCTCTATGTTCTAGAACATCCTGTGAGCCATTTTGGCAAGTATATATGGAGTGTTTAGGCTTAGAGTTAAATAGTTTTGGGGAAGAGGATTGGAGATGGATGTGTGATTGTGAATGTATTTGTATTTGGTCATAACCCAGAAGGCCTTATAGCTAGGCATGTCTAAAGATATTTTGATGAATCAATAAAAGTATTTTACTCTTCTTCCTCCTTTAGTTGTTGTTCTTTATGTTTTCTTCCATTGTGTTAACTCTTGTAGGGTGGTTTGGATAGCTAGTTGAGCCTTTGGCCCTAGTTATTCACCCTCTAGCCTATGTCAGGTTGTATCAGAGCTTGAGGTTCATCCTTGTGGAGATTGGATCATGTATAACCCTGATTCAAATTTTTTTGTAGGTTGGCATATCTGTGGATTTGACCTATAACTTGTAGAGGGTTACGATCTTGCAGGAACCTAATTTGTAAAGATGGTTCATGGTAGAGGAAATGTTGATAATGTAATATTGGATTAGTTGAGACAAATTTCAAGCATATTAGATGTTATGGAGACAACCCAGAGGAGAGGAGCACATCTTGATGATGTAAGTGATGATGAAGCAGCAACACCAAACCATAATCCAAAACCTGAAGAAGATTAGGATGAGGAAAGATTATTGCGAGTGTTGTCTAGGGAAAATTCAAAGCCTATTATAGAAGTTGTTCCTTATGATAGAAAAATGGATACTAATGTTGTGTTGGATTGCATATCAGATATGGAGAAGTTCTTTGACAATGAAAACACTCTTGATAATAAAAAGGTAAAGATTGCAATCACTAGGTTGAAATGTCATACGTCACTATGGTGGGAGCATTTACAAATTGATAGACAAAGGAGAGGAAAGGAGAAGATCAAAACTTGGCCAAAGATGGTGAACAAGGTGAAGAAAAAATTCCTTCTTTCTGATTACCAAGTAAGCTTGTTGAGAAAGATGCAAAATTTGAAACAAAAGGACATGACTGTGAAAGAGTATACCAAATAATTCTATAAATTGGACATCAGATCTGGACATGTGGATGATGATGTTGAGAAAATTGCAAGATACATAAATGGATTGAGATCTAGAATTCAAGATGAAATAAGTTTTATGAAGTTGGGAAGTGTTGAAGAAGCATACCAATACACCTTAAAAGTTGAGGAGATGTTAGCAAAGAAGCATGAACAAAGACAAAGAGGTAGAGGTGGTAGATTCCAAAGAGGTGGAGGTAGATCTTATGGTGAAGGTGGAAGATCTAAAAGTTTTTTTTAAGGTAAAGGAAAATCTAAATGGAAGAATGATGAAAAAGGAAAGACCAAATGGAAAAGTGGTAATTCTTACTGAGGAGGTACTAATTCTTACCAAGTAAGAGGTAATTCTTATTCTAGAGGTGGATTTCATGGTAATTGTTTCAGATGTGGTAAAGAGGGACATAGATCTTTTGAATGTAGATCCTCTGAAAGTGGGCAATGTAACAAAAATGTTGTGATTCAAGGAGATGATGAGGGTTCACCAAGTGGACCTGAGGCTAGAAAAAATATGATGGTGAGAAGAACTTTATGTAATAAGGGAAGTGATGAAGAACCTGTTTTATGAAGAAGTCTTTCCAAGACAAGGTGTAAGATGGTTGGAAAATGCTGCAAAGTGATCATTGACAGTGGGAATTCAACAAATTTAGCATCAATAGAATTGGTTATAAAGTTAAAATTATAGAGGCTGAAACATCCCAAACTTTATCATATTTCATGGATCAAAGATGAGCATAAGAAATTGGTCAGTGAGCAATGCCTTGTGAAGTTCAAGATTGGACATTACTTTGATGAAGTTTTATGTGATATTTTGCCCTTGAATTGTTATCATATTTTTTTAGGTAGACCTTGGAAATATGATAGATATTTTGTGCATGATGGAAGATTGAATCAATACACTCTTTGGATAAATGGGAAGAAACAAACATTGCTACCTTTGATTGAAAGTCCAAATGAGGTCAATTGTATTGCAATAAAAGTTTGCATGGTTAATGCAAAACAATTTGAAAAAGAAATGAAAAAGAATCAAGTTTGTTTTGCTATAATTCCAAAGAAACAAAGTTGTGTTAACAGTACCCAAGTGCCAAAAAATAGTGTTAACTGAGTGCCATTCAGTGGTGACCGAGGGACAACTGGTAGTATTGATCGAGTACCAGAAGAAATTATTGAATTTCTAAATGAGTATAAGAATATTGTTGTTGAGTATGCTCTTGATGGTTTACCACCAATGAGAAGTATAATTCATTGTATGGATCTGATTCCTAGAGCTAGTTTTTTGAACAAAGCACCATATAGATTAACACCTATAGAGAATGAAGAACTTAATAGACAAGTGCATGAGTTTTTGTAGAAAGGTTTGATTAGAGAAAGCTTGAGTCCATGTGTTGTACCTACTATATTAGCACCTAAAAAGAATGGAGAATGGAGAATGTTTACTAATTCTAGAGCTATTAATAAGATAACATTGAAATATAGGTTTCCTATGCTAAGGATGGATGACATAATGGATTCTTTGAGTGGAGCAAAGTATTTTACCAAGATTGATTTGAAGAGTGGCTATCATCAAATCAGAATTAGAGAAGGTGATGAATGGAAGACTACTTTGAAGATAAAAGATGGTTTTCATGAATGGTTGGTTATGCCTTTTGGTTTGACTAATGCACCTAGTACTTTCATGAGGTTGATGAATGAAGTTCTAAAAAGATTTTCGGGTAAGTTTGTGATTGTTTATTTGGATGATATTTTGATATTTAGTAAGACTAAGGAAGAACATCTTGAGCATATTAGACAAGTATTTTAGAGGTTGAAATAGTAAAAGTTGTTGATTAATTTGAAAAAGTGTTCTTTTGTGCAAGAGGAGATTGTGTACATGGGATTTGTGATTTTAGCTAATGGATTGAAGATGGATCCTGAGAAGCTTAAAGCAATTTTGGAATGGCCTACACTTGAGAATGTGGGTAATGTAAGATCATTTCATGGTTTCGTTAGTTTTTATAGAAAGTTTATAAAGAATTTCAGTGTTTCTTGTAATGCTATGGCTAAAACAATGAAGGGAGATAAAAAGGAATTCAAGTGGACACATGGAGCTGATAAGAGTTTTGAGAGTTTAAAACAAAAGGTTACTAAATTACCTGTATTTTCTTTGCCTAATTTCAACAAAGTATTTCAAGTTGAATGTGATACAAGTGGTAATGCAATAGGAGCTCTATTAAGTCAAGAAGGTAAACTCATTACTTTCTTTAGTGAAAAGTTGAATGATGCCAAAAGGAAGTATTATATGTATGATCAAGAATTTTTTTGGTATTATTCAAGGATTGAAGAATTGGAGACATTATTTGATTCCTAAGGAGTTTGTGTTGTACACTGATCATAAAGCTTTATAATACTTGGGAAGTCAGCATAAATTGAACCAGAGACATATGAAGTGGGTTGAGTACTTGCAGAGTTTGACATTTTTTTATTAAGCATAAGAGTGGAGTCACTAATAGAGTTGCTGATGCATTGAGTAGAAGACATTCTTTGTTGACTGAAATAAAGGTTGAAGTTCTTGGTTTTGATGAAATGAAAGAGTTGTATGATGCTGATCCTGATTTTTCTAAGGCATGGAGAGAGTGCAGAGAACCAAATCTAACAGATTACATAAGTAAGTATGATGAGTATTTCATTCAAGAAGGTATTTTGTTCAAAGGCATTTAGTTTTGTATTCCTAGAAGTTGTATGAGGTTGAATTTGATTAAGGAAAAGCATAGTGGTGGATTGGCTAGACATTTTGGAATTGACAAGACATTAAATTTGTTGAAAGAGAAGTATTATTGGCCACAAATGTATAAGAATGTTCAAAAATTTGTAACGAGTTGTGGAGTTTGTCAAATTGCAAAAGTAGTACGTCAAAATACTGATTTGTTTACACCTATTACTATTCCTAAGAAACTTTGGGGTGACATCAATATGGATTTTGTCCTTAGATTACCTAAGATAGTGAAGGGGTGTGATTCCATATTTTTTGTAGTGAATAGATTTTCTAAGATGGCTCATTTCATACCATGTAAGAAGACATCAGATGCTGACCATTTTGCTAAACTTTTCTTTAAAGAGATTTTGAGATTGCATGGATTACCAAGAAGTATTATTTTTTATAGAGATAGTAAATTTGTTGGTTATTTTTGGAAGACTTTATGGAAGAAGATGGGTACGGAGTTGAAGTTTAGTTCTACATTCCATCCACAAACGGATGGAAAAATAGAGGTTGTGAATAGAAGCTTGGGTAATTTGTTGAGATGTTTAGTTGGAAATAAGCCAAGCAATTGGGAAATGGTATTGACACAAGATAAGTTTGCATATAACATTTCTATGAATAAGAGTATAGGGAAAACACCTTTTGAGATTGTTACTGGAATGCAACATAGAACTATATTGAATTTGAGAGATGTTGCTGGTGAAGAAAAGAGAAGCATTGTAAGAGAAGAATTTTCTAATTTTATAGAGTCTTTGCATAAGGAAGTGAAGTTGAGGTTGGAAAAAAGTAATTAGAAGTATAAAGAGAATGCTGATAAGTATAGAAGACATCATGATTTTGAAGTTGGTGATGAGCTGATGGTTCATTTGAAGAAAGGAAGATTTTTTAGTGGAACATACAGTAAGCTGAAATGAAGAAATTTGGACCTTGTAAGATCTCGAAGAAGTTTGTGTTAACATCATAATGTTTTTGACACTTGAGTGCCAACACACTTAATCATATTCCACATTAGATGCCAAGTACATCATGCATGTCGAGTGATCTTCATGTGCTGAGTAATTTTCAAATGTCAAGTGAAGATCAGCTATCGAGTGAAGATCAGATACCGAATGAAGATCAGCTACCGAGTGAAAATTGGATACCAAGTGAAGATCAGATACCGAGTGAAGTATAAGTGCCAAGTAACACAAATTGCCGAGTGTTAACAAGTGCCGAGTGTTAAAAAGTGTCGAGTGTTAACAAGTGTCGAGTGTCAACAAGTGCCAAGTAACATAAGGTGCTGAGTAATAAAATTTTATTTAAGTGCCAAGCTATCCAAGAAACAACATGTGCCGAGTATTTGCAATACTTCAGGAGCCGAGTAACTTAGTATATCAACATAAGAGTTTGTAATTGCACAAACTATGATGCAAACTATTTTTACAACTGATATAAGGTAAATCTTGAAGGATTTAATGATGAGATCGAATATTTTATTTTTCCTATGCCATTTGCATGCAGCCAATAAGAAAATGCTAAAGGCATGCAACCAATTAGCAAAAGATAAGTATTGAGCAAAAATTGAAGATTGAATATGGATTGTAGATCCATACCTAACCCTAAATTTTCAAATGTCTTTTTAAGGAAAGATGAAACTTCATTGAAAAGTGTAAGAGATGAGAGGTATGAGAATAGATACAAGGGTTCGCAAGGAATTCTATTTTCAGAGGTGAGGATTATCAGATCACAAAAGTATCTAGATCAGAGAAAGTAGAACAAGTGCCTGCAATCAAAAATCAAGGATTGTAATCAGTCAGGTTTATTGTACCTAATACTCTCTAGCAATTGTATTAGAATGAAAATCCTATGGTGATAGGTTAGCTTAACAGCTATTTCGATAAATCTTTTAACTAGGTGATGAAATCCTTTAACAGGGTAACACTTCATGTCAAGTGTTTGAAAGCCTCTAACCAGGTCACTATTGACATAGTGTAAAGCCTTTAACATGGCAAACCATCAAAAGTGGTTGTACAATATTGCTGCAGTAATTTTTCTAGGTATCATCCCCACCCCAGTTTTACCTTCTTATTCTTGGAGGGTTTCTGGGTTACCAAATTCTAGTGCTAAGTGTTATTGATGCATGTGTTTTGTTACATGTTTATTTGATGTATTTACATGCATGCAATTTACTTTCAGTTAAAAGTTTTATTGGCTAAAGTATGATACTTATGATTCACCCTCCCCTCTCATAAGTACTCTTTCCATATTTGAATATTCCAACAATTGGTATCAGAGCATAATTTAGGTTCTCTTAAGGAAAAAGCCTAACAACTTGGAGGAAAAGATCTAAAGATGGAAGCTTTCAAACTTGGAAAGATCATTGAAAATTAGGTGATAGATGTGCAACTTGCTTTGCATAGCTTGGAGGAATTCAGAAACAAGTTGAGAAACTCATTAAAAAAGAGGAATGATCTAGCCATAGCTGAAAATGATATACACTACAAGGAGATTGATACCACCAACATATTTTCCAGTAGAGACACTAAAGAGTTTGATGCAGCAATAGTAGAACTGATGGAGAAAAATAAAATTCAAACAGATGAGATAAGATCTCTCAAGATGAAACATGAATCATAGGCCATAATGATATGTGAAATTACTGAACACAAGAAAAGAGCAGTTGAAGATAAAGTGATGTTGGAAAATGACAAAAAAAATCTTGCAAACAGACTTGAAGAAAAATGTATTGAACTGACAAGGATCTCAAACATGCAGATGGATATACTTGTCCAAATGATGAACCTTCATCATGAAATCAATGTAAAATATATTGAGATCTCTACCTTGAAGATGCAAAATGAACAAATGTAGAATGAATTGAACAGAGAAAAAGAGGTAGCAAAGAATCTCAACAAATCAAGTGAAGCAATCAAGTATTTTGAACAGTTGTTGAAATCACCAAAATCTTCTCATGATACATCAGGATTAGGATAAAATAGCACTAAAGTTGGGGAATCATCAAAGAGTGCTAAACAGAGAAGTGATAAAGGTAAGAATTCAAAACCCACTTGTCATTTCTGTAATAAAAAGGGACATACAGCTAATGTGTGCAGGAGTAGAAGATTCAATCAATCAAACATACTGAAAAGTTTCTGTCACAAGTGCAACATGCAAGGACATATGACACAAAATTATAGATCTAATGTCACAAGGACTCAAAGATTTGATGGACATTGTTATAATTGCAAAAAGTATGGACATAGGGCATTTGAATGCAGAACAAAACCTATGTGGACATCAAATCAACCAGCAAAAATAGAAGGGAATGGAAGTCATTATCATTGGGATTACAACACTAGGTACAATTGTCACTATTGTCAAGAATATGAAAATATACCACAGAACTGTATAAGAACACATTTCAAAGGAAACTAAAAAAAATGGTTGAATCAAACTACATGTTTCAGTTGTTTGAAAACTAGTCATATCAACAGAAACTGTCCTACAAGATCAAAGGCACCCAAGATTGAAGATAACAAAGGAAAAAAAAAGATTGACATTGAAAAGATAAGGAGGCAAATGAACAAGACTTGGAAAAAGAAAGATGAGTGCAACACATCAAGTGGAGGGATCACTTCACCCAATGGGTCAATGATCACACTTCATCAAACTAAGCATGAGAAGTACACAGGACTGATATATAAAGCTATATCATACATCAATCCCAAAACAAAGGAGCTAAGCAAGGTATAAATCTACATGAAACAAGATGTCAAGACAAAAACTAAATTTTGATGCCGAGGTGACTTTGGATACCGAGTTAAACTCAAACAGATGCCGAGCTCCCAACAGCAACTGAGCTAATAACTGATGCCAAGTTGGAAAACTCCAATGGAAGCCGAGTAAAAGTGAAATATAGTGGAAGCTGAGTTAGCTCAAAATTTCTTCAAAAGCTAAGTTGGCAGTTAAGCATTCAATGCGATGAAATTAGGGTATATTATCACGATTTCAATCAATTTTTCACATCGCGATCAAGAAGCAAAGGAGAAGAAAGAGAGCTGAGTGACTTCATAGCAATAATCCAGTATTTCAAGCAAATTGCAACCTCATTCAACACATTTTTTATCGATCTAAAGGTATTTTCATTTGTGTCGAGCTACGTAGTTTCATACCCATTTGTTGTATAAACCCTAGTTTACAAAATGGTGTCAAGTTCAAAGAAAGTCAAGGAAAAAGTCATTTGAAGTCCAGTTAGTTTCAAATGAAGTCAAGCAACCTGATTTTTTCCCTATTCCCGAAGTTTCCTACAAAAATGACTTAGCCGGAGCTCTCTCCCACATTCCCCCAAAAGTTGTAATGGTTCAAGATGTGAGGAAATGTTACAATTGCAAGATAGGAGGTCTAGGAGACATGGAAATTAGACAAGCTTATGATAAACTATGTGTAGATAGAGTACTAAAAGAAGAATTTAAAATCATTGAAAGAAAGGGTTTGACCCGAGTTTTAAATTTTCCCATTGTATTCAAAATTGAATGGGTTAGACTTGTATTGAGCAGAATCCATGGTGGAAACTTGTGGTTAGAAGATATGCCCATCAATTTGACAAAGGAAATTATACATAGAGTAACAGGGTACCCAACCCTAGATCGATACAAAATCCTAAGAAGTGAATCAAAGGAGGTCATTGAAAAGAATACTGGTGCTCAATGGAACAAAAGAGGAATGACAGTTCATACCATACAGGATCCACTAGTAGAATTTGCTATTAGATTCATTGCTCACAAATTCTATCAATCCAGTAGACTCAACAGTGTACCATGCATTGCAGTAGATGTAGGTTACAAATTGGTGAAAAAGGATCATACTTATGATCTTGCAAAACTACAATTGCAACAGATCAATGAAAACCTAGCTGCCTTAAGAAGAACAAAGGGCACACAATGAAAATTTGGAGCAATCCTAGTTTGCATATTCTTTTATGTATAGAATGAATTTCCTTCTTTTGGTAAAGTAGCATGGAGGAATGACAGAACCATCATTTCAC
Organism: Cupressus sempervirens; assembly: GCA_028749045.1. Taxonomy (NCBI): domain Eukaryota; kingdom Viridiplantae; phylum Streptophyta; class Pinopsida; order Cupressales; family Cupressaceae; genus Cupressus; species Cupressus sempervirens. The sequence goes on along the minus strand of CM053789.1, from coordinate 643,276,845 downwards.
AAATTAATGAATATATAGAGCAAATGGGAGAAAATTTTGATACCTTGATGACAAGCTATTTTGAGGATTTCAAGAAATCCATGAAGCAAAGATCAAGGATACTAGCTTCCTTAGTAGAAAAGCATACTAATGACATATGTTTCTTAGTTGAAATATATTTTACTTACATTCAAGTAGTAATACCAAGGGTAAGATGGCTAAGGCCATTTGGATACGAAATCAATATTGATGAAATATTAGCAGCAATAACTGCATTATTGGCAGAGGAAGCAAATAAAAATGCACCACATTTTGGCACTTATGATGTGGTAATATCAAAAATAAACATGGAATTAAAAACTGCTTCTACATTGAAGAAGAAAGATAAATTAATCAAGAAGATCAAGATGAAGTTTGGCAAAGAGATTGAGGTTGAGGCAGAAGAAGAAGAAGATGATAGTGAGGATGAAGATGAGTAGGAACAAGGGCCAATGGAACTAACTCAAGGTCTTGGAGAAGACAAGGATGAAGGTGCAGAGGAAGAAGAAGCCAAGGAAGCACCAACTGAAGCCAAGCCAAAGAAGAGAAAGGCAACAGAACAGCCTTCAGCCAAGCCTAGAATGAAGAAAGTTGCCACTCCATCACCTCAAAAGCCAAAAACATGAGCATCAACAAGAGCCTCTACTCAAAAGGCTAAAGAGGAAGTTACCAAGAAGAAAAAATTCAAGGAATCAAAGGAAGAGCTGAGGAAAAGAAGAAGGTATGTGGCTCAACCTGACACTGATGAAGAAGAGAAAACAGAAAAGGTAAGCAATTCATCAGTTGATACCCTATGTAAAAAGATTGCAAATAGTGACTTGAATAATTTAAATAAAGTTGATTTTAGTAAATTTAATAAAGAAGAATAGAAAAAGATAGAAGAAACAGTGTATGGAATGATGGTACAGTTCAAGTACACTCCACTTGAACTAGATGGTCAATTGCCAAAGGAGCTGTCAAAAATTATAGAAGATAGATGGCATTTTTGCTTAAAAATGGAGAAGGAGATGAGGGAATCAACCCTAGCCAGTGTATTGCCAGATTTGACCAGGGAAGAAGTTAGCAAAGTAGTCAAAAGGCATAATAATAGGTTTACACTCAAATACAAGGCATTCTTTATACTTCAAAACAGAATGGAAGAGATCGTTCAAAGAACAATCAAATTGTAGAAGAACTTGTACAAAAGGATTGAAGATTTTCTTGAGGAAGAATATGAGGAAGAAGCAACTATACCAATAGAAGAGAGGAGAAAAAGAAAAGAAGAAGAAGAAAAGAAAAGAGAAGAAGAGAAGAAAGATGAAGAAAAGAAATATGAAGAGGACGAAGAGGCACAAAAATAGGATACAATGGCAACAGCTGAGCTAGAGGAGCAACCAGATCAGAGTGTGCAAGACACACAATTGATACCCCCTAGCCCTCCACAAGCATCCATCTCACCTGCAGATACTATGAAAATTACTGATGTTCCTGATACTTCTGGTTAGAATATCAATCCATTAACTATAGAAGATTTGAAAAGAATTCTTGACCAATCAACACAACAAGCAATATTATGTACAGATCCAGTCTTGGTCAGTATAGATGAGTTACAAAAACTAGTAGAAAGTACAGTTAAAGATAAGGTGAATACACAAGAACCACCTTCTATCACAACTAATAGTAGTCAATTTGAAATACCAACAAGTATAATTGATGCTGCAAGACAAAAGGAAAGTGCAGCTGTAGAAAAAGGAACAGAACAAACAGGATAGACTATTACATCTGATCCTATAGCACAAACACAAGGTACACTTCCATAGATAACAATAATTGATCATGGTAGACAAAAGGAGGAGGAAATAGTGAAAACCCCTAAAGAACAGGAGGCAATTCAAACATTAACAAATTTTCCTACCTCGGGAACTCCTTCACACCAGCCATTGTAGATTTCAGTACCATCATCCAGTACTACTAGAGTTGCAAGGGTACTTCACTATGGAGACCCTAAATTAGATGAATAGATAGTCATACTAAGCTATGACTCAAAATCAATAACCATTGATCAAATCAATGAGGTGCAGGATGCACTAAATAGAAGGAAAAGACAGGAAATACTCAGGAAAGAGTATAAACATAAGCAAACACTTTATGAGATCAAGGACATCTTTATGTACGCCTTCAGTTTGCAATCACCGAATGAGTCAAAGCATATCACAGAGCAACTAACAGATATTGTTGACCAGGTGACAAGTGAAGACCTAGAAACCAATGCAAAACTTATGGAATGGTCAGAAAGAAAATTTCAAGGGAAAGTGAATAAGAAAATATCAAGACAAATCGCACTTTCACAAGTAGAATTGGCAAAGCTTATTGATAAGGTGAAGAAGGTACTTGAGAATATATTCTCACTATACAAAAAGTTGTGATTTTTCATACTTCACACAAGAAACAAGCCAAAAGACACTGAGCTTGGAAAGAAATTTAAACATTTCAAGCATGCAGCTACCAAGTGATCCAACTCAAAGTGAGAAGCATTTTGCTCAATCGCTTCACACTCACAAAGAAATCGCTATCTTAACAGCAGAAGAGGCTAATATTAAGGCCAAATTAATACAGCTCCAATCCTCCATTACCCCACATTTAGAGATACTCCATAAAGAGCAAGTATATGCTAAAAATGTACTCAAGAAATATCCAAATCTTTCTACATTATATGGACTTATTCATCTTGTTGTTGAGACTGCTATCTAGTATAAGTCACTAGAAATCACTTTGAACAATTGCGATGCAGCTCTCAGAATGATTATGGAGGTAAATAGCACATTTTTTGGCCAGATATGGTCTTAACCCTTAAACATTCTTTGACATAAGTGTCAAAAAGGGGGAGATACAGATTAATAAGGGGAAATATAGATTAAAAAGGGGGAGATACAGATATGAGATAAATTAATGGGGGAGAAAAGATACAAAGGAGGAGCATTGATATACAGATAAGGCACAATCAACTCAGGGGGAGTTACAAAATTTTTGAGGTATATATTGTAAGATTGTAAGTCAAAAATTTTGATAAAAGTTCTCAATATATACATACCAATCATATTAGTAAATGTACTTATAAGGTCAGTTAAGTGTTTTTGTCACTCATGTCAAAGGGGGAGATTGTTAACATCATAATGTTTTTGACACTTGAGTGCCAACACACTTAATCATATTCCACATTGGATGCCGAGTACATCATGCATGCTAAGTGATCTTCATGTGCTAAGTAATTTTAAGATGCCGAGTGAAGATCAGCTATCGAGTGAAGATCAGATACCGAATGAAGATCAGCTACCAAGTGAAAATTAGATACCAAGTGAAGATCAGATACCGAGTGAAGTATAAGTGCCGAGTAACACAAAGTGCCAAGTGTTAACAAGTGTTGAGTAACATAAGGTGCTGAGTAATACACTTTTATTTAAGTGTCGAGCTATCTAGGAAACAACATGTGCCGAGTATTTGCAATACTTCAGGAGCTGAGTAACTCAGTATATTAGCATAAGAGTTTGTAATTGTACAAACTATGATGCAAACAGTTTTTATAGCTGACATAAGGTAAATCTCGAAGGATTTAATGATGAGATCGAATATTTTATTTTTCCTATGCAATTTGCATGCAACCAATAAGAAAATGCTAAAGGCATGCAACCAATCAGTAAAAGATAAGTATTGAGCGGAAAATGAAGATTGAATATGGATCGTAGATCCATACCTAACCCTAAATTTTCAAATGTCTTTATAAGGAAAGACGAAACTTCATTGAAAAGTGTAAGAGTTGAGAGGTATGAGAAGACATACAAGGGTTCGCAAGGAATTCTATTTTCAAAGGTGAGGATTATCAAATCACAAAAGGATCTAGATTAGAGAAAGTAGAACAAGTGCCTGCAATCAGCAATCAAGGATTGTAATCATTCAGGTTTATTGTACCTAATACTCTCTAGCAATTGTATTAGAATAAAAATCCTATGGTGATAGGTTAGCTTAACAACTATTTCGATAAATCCTTTAACTAGGTGATGAAATCCTTTAACAGGGTAACACTTCATGTTAAGTGTTTGAAAGCCTCTAACCAGGTCACTATTAACATAGTGTAAAGCCTTTAACAGGGAAAACCATCAAAAGTGGTTGAACAATATTGCTGCAATAATTTTTGTGGGTATCATCCCCACCCTAGTTTTACCTTCTTATTCCTGGAGGGTTTTTGGGTTACCAAATTCCAGTGTTAAGTGTTATTGATGCATGTGTTTTGTTACATGTTTATTTGATGTATTTACATGCATGCAATTTACTTTCAATTAAAAGTTTTATTGGCTAAAGTATGATACTTATGATTCACCACCACGCCCCCCCCCGCCCCCCCCCCCCCCCCCCGCCCCCCCCCCCCCCCCCCCCCCCCCCCCCCCCCCCCCCTCCCCCCGCCTCATAAGTACTCTTTCCATATTTGAATATTCCAACAGTTTGACAGTGGCAATGCTTATGAAGTTGAGTTACCTAATGACATGGATATATCTCCTATATTCAATGTTGCTGATTTATACAAGTATTGAGTCAAATGATGAAGTTTTTGTATCAAAAGATTATCCTAAGAAATAGATTGGAAAAGTTGACTAGATATTGGATCAGAGAGTTAACAAGAGCACAAGAGGAAAAAATCACTATGAATATTTGGTGAACTAGAAGAATAGGCCTATTGAAGATTCTTCATGGATTTCTCAATCTGAGTTGGATTTAGCTGAGGTTGTGACATCTCAATGATTGAGGAGAATCATTTTCTTCAACCCTAGTTATCTGATGTAGGAGCATCCTGGGTTGTCTTGTAATCCTGCACTTTGGTTTCTTTTCTAGTAGTTTCTATCGAGTCACAGTTGTTGCCGAGCACTAGTTTGCGGTTGATGTTTAGTTCCTAGTTGATGTCAAGTGATCTTTGGTTTCCAAGTTATTCCTTTGGTTTTTGAGTTCCTTTGGTTATCTAGTGAATTTCTTTGGTTGTTGAGTTCCTTTGAATGTTGAGTCATTCCCTTTGGTTTTCGAGTACTAGAGGATGTTGAGTTCATAGTAGCTACCAAGTGATTCCTTTGGATGTTGAGTTCATTTAGATGTTCAGTGCTAGTATTTGTGAAGTCTTCATTCGCCAAGTATTTTGTGCCTAGTTCCAGTTTGGGCCCACATTGCTTGCATTTAATTTTGGGATAGATAGTTAATATTGGTTATGAGTTGACTTATGGCTTCTCTATTTTCTAGAATGTCATGTAAGCCTTTTTGGTAAGTATATATAGAGTGTTTAGGCTTAGAGTTAGATAGTTTTGCAAAAGAGGATTAGAGAGCAGAATTGGAAAGTGTGAATTTGTTGTTGAATCTATGAATGTGAATGTATCTGTATTTGGTCATAACCTAGAAGGCCTTATAGCTGGTCATGTATGAAGATATTTTGATGAATCAATAAAAGTATTTTAATCTTCTTCCTCCTTTGGTTGTTGTTCTTTGTGTTTGCTTCTATTGTATTAACTCTTGCATGGTGGTTTGGATAGCTGGGTGAGCCTTTGACCCTAGTTATTCACCCTCTAGCCTGCATCACCCCTAAATTTGTCTTGTAACCCCTCTGTGAATAACACCACATTGCATTGCTCTGACATATCTAGCACCATAACTAATATATGTTGAAACTCATCAATGAACTTATCCAAAGACCCACTCTAATGTAATTTATCCAAATCCCTATAGTAGACTTTAATATCTTTCCTATCAAAGTGAGTAATCAGCTTGGAGCTAAAAATATTATATGAAGTTATGAGGCCATGATCTTGGGTGACTAAACCATGACGCCACCAATCATACACAACTCCCTCAAGGTGCATTTTTGCAAATGTGATTGCTTTCACTTTAGCCATGGGTTTAAGTGTTAAAGAGGTGTCAAGATTATGAATCCAAGCCCTAACGAATGTCTGACTACTACCATGATAGGTGGGGAGAATTGACTTGTTCATAGAATGTTTTAGGTCCCTGTTAGGTGCCCTTAGTCTCTAGTTCTACTGCTATCTATTAGCCTCCATTTTTTTATTTAATTACTGGACAAATGTCTGATTTTGTTTAATTGGGTGCAAAAACAAATCCCATTCATCAAACATTTCCATAACATTGTTCGATAGTAAATTTCATATGGCTAGTGGTACTACTTATTCTACATTAAAAAATGGCATTAAGGGCATGTCAGTATTAGGTATGGGAGCTCTAGCAACTCAGGAAGATCCAACTACACTACCACCTCCACTGTGATGGCTATGTGCTCTTCTATTGGCTAGAACCAACTATTGCATAGTACTTGCTAGCTTTTGAAGAGAATTAGAAATGTTTTTATGTCCATCTCTAATAGCCTGCAATGTTTTTCAAACTTCCCTGCCTTATTTAGTTTCAACATGTTCCATTCGAATATTGTTTCCTAGTTCAATCTGGCATGTATGATCAACCTATTGAGTAATATCAAAATTTTCACCTGTTCCAAATACTACTTCCTCATCCACTGTAAAACTATCTTCAATCCCAATGTGCTCTGAAGAATCTTCTTTCTCGGACTGTAGCTGACCAAATTTGTACTATATTTTACTCATTCCCAGCTATCATTTTTGGATAAAGAATAAGTTTTCAAAAATTTTGTTCTTTCACACAAGATGGTAGGTCTTATGGCTCTTATACCACTGTAATAGTCTGAACTAGAATTTTATGTATTAGCACTAATAATGAATGGACTATCCAAATTTCTAGATCATAGGAAGTGTAGCAAATAATTGAAGAACCTTACCAGAAATATCTTCAGACTAACTGAGCTTTGGATTTTGGAAGTCTTAATTATATTTCTAATTAACATACATGACTCTTCATCTTTGCCAAGATTCCATGGGTTGGCATAATAACAACAATTTGAAAACATTATGGAATCAGTAGTTCAAGGGAAACACCTCATAGTTGGAGAATTTAATTAAAGTCATTCAAGCAAATAGTTAACACATTTCCTTACAACTAGAAAAAAATATCAGTGCATTTAGATTGTTACAACATATAATTGTACTTTGAAAAAGAAATGATAATTGCATCTCTGAACGTATAGACCAACTTAGAAATGGAGAGATTGGACCTAGGTTCCCTTGTCACATGTAGACCCATCGATGGACAATACAGGAAATCCCAATCTAAAAAAATGTAAATGTTTTCATCCACTGTTGTGCGCTATGCAACGAATTTCTTCATGGGAATACCTTGTGACTATGCACCTGACCAAATTGTTGTTTTGGTGTAAGGCTAGAAAGGGTCATCTCACTCCACATATTGGCTACTAACCACTTACTTATACTACTTCCTATTGGTTATGTTTCACATAGGATTTTTTTGGGTATTACTTACCCATACCATTCATTCCAGTGAGCCAATCTTTTCTTACTCTCCTAATGCTTACACAAACTGCTGATACTTCAAGTGCTAATAAAACTCTGCCATCTCAGGCTATGTGTCTTCTCTATAATGATCCTACAATGTGCTTGAAACAATAAAGTGCCACCCACATGAACTCCCTAAACACCTATAACTCATAAAAACATAGAAGCTCAAGATCCTAGAAACTTAGAAATCTGCCATAGTTGAAAATCAAGCAAACTGTAGCTAACATTACCAACTAGAGTTGGGCTATGTCTAGGCTCCTTGCATAAACATTCTAAGGGTTTTCATCCTTGGTATTTCCAATCACATTTAAGCAACCAATGCGAATTGATATTAAACTTCATAAAATTCTTGTGTGTAAATCCCAAGGCAAAGTTCCTTATTTATAACCTTGAAGTGAGGGAAAGACATTGAAATAAGGGATGTGGGATAAAACAACAATTTTTTCCTATAGTCACTTAAGTAACTTTATAAAGTAAATGACTTTATAACATAAAGTGACTTATCCACACACTTTAATAAAATAACTAATGTACTTAAGATAAAAAAAAATTGATGTGACTGGTAGGCATCCTGATAGTCAACTTTGTTAGTCTATCCAGATGTGGAGATAGATTCATCTGGTGCCATAACACTAGTGCTGCGAAGGGAACATGACATTATTCTTCTCATATTATCCTTCTCATGATATATTTCCAAATATGATACAATATGTTACATATATACTAGTCCAAATTATTACCTTCTCGAGTTGGCTACAATACCAATTTCATCATGATTCACAAAGTTGGTCCAACTGCTATAACTCAGGTTCAAAAGAAAAACTCGATTATGTTTTGATACACAACAAACACTTTCAATGTTTGAAAAACTTTGGAACTTGATTGAACTTGAAGCTCATTCCATAATAATCACTTCCAAGTAGCTTGAACTTGGTCAACACTATGTGACTCGGTAAACACTAAGAAAATTGATAGCTATTAAATCACTCAATTGACACTACATGACTCAGTCAACACTAGATTCACATTGTTAACACAGTAAGCTTGGTAGATATAGTATAACTTGGTTAAAAAACTAGAGCTCAGTTAACACTATGATCTTCTTCACTTCTTCTAAATAGATTAGTAGCCTCATCTATGCTTGGTTTGCACTGTACATTGTCTCTTTAGCTCAGTAAGTACTGTATAGCTTGGAAAACATTGTAAACTAAATCAGGTGCTCAATAGATCATATATTCTAACTACTTGGCTAGAGAATAACTGAATCACTTGGTTAACACTACAAACTAAATGATAAGCTCAGTAACAAATTTAGAGCTTGGTAGAAATGTAACCTTTTGACTAAGTGATGAGTCACTAATAGAAACTTTGACCTTAATGTCAACAATCTCCCCCTTTGTCATTAGTGACAAAAAATCTTATCAAATCAAAAAAAATCTAAACTTCAAAACTATAAGTCAAAAAATTTCTTTGCAACCATTATGTGTTTCAACTGAGTTTGACTTCCTAAATTTATAGCTCATTAAGATACTATATTTTTTTGATTTTTCAAAATTGCTTTTGTAAAGATACTTTTTACTTATCTGTACAAGTATCTAAATGATACTAAACTGCTCCCCCACACATATATCTCTCCTATATACATCCATCTAGAGTATAGTATATTTCTCCTTTATACAAGATCTTATATTTTTCTCCTCCTTTAGGACATAAATGCAAAAGGTATATAATATCTATATGTTAATACCAAAATATGAAAAGAAATCAGAATGTACCTTCAGAATAAGCACCCTTTTCTTTTCCCAATTCTCCTATAGTACCTTACTTGCATGGAATACAATTTGAATTTACGCTAATAAGGCCATCATGTGATCATCTATGGAGAAGTTGTTGCCATGGATGAGTGTCTTTGCATGTGCAATGTGTTTCTACAATGCATCCATATTTGGAAGAATCATGCCCTAAATTTCTATAAGTGTGGCCCTGACCTTGGCTTCTTCCTTCAACAATTATGCTTGTAGATTTGTTAGATATCTTATTTTTGTGTTATGTGTAGAACTATGACTTGGGTCAAGTGATAGCTAGTGTACACTTTTCTTTATATCTTCATCTATCTTGGATAGTTTATCATTGATTTCCTTTGTGAAGATGGATGTATCACTTAGTTTGACAAATAATGAAACAACATTATTAACAAATTTTTCCAGTGAAATAAGAATAGTAGATAACTCTACTTGATCTATGGAAATTCTCTATTCAACTTGTTCCAACACTCTATTCTCAAATTTTATTTCATCTCTTTATAGAAATTTATCCTATCCATTCAAGTATTCATTATATTTTTGGACAATTTCTATTAATTGCTCCAAAATGGGTTGTTTTCCATCAACCTCAATACTTAGAGCATCAATAAATATGCTCTTTATGTCTTTAAGAATTTGATTTTCTTTCTCCTTTTCTACTCTAAGATTTTTTTGCTTAGCTCTCTTCTTCAATAGTTCACCCATTGTATCAATTTGATCAGTGGTGAGGGTAGATATATCCCAATTTGGAATAACTATGGCCTTAGCCAGATCAATTTCTTCTTTTTCTTCTTCTTCTTTACCCTTTTCCTTTAGAATGGTAGAAACAATTAGTTTACCCGTATCTAAGAATTTAGTACTCGGTTGAGATTGGTTCCCAACTATCATTGTACTAACTATGGATACACTTGGAATATAAACAATTGTATAAATTGGTGGACTAGCAAAAAATGTAGAGATGGAACTAAGAACAAGAATACTTTTTTTCTCAGTCAAGCATGATGATGGAGAAACTTGTTACTTGATAGATGAAGTGTTGGGAACTTCAGTCAATGTATCACTTAGCTAAATAGATTCAAAGCTTGGTTGGGTGCTTGGTGTAGTAGTGGTATCCACAACCAACTTGGTAGAAGCTTTTTCTGAGCTTGATTGCACTAAGGTGTTGCTGGGAGAGTGAGGAAATGAGGCCATGATTGCTACTACAATTTTCTCTGCATTAGATTCCTCAATTCTTTGTATCTCTAAAAGATTTCCTCTAGTAGCTTCTTATTCTTCTTCCTCATCATATAGATTGAAATCATCTAACTCATCATCATTTATTTCTACTTCTTCTTCCTCATCTTTATCATCTTTTTCATCAACATGTACAACAAAGTCACTGGGTTAGTGCAGCTTATAGATGTATTTCCAATTAGTAGTAGTTGTATTCACCATAGATTAAATATCCTTAAGCAATATCATACACATGTTGGATTTGACAGTGAACTTCTCATTTTCCTTCAAGGATTCCTTCACTTCCTTCTCACTAAGATTCCACATGAGTTGCCTCAAATTTTGTTCAAAGATTCCTTGACATTCTTTGTTTCACTCTCCCATCTAGGTTTAATCACCTATAATAGTTCATTAGAAATTTGTTGTGCGAGCTCATCCAGTGAGTACTTCCATTTGCAAAATTTTGACATTAAGCATATCCTCAATATATTTTTTTCTCTTCTGCATTCCTAGCCTCATGCTTAAGAGATTTGAAATTTTCCATGCTACATCCTTCTTCCATTCTTTTCATTTTTTCTTGAAGTGTATGTGCATATCTTTTGAAAATAATCGTCTCTTCTTTATCTTCACCTAACTTCAACTTCTTAGATTTGGTTTCCCTTCTTGTAAATACAACAGGGGAGGATTTGGCAGGTTGAGTAATGATGAGGTTCCCCTTCTTCTTGGGGGGCTCTTTTTTTTAGATTCGCATTCCTCTACTTCATCCAATTCATCATCATCATCTACATCATCTCCTTTTCCTTTTGTTAACATTAGAGTAGAACTTGCTTGTTCTGTGCTTTTCATTAACTTTTCTATTCTCCTCCTTCCTTTGTTTACTGCTTGAGGTAGCTTAATCTCAAGCTCAATTCTTTCCTTTTCTTCATCATATGTTCTGAAATAGGTGACTTTAGGATCCAAAGGTTCATTCAATAGAGCTTCTATAATATCCTTGGTGTCCTCATAGTCTAGAGGCTTAACCCATGCCACTCTAGGTCTAACTTCCTAAATGTATACTTTGTCATAGTCCACCGTGAAACATATATCCCACTCATAGTCTTCCATAGGACTCCTAGGTATCCTAAACATATTTTTCATCTTTTCTTTGAATGTTTCAAAATAATTATCCATGATGCTATCAAAATTCTCACCCATTTCTATTATATATTCATTTATGTGATATAAAACTCAAACATCCTTTCTCCATACTACTCAACCTTTAGAAGGGAAAAAATTCTAAACAAAGAAGAATAAACATGTCAAAATAGAACCAAAATTACATGAGTTATTCTTTGATACTCTGATGCTCTCCATGTTCTTATTTAATTGGTTCAATAGAAACTCAGCAAGGTCAAAGGATTGATTATTCTTCACAACCTTTTATGCAAGATCAACAACTTTACATGATACATTGTTCAACCGACTAGAACTATATATCATGTATGCAATCACATATATGCCAAACTCCAACTCCATGTATGCTATGCCATTTAGCTTCATACCTCTTTTGTCCCAATCGACAATATTTCTCTTAGCCAACTCAACCCGACCTAGGGTTTTGGTCATCTTAGCTGTGTTTAGCATTAGTAGTCCAAAAATTCTATGAATCATTTTCTTTGTAATCTAAATTGGTTGATCCAACCATAATTACCCATTGTGAACATACCTTTAGATATGTTTGATCCATTTGACTTGAAAATCCCTTGGCATATGTGAAATATGCATCAAACCATTAGTTTCCAAATGTTGATACTTGGGTTTCAATGCACCATCCACACATAATTCCTTGAATCCCTCATTCATTTCTAGGGTTTTGAGTTCCTAAATAGAACAGTGGTAAAATGAATGACTTTCATGTGTGAGTAATACATTGGGTAGAATTTGACACTGTGCACCAGCTAGGTCAAGCACCTTTTCTATCACTAGACTCAACTTGAATGTAGGTTCCTTTTAGTCATCTATGGACTGACATTCCAGAACCTTTATTTTCTTTATTTCTTGAAAATGCCATGCTTGGTAGGGTTTCTAAAAGTGCAATAAATCTTCAACAAAAAATATTCGAATTGCTTGGGGGCTTTGAATTCTCTCTTCACAAATAGCTTTGTAAATTTATGGTGAAATAATGCATTTTATTTCATCCTTTAAATGAATTTCCTCTTTTCAATTATCATTAATGCTTTGTACTTCATACTTTCTCAGTGATAGGCTATCCTCCACTTCATGTAGTCTTTAATTCTCAGAAGACATCTATATATCATTAGAGTTGCCATCACTCAATAGGAACTACAAACTCTATTTTTGCAACCTAAAACAATATGCAACCTGACCTTGCTTGGGAAGGTCTTGCGACCTGACTTAGCTTGGTAAAGCCTCCTACTTTCCATCTTGGTCAGTGATCCTTGTGCATCTTTAATGTTGATTTGGATCTTTCTTGTTGGCTAGAACTGATGTTAGATTACTTCTTCTAGATCACAATTCTAGTGATCTCCATAGGAAACTAAATTGTAAAGATTGAGCCACCCAACACATTGACTTGGGTGTCATTCACTCCATGAATTTGGCTTGTATTCTCTAAAGATTTTGGTACCCATTGCTACCTCATTTGTTTCCTAATATTGTTAGCTTTGTCTTTCTTTTCATATTCAATTCTTCCAATGTCTATGTAGTTTTTGGCAAGATGTCCAACTTTTGTACAAATAAAACATCTTTGTAGTATCTCTTTTCCTCATATGATGTTTTAGATAGTTTGATCCAATGTGCCTAAAGTCACCACAATAGTGACATCTACACCATGTGTTGTAATCCCATCCAAATATCACTTTCACAATTTCTTCTGCATGATTCCACTTCTTGGTTTTGTATTCTAAAGATTTGTGTCCTTGTTTCTTACAATTGTGACATTTACCTTCAAATTTCAATTTCTCTATGCATTCACTTTCTCTATGACCACGCTTATTCCAAATGTAACACTTTCCATTGAATTTTTCTTTACCATTGCTCCAATATTTGTTTGATGTATGACCTATCTTACCACAATGATTGCAAGTAGGCATTTTATTCTTTTAAGGTAATTATTGAGATGATTGACCTTCTTTTGTGTATCTTATTCCATCTTTTCCTTTGTGTCTATACTAAATTTTCTCATTCAATTGATGTTGGAAATACAATAGGGAAAGTAAACTCTGGGGTGGGGGGTGTGGGGGTGAATCAACACTTAAGACTTCAACCTTAGAATCATTCACCACACATCCATCTCACAATCTATGCATGTAAACTAAAATACCAAATTAAGAATATACATCCATAGTATGAAAGTAAATAAACATTCAAGACATCTATGACATGAGATATTTGGTTACCCATTAACCCTCCAAGGAGAAGGTAAAACTGGGGTGGGGATTACACCCACAAATCTCCACTACTGTAGTAATAAAGTGTATCCAATGAAGGTTACAATGTTTGATCTACCTAATAAAAGGTTTTCCCTATTAAGAGTTTACAAGATTGTTACATCTTACCCTATTAAAGGATTTCAACACCATATTAGAACTATGCCTGGTAAAAGGACTTTAACTTACAATGAAGTAAGCACCCTATTAAATGATTTATAATAGCTTGTTAAGACTTCTTTGTTAAGAGATTTAAATGATTCACCTGCTAGAATGTCTCAACACTGATCTTTTGGTTAGCACTCCACTACTAGATAACATATCACCTCTTTCTTGATGTGTCCTTGATCCTCACTAATCAAATGTATCTTTTTTGTCTTCTAATTCATTTCCTCTATTCTCCTCTAACAGATTCTACAATGTATCTCAATTCACAATTCCTTAGCCACCATGAATGCTCTATTTGTGCATGCAAACTTCTCTCCTTTTTATTTCCACACATAGAAAAATTATATGGTTTGTCCCCCTTAAGAAGACCTAGGTGACTTAGGGTTAGGCATGAATCAATGATTTTTATTCACCCATATTTTTGCTTAATCCTTCCCTTTTTTTTGATTGGATGCATGTACTACATAGGGATTCTTAATAAAGATTCATCCTTATCATCTAAGATCACAAAAAAATCCTCAAATTGAATCCAAAATGGTTTACATAGTAGTTCATGCCATTACAAACAACTATATCAAAATTGTATTACTCAACACTTGAGGTCCTTGATGCTTGACATCAACTACAAATTTAATGTTGTAACTTGACCTTTGAATGAATCGGCATTCATTGATGACTTGACATTTGAATGAATTAGAACTTACTATCTCCTCAGCACTTGAGTGACTCGACACTTACTAGTTACTCGACACTTAATATATATCTCTCTCTTAGCATATACTATCTGACAACTTATTCTTGGCATGAACTAAGTAAATGACTAAAATATATTGTCACTCATATGTCAAAACCAATCATAGATTAACAATCTCCCCCTTTGACATGAGTGGAAAAATACTTGGTCATGCATGAATAACCTTAGCCTTTCAAGCATAACTTAGATAATATCCATTTACATACAAAATTTTAAAACTTCAAAATTTTGCAAAACTTATAATTCATCAGTCATACCTCTAAATTCAATAACTCCCCTTGAGTTGATTGTTGCATTCTAAACTAAAAACTAAATACTCCTTTTCTGTAGATTCTCCATATATTGACTCTTTCTTTATTTTTTATCTTCAAACTTATCTCTCCTTATCATGCATTCTCCGCCTTTATTTATTCTCCCCCTTTTGGCACTTATGTCATGGACTGTACACTTATATTGTGTTTGTCCAAGAAATTTTTATGGACCTAGTGTATTATCTTTAGAGTTGCATCCTAATTATCACAAGCTACCTCCAATGATTTGATTTGGATGGCTAATTTGGCAACAAGATGAACTAAGCCTTCAAGTGTAGAAAGATGAGGATATTTTTGTATTAATGTCTCAAAAAAGGATAGCTCCTTGTGAAATATCTCCATGTGAGGGGTCAACATGGATTAGATGTTGATTAGTGTAGCTCAAATATTTCCATCTTGAGCATGCAGAGATGCCAACTGACCTTGGGAATTCATCAAATTCCTAAAGTGCTTCTGACTTTGAGCTGGAGAATGAGGTGGAGTTGTACCTATTAGCTTCATATCTCCCTCCAAATTGTCAATATGGCATTGCACTTCTTGTGTGAATAGAGAAGTATCACACAACTTAGTGTAAAGTGAGAAAATATTCTCTAAGACTTTCTTTACACTATCAATCTTAGTTGCTAACTCAATCTGACTAAGTACAATAGCACTTGATATCTTTTCATTTACCTTTCCTTGAAATTTTCTCTTAGATCATTCAAGTAATTTTACATTAGAATCTAGGTCTACATCATTGATCTATTCTATAATTCTGACCAACTACTCCATGAAAGGCTTGTCTTCTTTAGGTGTTGGTAGCCTGGATGGATCAAGAAAGATATCCTTGATGTCTTGCAATGCTCTCTTCTACCTATTGTCCCTTTTTAGCAGTTCTTGATGTTTTTTCTTTACAATTGCATCTTTTAGTGTACTCATATGTTCAATAGTGATTTTTGCAAGGTCAAACTTTCACAAAACAATGACTTCATCAAAGTTGACATCACCAAATGATGTAACTTCATTTACCTTTGTTGTATTGGGACTAGGGCTTGATTACTGCAGTGGTGTAGCTTCTACACTCGGCTTGTGAAGTGCTTGACTTGGAGGAGTAGAAGTTACTAGAAAAGTAAATAGTGTTTGTATTGCTAATTTCTCCTCTAGCTTTGTAGTTAAGTCTAACACTTCAGTCCTCACATATTCTTTCCTTTTAATTGCACCTTGAACTTGTGTTCCAATATGTGCATAAGTAGCAACTTGTAGTACTAACATATTATGCACCACTTTTCTTATGTTTGTGTGTCATGGCCCCCACTTAGAACCCTAATTATAGTATTCTCCACCTAAGAGAGATAGATGATATAAAATAATCTCATTTAAATACATTACTATTAGTTCTATTGATATAATGATAAATGAATTCATTAAGTATCATATAAGGTTAAATATTACCATAATATAAAGTAATCTATATATCAACATATTGATATAATAATGATATTATATAATAATAAATATAATATAAAATAGTAATAAATCAAATATTATGATTGAAATTTATAGTTATTAGATGATAAAGATTAAATAATATTCATGATAATTATTAATAAAATAAAGAATAACAATTATGAAAATGACAACACTTGAATTTTGCAACACTTGAATAATTTTTTTAGCTAGGGCTTCTACATTCGGCTTCAGCGCTCATGTCTTGCTCTGCATTTGGCTTTGGCTCCCAAGTCTAGCTTCTACATCTAGCTTTGGTTCCCGCATCCAACTATGTGCTTGGCTTCGATTGTCGCATCTGGCTTCTACATCTGGCTTTGGCTCTTGTGTCTGGCTTTATGGTAGTAACTCCAGCTTCCGGTCCTTATGTGGTTTCTATTGTAGCTTCTGCTATTTTTTGGGCTAGGGCTTCTTATATTCTTCGTGGGGACATTTGTTCCCCAGGAGCTGTGGGTGGTTCGGCCATTTCCTATGTTGATGTGGTTGCCTATGAGGCTAGTCTTGGTGGTCAGGTTGTGCATCCATAGACTTGTGTTGTTGTGTCTATTACAGTAAGCAATCCTATGATTATTCTTGACTCTAATATTGTTGATGAGATTTTTAATCAGGTGGAGGACTACTAGACTACTTCTACCATATTTCATTTTAGGGGTTTCTAGCCTTCTCTATTAGATTTGCATGTCTGAATTTCCAAATTTTTGGAGCCTTTAGTTTTAAGTATTGTCTAAATTTTCCCTGTAGAAAAGGGCTTTTTCATTCTTAAATTTTCTTCTGCGGAGGATCGAAATGCCATCCTAAGGTGTGGTTTCTCTTGGGAGGAGAGGTTCCCCTTGATGGCTAAATCTTGGTATGCGGGTTTTGATCCATCTACTAAATCATTTAACAAGATTCCTTTGTGGGTAAGGCTACCTAACCTTCCTCTTCACTTATGGATCAAGTCAATTCTAGAGGTTGTGGGGGATGCCCTAGGGGATTTTTTGCTAGTTACCTCTACATCTTGCAATGTGTTTTAGACAACATATGCATGTATACTTATGGAGATAGATGTATCTAAGGGGATCCTAGAAATGATTAAATTGGTCTCTCTTAGCGGCTCTTGGTATCAACTTCTTGATTATGAGGGAATTCCATTCAGATGTTGGATATGCCAAAAGACTGGCCACCTCATAGCAAGATGCTCCATTGGAAAGGTTAGATTGAATAAGTCACCTTCTTGGTGGAAGGGGGTTTTGGATGGTCACTACTCTATTTAGGAAGCTCCCTCTATTGGGGATGGGTTGGGTGTTCCTTCTTAGGATACTTTGGAGGTGGATTCTTTTGTTGTTCCACATGTTTCCCCTATGGTGGTGGCTAATACTATTGTCTCTTTTGCCCTAGTTGCTGGTCTATCTCTAGATTCTACTATCCTAGTTTCTGGTGTGGATTTTGCTGCTATTTATGTTAGTTTTCCTTTGGCTCCTTCTATGGTGGCAGATGGTTCATCTCTCCTAGTTTCTAGTATGGACTCAACTATTGTCTCTATTAGTCCATCCACTCTTGGCATATTGATGGTGGATTCACCTTTGAAACCTTCTATGGTGGTAGTTGGTTCATCTCTAGATTCTTTTGTCCCATTTTTTGGTGTTTCCATGGTGGCTCCTCATGTGGTTCCTTTCCAGGGTGTTGTTATTTTGTCTTAGGCTTCTACTATCGCTTCCTCTTCTGTGACCTTTTCCCTAACTTTAGGGTTTTCAATTTTTGGCTATGATGGTGCTAATTTTCAATGTTAGAAGGCTACTGGTTTGATGGAGGATGGATGGACCATAGTAAAAGGAAAAAAGGTCAAGCCCTCCAATCCCTCTTTTGAAATGGCATTATAGTCCAAAAAGAAGGGGTCAAAAAGGAAAGTTTGAAGTGGCTATCCTTTTTTGGATCTCCTAGATTTTGGCCTATTGTCCTCTATAGTGTCCCCTAACTCTTTTGGCCTATAGTTCTTTATAGCGTGTCTCACCATGGGGTTTTAGGAACTCAGTCAAAACTTATTTTTGTGGCTGTAGTGTTCTATTGTATATGTGTTGCCACCTTGGTCACCTTTTGTTTGGTAACCTGTTCCACCTTGAGTTGTTGTTTTGTATAGGGTTATAGGCACTTTTCAAAACCGGTTAGGGGTTTTAGGGGCTTATTCAAAACCTATTTGTATGGCTGATGAGTACTGTGTTATCTACAATGCCATCTTGGTCACTGTGTCGTGTTGGGTGACTTGTTTCACCTTTGGTCTATAGTTTTGTTTGGTTTGGGCTTCTTTGAAATTTTCATGATTTGTAAAGGGTTCCAGACTCCCTTAAAAACCTATTTTTCTTATCAAAAACAATTATGAAAATATTATTAATAATAATGTATATCTATCATATAAATTTAATAATTATAATAAAGGCATTGGAAGAGACACATCCCTTCAAATATGATAAATATATAAGGATATTATCTTTTTAGGGAAGAAGGGGATTCATTACAAAAACTTATCTTATCAAATAGAGATGGAGAATAAGATCATTAAAATTGGTATCAGAGCAACAATTCTTCCATTCTGTAAAGCATAATGCAAACAATATATTTGACGAAGAAAAATCTATAATAGTTTTTTACTACGAGTCTCAAATATCAATGGAAGGCTTGCAGCCGAGTGTACTAGAGAAGAAGGGAAATCTAGTAATGTAAAGATTTGGTCAAACATAAGCTATCATAGGAAGCTTTATTACCACAAAGTAAGATATGAGAGCACACGAACCAATTATTATAAAAGAATGGATCCTACATCAATAGTCATATACATATTTAAAGAATAAATTCAAACCATTTTCTATTCCCAAATTGGTTAACCCCACCTATGAACAATACACAAGCACCAACAATATGGAAGAAAGGATGCAATAAATATATTATTTGATGGAATTCCCACTGTTATTGAAATTTGACAAAAAAGAGGAGAAAATGAACAAATGCAATGAATCATGATGCATTGCAAATTCACATAACATTAGAAGGGCATCATTGATTATATTCTCTTTAAGAAGGATTAAAAATATAGATATAAAAAATTGAATTTATAAAATATTACCAAAGAAACATATCAAGGACTATATCATTGTAACACATTATAGAAATGTAATACAATTTTATTAAGGTGTTTGAAAAATGATCAGTCAATTTATGGGATAATCTCAAGGTTCACAAATTTGTTGAACTTATCAACCTCAAATTCCATACATCCTCATCAATGGATTTATCAAATGGTTAATGCCCATAATATAGACCCTAAATGGACAACTGTACAACTCCTCCTTGCTGGAATATGTGATATGATTTAGGATCTTGTTCAATCTATTTGAATATTTCATTGACAATTCTACCCATTGTAAGTCATTCTAATTAAATCATCTACAATAAGGAGGTATCTTATATAACATGGATGATTAGACATCAGTTAGCAGATGAAAGAAATGTAAAAGGAATTCTTTTATTATAACCATAGGGAGGAGAAGCATATTTTATGCAAAGAGATAAAAAGTGACATTATAAAATGAAGATTTTCTTTCCACCTTAGCATAGCAATATTTTTATTGTCCATCACATCATTCAAACATGCATGGTGACATCATTATGATAGGAGATGGTGGCAATTGTGTGCAAATTTATTTTTTATTCAATATACATGAACCCCACCAAGGTAGGACATGTGTGCAACTAAGCACTAAACCCATCTACTAAGGTGGATAAACAAAGCACATACCTCTATGCAATGACTTGAGGAGAAGACAATATATAAATTTGACACAAAGCGTGGGCAAATATTATTAATAGGGAAGACCAATTGGCTTGATCCTTGTATACCATACAAGCATATGTGAAAGGAGAACCAATTAGTACAACCCATAATTCTAGAAAGGCCACATGAATGCCTATTATAATAGAATACAATCATGGGTGTACTATTGAGGTGACCACTGCTACCTGTGTAGGTGGTGTAGAGGGTTTCACTATCACTATGGCTATAGGTGCACTTGTAGTAGCTTCCTTAGTGCTAGTTGACATAGGCTCAAATTTCTTCTCAACAAATATATCTTCTTTATTTTTCTCCTGCTCTTCTTCTTCATCAATAGAGCTATTGTAGTCAACAATATTGCCAACAATGTTGGGGCCAAAATCTTTAAATGGATCATCAATTCTTGTCCACCATTACATTAGTGCTATTTACTTGCATGGATTCACTATCAATGGTAATGTGTGGTGGTGAATCACTTGGAATTGAAGCTTTAGCTAGTTGCTCACAACTATGAGAAGGATTGACTACTGCCATAGTAGGTTCGTTTCCCTTGACTGTGCACTCTTCTCAGTCTCTTTAGGCAAAGTAGACATGTATATATGTCTATTTCCTTTTCAATTTCCATTTTTACTTCTTCATAATTTCCTCCCATAAGGAAAATGGATCTCTTCTTATTCCTCAACAAGGATTCTATACCTTTCAAAAATTCCTTTAACTCTTCTTCCTTGTTTACTATACATAGCTTTTTCACCATATTTATCCTTAATTTCTTCCTCAGTTACTCTAATCTCTTTTTTTCTCAGTCTATTATACAAATCTTCAAGGATTTGACCTTTTATGCTATCAAATTTTTTCTCTTTTAGAATCATATTTCCAACTACAACATTCTCTAGTTGTCTTGTATCCATATTATTGTACAAGTCATTATACTTATTCAATTGCACAAAATTGTTGTCATTAATAATTTGCATATTAAGATTTTATACCTTAGGTTTCCATGCTCTCCTTCCTACTAAAGTTTTTACTTCCTGCTCTGTAGGCTCTACTGGTCTATCACCACTCTCTTCTTCAAATTTTGAGGAACTGATCTACAAAGTTTTCCTTCTCTTACTCAGTCCACTTGTTGTTTTCTTAATGGTTAGTGCAAGAAGTTGGGTCCCACTTTTGGCCAAAAAGTGGAAGTATTTTTCCTGTTTTTGAAATTTTTTGTCAATTGATGTCAAAATTTGAGGCATTTAGAAATTTAATATAAAGGAACTCTAGAAATAAAAAATTTAGTGTTCGGAATCTAGTTTTTGAATATGAAATTTATTTTTGTACCCATATGATAGATTATTTTTTTGGTATGAATCTTTAAAAACCACTTTTTCAAAATGTCTGTTTTAGGACCATACCACGCTCATGTATAAACACCATAATTTGACACAAATAATTGAATTTTCAAAAATATTTTTGAAGGGAGTTACCTAATACACCTAAGATTGATGACAATATTTTTCATTTTTTTTTATTGAATAATTTTATTATTAATAATTACTAATTGGCTATAAAGGTAAATTTTAAAACCTCTTGTGTACGGACCACATGATTTGATCAAAATCTCACATTTCTCAAAAAAATAAAAAATTAACCTCAAAATAATTGTATGTAGATTGATGACATATAAATTAATTTAAGAAAAATTATAAAATTAAAAAGTTATTAAGGTTTTAGTGAATGTCACTTTTTAACATGTAGGAGATAGTTTTGATTAATAAATAATGGAAAAGTAGCAAATAAGCTAATAACACTATAAAATTTACATTTTTGGAATCAAAACAGTAAGACCTATAATGGGTTTTTGTTTCATCAAAAAATTCAATGGGGGCAACTATAAAAAATTATGACAATACCAAAAATTGATGATTAAATGCCTTAGAAAAAAAATGGATCATAAAGGCATGGCTTGGTGGGACCAAGCCTATGCCATGCCTTTCCTTAAGGCAAATCCCCATGCAAAAGTTGGGTGCCATACCAAATTCCTTGTCATGTCTCAAGAATCAGGCACTTGATTTGTAATTCAAAAATCAGGTGCCCAATTACTTTCAACCATTGTACCTGATTATTAAAAAATTGGGTACCTAATTCTTTTTAAAATCAAGTACTTGATTTGTAAACGAGTACCCAATTTTTAAAGAATCGGGTACCCAATTTTTAAGCAATCGAGTACTCATTTCTAATGTACTCATGGGCCCCAAAAGCTACCCCACAAATTGACTTTCAATGATTGAAATGATTGAATAACAGTTTTGATCTGCAACATCGAATTCTGTCATAGTTATTCTATTTTCTTTTCCTCTTATACAATTTGCAAGCTACTAATTCAAATTCAAAATTGGTGCAAACATGGGATTAAAACAACAAAGAAAGAAGAAGGCAAAAGTTCTAATAGATGAGGAGATTGTAGCAAATAAAGAGAATGAAGCACGACATCAACAAGAGAGAAGACAAAGAATTAGAGACTTGAACAATGTTTCAAAGGAGAAAGACATTGAGGATACCATGATGGATGAAGAGGTCAAAGAAAAGAACCCAATACAAGAAAATTCAAGTGCACATTCTAATCATGCATTCAATACAAGTGTGTCTCCAAACCCTCAAATTTTCTCTTTTGATGAAATTGGTGATTTTTTAGAAGCAGGCTATGATTTAAATGATTTAGATTTTCTTCATGAGAAGCAATTGTCAAACAATCATGAACAAAAAAATCCAATTGAAATGCATGCCTCGAAAGAAATACCAAGAAAAATTGAAAATGATATTCAAATCCCAAATAACAATGAAAATAGTAAAGTGTTTGAAAATAAAAATTGCATGAATGTAGACATAGAAACACCAACTACTGAACAAACATGTCAGAATGATAGTAAAGTGTTTGAACATAATTTTCATTTTCCTAATGATGTGTTTGATAATCTTGATAGATTGGTTTCATGGAGACAAATTAGGACACATGCTAATAGATTGTATAGGCATTTTTTTTATAATAAGAAATTTGTGTTTCAATGTTAGTTAATGTCTCAACTAATTAAAATGTCTAAAATACAAAAAGTAATGAGAAGGTTGGGAATGTACACAAAACCCAAGAATAAAAATGAGTCTTTAAAATAAGTTTTATCCATTGTTTCTAGTGCCTTTGATTTTATCAAAAAGAGAAGTTAGTCTAAAGATAAGAATGCAACATGACAAGCAATAACAACTTTAGTTAACAAATCAACATCTGACAAAAGATTGATTAGCAACATAAGTGGATATCTTAATGTGAATTGCAAGACTTTAGAAAGAGTTTTAAAGAGAAGGGTTAACTTTGAATTTGATCCAACAAATATTTTATGGACTTCTAGTGGTAGACTCCTGAAATGTGATATGAAACTTACTAGTGAAGTCAAAAGTTTGATTGAAAATTTTGTGCATGATAAAACAAGAGTATCACCTAATTCAAGAGATGTTTTCAAATTGAGATTTGGGTAAAAAATATGTGATCCACATCCTAAACACCTTTTGGAGATGACTCAAACTGAATTTTTAAAAAAATTTGTAGATGGTAAGGTATTAAATATTACCATTAGTCAAAGATCTTTTGAAAAGTGTAAACCATGGTATGTAAGGATTAACAAGGAAAGAATCACATGTTGTTGTAAAACTCATATTCAATTTCATTACCATTATGATGTATTTCGATCTATACATGGTACCATGCATAGTAAAGAAATGTTGCAGGAATGTGGTATAAAAATACCACCTCAAACTATAAAAGATTTCATATCAGGTTTCTTTTGTAAGCCACCTAATGATCAATACTTTCTTTTCAATGCATGTCTTTCTACTACATGTGATATGTGTGGCAATATTTCTTTGTTAGATGAATGTTTGAATTAAAATGCTTTGACTACTTTTGGACAACAATTAGTTGAGGTAAAAAGATTCAAAACTATTGAATATCCATTGAAGGATGGGAAGATTGGAAGAAGGTGTGATCTAGTTATAGATAAAGTTAGTTGTCATGCATTTATGGATGAGTTTAAGAGTGTGATCATGCCAAAATATGTTAAACACTCTCAATATTCTAGATGGCTTGATGGACAATTTTTCATATTTAAGAATGCATTTCCAATTGGTACTATACTTTTAGTTGTTGACTTTGCAGAGAACTACACACTTGCACCGCAAGAAGAGGTACAACCACAATATTACAATTTAGTGCAAGTAACAATTTATGTTCATATAGTTTATAGGCATGCACCTAATAGTATAGAGGAGGATCGAAAAATATTAAGAAAGTACCATTTTTATATGAGTGATAATAAACTCCATTCATCTGAGTTTGTCCAATATTGTTTCAAGGTCTTTTATGATAATTTAAAAGAGAGACAAATTCAAATGACACAACATTGGATATGGTTAGATAATTGTATAGGACAATTCAAGAATGCTAGAATGGTCTATTGGTTGAGTAGGACACATAGTCAAACTAACATCCAACATGTGTGGAGTTTTTTTGAGGCTGGACATGGTAAAGGAGAACATGATGGTGCTGGTGCATGCATGAAGAGAGCCCTTAGAAGAGAGCAATTAAAATTTGAGGAAAAAGCTAAATTCAAAAATGCACCTGAGATTGTCAAATGGTGTAACAAATATTTATACATGGGATCAAGTCAGAACTCTACAGTCAAACATTTCTTCTACCTAGTTGAAGAAAAGAATATCCTTTCAAGATATCACTATGATACAATTAGTGGGTCAGCTAAATGACATTCATTTAGGAGTTTAGATTCTAACACTTGGACTATATGGACTAGGGAGCTTGCTTGTTTTTGTCAATTTTGTCGTATAGGTGAATTGAAAAAAATGTGAGAATATAGAATGGATTGAAGATTGGAAACAAAGATCATTAGCACCTACTAACACACATTTTGAAGATGATATAGTAAATGAAGGCCAAAATCTTACTTTTGCATCAGAAGAATATGATCAAATTTTAGACCTCATAGAACCTGGTATGCACAATTTAATTAGATTTTATTGTGATCTCATGCTTCAATTTATATAATCTACATATGTACACTCATGTGATTAAAGTGTTTCTGTACTTTATCTTATCTTGTAGGACATGTTTATACTATTATTGCACCTAGTGATAATGATGAACATATTGAGTATTGTCTAGCTAGATGTGTGGAACCTAAGAAAAAATTGACACGTCATCAAGTAGAGGATGATGGTTTTGAGTATCCAATTAGGTCTATTGTTGTAGCTGGCACTTGGCTACACAGATACCTAACAAGAAGAAATGGTTTGCCAACATTTGAAGACTACCAAACTGAAAAGAATATTTTACACTATTCTCATTTGGTTGTGGCAACAAATATCAAATTAGAAAGATACAAAGGGAGACCCACCAATAAGGTATTATGGACAATTTCAATGGACGAGCATGAGACAATCATAGATGCATTGCAAAAGAGAGAGGATGTAGATGGTACAGTGGGATGAGTACATTTAAATCAAATGCATGTAAGTTTTTTCTTTATTGTATTATTTATATATATATGTGTACTTATATAATTTAATTACATGTATGTTTGTGTTGTCAATACCAATTTAGAGAACTTATATATACCTCTTATTCAGGTCTCAATTACAATTTATGCAAATTTAAATGTTAAAGTGGATCAAACATCAACATATTGTGCAATTTCACATAGTAAGTACATACAAATTACACATATATTTACATAGTTCAGATACCTCATATTAATTAATGTCTTTATTAACATGTGTTTTTGTTTTACAATTTTATTTTACAGGACCTCATTTGAAGAGATGTGTTGAACCAATTTTATATTTTGAGTTCACTTCTATAAATATATCATTGACATCGTCTTACATATATTGTGAAATATGTTGTACAAACTAATTTAAAAATGAGAGTTTACTTCTATTTGAAAGTTAAAGGTATGCACTTGATAAACTATAAATTAATTGTCAATTTAAGTAATGACCTCCTATTTTGTTCCATTACTTTTACATTAAAGCATGTTTAAATTAATGTTTGTTTTAAGTTTCAAATTACTATTGATTGCAATATTAAAAACAAGTCACTTGTACATGATAATTTAAAGATCATTACTCATTGTATTGATTATATGCTACTGTTATGTTAATAATTGACATGTATGTTTAGCCATGTTAACCATGTTAAGTGAGAGGGAGGGAAGGATGAAGAGAGTGAGAGAGTCGAAGAGGTTTCCAAGAGGTTTCTAAGGGGTTTTGATGGATTATAAGGGTTCCTAATGGGTCTTAAGGTGAGATAGGGAGTCCTACCAAGTCATAATGTGTGTTATAGGTTAAATAATAGGTCTCAATATATCTTAGTAGGGTTAAAAGGCCTTATTATGTAATAATGAGTCTTACACTACCAAATGACATATAAGGACCTCTTATGATACATTTCTAGGTATTTTTATCCATATATATGTTAAGGGGACCTAGGGAGTCCGACTAGTTCATTATGTCTGTTATAGGTTATAATAGGTATTGTTAGTTAATAATGAGTCTTACATTCCCAAAAAACACATTAAGATCACTTATGATACATTTTTAGGTATGATATCCATACATGTGTGTCTTAAGGGGACATAAGAGTCCTAATAGGTCATTATGTATGTTATAGGTTCTGATAGGTATTGATATGTTTACTAGAACATAATAGGTATTGTTAGGTAATAATGAGTCTTACATTACCAAACAACACTTTAAGATCACTTTTGATACATTTTTAGGTACATTATCCATACATGTGTGTCTTAAGGGGACATAGGAGTCCTAATAGGTCATTATGTTTGTTATAGATTATGATAGGTATTGATATGTTTACTAGCACATAATAGGTATTTTTAGTTAATAATGAGTCTTACATTACCAAACAACACATTAAGATCACTTATAATACATTGTTAGGTACATTATCCATACATGTGTGTCTTAAGGGGACATAGGAGTCCTAATAGGTCATAATATTTTTTATAGGTTCTAATAAGTCTTAATATGTATTATTAGGATATAATAGGTCTTATTAGGTAATAATGAGTCTTACATTACCAAACAACACATTAAGATCACTTATGATACATTGTTAGGTATGTTATCCATACATATGTGTGTTAAGGGGACATAGGAGTCCTAATTGGTCATTATGTTTGTTATAGGTTCTGATAGGTATTGATATGTTTACTAGAACATAATAGCTATTGTTAGGTAATAATGAGTCTTACATTACTAAACAACACATTAAGATCACTTATGATACATTTTTAGGTACGTTATCCATACATGTGTGTCTTAAGGGGACATAGGAGTCCTGATAGGTCATTATGTCTATTATAGGTTATGATAGGTATTGATATGTTTACTAGCACATAATAGGTATTTTTAGGTAATAATGAGTCTTACATTACCAAAAAACACATTAAGATCACTTATGATACATTTTTAGGTACGTTATCCATACATTTTTTAATCTATTAGGTCAATTTTATTTGTATGAATCTCAATGCATAAATTTGATATGATATTTATCCAATAATCTTTTTTATATTGGTACTAATGCTCTATAAATAGTTAAAATTATTGTTCATCTAGGATATATACTTACAAAATGTGTCATATGTTCATGAATAAAATATGTCGGAATAAAGAAAATGGTTTGAATACTTAAAACATGGTAAAACATAATAATATATATTGCATACACAACCATGATAAGAAGTTGTAAAAAAATAGTACATGGTCTAACATACATCATAACATGATCTATGAAGTTTAAAAATACATATATAATACAGTTTTAACTATCCTAACATAAAGTGTATTCATCATAAACAATATACATCATAAAAACACAATCTATAAGTGCCAACAAGACCTAATCTATTTGATCAAATGTCCTCTTTACTCCATGCAAAGAGGACTTAGATGGATCACCATGTGTAATATGAGTCATCTTGTCATGTGGGACACCTTCTGAGGTAGATGGATCACTGTGTGTAACATGAGGCATGTCTCATCATGTACATGCTTAATTCAAATGGATTTCAAAATCTAGCTTGCAAATAAATTAAATATTCACTACATAATAAAATAAATACCACATGAGATGGATGTCCCTCAGTAATGGGAGGAGGCGTACTATGAAAACTACCAAATGCAATAGTGGTGAGGTCCTATAATTTACAATACATACATTTTTAAAATTTGATTTTAGAGCATAATGAACTATACATTATGTACATAAATCACAACACTGACCTCAAAGGATGATGTAGGTACCTCCATCTAGCTAAGTCATGTGCTCTTAGCAACACTCATGGTGACATAGTCCTAAAATTATGGATACATAAACGTTTAGTCAAAATTATATATACGTGAATAATTACAAAGTACGCAAACTAAAAAGTACATAATTTGTACACTACATTTTTTATACACTATAAATTTAACATGTATATATATCATACCTAAGTAGTAGCCAATGTCACAAATTTGTCTACAGGTATGCTAGCATGATGATCATAAGATATAGAGTAGAAAATAGACTGTATCAAGGCCTATATGGATGAGTACAATATGGCTCCTTTTCGTAAAATCAAAACACATAAAATATATATGTACATGTGAGTAAAAAAAAATCAGATTATAAGTTAATAAAAATGTACATACATAAAAATAGTACAAATTATTTTTCTTTAGTCAAAAGTTCATACTGTATGTATTTGAGGCTATGCCTTAGTGGTAACTAGAGCAAGACCTATACTAACACCAAACCGTGTAGCTACGGACAATCCCTATAAAATCAGATAAAAAGAACATATGAGCACATGTTACTAAATTCAAGTTTGAATATACATTTTTATAGTGTAATTCAAAGTGCATACTGTATAAGGGATGCCAATGTCTGTAGGTCTCAGAAAAGGACTATATTGCCTCCTAGGAGGAATAGTATCATCCATCCTCTATTATTTCAAAAGTACAAATTAATATGGTTAATACAATTACACATTTATGTCGAAAGTAAATAATTATGTGTACTTTATATTTAAATTAAAATTAAAATTTTACTACTTTCTCTTGACTCTCTCTAGGCTTTCCTTGTTGCATGAGGTCAACAAATGATGACACATCTATCTCGTCACTACCATCACCATGGGAAGCATATACATCATCATCAAAATCAGCACCCTCAGCATAATGGTCATCATGTGCTACATCAACATCACTTTGGGGGCTTGTGCATATGCCTCTACAACTAGTACAAATATGTCCAAGTGGAGGAACATGTGTCGCCTGTGTCCACTACTATACTAAATTGCTTGAAAGGGAACTCAAATGGGTAAGAGTAGATGAAACTACTCAATGATGGTGAGGAGTAGGCACAATAGGCATAGGAAGAGCTACAAGGGGCTCAGCTCACCTACGGTTTCTCATTCTATCACTCAACTTTGCCCCAGGCCTATCCTAAGGCATCCCTCCACCAACCCCCTAAAATGCTTTCATATCAAAATAATTGGGTTTCAAACCCAATTCAAACTCAACCCATAGCTTCCTAAGGAAGTACATGGACACCTCATGGTTAGCATGTGGTGGATGGTCAAATACCATCCACCACTACTCCCAAAAATGTGTTGCTATACATGGATGTGTACACCACCTAATGGAAATGCAAGGCTTCTTCTCATTAATTTTCTCACCCATCTTAGGGTTTAAAAAATAACTTTTAAAATTCCCTTTACCTATATTGAGGTTATGAACTTGTCTGTATGATAAGCTGTCGGAATAGAAGGCATGCATGTTTTCCCTGCATGATCTAAATGAATCAATGTCAAAATCTAAATCACACCTTGCATGCTATCTACAAGATGTAGTAGGTGAGTAGGGGAGTGGGTCTCACATCGGATAGCCTATATATCACACATGAGGTCATTAAGGTTATGCCTCATGCTCTCACAAAGCTCATCTACGATGGGTGGTGGAGGTGGGGGTGGAAGTGGAGGTGGAGGTGGAGATGGAGGGTGCGGAGGCGTAGGTGAGGGTGTGGGAGGGGGTGGGGGTGCAGCGGATCCATCAAACATAATTTGCATATATGTTTAAACAACATAAAAAATGACAAAATTACTATTTAATAAAATTTCAATCTTAAATATCAACTAGATATAAATGTGCATATCTTTATTAAAATCATATCAATTAAATAAATAAAGTTAAACACTTAATTCAAATTGAACATTAAATATTGAATTTAAGTCTAATCATAAAATAATACTCCAAAAAACTATATCTAGGTTAGTTCAAGGTTTCTTTTCTTAAAACGAGAGCCACCTAGCTAATTTTTCTTTCATGTACACTTATTTTGTGACACTAGGAGATTGTATTCTCATTATGGATTATATGTTCATCTCAGGATCAAACAAAGTTAAGATTATGGAAAGGTTATGGTTTACAATTTTGTTATGTTTATGGTTTTCATGATGGCTAAGCTTAAGATTATTATAATAATTATGGTCCTTTAATGTTAGGGAACTTACCTAGGATTATGGTTTTAGTTAGAATTATATTTAGGTTTCGAATATTTATTATGGTCCTATTGTTTAAAGGATATATAACAGATGGCATTAGGATGAGAGTTACGGTTACAATTAGAATGAAAGCTTAGAGATAGAATTATGATTTGATTAAATTATTTATGATTATAGTTTGAATCCTAAATATTATCCACTTTTTAATGCAAACTATAAGTCTAGATCATGTCCTAATGAACTAATACATGAACCCTATCCCTAACCATATAATAATCCTAATTCTAATCATAAGTACTTAAACTTCATAAATTGTCATTTTTCTTAAGGTGTTTTAATGAGTTGCTGGATATAAACCTTAATTATAAACCAAGTAATCATAAACCTTAATCATAAATCTTAATTATAAACCTTAATCATAAATCTTAATATACTTATTAAATCTAAATCGTAATAGTTTAGATCCTATTTATATTCTAGAATTGTTCATACAAATCCTAATACTAGATCCTAATGTTAAATGTTAAATGTTAAACCCTAACCTTATACATGTAAATCATAGTTAAGGTAAAGATTAGGGTTTAACATTTAAGCTTAATATTTTTATTTAGAATTAGGAGAAGGGATTAGCATTTATGATTATTCTTAGGATAAAGGTTTAGGATAATGGTTTTGAATTGACATAATTAGAATTTAAAAGTTAATGTCAAGGTTTAGTATTTTGTAAATTAGGCGCATGTAATCATAAAATGGATGTAATCATGTGAACTCAAGTCACACTAAATAAACCCTACATGATGCTAGAAAGCTATAAAGTGTAATGAGATTATGATCTTGTAATATGGATTAGCTCTTGAAAATGCCCATAATTCACTTAGAAGCACTTGCAAATCACCTAGAATGATTTTCATAACCTTATTACAAAAAATGTAGATATCTCAAAAGCTTGAGTTGATGGCACATTTATAGAAATATCTGGGAGTTCAATGGTTTGGATTCATTCTCCATGAGTGGTGGAGGTTGAATCCTTGATTGATCAATACATGATTAAGCTTTATTGGTGGGAATTAATTTCATTTTCCATTAGTGATGATATGGATAATTGATCATTTTAATTAATGCATTTAATTAATAGTTCTAGCCATAGGATTTAAAAAATTGATTTGATTAATTATTTTAGGATTAATTAATGAATCAATGCCTCTTTTTTAAAATTGTTTTTTTATATTAAATTATTGATGTTTTGTCATGGGCCTCTGAAGTAGGAAGCCAAAGGAGAGCCCACATAAGAAGATGTCATTAGGGGACTCTAGAGAATATTGAGAGTAGCACAATACCAGGTGATATTCGAGACATAGGTGATCATCTGAGCTAGCAAGGTAATTGATCATGACAGGCATATTGCATCTAGTTAACTTCTCAACTAAGGATTACATAGGGTGAGAGCACTTATCATAACTCTAGAGAGGCTCACTATTATGATGAATACTCACTTAGGATATAAAGGTTTAGGCATCTAGTGGAAAGACAAGTTATTCACTTCTCTAGATATATTCGTAGGCATCCAAGGGTGTAGTCCCTCCTACTTGCACTAATGTTCCACCTCCACCTCTTGATGCTAAGGGAGGGTTATTTAATTAGATGCCTAATTCCTTCTCTTCTAATTTTTTTATGATGTATCATTTTGAGACCTTGATATCAATGTTTAATTAGTTTTAGGATTAGGATTCAATTTGGTTTACTGTTTGATTAGGTTTATGCTTAGGTTTCAATCAGGACAAGAGTTAATAAATTGAATTAAGTTTTAAAGTGCTAAATTTGGTTTTAGATATAGAATTATAGTTAGCGCTTTTAGATTAAAAACCAACATTAATTCAAAAAAATTAGGTTTAATTTTTTTTTAAGTGTTGAATATATTCTTGAGTTAGGTTTAAGTTTAGGGTGATTTGGTTTAGTCTTAAGGTCAACATTTAACGTGGTTCAATCTTAGGGTAAGGGTTCAATTTGGTTAATGGTTGGGGAAAGGATTCAAGGTTAAATTTGGTTTGTACTATTAAGTTGGGATATATAATTAGGTTTATGAGCATGCTTTAATTTAATTTTGTTTATAAGTATAATATTAATTAGTTAAGGGCCAAGGTTAGCTTTCAATCTAGTTTGATATTCAATTTGGTTTAGGGTTACCTGGGTTATTTTATTTTAGTGTTATATTAAGATATTTAATGCTCTGATATCATTCTTTTTTTGATATTTTGATTATATCATCCCCATACATTGATTGTATATGCGATAATATATTTGTTTCTGGATTTGATTGTGTAGAGATTTTTACCATCAACGTTTCGAATCACACTACATGATCCATCATTAGGATGTAAATAGAGCAAGAGATGTAAAACAAAATGATTACAAATATTACAAATATTATTTGATCTCATTACATGTGTCATGGTAAATTTTTTTAGAACTTATACATGAGATGCTCCTATATGGTGTTTTTCTTTTCTTATAATATAGTGTTATATATAAATTTACCTAAGTACCCTTCTTGATTATCTATGATGGATGTAGTAAATGACATATCTCTATATGATTCTTTTGATATGATATGCATGGATAATATAATGAAATTTTCAAATCCTTCCTATGCAATAAATGATGTAATTAGATATGTAAATGTTTTTAGATTCACATGTATGACATGTAGATGTAGATATGATGCTCCTCTAGGATAATTTAGTTTATAATAAATAAGGTTACAATTATGGTTTGACATTTATAAAATTAGTACTTGGTTCTTAGGATAGTTATTTAATTATTTATATATTACCTAGTGTAGGTTTTAGCAAATTAAGACTATGGTTAGGTTGACAGTAAGGGTTATGATTAGAGTTTTGGTTAAAATTGGGATTATAGTTCATCCTAAATGACGCCTAGCCAAGGGATCCAAAGAACTAATCAAAAGTTTTACTAAGCAAGAAATAACATACATACAATAATTTACATTTATAAAAAACATAAGAGATTACATTCCTTAATGAGCACATTTACATTTCATTTTTAAATAATTATAAGTAATAAAAGTAAAATAAATAACACATCCACATGAAAGAATAACTAATTGAGTTCAATCCATTTAAATAATATACATTTGTTCTGAATGTCACTTGGCAAATTAATTCAAAATGCACAATCATCCAATGTACATGTCATAGGGTATGAAAGGCTGAAAGAATATACATTTATAAAATAGTTTACATCATCCATTTTCAATCCATGAAACAAAGTACAATAAAATTTAAGTAAAATCATTAAATACTAAGTTTTGTGTTTGGATCCCTTGACGGGGTGTTACGTGATTAAGTACTTAGTTATACGTTTAGGGTTTTATTGTACATAACTATATGGTTAGGTCAAGGTTATATGGTTCTAGGTCAAGGTTATATTTATTTGTAATTACATGTTTAAAAAATGAATTTACATCTAACCTAATCATTCAACATTGTAATAAATGCATAAATTAAATACATTTCAAAACATCTAAAATAATAATTTTTTAAATGAACATTTATGAAACTATATTTAAATTAATAGATACAATAATCTAAACATAAAACTCATTAACAATATAAATTTATAATTTTATGTATATTAAAACTGAAAAAAAACAATAAATTAACATACATATAAAACGTAAAACTAAAAATAATTAAGTAAAATAGTACAAAACATATTAAAATACCTGGCATATCAAAGACTAGCAACAAGGGGTGGTCAATAGAGCTAAAAATTGGGCTCCCATATCTCTCTCTAATTGGGCTCTCATTTTCAAAGTCATGAAAATGACTTCAAAAACACAAAAATCGAGTATATATGAGTTTTTGAAATTGGGTACCCAATTTTTTAAAAATTAGGTACCCAATTTGTAAAGCAATGGGGTGCCCGATTTTTAAGCACTTCAAGCACCTGACCCGCTTGTTACAAATTGGGTACCCAATTTTTAAAACGTGGCTCAGGTGCCCGAAGCATGAATTTAGAAATGGGTGCCCAATTCTAACAAAATCAAGTACCCATTTTTGAGAAGTACAATTCCACGGATTTGACTTCTGCGGAATTGTTACTCAACTTCTTGCAAGCACCCTTAACTCTCTTCTTAAGAGAGGGGATCTATAGGGGTTTCATTTTCTCAAGTCTTATAGACTTTCTTGGTATTGATGCTTCCTTCGTTTTCTTTTCTACTGATTCCTTTTGGTTCCTCAAGGATTGCTGCTATGCAACTACTACGTATGGCATTTTAGGTGCTTGTGCACTTATCTGTGCAATTGTGATCTCTACATTAGGTCCGACCATTGCAATAGGTGTAGGAGTTAGTATATTAGTTTGACTGCTAGCCTTCATCTCTAAGGCTATCCCTTTCACCTCTTCAAATTCTTTCCTAAACATCCCTAATTCTTTTTAGAATCAACTACTTTATCTACCTTCTTCTTGATCTCCTTATCCATTATATTTGTTTGAACCCCTTTCATATTTTTAGTATATGTATCCCATCTAGGGCATCCAGAATCTACTTCAGAATGTAGAATTATCTATGCATAGCCTTCAATTAGTTTAGTGCTCATTTCATAACCCATAGGTTCAATGAATTTTACTTAAGGAACTATTGCCTCCATGCATGTGAAATCTATTTCTACCATGAATCATAGTTCATCCTTGTATTTCTCTATTAGCACAAGTGGTATCGTATACCTTTACTTCATTTTAACATGGAATGGTTTCATCATTTTATCAATATCATTATCTGTAACTGTTTCCAATTTAGATTTGCAAACTTGAGTGATAATTTGCATTGCGCACTCGCTTTCATTCCAATTTGAAATACCAGGAAACTTCTTTGTTGTGTAGAAGAATATATGAGTCAATAGGGACTCAAACCTAAAGACTGCACTCTTAGACTTCTTGATCTTTGTTATGTTAGCCAATAGTTGAGTTCAAATAACATCACATAGGTTAATTCTTTCACCCTTTACTACCATCACATAATCCGTGTGAAGAAATCTAGCTAGGATTGAATCTAACCTAGATCAATGGTTAAATTTATAACCCAAAATTTTGCTAAGGAGTCTTACTCCATCATCTTGAATGGTGTTAACCCTCATGTTTCTACCATCAAACCTTGTGTTGAGATTTGTTTCAACTATTCTGCACATATTCCTTATGTTCACAAGATTGCATCCTTTGTTGCTCAAACTAGTGATCTTGTGAATTAGCTTATTATATATGCATATAAGTGAATCTCCTAACCATAGAAGGTCATCATGAACTCTGCTCAAAATGATTCTTGTCCACTTGTGGTTTTCAAAGTTCTTATAGAACATGTACTTAACTAGGTTAAGTGGTTCTTGGTTTGCATGTTCCGGTTTCAATGATAAATCATTGTTGCACATTTTCTCCAATTCATTATGAATCTCAGTATCTCCTATGCTTTCTATCTTATAGTGAATATATCTTCTTATATCCTTGACATGAACATTTTCTAGTACTTGCAAAAATGCTCCAATGGGATCATCAAGTAGAGAATTAAATGGGTGTTTCTTGAAGGTATATCTAGGTCTTCCATTGATATCAAACACTTCTTGTGTTTTCATAGCTGATTTTACTGAAAATATGCTCAATAAATTCAGAGAAATACCTCAACTTCATGTTTAGAGATTTCAGTGATTACAAGCATCTACAAACTTCTTTAGCACTTCAAATAGCTATCAAACCACTCTTCAATGTTGCACTTGAGATTTCCACATAAGTAAATGATGATTGTAAATCAATTTGCATCCTCTAAATCTTTTACAATATGTACTTTGCATTAAATGTGTATCTGCCACAAATTCAAAATATTGTCTCTATGTAACAGGGACATTATTTTTTACATAACCTCATAATGATCATATCAAGAAATGTTCACTTTACTGTAGACTTCTCTCAGTGTCTAGTAGATACTGCTTACTACACATATTGTGATATTCTCTCTAACATTAGTTTTATTTAAACTGACATGTTGTCTTACTCATCATGCTAAATTTGGGTAGGATGAGTCACAAACAATAAGTGACTTTACTATCTTATCAGGTGTATTGAGATGTACTTCTTTTAGAATTGTATGAGAACTTCTAGATTATTTTTCCTTTACAAATGTTTTCTTGAAATCTTTTGTCTGCTCCTTCATTTCTTCCTTTAGACTGTCATTATTTCTTCTCTTGTTCCTTATGTAATTCTAATTATTGTTTAGGTTTCTTCTATCCATTTTGTAGAATCTTGCTATGTGTCCAAAGTTATTACATTACTAATAAATAGGTACACTCCTTCTTTGTTTGTTATACTAGTTGTTAGGTGCTCTGCAATTCTTTGCAATGTGTCAAAGATTATTACACCTATAACAAACATTTTTCCTTCTTTGTACACTCTCATTGCTATGAGATTTTCTTTTGTTGCTTGCATAGTTAATGTTCCTAAACATTTTACTATTTTCATTATCAAATTTAGGTTTCTTACAATCTATTGCATAATGTCCATAACCATGACAATTATGACAATAAAAATTTGAGATAGGTTCAAAAGACTTACCTTTGCAATTGTCTCCAATATGTTCAAGTTCATTGCATGTAGAACATTTGACATGAGATCCCTTTCTTGTTTTTATATTTTCTCATCTTGACCAGATTATTTAGATTTCTTAGAGTGAGTATGTCATGTCCCCAATTTTTTGGTGACAGTTTGATTTAATTAATTTAATTAATTTGGTTGTCCAAGGACAACTAATTAATTATTTTAATTAAATAAATAAATATTAAAAGATAACCTTGTATTTAATAAAGTGACTTGGAAAATATTTAATAAAGTCACTTAAGAGATAAGATCAAAAAAGTTCTAGAAGTCTCTGGAGAGGATGGAGGGAAAAGAATAAATAGGCACCCCGGGGCTCCATTCGAATCAGGCAGTTGATTATCTCTCTTTGATTTTCAAATTGTGGTTCAATCACAGGTGCATTGTAGAACCTAGGGTTTCTGCAATTGTCACAGTTGGCCATTGAGAATGATAACTCTCAATTGGTACGCAATTTTGAGGGTGTGAAATATCATCCGAATTATTGCAGATTGGAGGTGACATTCAGTCATTTCATCAGGGCGATTATCTGTGGCTAAGGCCAATTTTGCGGCTCTCGCATCACTGTTCATTGATTGGATCAGTGGAAGTAGAATTAATCATCATCTTCGCAAATTATTGCAGGATATTGGTTGACATCAGATTCAAGGATTCAGTCTAATAGAGACCGATAGCAATAAAAAATTTTCATGAAGGAAGAGAACCGGGCCTGTAAGAATATCCTTCATATCAAAGCCAAGGCAATGATCTTCGAGCCAATTGATAGCAACAGAGACTTGGAATCGAAGGACGGCAATCAGACTTGAAAACCGAAGGAGCAGTTGAAGCATATACATAAGATTTTTGATTCATGAAAGACGGGAATCAGATTATTTACAAGTGCATTAGTGACTTCCGTTTTTCCGTTAACAACACTGCAGAGAACGAAGATATCTTAGAGATCGTATAACGACTTCCATTCACCTCGGCGTCTCCAATCCTCCTGACAAGCAACGTAAGTAGATTCGTGCTCCTCAGGTTCAGCGATTTAGCAAGTGAATTTTGGCCAGGGTTAGAACGGATTGATACGCAACTTCATCAGGAGTCGGGTTCAGATTTGCTGGGTCGAGCTGACAGGGCCCTTCATGATCCAATTGAGGATCCACCCGCAACAGAAGTCCAAGGTATAGACGGCAGTGATGGACAACGATTAACATGTGGGAAAGTGCGATTTCTCTGAACAGCCAAGTTTATCAACTACGGGTCACACCCAAATCTCACACTTTGTTGGCGGCCTATTTTGCACAGAGTACGGGGTCCCTTCTAAAGAAAATTTTAACATTGTTGTTGATATCATAATATATAATCGAGCCGACTTGGTATTGTAGCAAATCTTAGCAATGAACATATATGCTAGGATAAGGAAGATGTGTATGTAGAGGTCAAGCTCTCATTCCAGCTCGCGCCAATTGAACCAGTCCATATCAATCAGGCCAAAGGAAGAAACTTCACATGACCTCCCATGATTTAAATTGGTCGATCCAACTGTCGGCTGCTACAAACTCAATATAGATGAGATCTTGGATGTGTACACATTCAACTGATCCAAATACATTGGGAGCAGATTTATAAGTGATGATGATCATATATTAATCAAGCAATAATGAGCAGGTGGCCAAATCCGGGACAATGCCGAACTGACACAAGATTACAATACAGGGCTGAACTGAAATCATATCAATGATCATTTCATGCAATAGGAATAGCAATCACCAGCTCAGACGAGACAGTGGCTTGGCAGTTCGTTAGAGGCATCAGTTTGGGATCAGGCAGATTCGATATTAATAGCCCTTCATAATCATTGATGGAGCCGGCAATCTCAGGTTTATATTCCTATATAATCTGGGTCATTGTGTGATTATTGGGTTAAGAAACATAGATTCTTTCATAAACATTATTGGCATTATTACCTATTGTTTTGGTGAATAAATGAGATACTTCCCTTTGCATGGTAAATTTCATAGTACATTATATCTTCGTAGTACGAGACAGGTGTTTTTACAAATTATTGTAGTTTAGCATTGGTTCTTTAGTGACCTTTATAGCAAGGGTCATTTCAGTGGTATCAGAGCTGAAGTATAAAGAGTTTTTTTGGTGCTGGAGTAACCAATAACCTGTTAGGGTCATTTCAGTGGTATCAGAGCGGTTTTCTTGCCATCCTGTGGGGGGGGGAATCGACTTACATGAGTGATCAGCACTCTACTTCAACCAAGATGGACAGGTACAGCACAAAGTCTCCGAGGACACAATCTCGGACAAGTAATAGACACAGTATTCAGAGTCGGAATTGTGGAAAGGAGGACTATTTAGGCATTCAGGATGAGCTCAGAAAGATGAAACATAACATGTCTGAACTGTTGGTTAAACACCACCGTATGCTTGACAGGCTGTTCATCCCAGCTAAGGTGAGTAAATCAACTGGATTTCATTTTGGAAAATCTTCTCATGAAGCGTTGACAGATACAATGAGAGATGCTACTAGGAACCTTAATGAGGAGTTCGAGAAACAAGTGTGCAACCAGTCAGAGGCTT
Source organism: Cupressus sempervirens (assembly GCA_028749045.1). NCBI lineage: Eukaryota > Viridiplantae > Streptophyta > Pinopsida > Cupressales > Cupressaceae > Cupressus > Cupressus sempervirens. The sequence continues at coordinate 643,236,579 of CM053789.1, read as the reverse complement.
CAGTTCGGTCACAGGAAGAAGCAGTGAAGGACATTACGCTGATGGATAGTAACTGTCAACTTGACACTCAAGTTGAGACAGTTGAATACGAGTTTCCCAAAGGTGATGTCTCATGTACTCAAGGTAGTTTGGTTCTGACAAGCAATGATTACAGTGAAGTGAGTTCAGATGATGATGAAGATGTCATTGTGCATGGTGATGAGATACCTGGTGAAAATAAGCAGACATCGAGCATTTATGATTTTGCTGATAGAGAGTACCATGCTCAGTTAGATGCTTCATCACATGAGGATGAGAATGGCAGTACTTCACAAGATTTGTCCAGCCAGCTGAAGGTAAGCAAAGATAGTATTGTGGCTTCTTTATCTCATCATGACAGGATGTGGGAGATGTTAGAAGCGCACATCCAGATGATTCAGTTACGAGGAAGATATAAGGGAGTTCAGGAAAATTCTTCCTTCTGTGACTTACATGCAATTGGTGAAGGGATGGGGACGACAAAGCTGAGCTATTTACATCTTCTATCAGATCGTGACCATCTTCTAAGCCTTGCCAAAGACTATTCAGATGCCTTGAGGAGGAAGGAGGAGGAAGTTGTCAAGCTTTCTTGCGAGCTTGAGGACACTCAAGCAACTTTGGCATTACAGGACTGGGAGAAACAAGGGTAAGAGCACGACATGGAGCTGCGATCATCTTGCACTCAATTTTTGACAGAAGAGGGATCATATATGATAGCTGATAATGTTACGAGTTCATCTTGCATTCACATCCAGGATACAAGGACAATGGCAGATAGGTATGTGAAGTTAGTTGGTATTGGTCACATTAATCAGGTAAGGAGTTTGCTTGAGTTACCAGTTGTTCCTTGTTTACGAATATGGACTCAAGAATGTTTCAAGGGCATTTGGGGTTCAGTTAACTAGAGATCTTTAACACTTAATGGTAGCAATGATTGTCTGAGTGCTATCATGGATTTGATTAGCAGAATACACGGTGTTGTCTTTCCTTGTGCCAACAGTTTGTCCAATGTTGGTATTAGTTTTTATACACCGGTGCTAGGGTTGGTTTATATATGTAGATGACCATTCTGGCTGAAGGGTGTTGAAGATTTTTCATATTTGGAAGCATGTATAGATGAGTCCCAGGATCGTTTTGACCTTGATGACATTCGGGAGAATGAAGTGAACAGTTTTGAAGATTCAGCTTCCTTGACAGTTTCTTTAGGTACAGAAGAGCTTGACAGCAGGACTACAGATTTTGACACTCTGGATGTTGATATGAGTTTTGAAGTTGATTCGAAAAATATGGATGATAATAATCCAGAGACCAGTATCTTTGAAGATACTCCTTTAGGCAATACGTCAGAGGGAGTTTATAGAAGACAGTCTAGCCAGAGCCATCATGTGATTAGCCAGTTGAAAGCTAGTGAGCGAGACATTGCTATCGCTTGTGAGCATTTTGATACTGCTCGTCAGTTGTTGGCCGTTACTGGTTGGGGTTCTTCTATGACAGATGAGTCCAGCGGTGGTTACTTTTCTTTAGCAGAGATTCATGCCTTGCGTGAAGCTGTTCGGATATTGAAGCAGGATTATTTACGATTGGTAGCCGACCGTGACCACTTGGTTAAGTGGGGGAGTACAGCATATGAGGCACTCTTGGATCGTGAAGAGGAGGTGAGTGAGCTTTCCCAAGAGCTCATAGCGACTAGTGAGGCGTTAGAGGACACACAGCGAGATCTACAGAAGTCACAGTTTCAATTGAAGGAGGTGACCGTGGAGTTGGAGCATTTGCGGTCAAAACCAGCTCCAGACCCAGTTCATTTGTCTATTGAGGTAGATGACGGTAAGTACACTCCTATAGTTGTTTTTGAGGAGCTTATTGTTGAGACTGACACACATGTTCAGGGTTTGGAAGAAGTTGGTCTTAATGAGTTTGGGATACCGGTAGAGTCGAGTTTCCAGATTGATTCTTCTCAGATAGTTGATAGTGTGGTACAGCTAAGTATGCCACCCTTATAGGAGGACCAATTGTGGTGTAAAGGGGAGTATGTTAATGTTTCCTCATATAATTTTTACTGCACTGAACCGTTCATGGAATATTTGCTGGATAGTGCATGTGTTCATTTGGACCCGTATAAAGTGACAGAAGGTGTTCTCATCCATGATACTAGTGTTATTTGCAGATTGGTTGAAAAGATTATAGGGGTCCTTTCTACTATGCTACCTCACAGGGATCTCGAGGAGGGGTTTGTTGAGCAGAATGCACAGGGACCTATACGACCTACAGTCACTCAGAGTCAGAGATTGGAGCCATATGTTGATTACCAGTTCAGTGATGATGAGCTAGCAGCAGAATTTGGAGGTTCTTACCGGCATTATACGGTAGGGTACGCTCATCATTTTTCTTTTGACACAGAGATAGAAGATTTTATTTCACGCAGATGTAGATTGGCTCCAATTTCTTACCATCCATTAGGGGATAGATTGGCACCATCTTTTGAAAATAAAATTGGTAGTAGCAAGTTACTCAGCCTGCAGCATCGACACACCCGGAACAGTTTTTTAGAGATTGGATTTGATGGTAGTGTTTCAGGTACCTATGGCTGTTGTCATATCTATAGTGCAGTTGGGTGCAGGTGTCATTTTGACAAGGGTTTGAATTTTGATGGAGTTGATGTTTCAGTTGGGTTGAGATCTACAGGAAGGTTTCTTCTATCGCCAGCTACAGTTGGTTTATAGATGATTTCATCAGAGTTGTCAGTTGTTTGGATGTTGAGTATAGTTTCTCAGCTACTGGTATTGATGATTTCTCCATGGGAGTATGATGAGGATTGGGATGACATACATATTTACATTTGGGACCCAGGCATACTGATTGGTTTATGGTTTAGCCATTGCTTGGGGACAAGCAATTTCAGGAAGGGCGAACTGTCATGTCCCCAATTTTTTGGTGACAGTTTGATTTAATTAATTTAATTAATTTGGTTGTCCAAGGACGACTAATTAATTATTTTAATTAAATAAATAAATATTAAAAGATAACCTTGTATTTAATAAAGTGACTTGGAAAATATTTAATAAAGTCACTTAAGAGATAAGATCAAAAAAGTTCTAGAAGTCTCTGGAGAGGATGGAGGGAAAAGAATAAATAGGCACCCCGGGGCTCTATTTGAATCAGGCAGTTGATTATCTCTCTTTGATTTTTAGATTGTGGTTCAATCACAGGTGCATTGTAGAACCTAGGGTTTCTGCAATTGTCACAGTTGGCCATTGAGAACGATAACTCTCAATTGGTACGCAATTTTGAGGGTGTGAAATATCATCCGAATTATTGCAGATTGGAGGTGACATTCTGTCATTTCATCAGGGCGATTATCTGTGGCTAAGGCCAATTTTGCGGCTCTCGCATCACTGTTCATTGATTGGATCAGTGGAAGTAGAATTAATCATCATCTTCGCAAATTATTGCAGGATATTGGTTGACATCAGATTCAAGGATTCAGTCTAATAGAGACCGATACCAATAAAAAATTTGCATGAAGGAAGAGAACCGGGCCTGTAAGAATATCCTTCATATCAGAGCCAAGGCAACGATCTTCGAGCCAATTGATAGCAGCAGAGACTTGGAATCGAAGGACGGCAATCAGACTTGAAAACCGAAGGAGCAGTTGAAGCATATACATAAGATTTTCGATTCATGAAAGACGAAAATCAGATTATTTACAAGTGCATTAGTGACTTCCGTTTTTCCGTTAACAACACTGCAGAGAATGGAGATATCTCAGAGATCGCATAACGATTTCCATTCACCCTGGCGTCTCTAGTCCTCCTGACAAGCAATGAAAGTAGATTCGTGCTCCTCGGGTTCAGCAATTTAGCAAGTGAATTTTGGCCAGGGTTAGAACGGATTGATACGCAACTTCATCAGGAGTCGGGTTCAGATTTGCCGGGTCGAGCTGACAGGGCCCTTCATGATCCAATTGAGGATCCACCCGCAACAGAAGTCCAAGGTATAGACGGCAGCGATGGACAACGATTAACATGCGGGAAAGTGCGATTTCTCTAAACAGCCAAGTTTATCGACTACGGGTCACACCCAAATCTCACACTTTGTCAGCAGCCTATTTTGCACAGAGTACGGGGTCCCTTCTAAAGACAATTTTAACATTGTTGTTGATATCAGAATATATAATCGAGCCGACTTGGTATTGTAGCAGATCTTAGCAATGAACATATATGCCAGGATAAGGAAGATGTGTATGTAGAGGTCAAGCTCTCATTCCAGCTCGCGCCAATTGAACCAGTCCATATCAATCAGGCCAAAGGAAGAAACTTCACATGACCTCCCATGATTTAAATTGGTCGATCCAACTGTCGGCTGCTACAAACTCAATATAGATGAGATCTTGGACGTGTACACATTCAACTGATCCAAATACATTGGGAGCAGATTTATAAGTGATGATGATCATATATTAATCAAGCAATAATGAGCAGGTGGCCAAATCCAGGACAATGCCGAACCGACACAAGATTACAATAAAGGGCTGAACTGAAATCATATCAATGATCATTTCATGCAACAGGAATAGCAATCACCAGCTCAGACGGGACAGTGGCTTGGTAGTTCGTTAGAGGCATCAGTTTGGGATCAGGCAGATTCGATATTAATAGCCCTTCATAATCATTGATGGAGCCGACAATCTCAAGTTTATATTCCTATATAATCTGGGTCATTGTGTGATTATTGGGTTAAGAAACATAGATTCTTTCATAAACATTATTGGCATTATTACCTATTGTTTTGGTGAATAAATGAGATACTTCCCTTTGCATGGTAAATTTCATAGTACATTATATCTTCGTAGTACGAGACAGGTGTTTTTACAAATTATTGTAGTTTAGCATTGGTTCTTTAGTGACCTTTATAGCAAGGGTCATTTCAGAGTAACATTCTCTTTTTCTTTATATGTATCATTAGATTGTTTCATGTTTAGATCTTTCTCGACATCAGGAGTATCATGTTCTTTTTTCTCAGTAGATTTCTTGGTGGATTGTCCAAGAAAGAATCCAAGTCTAGTCTTATCATAACTAGGTCTTTGAACATATATTTGTTCTTCAATATTTTCACTATTGGTATACAATTTCTCAAGTTTCTATTTAGTTTTCACCAATTCACCTTTCATAATAGTATTGTATTTCTTTAATTTTGCATGTTCAAACTTGATAAATTCTAACTTAGATGTTATTTTTCTTAACTGGGATCTTAGATCTACATTTTTAGCTTTTATTTTAGAATTATTCTTACCTCCATTTTTCTTAAGACTTAGCTTAAGTTCTACTATTTTTAACTCATGTTTCAAAATCTCATTTTCCTTTTTTAGATCTTCAATATCATCATCACCAATCTACTCACTAGATCCTTTTTGCTTCAGATTATCTATCTTGTCCTTTAGTTTACAAATATAAGCTTTTGCATCTTCATATCTATCCTATAGGCCATCTCTTTCATTAGTAAGGAGATCAATTTCCTCAAGAGCTTCTTCAAGATTCTTCTTCAACTATTCCATATCCATAGGGATTTTATTCAAGCTATTAAGCTTTTTCTGAATAACTAGGCTCTGATACCAATTGTTAGAAATATATATTACTGAGAGGGGGGGTGAATCAGTATTTTCAATCTTTTTTCCCATAATTGGATAATATAAATTAATTTTTCAAATGCATAAGAAAGTAAACCAATAATGCTAAATAGTATAAAAAACATACACAAAGAGAGCTCATAACACCATATTTTGTTAACTAGGGAAACTCTGGCTAAGGGAAAACCCTAGTGGGATGAAATCCACTAGATGATTCACTATATAAAGAATCTGGCTAAGGATATTGACCCTGTTAGGAGTCTATGAAGAATGTATAATGTCTCAAGTCCCTATTAGGAGACTAGGCCTTGTTAGAAGCCTCAACCCTATTAGGAATTGCTTCAACCCTGTTAGGAGTTGGTAGATCATATAAAAATGTGTGCAAGAAGAGCTCACTACCCTAACATGCAACTATACAGTGAAGTTCTTCAAAGAAATAGATGTACATACAATACTAGATCACTTGTTGTACTTCACAATTCTTTTGATTATCAGATCTTCATACAAGCCTTTAGTAGAATGTAGACAATCTTTCCTCCAATCCACTCAATGTCATAAACCATGAGTAACTACACATATATTATATCTCACATTATCACATCGCATTACATCACATCACCTCTTCTTATCACAAATGGATTTCTTTACTTATATCAAACATATGGATAAATCCTTCCTTAGTCAGCTCACATATGATCATTATAGTCAATTCATCAAGACTTAATAATCAAAATAACACTTTAATTCATACAACTTAACTTGCTGACATGCTCTATTCTATACTATGAAGTATTTGCATTGATATTTCCTTCATAACATGAACTCAATTATTTATACATACATGTGCACTAGTACACATCATTAGGATGATGTCATGCATCACTAGTCAACTATGCAAGAGAATATTCTTAAGGAATATTTTGTTATCAATAGAACTCATCATGTTGTTGTATCATTGTCCAATACTTAGACAATTTTCCATCACAAATAATCATAACTGAACTATAGAAAATATATTTCCATAAATGACAACCATGTATCTCATCTTATTTGACTGATTGGCCATATTGCCAACAGCGCCCACATATTCCCCTCATACATTAGTCATGTCTCCATCTTCCTCCACCTTCATATCCAAATCTCTACCCTTCTAGAAAAATGATAGTAGCTACATTCCTATTCTCCCTAATCCCCTTACTCTTCTCAATCCAACATGCACATCTCCAAGAATTTTTACAAGAAAACTGAAAGAAAACCCATCTTGCACACCCATCGTTCCTCTTCCATGATCCCATCACTATTATCCCTAGTTTATCCACCCCACTTACCAATCCCCTCCCATATATCAAATCCCTCCAAATCCCATCCATATCTCCTCCTCTACCATTAAAAAAATCCTATGTAATAAACTTGAGCATCACCTCATCCCCATTGAAGTTTCTTCAACCCATCCATCTACCTCATTTAAAGAAACCATCCATACATCTCCTACCACACTACCCACTCCAATCCCATGGCACAAAAGAAGATCCCACCATGCCATGCACTATATCTCAAGATCCCAACATCCCACTTATTCTCCTACATGGGCCACTTTTACCATTCACTCCATCTAAAGAGTAGTCACCATCCCCTCCATATCCAAATCCTATGATTATATCTACTCCATCTTCAAAGATATTATCCTCCCTCCATCCAAATCAAGATTTTATCTATTCATCCCCTCTTCTTCATGCTTGTACACCCTGTATAATCCATGGTAGTAGACCCATAGAAGAAGAACTAACTATCATATCCAAAATGTCAACCCCTTCACCTACTAATGGACTCACATCTTTTGTTCCAAGGAATGAAAATCATATTGAAGAAAGACAGAAAAGTGTATCTCTAGATGTTGGTATCCCTTCTATCCCTTCATGGTCCCAAGACCTTCCATCTTTACCCCAAAGTTACCATCCATCTTATTCCACATCTATTTTGGGCCCTTATCCTATTACTTTCCATCCCTTCATTTTGGGTCACTATATCCCTTATCTAAATCCTCCACCCTTTCCATGAATTGGGTCCTTATATACCTAATCCAAACCCTTTATCTCCTCCATCTATTTTGGGACCTACTCCCTCCTTATTTCCATCTATTTTCATCCTTATCCTTCATTCTCTCCATCCATTCTAGACAATTATATACATCCATATCCTATATTCCAATCCATCACTCTATCCCTTCAAATCCAAAAGCTAGATCATCAAAGGCACTCATCCCTGAATCCCTTCCAACCTTCAACCTCTACCATTCCATTCATAATCTCTCCATATTATCCATGCTCATTTTTCCATACAATGGCTAATAGAAGAAAATTGGATGCCAAAATTAAAAAGAAAAGATCCAAAAATACACAAAAATCCAAGTGTCAACATGTCCCATCTATAGTACATGTTCAAGAAGAGAAACATTTGATCCAAAATAAAGAAAAAGTCAAAAGGCCACAAAGGCCCAAGCTAAAAAAGTTAAAAATCATGTGGATACCTAGGATCCTCATAAAAGAAATGCATCTCAAATAAAAATTCTCAATTGGCATCCATTCCCGTTACTCAAAAAGCCTCATTTGTTCATAATTTATCTAAATCTCCATGTATACAACCTCTATCTCTCCAATTCACTTCTATTCCTTATGCTTCTTATCCTACATTTCCAATCCTCCATGTTCCAACTTTACTTTTGGTTCTTATACTTCCCCTACTCCATTTTCTAGTTAATCTCTTTCAATATCATTTTCCCGCTACTTCATCACCTTTCAGGATGTGTGCCAATGATGATCATTCCAATTTCCTCATTTATTTACCTACAAGTCTTATGTCTTCCCATCCATTATATACCAACTCCTACCCACCATTGCACTCATTTAATCTGATCTCTTTCATGTTTCCTAATCCACCCATCCTACCTAGATCTATGAGTAAAAATACATCAAAAAACTCAAAAAAGAAAAGAAAAAGAAAATAGCAAAGAAAACTATGTGTCCATTGGTGAAAATTTGGCAGTTCAAGAGCCTTGGACAAGTACCATGATGAAAACTTGGCAAATAAGTATCATGCATAATCTCTCTATCCAAATGTTGTACACACATGGGGGCAAGTTCCAACACCCACCATACCCATCCCATCCCACCATACCAACCACATCTTATCCATTTCACCTCCTCCATCCTCCTTTGGATCTTGATAAAAATAAAGGCCACCACTGAATGCATGCTTTTGGTTACCTTTTTGACATCCATTTCCCCATCGCTAGCTTGTATCCACCTATCCTTTATCTAGCCATTCTTTCTTCCATATAATCCCTCCATCAGCCTCATCCACCCATCATAGTTACCCTCTACCTCATTCACCTTTCCCTTCCTATCTTCCATATACCATGTCATCCTCTTATTGTCCAACCCTCCATCCTATTACATCCCTCATAAAATCTCCTCCTAAATGACATATAATTAACTAGGGGCACTATATTCCCTAGAGACCGTATCATGTCCATCTTTCCATCTCCCCATTTTAGTCCCATTTCTGTCTAGTCATCCTTAACACCATTCATCACCTAATCCCTATCTTTTTGCATTCCTCTACCCAAATCCTTCTATCCACCATTCCTATTTTCATCTATCCTTACACCTCCCAATATTTCCTCCATTTTTTCATCATCAAGTACATCCCTTTTCATTGGTATCTAGCTCTAAGATATCCCTATGTACCCCAATGCCATCCATTCATATCCTAAATGCTCCTAGAAATCTACCATCAATTGCACCATCCCATTGCACATCTTTCAACTCATCTAATCACATTCTAAACCTTCTACCCAGCCTTCTTGCAAACCTTGGTCATATCCAATCATCATCATTGGGATCCATCCATCCTAATCCTTGTCTTAATGTATATCATTCCCTTCTCCACATCACCCTATCCACCATCAATCCATCTTTCTCTTTTCAAACTCGACTGAGACACCATCATCTCCTCATCCGAAGCTTTTCCACTATCTAATCATCCTAAGTTCTTCCTCTCTCTCCTCATCTTGAGAAAATTCAGTTATCTCCTCATCCTAAGCTTTTCACATTATCTCCTCCTAAGATTTTTCACATTGTCCTATATCAGATCAACTCCTCTATCCTATCATCTTGAGCTTTTGTATAGTAATCCCTTGTAAATATTTTAGTTTTTCAACTATATATTCCTTGAGCACTAGTCCTTGGCTTCTTCCCATTGTATATATCCCCACTTTTTCTATTAGTTCGCATCTAATCAGAATCTATCATTCTTCTGGCTATGCATTTCAGAAAGTCCTCATGTGAAATCCTTTGTCATTCAAGCCTTGTCCTAAAAGTTTTAGTTTTCCTAAATCCCATCACCATTATGGATACCACTAATGGATCCTTGTAGGATACAACTTTCCTCTTGTCTGATCTTGGTCTATGTGTCTCCCATCCTACTAATCTCTTTGGAAAAAGGTTATTTTTGATGGGTTTACTCTTTCTTTTGATATTGAACTTCACTTTTGGTTCTTGATTATCTAAACCATGCAATTTTTTTGTTCTCTCCTCAAGTTTTCCATGATCTTTTATATCATGGTGTGCTACGAATGAGGCAATTCAAGAGCAAGGTCTTGATGATCAATCCTTTCATCTTTTTCTTTTCTTCTCATGCATTAGTCAAATGTGAAACTTTCATGTTCCAAACACGTGATCACTCGTGGTTACATGATGCACTTGGGAAATATAATTTTCTTCTGAGTTACCCAATATCATTTCCACTCTGCTTCCTCTGGGATTCATGTATGATGCTAGGGCAATCCTTGTGTGTTTTTTTTGAGTCAGTCCTATGTAATATTGGTACAAAGGCCTTGATATTCTTTGTAACCTTATTATGTCACCAATATTCCTATATCAAAATAAATGCTCAACTACATGGTGATGATCCCCATTGGAATACCTCCATCCTCAAGCTTCAATGGATCCACTCACCCCTCCATTCCATAGAAACCAAAATCCATTTTCAAAAATCCTATCCAAACATCCAATCCAATCAATTTGACACTCATTATACAACTACTCTATCAATCCCATAGTATCCTAAGTTCTCCACCTCTTTTCCATCTCCCACCACTATTTTGAAGGTTGAGTTTAAACAACCAATTCCTCCTATCCCCAACATGAGTTCTTACCCCACAGTTATTCTTGTGCACATGTTTCTCCTTTGTCTTATTCTCCCATAATAAGAATTTAAGTCCCTATCAATCCTCTCTTAACCAATCTGAGTCCTCCCTCTTGCCCTAGATTCTCATACTTTTCAGGAAGTCATTAGGCGTCATCTTCTCTCCCTACCACCTTCCTGAGGGGGCATCACATGGTCTAGTCTCTCCTCTTTCTATTAAATATTGGGACAACTTTGTTTCTTTAAAAATCTTCTTCGTGTCATCTACCTTCAAACTTCTTTGAAATGTTACTATTCCAACACTATGTCAAAGAGGGGCAAATGTAGACCCCTAAATCTAATTACATCACTTAAGTAATCCTATTTAGTCATCTCCTAAGACATCATTGATTAAGTATTTAATATTTAATTAATTCAATGTCATCTACAATTCATGTAGTCAACTATAGCCCAATTGATAAAATCAAATGACAAACCCAAAATCTAAGTATCAATTAAATCCGTATTTTTGTACTAAATTAAATAAATGCACAATATCTATTTAATTTAATACTAAAATCCCCTTTGATTTAATAAATCACATTAACCAAATCCCCCAACCTCTAACTATTTCTAAATTTCTATTATTAGCTAAATCCAACCCATTCACCCATGCTAACCCTATTTAGCCAACTAATTAACCCACCTCATAAGTGCTAGTTCACTTGTATCCCTCTAAAATGCCACTTGCATCCTAATTCTCTCCTAAGCTAATTGTAATCCCCCTCCCCCCCTAAACATGTGCACAACTTTAACCAAGGGTTAAGAATGTACTCAACCTTGAAGGGTAAAAACACAAACTTGTGTCACCCTTTTGTAAAGGAAAAGGATAACAAAAATATATTAGTTCACTTTCAATGACATAAAACTAGTATTATTCTTTTGAATTTTAAAATGTAGTAAACTAATGAAATTTGTAGAAATGGATGAAGTTTAGGATTATAATTTTTAATAATTAATTGGAAAAAGAATTGATATATTTTCCTAATTTTGATAGATAATTTTTTAGCTACTAAAAAATGCTGAAAATTAGGGGTCCAGTTCCCACCACAAAACTATATGGAAAAAAACTTATTTCTCCTTGATCTCATATTATGTTATAGATAACATATGTAGCTAGAACAATCAAAAATAAAAATTGGCTTTAGACCTATATTTTCTCTTTTATAATGATTCAAATATCAACTCACCTAAAACTGATAGTTTTCATCTCCCACCACATTTTTCAAAACAAATCTATTCTAACTTGAAGAAAAATTATACATTCTAGAAGAGGAATCTCTCCTCTAGAATGTCATATAGTTTTTAAATTGTTTTCATATGATTTAGTATTTTTTTCTTTCTCAAAATCAACATCTTTTTGAGTGTTAAAATACGTTCTTGTAGAATTTTTTAATTACAATATAGTATATCTAATTAAAACACTATAAAATCTATATGAAAATATTCCTAGCTTTGAGCTCTATAAAATGGTGTTTATATGTTATTAAAAAAATCATAAAAAAAAGTAAGAGTTATTGAAATGCCACTTTTTTGAAATAATTTTATTTCTTTAGTAATTGGATACTAACTAGTATAAAACATGCATTTAATAGACATGTCCAATTGGAAAAGTGTGGGACCATATATAACTTATGTACAATGAATTTATCTAGATCATATGTTTAAAAAAATTGGTTTTTAGATAGAAATACTCAAATTCAGTCATTCTAATAAGTTAGCCTAAAAGGTTACACAACTTTGTACTTTTACCCCCAAACTAAAGTCAAACTTCTATCCTATCCTTCTTACATTCCTATCCAGAAGACTTTAAGGCTCTTACATGTCTTAATGGATCTTTAAGGTATCTTATATTGATCTTCCACACTCCTTCTCCCTCATAACTCCTTTTGACCCTCCACTTTGACAATCCCCTCACATCCAATCCCCTTGTAACACTTGTCACAAGGCTATGGTTTTGAAGAAGCACAATCCATGTGCTCCCTCTTCCTTGCATCCTAGCCCTCCCTCATCCTTCCTTTGTCCTTGCATCCTAGCCCTCCATCGTGACATCCTTGGCCTATAAATTGAACCCCTCTCCTCTCAAAAATCATCCACCCTTAAAGATAAAGTCATAATGCCCCTTTGGAGAGTTCACAAATCATTGAATTACACCAATACCATGCAAGAATCCTTACTCATCTATACACCATGTTTTACCCTTTGAAGGCTCCCATCTATTGAAGGATTGGAGCACATTTGAGCATACATCCTCATCACTGGACACATCTACACAATCAAGGATGCTTATCAGGTTCTCTCCTTTCGATCTGCATTCCCTTTTACACTTTCTTTCGCCTAATTTGTATGTGAGTTTCGTTGTTTGGTTTGTGAATGTTACAATCATTGTTAATGTTCATTGCATGCTTACTTTCATAGCTCTATAATTTCTACCTATTTTTTCTTTTGTGATGTAAGATGCTAATTATAGACATAATTGCTATTTTATAAGCTCTTGTAACATGTTTGAGAAAAGAATGAGAACACCTTAAATTTACGAGATTTTCCTTATATTATTTTATGATAACTTGTATATTTAAAAATCTGTGTTACCTAAGAATGTTTACCAACTATGACATATATATATATATATATATATATATATATATATATATAAACATTAGAATCATATTCACCTAAAGGCGGGTTAAAATTTATCGGTTGAGCTTACATATCCATGCTAGTTTAGCCATTTACTTTTAGGTCAACTTAATAATTTTCAAGAAATTGCATAGTGAAAAGTAATGCAACTTTGTTGCACGATTCCTATATTGATTATAATGACCACAAATTTTGGTAGAATCAATATTATCATATTCTCATTTCTACCTATTCCCACATATTTGTCTCATGATAAATATTTAAGTACATGCAATATTTTGGATCTTGAACTTTCATCCCCTACCTTAGGTATATGGTATAACACTTGGTCTTAAACTACTTGGGGTTGATCCCTAACTTTGCATTTCCAAATTAAAAATCTTAAATTCTTGTCCTTTTTCATTAGTGATCAAAAGCTAACATTATAGACATTTTTATGGCATGTTGTTGTGTATGGGGAATTAAAAATTAATTATGTGTTTAATTTATAATTAAAACAATAAAGATAAATAATTCCAGGATCATTTCTAACAATAGTAAAAGGAACCTATTGCATTAAAAAAAAAGGTATGAAATGCTATTGTTGAGAATGATGTCTTAAAATTTTATCCTAACTTTGTAATTCAAGCTCAACAATAGGTTGATTTAAGAGAATATATCACTACCAATTTAATATCTTCTTTGAAATTATTTTCAGATGAGATAGTCCTTACAAATTTTTAGAAAGGGTTGATATATATTTGGAGCGTACACTATGAGATTCCGAAATGTTTTTTATTTCTAAATTAAAAATCCATTTTGATTGAAGAAATACACAAGTAAAGTAAAAATTTTCAAAAAATTCTAAAAAGTTACAATATACACTTTTGAGTGAAATCATTTCACTCAAAACTCTTTTTTCCAAAACTATGGGAGAAAATTTTATATTGACCCAAATATTTTCCAGGGAAAATATTAATTTGTGTTTAATTTGAAATCCTCTTGTGTAAAACTATCTAGGTCATATACATGCCATGTTTTTCTAACTTGAAACCCTTCTTATTAGCACATTTGTAGTGATATATAAATAAAAGTATTGTAGTTGACACATGTGTGACATAGATTTGCACTTTCATCCCACATAATTCATATAGTCTCTTTAAGGTTATTTTTTATTTTCTTATATTAGGGGTAAATTTATTTACCTTCATGCTTATGTTCTTAGATATTATATCATGCTTTCCCATAAACAAGAAATTTGTGTATTTTGATTATCTCCAACCCAAATGTCTTTTATGCTTATGATTTGATAGCTTCACTACAAGTTTATCCTGCAATTACATGTGTGAAATGTATAACATAACTTTACACAATTCATGATTTTACATGTTTATCTATTGTTATATTAAAATTCAAATGGTTGATCTATCATTTTCTCTTAGCTATTAGGAGTCAACTTGGTACACATGCATGACATGTTGCTAAGGCTTGGTATTTTAAGATATTGAATTTTCATTTAATCTTTAAGAAAATTATAAAGATAAAGGATTGTAAGAATATGTAAAGTTTACTTACTAGTAAAGAAATATATTGCATCAAAATTTACATATTGATCATATATATGGTTAAGAATGATGTCTACAAGCTTTAACCTAAGTTTGTAATGCAAAGGTAAAAAGATATTGATCTAGCAGAAACTAGATTTATTTAGAAGTTAACTCTTGCAGCTTGATAACTTCTCCTTAGTATATTCAAATGTCTTATTTGAACGTATGCTTTCTAGAAAGATAGTCTTGTTGATTGTAAGATAATTATATGTAAAATTATTTATGTATGCTAAGATTCAATCCTATGTAGTACAATTAAAGACACATAAATTCTTAAGACAAGAAAAAAAAATCTCAAACATTAACTAGACCACTATGATTTTTATTTATATATTAGAATAGTTGAACTTTGCACTATATTATGACTCAATCTCTACATTAATTGATAACACAAAATGCCCCTTCTCTCATTTACTTTCTAAATATTCCTTTTGAAAATAATATCAAATCATAATTTCCCTTAAATTAAACAAGAGCTCTGAAAGAGCTAGATCCCCACCTTTTGAAAAAATAACTCATCTCTAGTTAAAGTGTACTAACAACAATTCCCCAATTTATAACTTCTATTATAATTTTAGAAAATTCAAATGATCTGTTGATAGTGGACAGTGGTCTCATACAGATTCATTGAGGACCCATTCAATAGTTGGTGTTAGGAAGGATGGGGAATGGGCACTGCTAGTAGGTACAAATATCTAATGATTTAGCTAGTGCCATAATGTTGACTTAATTTGACAGGCATATTTTTTTGGTTATAGTATTGAATCAATAGAAATCCATGTAGACAGATATTAAATACCCATTTGGTAAGATATGCATTTTTGTTTGATTTATAGATGTTTCCTCAATTTTTTTATACTTCAATTCAAAATAGGAAGAAAAATAGTTTCATTTTTAAAAATATTTTTTCAATTTGTAAAATTAGAAATTAATATATTAATAGAGTTTAAATTAATATTATTTATAGGTTATTTTTTGTTATCATAATGTAGTGATATTAATAAACATATTGTAACCTTAGTTTTAGGTTTAGAAAATATTATTTTGTAAAAAAATAGATTATATACATGTAAACATTTTTAGATAATTTATTTTATTATTTTTAAATTAAAAAACTAAATATTATTATTAACATTAATTGTTGGATTGGGTCGGCTTTTCTGTAGCTAGTGGACTTATAGAAGCATTAATAATCATTTGCAAATATATCTCTGCATTAGGTCTTTAAGTTATCAAACAATTATTTCAAAGTGGAGTTTTTATAATTATTACTCAAGGATGATATTGTTCAATATAAGCACAAGAAATAGAAATATTTTTTAAGTTGAACAATTTATAATATTTGCATGAACTTTACATTGTAGCTTTAATATCTACAATGTAATTTTAAATTTATCATATTAAGTGTAGATACATTTTTTTGTACTTTTCTATTTTAATCTATTTCTATTGTAATATATATTTATGTTGTTTGATACATTTTTAAGTCTTGGAATTCAATTCCTATTTTGTTTTTAAGCTACCAATTTGTATAGTTAGCATTTGTTTTTAATTGCTAAGCACTAGATTTTAATCTGTAACATATATATATATAAACTCTTTTATAGTTTCATATTATACCGGCAACTGTCAGTTAGTCATCGACAATTTTTATGAATTGAGTGGTGGCTGCTAGTATGTCATCTAGATTTCTGATGATTGAGTGGCAACTCCGTGTAAGTCATCTAGATCTCTCGATTAGTGTTGAGACTTTGATCTCATCAATGATATGTCTGTTCTATAGAGGTGGATTGATTTACTAGAATGATGATTCTCACTGGAAAGGGAAAGTTTATTGGATTGTTTATTGTAATCTGAAAAAAATTGAGCAATTTGAAAGCTTCCAGCCATGGAGAGCAAAGAGTGGCAAATTTCTTCATACCAGAGTTTGTCTTTTCCTGAAGTTTGAGTGAAGATGATACCTTCGATGGACCGAACAGCTTGAAGAAGCTGTTTAATTCGTTCATGGCAATCATAATCTGGTACTGTTCAGCGAGTTCTTTTTAATGGTTTTCCCTCGATCGACATCCTTCATTGGTCATCCAGTACAAAACCACTAAAGAACAAATGAATTTTCCCCACCAGACACCCAAACACGACGGGAACAGGCAGGAATGTGCCGGCAAGCTCCCTCCCATAGTGCTTGATTGTGTTTTGCGTTGCTGATTGCAAGAATTAGAAGCTGCCCTTTCCCTTTTTGCTTTATTCTTAAAACAATTGAACTCCGATCCACAATTCCAATCTTGCAGCGTGCTGCACGTGCACTGAAGCTGTTGGTGTTCATTAATTCTAACAGTCAGTTCACCTCTGGCTTGATCTAATAATTTACGAATGATGAGTTGGTCAATTTCAGCTTGATCTAATGATTCACGAATGACGAGCTTTTCAATTTCAGCTTGAACGGTGGATGTTTATCTGCATGCATATGCCTAACTAGATGATCATCTTACAGTTCTTCACCGTTGTTTCTTGTTTATGTGGTGATAAATGGAACAGTTATGGGCGTAGCATGAAGATCGTGGCCAACACCGGCTATGTTGTCCGTGTTGGATCAGTCCCGTGATTTATCACAGTGGGGGCATACATCAGATTCTCCAATATAATCTGATCCAGTACAAAGCTATCAATACACAATTCTGAAGTTATCAAAATACAATTGCGGGTGTGTTTCAGTCTGAATGTGTCCGGAAAATATTCGTCAATGGCCTCCCTGTTTAATTTTCATGATTTTTTCAATTGATAAAGTGAAAAAAAAAAATTGTTCTGGAGAGAACCTAATTTCTATTATTTTTATAAATTAAAAAGAAGGTTAAACCCCTGGAAAAAATAATTTCATCCAATCAGAAAAAAGAAATTAACACAAAAAATTGATTTACAAATAAATCTTTTTAAACATTAGAAATTAGAAATACTTTTAGATTATAAATTAATAGACAGATGCCACCTGGAACATTAGTTCTATAGGCGGGACTAATAAATTTGACTTTATTACTTATAATAAATATTAACATTAATCAACCAATACAAAATATTTCTATTTGGAGTTTCATACAAGCCCTGCATTTGCATCAGGAAAATCAACCTAAGAAGGAAACGTGGTCTCACAAGCGTAAAAACTAGATTTCCAGAGAATAAGGAATTGCTGCCGTTTTAGGGAAGAGACAGAAATATAACGCGCCGTTTAGAACAAGTCGGAAGTGATTCGGTAAGAAAGACAAAATGAATGAATTCGATTGTTTAGAATTTCACTGAATTTTTATCTCAAAATATCTCTTTGAATGTCCCATCGAATTATTCTCAATAGCCCGAGTGTACGTCCATGAGTTGTACGTAGTTTCACATTTTAATGGTGCATGGTTACCGGTATTCTGGCAAATGAATGCTTTATCACACTTGATTCTTAACAAGTGCAACACAAAAACGTGATCTTCACATTTATAGAAATGCAAAATATTTTATTTTTCGTGGGGTACGAAATTGTTTTGTAATGGCTACAAATCAACGATTTAGATTCAAAATAAACTTTAGAAGTAGTTTTTATTTTACTAAGGTCTCGTTGGGTTGGGGAAGATGAATTTGTCGCATAATCAGGTTATCTTATAACCAGGTTTTCGAAAACTTAGTTTTGTGGTTTGGAAAGACAATGGTCCGTTTGGTTGACACAGAAGATGAATATATCGTGGACCCCACAATATTATTTAAAAATTTGTCATAAAATTCAAAACCTGGTTTTAATTTCGAATTCCACCTTTTTATTGGAAGAAACATCTTCCAATTTTTGACCAAAATTGGAAGATGAAATTGAAAACCAAGTTATAATTTTAACCAACCAAACGCTCATGTTTTTCTGCAAAACCTAGTTTTAACCCTGATAACCCGGTTTTAGCTCTCATCTTCCAGCAACCAAACGGTGCCTAAATGTATTTTGAAAGGTAATACTTTGGTTTGTTGTTGTTTAGAGTGATCTATGGTATAGAGAGATTCAAAAAAACAATTTAATGCAAAGCTTAAAAATTGTGAGGATTTGGCAAGTTATTTATATTTTTCTAATTTCAATGAAAATATTGAAGTAATTCTTACTTTGACAAAAAGAATGTTATAAATTAAAATGAAGAATTTGGAAACATGAAGTAGAAATTATCAAGAATTGAAAATAGATTATTATATGTTCGAAAAGATTTCTTCTTATAGTGAGAATTCATTAGGTTCAAGTATATTCCGCGAGAATGGAATAGACCTGCTGATTGTTTAGCCAAATCGGCTTCTAGTCATGATCCGGGTTGGAATATTAGGGATAGGGGGCAACTGTCCTTTGAGATGGTGCAAGAATTTGATGATCTTGTTGCTCAGGATCGAGCTCCTTGTTGTATTCCTTTCTGTCTTAATAAATTTTTACCCCTCTTTTTGCATATATATATATATATATATATATATATATATATATATATATATATATATATATATATATAAGAATTACCATTCATACACACATAATTAATTCTCTCATGAATTTTCATCTAAGACTTATCTTATCACATTCAAGGCATCATGTCTTCCTTATCTTATATTGTACCTACATGTTATTTATCATCATGTTCCTAAGATCTAGATTAAGGGTTTCCCTTCCTCATCATTGTAATACTTATAGAGTCTTAATCATTTCTTTAGTTCTATCTTCCAAATTATATTTGGATAAATTTGTGTGATTCCATACTTATCTTTTAATGTACCTACATATTAGATCATACTTTCTTACTCATATCAAAGAGATCTTTTAAAACTCAAGATAATTGTTTCCAATCTATATGATTTCTACTCTTATATTCTCATAAGTTGTTTCTACTTGTTTATCCTTCATTACTATATTTTCCATTTATCATATAATTTCACAAAGTGCATGTGCTTACACAAACTTATCTAAAGACAATATAATCATTTATTTTTATTCACTATTTTCCTCTCTATTAATTATCTCCCATTCATTAGATGAAATTAATTAAAAGGGAACTATTGCCATATTAATATTAGAGATAGCAACTTATAATCATATAGATACTCATCACAATATAAAGAAAGTTTGATGACATTGTGTACCTATGTATGAGTGAGGTGCAATTGTGCTAATATTAAAATGTATACAATATTCACCACTTTGATGGAAATTACATTCCATGTTTGTTCAAGTTTCATACCACATTATTGGTACTTTCTGATGGGCTAAGTTCTATTGTATCACTTTTTGAATTCTTCAACTTAATTAGTAATTAAAAATCTTCACTTCCACCAATCAAAATCAATTTAGTTTTTAGATTTCTTATCAAATTAATATATTGTATAGTAAAGGTGCAATTTTTTAGGCACTTTTATCCCATCACACTTATAAAATTGTTGCAATAATTTTTCCAATACTATTCATGATGCATATTTATAATACTTGGATATAACATTAACAACTATAGTATAATATAGTGTAAAAGGTTACAACACAATGGTAACTTGTGAGCCTCTTGGGTTTCAACTGAACATATAATAATAATTAATTACAATAAATAATAATAATTAATCTAGGCTTCGACCAATTACCTAACAAAAAAACTATATTATAATATCATATTATAATTTATATATAATTTAAATAATTATTACTAAAAAATATATAATATTATAATTTAATATATAATATAATAGTATATCATATAAAGTATTAAAGATGATATATAATTATTAAAAAAACACTAAACTATAATTAAGATCATTAAATAATACAAGTAAAATATATTTAATTTAAATTAGTATTATAGTTTAAATGATCACATAAATACTTTGAAGATTATTATAATATTTTTTTCAAAATTTTTTAACTATCTACTATAAATTTAAAAATATCATAATAATTAATCAATTAATATATTTAATTAATAAATTTATATATAGAATTTAAACTATTATTAATTATAGTAAAAGGCAAGTACTTAGCCACTAGGTAGCACTCGTTACCATTCTATCAAGTGAAATGTTTCAATAGTCCCTATTTTTCTCCACATTTTTGGTAGAATCATAAATGCACTTTTAGTTGTGTCTATTTGTGATGATATGATGTAGGCTGGTCATTGTACATATCATCGCTATTTTAGGCTCTTTTGAAGGGCTTTGATAAGTAGAGAAACATATAACATTTTTGAGATGGACGCATTACTTAACAATATGATCTGAACATGAATATTTATATTTTGTGTTATCTATGGATGTTAACATGCTTTAAAAAATATTAAGAACACAATCACATTTACTTCAAAGTGGAAGAAATTATGTATTTCAACTTGCATGTCTATATCATTTTCCTTTTAGTTTAAGCTTTATTTTTAAAAAAAATGAATCCATACAATTATAAATATAGTGACAAATAGTGCAGTCTTGTATCAATTTTTTTAAATCTATTTTCTATTTTAATCTTCATTTATTCTAGTGTGAACAATATTTTACAATCAATGTTATTTTGTTCCCATATGTACTCAATTCTTCACATTTTCCTTGTTATTGATCTCTATTTATATATATCATTTGTATAGTGAGATTTTTATTTCCCTACCCTAGGTTAATTCTATAGCACTCTTAACTTGAATAAGGTTCACCCTCACTTTTAAATTGCAATTTTCAAAAAAATCAAGACTCCTTTATATTTCATTAACAATTGGGAGCCAACATGGTACATGTTTCATGACATGTTTTGAATGTAAATTCAATTCACAATTAAGACTATAAAGATAAATCACTATATCAACATTTCCAATAAACATACTAAAAGAAACTCATTGGATGAAAATTTCCTTGTGGGAAAAAAGTATGGTAAGAATGATATTTACAAACTTTAGTTCCTGTTAGTAATATAAGTTCAACAAGATAATGATTTAGGAGAAGCTAACTTTAGCAATTTAATAACTTTTCATAGTGTATTTTCAAATATTATAATTGTTAAACATGTTCAAACATTATAGATTGTGATGATGCAATTTAAATAAGAATACAATCTATAAGAATAATCAAATTTCTTATACAATAGTCATATACACCAAATTATTTATAGAACACCTAGATTCAAATCCAAATAATGCAATCAAACCCATAGACATCTTAGAAACTAAACAAAACTTAGAAATATACTAGATTTCAACTCCTTTTTTTCATATTAAAATAATTGTTTTTTATATAACACCTATTATTTATCATAATTCTCAAAACTAAAGAACTCAACTATCATTTGAGTTTTGAAATTTTGTATTCTAAAGCTATGAAGATCTTCATTGATTAAACTAGAATAATTATACTTAGAGCATGTTTGCATGCCACTGCTTAGCTTATTCTGGCTAGTTGTTGCTGCTCAACTTTTTTAAGAAATAATTGTGGAGCTGGTGGGCCCATGAATATATATTTTTCTTCTTAGTTTTAAGTAGGAATTTGATGTCTGAATTAATTAATTGAATAATAGTTTCACAGACTAAAAAATAGAAATTAAATATTTAAAATAAAGAGGGAAAAGAGATTGTGGAGCCATGTGGCATTTTTGGAAATTAGCAACCACTACCCCCTCCTCTTTTCGTATAGCTTATTCTCAATTGCTAAATAATAGCTACTACACTGAAATAGCTAAAGATTCTAAATTATCCTTTTAAGACAATTTATAATATTTATGGGAACACAAAACTACTTAAATTTAATCATTAAAAAAAATCCTTAATGGCCCCATAGGAACACAAGGTTAGTCACTCATAAATTGATTCATATATAATATTTATTTCTTTAGAGTTACACACAACCTATGGGGAAATTGAGCTATGGAGAAAAACATGGTTTCACAAGTGTAAAAGCAAGAGTTGTCGTCCCTAGCAAAAGTGAGAAATACAACTCAACCATCAAAACAAGTTGTAAGAGATTCCTCATGAAAGGCCACATGAACAAATTTAATCATTTTGTTTGATCATCCTACCAAACTATAAAGATTGCCCCTGTAAATCCAATACCACATCAGTAATCTCCATAAAATGTGAAAAATTCAATGAGAGTCAAAGTCATTTAAATATTAACTAGCCAACATTAGTTGATTAACTATCATTAAATTTAACAAAAATGATACATATACATATATGCTCAAATCTAAAAGAAACCATAATTTAGTTACCAAAATACCAAGATGTACTGATTATGTTATCCATTTTGAAAGAAGCTCTAGAACCTTCTCAAGAAATGTAAGGGCAAGAATATTGTAGGAGTGCTTTACCACCCTACCATGAAGTTGTTAAGATTCCCTGGAATCTTTCCTGACATGAAAGATACCCAGCCTGGCATCAAGGAAGGTTAATCAAGCAAAACAAAAAGTGGTAATGGAATTTGTGTAACACATTGTCTATGATATAATCATAAAGTTACCATCCATCACATAGGGTATCATAACACACTCACACAATGGAAAATTAAATAAACAATATTATTTTAGAAATGAACACATCCCTTATGCACTATCACTTAGGCTTAAAATTCTCTTAGGAAATAGAGTATCAATGAACAAGTAGCATGTTATGCATTCAAGACCATATGCATTTCATCAATACAAGCCTACACATAGACATACAACTAATTACATTCTTACTACAAATAAATTCATAAAATGCACTCAATGTAATTCCTCCAGTAATGCAACACATTAAAAATATGTATAATGAAGCCTAATAATCATTCTAACCAGTACAATATAAGGAAATTAAAATCAACCAACACTCGCATTCTATAATAATTAAAACATCCTAAGGTCAGAAATCAATTTCTAATTCTATGAAGAAAAATCAAACATCTTCTTTTAAAACCATTTTCTTTTACGTATAAATAACCCAAATAAAATATCATTATGAGTTCATACATAAGACACAAAGGGCAAGAATATCACCAATAAGGATTTGTTCTATTTGCACTATCATCATGTAGACAACAATAATTCAATATTGAGAAGTGTAACTATTGTTAGATAATTTAATCCATGCACCTTGGTCTATGCCATTTCGTATTGTATCACTCCTAACATCTTGAGCATGATTTATTCACAACCAAGCATTACCAATTAAGAAAGCATGTTAAAGATTAATTCACTCAAGATTCAATGTAATATACTAGAATATCTGATGCATCACATCTGTTGTCAATCGCTAAAATAATAGAAGTGGCAAATATAAAAATTGTCAATTCATTTTGTCCAACGACATACATAATGTATGCGAGGATCAGTGTAGGGAATTTTCTAGTGTTTACATTATCTTAATATACTTATTGAAAAAAATCCTAATACACACAATTTCTTTCACACCATGACATTAGATATGAGGTTCATTTCTAACATGTAGATAAACCCAAAGCTTTTGCTAATCCAACAAGAATGAGGATGGAAATAATCAAACCAGGATAAAGCATATGGAGTGTTTGCACTTGTTTGTTCCTATTTTATCCAGTTTGACATGCAAGTTTAACAGAATTATTTTGGCTGCAGGTATTATGTGGTCTTTTAACTGTCCATTATTACGTCCACTGGTACGTAGTGTCACATTATTGAAGTGCATGGTTACCGGCATTCTGGCAAATTAGTCCCTTCTTACATAATTAGCACATGATTTTTTTTTATTAAAATTGAATGAAATTATTTGCCGGTGGGGTATGAAATCAGCTCAGATAAAATTATGAACTGGGTTTTCCCTTTTTACTAAATAAATGTAATAGTTTCTGATCGAGAGAGAGGTCACACTTTCAGGGTTTTTAGTCGTTAAGAAATATTGATTTAATAGTGAGATGTAAAAATGGTGATGATAAAGTGTGGCAAGTATCATTGTAAAGTTGTAAAGAGTAGTACAACGGATCGCACGCTCGAAACCTAAAAGAGCAGCATGCCGAATGTGTTGATGCATGAATCCTGGGAATCGAATAGTTTGAAATTATTAATAATAACAATAATGAGGTATATATATCTCTCATCATCATCACTTCCTTATGAAACACTTGGGCAGGAAACAGAAACAGTTACGTCTTTAAATAGAATATCACAAAAGCACATAATTCGATGATCACAAACATGAGTATTTTGCATCTATGCTTTCAACTGCATTTCAGTTTCTTGATCAGACTTTGTTTTCTCTGTGCAGCAGGATGATGCCTCTTCTGTAGTGTTCTTCATGTTGGTGTTCGTGTTCGTGTTCTTCTCCAAGTCCACGTCACCTCCATCCAATTTCCCATCTTCAATCCTTCCACTCTTCTTGTGTTTGTAGATGCAGTACAATGTCATCTGAAACAATGCCAGCGGTAATCCTATAAAATTAGGTGCCTGCATTGCACATTAAACATACAAAACCATGATCAGTATATCCATTAGATGGAGATTGTTGAGAAAAAAATATTTTATCTAATATAAGAAGTTTTGAACTTATTCAATAATCCATCTTCAAGAATAGATCATCTAAAGAATAGAAACATAATACTAAATGGTTTGGTTATTTATAGATCTTATATTTCAGATCATATATGTAATATAGAATTAAATATTCTACTATCAAATGAAGATGTATAATATTTTTGAATTATACTCAGAATCTATCATTTAAAGAAGAGAAACATAACATTAAGAAACATAGTGTTAATACTGGTCGATCATTTATATATCTCATATATCAGACCAACTTCATCGTTAAAAAAGAGATATGCAATATAGAACCATTTCTGATCATACTCAGCAATCTAACAAATAGAGTCGATGAACTATCATTGAAACAATTATAAATGAAATAGAATATCTTAATTAATTCAAATGCAATTCTTACCATGATGACAATGTCCTTGCTGAGAGTGCCATAAACCAGCCACAAACTGCTGCTAACGAAAGCAAAGAATGAGAGATTGAAGGGCATGAATTCCACACTTTTTGTTTTGATTACCAGTCTCTGCAACCACGCACATACACTCACATATCAATGGTGAAAGTAATGAAAATTTCAAAGGGGTTAAGAATTTTTTAGCTAGGAGCTCGTTTATCATAGCGTCATTCATCATAACATATTTTAACTTTATTGAACCAACTTTAATATTCATGCTTCTTACTGGTTCGCGAGCTATATTAATGGCTTCCTAGCATGTTGGGCATGTTTAAAATATATGGATTTATCCTGATAAGTGATAGATAAGTATTTGCTAGAACAGTAGGTTGATGGTATTATACCATCCTTAAAAATGTCAGCAACTGTATAACAGTGAAATTTACAGATAAGCTTTATTTTATATGATTAATTTCAGTGAATCAAGGAGCAATAAATCTCCATGTTCTATAATTTTGGGTATTGATAGAATTTCCTAAGCACTCTCCTTTTCTCTCTCTTTATATCGGATACCAGTAAAATTGAATTCACCATGTAGATAATATTCTACTCAAGGCAAACTCCATTTCACTTCAATGGGGCAAATATATGGAGGATACTGAGTTTGGCGAATGGTTTTCTTCTTTCTTCATATATCTTTGATTCTCAAAGGAATTTATATCATTTATTGGATCTATATGACATAATCATTTATGATGCTTCCACGATCTATTAGTTTTCTATTCAACGAACACATTTCTTTTCCTGAGAGAAGAGGGAATACTAACAATTACAGAGAGGGGTGATCCATAGAGGATCACAGTGGCCACCATTCCTGCAGTACCCACAAGGAACTTCTTGTGTTGTTGATCATGCAAAGCAAACAAAGAAACCGCTGCAATGGTTCCAGCTACTGTCAGCACGCCAATAAGCATTCTCACCATTGTTCTCTGCCAATCCATCCATGGAAGAACACACAAGTTGATACACATTCATGATATATCACACAAGTTGAGACACATTCATGAAATATCAAACAAATTCATGCACAAGCCATATATATGTGCATGATCATGCTAAGAAGAAATGTTTAGATCGCTAACCTTGGTTTTCGGTGGTGCAAAGATGAGATAGATGGAAATAAAGCAGCACTCAAGAAGAAGGCCAACAGCATTGACAATCATAACTACAACGTTATCCCACCCATTGCTTATAAGAGGAGATCCATAATATGTATAGAGAAGGCAGTTAAATAGAGCTATCAAGTAAGGAATTCCTGAGAAACTCTCCGTTGTTCTTTTCTTTATAACCCTCTTGAACGTAACACTGCCCAACAACAATCAAAACACAATTCTATATAAATAAAAAACCTCATAAAAGATCAAAATGGGTGATATGAGATCTGATAAAAGCCTACTTACGCTGGCACTGCGTACATAAGCAAGGCTATAACGCTCCCTGTTATACCCATAACACAACAAAAGCCATTAGGATCTCAACACAAAACCAAACCCCCATGAAAACAAGAAAAACCCATGCTTAAATCTCAGAGTTTTAGGGTTTAAGACCTGCAACGCCAAAGCCCGTGCGTATGATGTTGTTCACCATTTTTTTAATCTGGGGAAGAGGAAAACAAAAAGGTTCTCTTAGAGGAAGGGATTCTTTATATTGGTGGGGCTGACAAAGAGGATATGTATGTACGATGGCTCTTCTTATATCCTCCTCCTCTCCTCTGTGCAGGGATAAGGCAAAGGATGGGTTGCAGATTTATAGAGAGGTGTAAATGAATTCCACTTGTTTGAGATTCCCTACACCGCATGGACTTCACCCGCCCCCTCCCTTCTTCATGAGAGAAACGACAGAGAGGAGATAGAGAAAAAGCAAGAGGCCTAGGCTTTATTCATCAAACACGCGTCTCTCTATACATTATTCAGTTGGTTTTAATTTTTTTTTCCACCTCGCTACGCCAGCCATGCGTGCAAGTGCATTCCCTTCTTAGGTTAGAGAGAGAGAGAGAGATTGATTGTCTTCTTTGCCCCACGCCATTTTCAAACCCAAATCATTTATCCACGCAAACTGCTGCCCCATATTTGTTCATACCGCAGGACAGTTACACAGAGGTTTCGCTTCAAATGTACCAAGCATTAAATGTGATTCTCACCAGTCATTGTAAATCCTCACGTGTTTGAAAATCCGTTGGGCATGACTGTTGGGGCGAGTTGTTTCTTTATGGAGGAAGATTTTACAGTATGAGCAAGCAAGCAACAATAGCCATCAAAGCTAATGCGCATGCGTAGGATTCTTTTTCTCCATTTTGCAGTAGAATTTTCAAAAGGAGTTTTCTCTCAAAAAGGGATTGGTTTTCACCACCCTTTCTGGATTCGTGGCAGAATTTATTGATTAAAGAAGATTTCTTTTGTGAGGAACGAAAAATCAGTCTCAACTACTTTGGCTTCCTATACTCCTATGGTGTTCATTCCGTGACAATTTGCAAAACTACTACTACCTAATATGATTTCTTGATTGTTCGTTTTCCACGATATAGCTGGCTGCCCACAAATCCCTACCTCAACATGCCCATGAATAGAGCTTTCATTAGATGCATATGAATTTCCGTAAGCAATCAATGTCCTATTCAAGAGTGCCTAGAAGGTGAGCCGTATGCTGCTCTTCTAGGCTCCCCCATTGCAATGATTGAAACTTGCATTTTCATGTTCTTTTGTCATTGGGTTTCCTATGCATGCATTCTTGTTTGAAAGTTCTTTATCTAATCATTGGTTTATAAGTGGTGTATTGTTATATCAATTTGGTTTGTGATATCATCATAGTTTGATTTTATTATTATTCATTTTTAGAGGGTGTGCTTAACCTTTTCATCTTTTATTTATCATTCAGTTATGTATCCATGAGTATAATATATATACTATTGACTTGTGGTACACACTTTTCCAAATTAATTGTATTAGTCTATGAATTATATTATATGATTGTATAGTGAGATTTTTTTAATGTAATGATTGAAACATTTTAATGTAATGATTGATTAGTGTAGTTAGAATATTGTTATGTGAATTCAGTTTATGATATTATGATAAGTTGATTTTATAATTGTTTATTTCTATAGGCTTTTTCTAATTCTTCCATCTTTTATTTATGCTTGTTATTTGTTCATAAATATTATATATTTATAACACTATCATATGACAACATCCATTCAAGTTTTTTGTATGGTCCATCAATTATATATTGTCATTCATTATTAGATGTGGTTCCTCATGTTTCCATCTATTATTTATCACTACTATGTGTGGGTATGCATATGTATGTATATGTATTTGCCTATGTCTATATATGCATATGTATTTATATATATGTACGTGTCTATAGATATATGTGTATACATATGTATATTAAATATTTTTAAATCAATTATTTAATGATTAGTGTCTGATTATTATTTCTTGGAGATTCTTTAGTATTTCTTCTATAAATGTATTGAAATAATTGTTATCATAGTTTGATTTTATTATCATTTGTTTTTAGAGGTTGTGCTTAATCTTTTCATCTTTTATTTATCATTCAATTATGTGTCCATGAGTATAATAGATATACTATTGACTTGTGGTACACATTTTTCCAAATTAATTGTATTGGTCTATGAATTATATTATATGATTGTATACTGAGATTTTTTAATGTAATGATTGATTAGTGCAGTTAGAATATTGTTATGTGAATTCAGTTTATGATATTATGATAAGTTGATTTTATAATTGTTTATTTCTATAGACTTTTCCTAATTCTTCCATCTTTTATTTATGCTTGTTATTTGTTCATAAATATTATATATTTATACCACTAACTTATGGCACACATCCATTCAAGTTTGTTGCATGGTCGATCAATTATATATTGTCATTCATTATTAGATGCAGTTCCTCATGTTTCCATCTATTATTTATCATTTCTATGTGTAGGTATACATATGTATGTATGTATGTATGCATGCATGCATGCATGTATGCATATGTATGTGTGTGTGTGTATATGTATGTATGTATGTATGTGTCTATAGATATATGTGTATACATATGTAGATATATGTATATTAAATACTTTTATATCAATTATTTAATAATTAGTGTCTAATTATTATTTCTTAGAGATTCTTTAGTATTTCTTCTATAAATGTATTGAAATAATTGTTATCATTTGAATAATCTCTTGTGTCTTAACATTATTTTAATAATTATTGTAGTTACTTAATATTTTCTCATTTCTATTATTATATTTATGTGATAATCACAATTTAAGTTTTCTACTAAAATTGAATAAATGAGTTTTAATCTAACTTTCTAATTTCCTAATTCTCTAATATTAATTATGTCCTCCTATGATTCAAAATATAATTTATTTATTTATTTATTATCTACACAAGCATTAAATGAATTTTTTTAATTACTTAATTCAAATGATTAACTAGTTTTTTCCAACACTAAGTTTCAATCTGATTACCATCAATTAAATTTACTATTCAATCATATGTTCTAACTAGTCATCCATTTATTTCTCTTTGCCATCTATTTAGTTCACCAATCCATCTCTTTAGTCATTTCCCTATCAAATCTAGTCAATTGTCCAATTGTATCCAATTCCCTCATTATAATCAATTGAAAAAAGAAGTCAATAAATTTAGTTAGTTTTACTTCACTATTGAGTTAGTTGATTCATCTAATCAATCAATCAAGTTTAACTCTCCAAACAAGTCTAGCTTACCCATCAATCATCTTCTCAATTATGCAATATTGATTGAAGTCTCATTTTTTTTTATAAGGAGAGAGGATTCTCATGATTTGAAAACCATGATCCACTCTTTGATTTTAAATCCCAAGCTTTCTCATTGGCCACATATTGCAAGCCCATAAATTTTAATGAGAAAGAGAACGAGAGAGGACTATTTGGTTTGTATAAGAAATTGGATTTCAATTAATTTTATTTGTATTTTTTCATTTATACATTTCAATTTAATTTTTTTTTCATAAACTTTAGATTTTACAGAGTTATCAAAAGTCCCAAATCTCAAAATCCCCCCAAAGATATAGTGGTGAACCTAATGTGAAGTCCAAGAGGCTTTAAATTCTCTTAACTTTTTTATTTTTTGTGTAGTTAGAAGTTGTTACAATGTAAATTTGTGTCATTTTACATAATAATACTATTAATTCAATGTATTCTTATGAGCTAAATACACAACTGAGTTTCAAACACTCTATTCACCTATTACTTTTGACATATCTCATTATTCACATGTCACAACCTTTATCTTGTTACTACTTTCATTCTATCAATTGTCATATTATTTTTTTGTTATTTTATTTGCTTTTAATATAGATATTTAGAGTCATTTTATACTATAATAAAATATTTTATGTTTTGTATATAACATTGTTTGATTTTGATGCCTTAAATGTTACAATTTAAATTCTAGTTTATCTCTGTCTGTGCAAATTGAATCAATGTAGGTGATTCATAGAAGTGATGTAATTGTCATTTATATAAGAAATCTAATGTATGCAAAATATATATTTTTCTATTTAAAAAATCCACATGTTATTATCACTAGTACATAAAGAGGTATTTTAAGGCACATTTTAAATACAAAATTATAATTTTCTCTTAAAATAAATGTGAGAAAAGATCACAACTTGAAAAGACCATTGTGGAAATGGGTTCCATTATAATTATTATTTTAATTATTAGAAAAAAAAATTAAAAATTATTTTTGTCTTAAATTATAACTCAAGGCAAAAAATGCCCTTGCATTTTCATTTAGGCAACATAAAAAATGAAGGCAAGAGGGGTGTGATTTTCCAAAGGAAAAGTCAAAGATTTTAGAATAAAAATGCCCTTGCATTTTCATTCAGGCAACATAAAAAATGAAGGCAAGAGGGGTGTGATTTTCCAAAGGAAAAGTCAAAGATTTTAGAATAAAATTTTACTAAACAGACTAATTTTATTCATTTGGCCCCTAGACTAAGATCCTTAATTAATTTATAGAATCTTATTTCCATGACACAAGATACCCTAAAAGGGGTTGGTCTTCAACTAGAAGTATTTCGTGCATTAAAATGGACTACAAAGGGGGTTTCACTAGATCTCTATTATGCAATCTCTACAAGGAAAGCCCTAAAAAAGTAATTAGTAATATACTGGAGGAATATATCTATTCTAGCCATTCCATTCTCTTTTTTGATTCATTGAATTTCTCTATTTATGCATTGCACATGTTTTACAATCTAGTACTACATGCATGTTGGGTCATAAAGATAACCAAAGTAAACAAAATCCAATTGTAGTGTATCTAACCAATATTTCCATAGGGATCACATCTACACTTATTTTGGATGGGTTTTACATAGTGGTTAACTCTAATTTCTTTCAGATATTGTCAGTTTATTTAATGCAACATACTCTTATCATCTCATGTTTAATGAATCCACAAGCTTCCTTGAGCTCAGGAAAGAAACCCTTTCCTCTCCTGGTTTACAATTTACATTTGTGTTGGATAACTATGAAAACCTTTCATTCTACTACATGGGGTTAAAATCAGTCTTAGATGGATTACCTTGCTCAAGTGTATGTGCTCATTTTTTTGGGAAACCACCACAATACCAAAATCTGTACATGGGATTTTCCCTACTTCTGATTTTTTTAAGAATACATATTCAACACATATTGTTTCTATTTTATTACTTTTATTGGAAGTTATGGTGTGTTCTACACTATATATTATACAACTTCTAGAGTGTCAGATGAAGGGAACTATGTTCAATAAGATAAACATTGTTGCAGAGTAGGATAAGAAATAGACATAGTGAGAAGTGTGAGAGAGAGGGAGAGGCAGAATAGAAATTGGTGTTTCCTTGATTTGATGTAGCCTACTAAGCTTGTAACATAATATTTATTTTTTGATAATAATAGTTGGATGCAATGGTTGACTCTAAGTAGATATCAAACAAATCATAAACTTTTCAAAGAACCCTAAAACTTTAATACAGATCAAAAAATCTAACATAAGAATTATTGGGAATTATATGGAGTTTTTAAAGTTCTTATGAGTAGCAATGGAAGACATGTATGAAAAATGAGATTAAAGAGGAAAGGTGACATGTGGAAGATGGTGCATTTTTATCTTATTTCAATGATATCTTCTAACTTTTCTTTGTTTTAATCTTTTATCTCTATGGACATATGTAGGAGTCGTATATCATTCAAGTATTCTATTGACATATTGGAGTTACTAAGTGATGGAAGAGAAGATATATGCCAATTCAATTTCCAATTTTTTTCACACATGTAATAAATTCATATGTTTTAAATTGATGTAGAGATCAATGAAAACTTTACTAAGTATTTCTTTGACAACTTGGTGTTTTAAATGTCTTGTTTTGTATGACGTGTCTATTTTAGGGTTTGTGAATTTGTAGCTATACACACAGTTTTGATTATTTTCAACCACTATGAGATTTTATAGTAACTAATGACAACCATCAATAAACCAAAAAGCTAAAGTGGATGAAAAGAAAAATGGTTAACATGGATGAAAAGAAAATGGTTAGTCCTTACACCTAAACCTTCTATTCAATGTTAAAGTAGCATTGTGATTCCCATTGGAATGCATTGTCTATTTGAATAGTTTCTTACATAACCTTCAAATATAGCGCGCCTTTAAGTTTAGCCTATCTCAAAATTTCCATTTTTCAAGAATTGTGAGGATTTTGGTCCATGATGTTGGTTTGAGGCTGCAAAATTTTTTCTTCCAGCCATAATTTGGTAGAACTATATCTCATTCATTCAAAGATCATGTCCCCAAATTATATCATTAGATTCCTTAGTGTTGCTACCTAGTTATGATGGATAGTTTCTCTAATGGTAGATATATTCATTGTTGCCTTGATATTGATGTACATTTATGACATGTCCATTACTATATTTTTTTAATAATAAAATTGAAGGATTTGAGCAAATACACAAATCAAATCCACAAAGCCCTTAAATACCTACATGTAGAAAACCTATCACAAAGAAGAAAAATATAAGAAGAGGCAAGGGTTTTCTCTGAAAACACAAAAATTGTATTCTCAGATAAAGAAAAGATATTGAATTACAAAGAGATCAATCCTTATAAAAGGAGATTGAAACCCAAAAAGGGTAACCTAAAAGGTAAAAGCTATTTAATAATTATTAATTAATTATTAAATAGAGAATTCAAAAAGTCCATTAAGAGAAATCTTAAGAGGGAGAAAAGGTAATTTAATTAATGAAATTAAATTAACCTTTTTCTCTAACACCCCCCCTTAAGATAGCAACATTGTAGTTACAAACAATGCAAAAAGAGCAAGGAAACTACAATGCAATGCTGAAAGAAAACTTGGGTTCCAGCAACAAGGCTTGATGAGGTATCCAATCACAAAAAAATCTCTATAAAATAGAGAAATAGAGAAAAATCATTGGGAAAAACTCTAATCCAAAAAGAGATAGCTAAAGACCTAGTGAAGGACTGTAGGAGCTTACAATTAGAGGAATTGTTCTAGAAGATAGGAACAAAAGGAATAATGAAGAAAACCATTGAAGCATGTATAAGCTACAAACTTTCTCAAAAAGAAGCTACTAATCTATAGAACTTCCTCTAAAATAGAACCTAACTAGGTAGAGAAGATTGCAATTTGCATCCAATTAAGAGGCAAACAAAGGCAAACAATTGAACTTGAACATACAGATGTCGTGATTTAAGGGTAAAAGCACAAACTTGTGTCACCTCTTATAAAGAAATAGGATGTCAGAATGTGATAGTTCAACATTAATGGGGTAAAAGTACAAACATGTGTCACCTTTTTACAAAGGAAAAGGCTAACATAAAATAAAGTGTTAAACTTCAACAATGTAAAAGTCATATTTCTGTTTTGAATTTTAAGTTGGTGTAAACTAATGAAATGTGTATAAAAGGAAAAAGTTTATGTATGTTTTTATAATTTTCAATGACCTTTTTTGACAGTGTTAAAAATCGAGCAAACTAGGGGTTATAGTTCCCACCGTATAAATAATTGCAAATAAATGTATTTTCATCTAAATTTAAACTATGTTGTTGATGACATGTGTACCTAGAACTATCAAAAAGAAATTTTCAAAAATATTGTATATTTTGTTTGTTCTAGCTATTTAAAGTTGATTTTTTCATAATTTATTAGCTTTTCGTTCCCGCCATCTTTTCCCTAGTAAATCTATGTTAACAATTACAAATGTTATATATTATTGAAGAGGACTCTCTCCTCTAGAACAACTAACCATTTAAAAAAAATTTCATTATAATCTACTAATTTTTTTTATTTTTCTGAATGTGCATCATCTTCAATGTTGAAATACTTACTTGCATTATTTTGCAATTATTGTAATCGATATTGGGTCACCCATAAAAAAAACTTATATTGGCATAATTCTGACTACAAGCTCTATTCAGTGGTATTTTTAATTTTTTTTGAAACCTTGATTCTGATGATGAAATTTTCCTCTAAAGTGTTAAGTTCTTCATAATTGCAAAAGCCATGAAAGAAAGTGCCACATAGGATGACACCTAGACAGTTTCGATTGGATTAGATAAGATTGTACTAGATCCTACCAGATCCCATCCGACCAAATTACATCAGCACAAAAACCCACCTGTGCAAGGTCGCTCATATGACTTGGTTGGTAAACAATTGAAATAAAAAATCTTGATTATTATTTTATAAAATCTCAAAATTAAATATAGTTAAATTAATTAAATAATAATATATCTTTTTTTTTTTTACTATGATTTCTAATGTAAGTATTTCATGTGTTATTTTATATATATTTGATAAAAATAAATCAAGATAAAAAAATATACAAAATGAATAAACATCTAATTAATACAATCATTTATATTTTTAATTAAAAGATATATTTTAAAATATGTATTAATTTTGAATATTAAATTTAATTTTTATTATAACAAGGCTCCTTGTATTGTTTTATTTTTTTATTGATTCAATAAAATAGATTCTTTTATTTTAAAGGTAAAGTTTTATTTTTAAATTGTTAAAGTTAATTTAATAAAGTTTAAACAATAAAAGAGGTTTTCTATTTGAAATGTAATGTTTTATTTTATTATTTGTTATATTTATTTCAATAAAATATGTTTTTAATTTATTTTAAAGGTAAAGTTTTATTTTTAAATTGTTATATTTAATTGAATAAAGCTTAAACAATAAAATAGGTTTTCTATTTGAACTGTAATGTTTTAATTTTTTAATTGATATACTTAATTCAATAAAATATGATTTTATATTATGAAAGCTATATTAAATTTATTAAATAGTTAAATTATTTTATTTTTTACATATGTTTAATAAATTATTTAATCTAAATTTAGCAACATGATTTAATGCAACTACTTGTCTTAAGATTTTGTAGTGTTACAAACAGTCAAATATAATAACCTTCTAATGTTGACAATTTTTTCTAAATTGTCTATGATCTACCATTATTTATGTAATTGAATTTGGAAGTCTTTTGTATGCAGGTGATATCAAGCTCTCTATTCAGGTTTTTGTGCAATGGGGAATAAAGTGAAAAGAGCAAAAAGATATGATCAAGTTAGAGATGACTAGAAGAAAGGATAGACAAAATGTAATATAGAGATAGCAATTAAAGATCCATTGATTGAAGTTGAAGAAGTTTCTGTTGAAGTTCTAGGAAGTAGTAGGACATTTGAAAAATATGGTTTAGGGATGGAAATTTTGACGAAGATGGATGAAGACTCTCTTTTAAGAGAAATTGAATCATATGAACACATGATGCCTAAAAGTACACTTAAGCTACATCTAAAAAATAAGTGGGAGGAATTTTTTGAAAATAAATCTCTAATTGGTAAAGCACAATTATTTGTTAGATTATTTAGGAAAAGAGAAATGAGTCCTATCCTAGAGTTTTTAGGTGTGAACAATAAGAAAAGCTCTAGAGATAATGTGAAGGCAACAATAATTTAGAAAATGAGAGATGCATTAAATGCAATTGATAACAAAAGTCGAGTAGCTTATTTAAGTGCTGCATGGAGAGCATTGATGATTATGATTGCAAAAAAGGACTTGTCACAAAAAAACCAATTTCGACCAATTTTTGAAATGCTGAATCTATGTAGAAGAACTATTCAAAGATACATAAAAAGGAGAAATTTTCTTGATGAGAACATTGAAAAGAATTGGGTTAATATTTGTGAACTTCCTTGAAAGGATATAATTTCTAAAGATGTTAGAAGATAGGTTGTTGACTATTGGACCAGCTAATCATGTGTTTCTTCTAATAGAAGAGACACTATACAAATCAAAGATGAAGAGACAGGTATGAAAATAGCACACCCAAAACACTTTGTAGACACAACACAAAGTGAATTATTTGAAGCTTTCAGAAAAGAATTTTTAAATGCAAAAATTTACCAAAGAATGTTTGAGAGGTTGTGCCCATGTTTTGTACGCATAAATAAGGTATGTGAAAGTTTTTTTTGTTGAAATCATGTTGAGTTTCATCTTTATTTGCAATCTTTTAGAAAAGCTATGGCAACACTTAAACCAAATGTGATAATTCCTAGAAACAAAACACAATTTGTCAAGTCTTTGTTATGTGATAATGTTTAAGAGTCGAATGAATTCAATGTAGACTACATTAAAAATGCATGCACAAATTGTGGAGAATTGAAAAATTTCCATATGAAATGGGCAATATTGATGTTTCAACACCTGTTGTGTGGAATAGATTTGAGTTTGAGATCTATCAAACAAGGAATGAAGAAGAATTAAAAAAAAAAGCTTTGAAGGAGAGAAATTTTCCATATGGTGAGCTTATGGATAAATTCAAAACTATGATTTATCCACACATCCAACATTGTCTTGGTGCAAGATGGCAAGCCAAATAGTTTTAAGATTCAA
This sequence comes from Cupressus sempervirens, assembly GCA_028749045.1. NCBI lineage: Eukaryota > Viridiplantae > Streptophyta > Pinopsida > Cupressales > Cupressaceae > Cupressus > Cupressus sempervirens. Next base: position 643,198,550 of record CM053789.1, on the reverse strand, counting down.
AAAATTATTTTCCACAATTATTCTATCAATTGTAGACTTGTCTGAAAACTATACTTTTTCCCCTCAATTTGAAATTCAAGCTAAATATTATCACTCAAATCAAATTGCAATTTTTGTACAAGCTTCCTATAGACATACACAATTTGAGGTGGATGGGGTAGAAAGTGTCAATCCAAATGAACACATTATCATCAAGGAGGTCTATTTTTATCTTAGTGATGATAGGGTTCATGATAGGAGCTATGTAGCTCATTGTTTTGGAATATTCTTTGATGATCTCGCAAATTGTGGGATAAATGCTTCAGAACATTGGATTGGTCTGATGGTTGTGTTGGTAAGTGTATTTGAAAGTTAAACTTTAAAATTTCATGCACAAATTTAATTAACAGAACAAATAATTATATATAGATTTGATTACTCATAAATTTATTTTAATTTTTCTCCTAGGGCAATTTAAGTCTACAAAAGCATTCAATTGGCTTGCAACACAACATGCAAGAGGAAATGTTAAGTTTCTTTGGAACTTCTTTGAAAGTGTCATGGAAAAGGAGAGAATGATGGAGCAGGAGCTTGTGTAAAGCATGCACTTTGCCAACATGAACTTTCAGCTATAATTTATTGTTATGTACTAATCAAGTTTGATGTATATGGCCATCTACTAGATAATTCTTTTATATGTTTTTTAAATTAATGTACAATTTTCTTTCCTATACAGGTGCAAAGATAGAAAAAGAAAATCAAGTTATTGAATGGTGCAAATCTCATTTTTCTCCTTGTGATACAACATATAATAAACATTTTTTTGGGAAGTGAAAGGTAAGATTTCCATTTTTATTTGACATGATTACTTTAATATTTTGATTAATGACATAAATGCTTGCCAATTTAATGTATTACAGATATTGATCGATCAAATCCATACAATTGTCAACCCATTGTTGGAATTAGAAGATTGCATCAACTAATGGCTACTAGACAACACAAACCTCCAGTAATTCAAGAGAAAAATCATGTTTTTGTGATGTCTGCATTCAAAACAATGCAATGGGTCAATATGAGAATATTGTGATTGGGTATGTCTCTGAATGGACATGGACAAACATAATTAGAAGTACCCCTTATGAAGAAGATGAAAATGACATAGACATTTATAATCCTATGTTTTTAGTTAATTATAAACGTGTTTTTGATTTTGTTGTTCTAGGTGAGTTTCTACAAACATGTTTCATTTTAATATTAATTTGTCTTCATATATATTTATTTATAGTTTCCATTATTTTTCTACATTTGTAGGTGACATCTTTGCTATCAATGCTTATGCTGAAAATGCAGAAGGTGTGGATTATTATTTACTTAGATGCACAAAAGTGAAAATCAAGTTGATTGAACCATGTACAAATGATGATAAATAGTCTTATCCAACTCATTTAGTTGTTATAGAAGGTATATATTATCCTCTTATGAGATGTATACAACTAATTAAAGAGTGATAGATTAATTGTTTAAAAAAATATTTCTTTTTTATATTATTAAGAGTACTAAATGACTTGTATAAATCTTATTTTGTAGGCACCTATTATCATCAAACAAAACTTGACCACAATGGTGTTCAATTTATTGAATACATGCTTGGCCAAAGAGTTTTGCATTATAGCCACTTGGTTTTAGCCACAAAGATTTAGTTTGGCATTATGCCAAAAAAAGGACGTAGCAAGACAAAGTGGAGGTTAGATATTGAGGACTGTGAAAAGTTGTTGGAGATTATTAAAGATAAAGAGGATCCAAACCATATGTATCAACAACTTGCTAAATGATCTAGATAGGTTTAATTAAACCTCCAATAATTTCAAATTCATATATACATTAATTGTTTGTCATTACTTATACATGTTTAAAGACCTATGCATAGATTATTGATGTGTTTATGGTTAACATGTTGATGACTTATATGTGTTAAATTTATGATTAAATCACATTATATCTAAGATTTATGATTGGTATCTAGAGATTATTTATGCAACGATGTTTATGATTTAACATAGATTTATGTATTTTCCAACATATCCATGGTGTATGTGTTTATGTCTGATATCTGGATTGTTTATGCTTTTATGTTTGACATGTAGATAAATGGTTATATGATTTGATCTGATGATTATTTATCTAGATGAATTTATATAATTTGTATGTCCTAATAGATGGTTATGATTTGATTTAAAATGGTTATAGACATTTTTATGATTTGATTTGATTATTATACATAGGATGAAATTATATGATTTTGATTTCCTAATAGATGGTTATGACTTGATTAAATATTCTACTTATATGATTTGAATTTTTATACATGTAAGGTAAAAGATCAAATAATGTAACTAATTCCATACATTTATGTTTTTCAAAGATGTAATTGAAAAACAATTAATGTAACTAGTCACATATATCTATTTGAAATCATAAAGTAGTTTTAAAATTATTAAAATAAATGGTGATCTAGTTCTAATATCTAATTAATGGACCGTAAGTTATTGAACTATATAGAACTAGCAAAGTCATAAGGAATCTTACCAATGTGATGAAATTCTAACAAAATATAACTAATTTGCCAAATAATCAAGACCTAATGTCATAACTAATCTAACTAATTCATAATTGTAGACCAAATATAATCTAACTAATATAGAACTAATAGGTTATCATAAGTAACCATGGACTTCTCATCCAAGGTTTGTTTATTCTAGCCTAAGTAGGTGAAAAAAACCATGAAAACCAAAATATAAACCAAGTGCCTTGGTGCTCTGCACTAGGAACATACCCCCAAACATGAATGAAAAGAGAACAATGACCATGGAATGGAATACAAACACAAATTAGACCTTTTAAGGTTTGTATATAGTAGATAAAGTGATTCGATTATGTCCAAACAACATTGATATAGTTAAAATAGTTTGCCATTGAAAAGGCTGGTAGCCCTTCAAACTATAAATTAAACATAATATGGAAAAACCCCACATGAAGACATAGTTTAAAGTGGGATTCAAACACCCTTTAGGACATATAAAACATATGTTAACCTCACAAATTGGAAGAGACTAGAAGCCACTGCTATAACAACATTTGGAAAGTGTTGATAGGCCTAATTAGGCTACAGTTACATTATAGGTACCCTTTCATACATGCCAATCTACAAAACAATTATTGTAACATCTAGGGACATGTGAAAAAAGTACAAATCCAAAGTTATATAACTTGGATCGCTCTGGACAAAAAGTTATAATGACTATAGTGAAATGTTGAATGGTGCATGTATGGAGCCATACACCCAAGGTATGGTGGCAAAATTCATTCCTTTCTTAGTCATCTATAAAACCTACAAAATCATGAAGTAAACTGATAGAGCTTGCATTCCACTAAGGGGAATCAAATTCCCATGGTGGAAAGTGCCAAAACAACAATGCCCGATGTGAAACTTTTGGTTTAATGCTTATTTCTAGGCACCTTCAGCAAAACTTGAATAACTTGCAAACTGCAAAGGATTGAAACATGAAACTAAATGAAAATGAAAGGTAAATCACCCCTCTAACTCTTGGGGTCATTGGAACATGTCTCAATGTTTTTAGCTCTCTCTCTCTCTCTCTCTCTCTCTCTCTCTCTCTCTCTCTCTCTCTCTCTCTCTCTCTCTCTCTCTCTCTCTCTCTCCCTGCCTCCCTCCCTCTCTCTCCCTCTCTCTATTTAATATAATTAACCAAATATATTTTCTCTACATCTTAGTGTCTCAAGTATTGCCTCATGGTCTAACTCACAAACTTTCCAAAGAGTCTTATTATATGATTTTCCACCATGTTTTATCAAGTGGACATTTGATGTGGCAACAAGGTTTGAATAATGAAGAATCTTCCTCTCTATTTTTCAATCCTTGAATAACCACAAGTTAGGGTTCTTCATAGAATATCATCTAAGCAACCACTGCACCAATATGATGTACTCTAAACCTTCACCATGTATAACCGAGTGTTCCAATTTTTGTTTGGCTAATGAAACAAATAATAATGTGTCCCTTCTTCATTGTCTTTAGGTGCAATAATAGCAAAAATATGGCCTATAGTGATAAATGTACAAAATGTAGTAATTAATTTAGAAAATACTTAGGTAAAATTTATAAAGTTACATATTAAAATTTCAAAGATATATATATATATATATATATATATATATATATATATATATATATATATATATATATATATATATATATATATATATATATATATATATATAATGAGGTTGCACTAGATCAGATAAGTGGTCAAAGTCAATGGATGAATCCATCTCTCCCATTTCTAGTGCTTGTGGGGGATGATAGGTCAACTGGGTCCAAAAATCGTATATCTCATTTGTCCACCCATTCAATCGACTCACAGTCATCCCAATTTTCCTCTGTACATGATGGACAATAGCATGCTATTTTTTTGTGTGTGGATACTCCATGAACATGCATCAGAGCTTCTAAAAGAGTGAAACTCACTTGATCATGTTAGTGTGTAACAATCCTCATATGGTGCAATGTTAATATTATCTATCAACCAAAAAAATTTACAAACCATAGAATCACCTTCCTTACCTAGACCCATTGTAGTATTACACCACTAGACAATGGATAATGCATCTATTAATATTGCTCCATCTTTGTACTGTATTTTTTCACAAGCTAAGGCTCTTTTGATGCATGGGCCTACACCATCATGCTCTCCCTTTCCATGACCAACCTCTATGAAATTCCACATATATTTAATTCTAGACAACCTGTGTATCTTGCTCAACCAATAGAACATCCATGTATTCTTGAATTGAGATGTGCAATTGTCTGATCAAATAATGTGTTGATGATATGGTATGCCCCTATTAGCAAAATATTCATAAAATAATTGAAACAACCATGTACAAACTCTATAGAGTGTGATCAATCATCACTGATGTAAAAATGGTACTCTCTCAAAATCTTCTTGTCATCCTCTGTACTTGTAGGTGAATGCATGAATGTTATGTGAACAAATATGGAAACCTGTTGAGAACTATAACACTTTGCTTGAACCTCATTTTGTGGTTGTAGTGTGTAGTTCTCTGTAAAGTCTACAACCAAAACAATGGTATCTAGTGGTAAAGTATTCTTGCACAATTTGAATTGCAAATCTAGCCATTGAGCTCTATGTGTATGCCTTGCTTACTCGTAAATAATATTTTCATGAAAAATTTTCATGAACTAACAAACTAAAATCTTTTCAATGACTAAATCACATCTTTTACCATGTTTCCCATCTTTTAGAGCATATGTCATTGTCTTATATTTTTCATAATCCACTATTTCATTTCCAATTGCATGTGTATTATCCATATGTTCACAAGTTGATAAAAGTTGCTAAGAACCACAAAATAAGCATGTACCACCCAAGCATGATGTCTTGTAAAATTGTTGGCCATCCCCATTTCACATAAAATGTTGGATATGAATTCCTTTGAAGATCTAGGTGGCTCATTCATGTCACAATCCTACAAAACAAACTTAGAATGCAAAAATACACACACGTATGCTTAAAACCATCAAAATGGTTAGAAAATTCAATGTGTATCCTACAACAACAAGTTGTGCATGTGTGATTTATCATCACATAAAAAGGTTTACCCATCTCAAAAAATATTTGACTTATTCAAATTTGAGGATACATACCAATAAATTTTGCAAAAAATTGTGTCTAAGTTGAGTCCAAATTATTTTTTGCATGTGGGTCACGATTTTGGCTACCAATCCTCCTTCTTACAAAATCTCTTTGATTAGGAGATACACACATGTTATTTTTCCAAAAATCTTCCATCAATGATTTCAAAGCTTCACTAATTTATTTATCCTTTCGTGGTAGTCTACCACTAAATGTCCATAACTTATTTTTTGTTGGATCTTCCAATCTCTCATGCCTTAGCATGGCTCTCCTTAGAGTACCTCTACCAATTTTCAATGTTTTTCTTGTCTTTTTCATGAGTTGAGCTTTCTTCATTTAGGTACTTACTATTGTCGATGTAAGTACTCGTCTTATGATATTACCATCTTTGGTACATGATTTAGAACCCACTTTGTCATAAGCACTCATTAGATTCTTTACAATATTTTTTTCATTTGAATTGTCCATCATTCTTAGCTCAAGAATCTTCATTATAGGCTTGAATTTCAAATTCTTCATCAATTCAACAAATAATTGTCATTGACCTATAATATTTAATTCTTCAAAAAATAATTTCCACATACGATTAACTTTTCTTTGACAAGTATGCTTACTAATCTTGTCAGGCATTGATTTCAAAATGTTAGTATTAATATCAATCAAATATTTTGGTCTTCTAAAATGAATTCTAGAAGGTGTTATAATCTCTTCCATTCTCTCAACATTTTGAACATGAACATAAGGTTGAGTGCTTTGTGTACCTTGAACTGAAGATGATGTGCCTTGGCAATAAGATGTAAAAGATGGAATATCACCTACTTGATATATTGATGTTGTGCCTTCAACATGACATGATGGAGTGTGTACATCATCGGATCTACAAATTAGTGTCTCTTCAACATGAGATGATGATATGACTCCAACACTGGAAGATGGTGTAGCTTGACAATTCAATTGTCTTCTTGAGCATAATAGTCTCATTTTTTCTCTATCTTTCTAATTCTTCCTCTTTGTTTCTTTGTATTGGTGGTTCTTGTTCCTCTTCAAAAGTCAATTCTTCATTATTGCTTTGCAATTTTCTTTGTTCACATAGCAGTTTCATTTTATCTCTTTTAATAATCAAATCTCTCTCCCTCTCTTCCATTGTTTGAGTTTTTGGTTTCTTCCTTGGCATGACGATGATTTCTATATGTCAAATTATTCAATCATATAAATTACTTACAATTTTTAAATTAAAAATCATTCAAATACATGTATAAATTACAATTATTTCAATGAATACACAATATATATTAAACAACTTGTCAAATTTCTAACCATTTCCAAATAACAATTCATTCAAATATACAAATTTTAATGAATTCACTATATATAAACAACATGTCAAATTATAATCAAATTTGTCTCTACATAACAACAAATAATATTTAAAAAGGACTACACTAACCTTTTCTATAGAAAGAATATTCAAAAAGCTTTCAAATAGTGTATCGATTGATTGAGTTTGGTGTTTGCTAGCTTCAAATAGAATGAAAGAATATTCAAAAAGTCTTCAAATAGTGTTTGCTAACTTCCAACAGCTTGAAACCCATGTTTTCTATTAGAACTATGAATGCACAATAGATAAAAAGCAGAATATGGATCAGCAGGGACCCAAACTTGCATTATGACCATTTTTTGTGTCCTCATATAGTGCATACACACTATAGCACATACACCCTATAAAGAGCATATGCACTATGTGAAGAATAATCTCTACCACCCATCCCCTACTCTCTCTCTCTCTCTCTCTCTCTCTCTCTCTCTCTCTCTCTTTCCCTACTCTCTCTCTCACTCTCTCAATCCTCTCCCATCCCCTACTCTCTCTCACTCTCCTCCCCCCTCTCCCATCCCCTACTCTTTCTCTCTATCTATCTCCCTCTCCCACCACCTACTCTCTACACCACTCTCTCCTCTTCCATCCCCTATTCTCTCTCACTCTCTCTCCTCTCCCATCCCCTACTCTATCTCACTCTCTCTCCTCTCACATCCCCTACTCTCTCTATATACTCTTTCTCTCTATCTATCTCCCTTTCCCACCACCTACTCTCTCTCCCACTCTCTCCTCTCCCATCCCCTATTCTCTCTCACTCTCTCTCCTCTCCCATCCCCTACTCTATCTCACTCTCTCTCCTCTCACATCCCCTACTCTCTCTATCTATCTCCCTCTCCCACTGCCTACTCTCTCTCTCTCCCATCCCCTACTCTCTCTCACTCTCTCTCCCATCTCCTACTCTCTCTCTGTCACTATCTCTCCTCTCACTCTTTGTCCTCTCACATCCCCTACTCTCTCACACACACACTCTCCTCTCCCACCTCTACTCTCTCTCTCCCATCCCCTACTCTCTCTCTCACTCTCTCACCCATCCCCTACTCTCTCTCTCTCACACACACACATTCCCATCCCCTCTCTCTCTCTTGTTGTCCCTCTCCCACCACTACTCTCTCTCTATCTATCTCCCTCCCACTCCCTCTCCCATCTCCTACTCTCTCTCCCATCCCCTACTCTCTCTCACTCTCTCTCCTCTCCCATCTCCTACTCTCTCTCTCACTCTCTCTCTCTCCCATCCCCTACTCTCTCTATTACACACACTCCCATCCCCCCTCTCTCTCACTCTCCCTCTCCCACCACTACTCTCTCTCTATCCCACTCCCTCTCACATCCCCTACTCTCTCTCTCTCTCTCTCTCTCTCTCTCTCTCTCTCTCTCTCTCTCTCTCTCTTCCCCCCCCCTCCCTCCCTCTCCCACTCCCTCTTCCACTACCTACTCTATCTCTCTCTCTCACTCACTCTCCCCCATCCCCTACTCTCTCTCTCTCTCTTACTCTCCTTCTTCCATCCCCTACTCTCTCTCTTAGACACACTCACACCCCAACCCTCTCTTTCTCTCCCTCTCCCACTCCCTCTCCCACCGCCTACTCTCTCCCTCCCATCCCCTACTCTCTCTCTTATACACACTCTCATTGCCCCTCTCTCTCGCTCTCCCTCTCCCAATCCCTCTCCCATCACCTACTCTCTTTCCCATCCCCTACTCTCTCTCACTCTCTCTCCTCTCCCATCCCCTACTCTCTCTCTCTCTCTCTCTCTCTCTCTCTCTCTCCCCAATCCCCTACTCTCTCTTACACACACTCCCATCCCCCCTCTCTATCTCACTCTCCCTCTCACACTACTACTCTCTCTCTATCTCACTCCCTCTCCCATTTCCTACTCTCTCCAATCCCTTACTCTCTCTCTCTTTCTCTCCCTATCCCACTCCCTCTCCCATCACCTATACTCTCTCACTCTCTCTCTCTCCCATCCCCTACTCTCTCTCTCTCTCTCACACACAATCCCATCCCCCCCCTCTCTCTCTTGCTCTCCCTCTCCCACTCCCTCTCCCACCACCTACTTTCTTTCACTTCACTATCTCTCTCCCTCATCCCCTACTCTCTCTCTCTTACACACAATCCCACCCCCCCCTCTCTCTCTCTCTCTCTCTCTCTTTCTCTCCCTCTCCCACTCCCTCTCCCACCACTACTCTCTCTATCTCTCTATCTATCTCCCTCTCCCAATCCCTCTCCCATCATCTACTCTCTCTCTCTTGCTCTACCTATCCCACTTCCTCTCTCACTACCTACTCTCTCTCTCTCTCACTTGCTCTCCCTCTCTCACCACCTACTCTCTCTCTCCCATCCCCTACTCTCTCTCACTCTCTCTCACTCTCACTCTCTCCCTCTCTACTCTCTCTCTCCCATCCCATACTCTCACTCTCTCTCCCATCCTATACTCTCTCTCCCATACTGTACTCTCTCATACACACACTATGATTCTCCTCTCCCTCTCCCACTCCTTCTCTCACTACCTACTATCTCTCTCCCATCCCCTACTCTCTCTCTTTAACACACACACTCCTATCCCCCCTCTCTCTCTCCTCTCCCATTCCCTACTTTCTCTCACTCACACATTCTCATCCTCCTCTCTCTCTCACTCTACCTCTCCCATTCCCTCCCCCACTACTCTCTCTCTCTCTCACTCTCTCTCCCATCCTATACTCTCTCTACCACCCCCTTCTCTCTTTCACATAGTCTCACACTCTCTCCCATCCCCTATTCTCTCTCTTACACACACTCCCATCTCCCTCTCTCTCTCCCCCTCTTGCACTCCCTCTCCCACCACCTACTCTCTCTCACTCTCTCCCCCTCCCATCAGCTACTCTCTCTCACACTCACACATGACTCCCATCCTCCTCTCTCTCTCTCTCTCTCTCTCTCTCTCTCTCTCTCTCTCCCTCTCTCTCTCTCTCTCTCTCTCGCTCTCCCTCTCCCACTCCCTCTCCCACCATCTACTCTCTCACTCTCTCTCTCTCCCATCTTGTACTCTCTCTACCACCCCCTACTCTCTTATAGTCTCACACTCTCTCCCATCCCCTATTCTCTCTCTTACACACACTACCATCCTCCTCTCTCTCCCCCTCTCCCATTGCCTACTCTCTCTCTCTCACACTCTCTCTCCCATCCCCTACTCTCTAGATCTCTCACACACACTCCCATCCCCCTCTCTCTCTCCCCCTCCCTATCCCTCTCCCACCACCTACTCTCTCTCTCTCTCCCTCCCATCCCCTACTCTCTCTCTTAGGCTACTCTCTTTCACAAATAGACACTCTCATCCCCCCTCTCTCCTCTCTCATCCCCTACTCTCTAGATCTCTCACACACACTCCATCCCCTCCTCTCTCTCTCTCTCTCACCACCTACTCTCTCTCTCCCATACTCTACTCTCACTCTCTCTCTCCCATCCCCTACTCTCTCTTACACACACTCCCATCCCCCCTCTCTCTCCCTCTCCTACTCTCTCTTCCACCACCTACTCTCTCTCCCATCTCCTACTATCTCTCTTAAGCTAATCTCTCTCTCCCCTCTCCCATCCCCTACTCTCTCACTTTGACACACAAACACACTCCCATCCCCCTCTCTTTCTCTCTCTCTCCCCTCTCTCATCCCATACTCTCTCTCGCTCACTCACTCCCATCCTCTTCTCTTTCTCTCTCATCCTCTACTCTCAATCTCTCTCTCCCATCCCATACTCTGTTTGCCACCCCCTACTCTCTCTCTCTCTCTCACTCTCGCACTCTATCACATCCCCTACTCTCTCTCTCTCTCTCTCTAACACACACACACACTCCCATCCTCCTCTCTCTCTTCCTCTCCCACTCCCTCTTCCACCACCTACTCTCTCTCTCTCACTCTCTCTTCCATCCCCTATTCTCTCTCTCAAGCTACTCTCTCTCTCCCATCTCCCATCCCCTACTCTCTCTCTTTCACACACACTCACTCCCATCCCCCCTCTCTCTCCTCTCCCATCCCCTACTCTTTCTCTCTCTCACACACACTCACATTCCCCCACTCTCTCTCTCTCTCTCTCTCTCACTCCCTCTCCCACTGCCTACTCTCTCACACTCACTCTCTCCCTCTCTCTAATCTCTCCCATCCCCTACTCTCACTCTCTCCCATCACCTACTCTCTCTCTTCCACCCCCTACTCTCTCTCACACTTCCTCTCTCTCTCATCCCCTACTCTCTCTCCCCTCTCCCATCCTCTACTCCTTCTCTCTCTCTATCTCTCTCTCTCTCCACCTCTCACTTCAAAACTTATATCTTAATAGTGCATGTGCACTAAAGTGCATATGCACTAAAGCATGCATGGATTATTAAGACATGCATACATCTATTGAACCTTTGGCTCAATTAATTTTATCGAAGACATTGAAACTATATGTGGCAGAATAGAAAATATAATCAAGAAAAGAAAACATTAAGATCATATTTACATTTTGTATGAAAAAAATCTTGAATTCTATTCAACATGATTAGAAATTTGGTGTTTTTGGTAACTGGTCTTTGTTCTGCTGGTGGTACTGGTAACTAGACTCTGGTCTAATTTTTTATTTGGTTTTTGTTCGTTTTGTTCAAACACTAGGTTCTAGGTCCTTGTAAAACCTAGTTTCATTTTATGGTCTTATTTTGTGGTTTTAGGTCCCTATAAAACTTGATTTTGTAACTTTTATACTACAAGTTTCAGGTCCTTGTAAAACTTGGTTGTGCTTACTAGATTATCTTTTTCTTTTTTGTTAAGGGTTTCAAGTCCCTTCAAAACCTATTTTTACCTTTATCTAAAACATGGTTAGAAGGTGTAAATAGGGTTCCTTAAAAAAAATGAAAAAAAAGGTTCAAGATATGTAAGCTTTTCCAAGACAAGATTCAAAACCTTGGTTAAATCATTACTAGCCTAATAAGAATATTAGTGTAGACACCTAGGTTAAGTTTGAAAGAACCTTTGAATGTTAATCACGCGTGTCTTGAAGTCATAAAATAGATCACTAAAGTGTCCAAATAGAAATGAATCAAGTGTCTTGCATGTATTGAGATTGTGCCTTTTAGTACATCTTTGACTTCTCTATTTTTTGCATCTTAAGACTTTAAAATACGTGACACATGTACCAAAGTTTTTAGCAAGACCATTCATCACAACTTAGGAGTGCTTCTAGTGAGTTCATCAACCTTTGGGAAGTGCTTCCCCTTTGGTGAGAAGCTCAAACTGGTAAAAAGTCTAGCTAGTATATATATGAGGGGAATGGTAAAATTTCTTGCTCTATCACCCAAATTCAAGTGGTGTATTTTTGGGGGTATCTTGAGGTGGAAAAACTTTCCCATGATTTCAGCATGTTCAAAATAGATTCTTAAGTGCATCACATACGTAACAACCATTTGGTGAAATGCCACAGACCCATTTAAAACAATTTTTAGTCAAAAGTATCTTTCTTTTTTCCATGGCATGTTCATTCACAATATAAGGGAAACAACATCCCTTAAGATTACTCACCATTGTGCTCCCCTAGTAGAGGCTTAAGGCCACTTTGGTTTCATCTTCAAGGGTTATTGTTCTTGTAGAAGGGGGACTTCTATTTTCCATGCCTTGAAGATTCTTTGATGTGTATCATTTGTTGACCAACTCTTGTATCGACTCACCTCTTTGATTAGAGGGACATATTACACTATAATCAAGAGACACCAAGTTGTGGGCCATTGAATAGCATATTGATGTAAAGAGAGATTCAATATGAACACTCAATCTGCATATTCTTCATAAACTTTCTTTGTATCAACATCAAAATATTATTAATGTCCATACATCTCATTTCTCTTAATTGAATTGATGACTCACAATCATGGCATTATTCAAAAAATGATAATATCAACATAATGTAACAATACCAATCTAGGAATACTTTTCTTGACAAATCAGTTAACCATTGCACCCAACAACCAGTTTATACTAACTAGTTCTTTAATATCTTAGCAAGTTGATTGCATCACTGTATAACTTAGAGTTTTTGGGACTTTGAATGTGATAAAAACGTATCTCTCAATGCTTCAAAAGTGACTGTCTAGATATGATTTCAATGCTAGCACATAATTCACTTCAAGAGAAGTTCGCCTCCTTTAATTTTGAAAATACTCTGCACTTGCTTTGGAGTCTTAATCAGACCCATGCATCAATGAACTAACATCATCATGAGTCAATAAACATTCATTTTCCTCAATGAACAACTAATTCAAACAAAGCAACATACTTTGACATCAACATTCAATGATAAAGAATGCAAACACAACACTATTCCACATTATTGTTAATCCACTTTGTATTGAACCAGGTTAAATAATTTTGTTTTCAGCGGTAAACAAAATTGATTCTATGAAATATTAAATTCTCTGATAAAGATACTCATACATACAACACTAAACAAGCATTCATTCTTTGCCATTGATTTCCACCACCTTTTTCCTATTTCCAAAGACCGAGTATGATCATGAAGAATCTCAATCTAATTAGGTTCTCTATTAACACATTGCTCACTGTTTCAATTAACTATCATGATACCTTGTATCAAGAACTGATTTGTATAGAATTTTCAATTTCTCCAAACCGAATTCATAAACATTAAAATTTTGCTACATGAATACTGATATCAACAATGAAATAAACTTCTACAATATTGACTTCCCATAGTGAATCAAAATTGGTTTTAGAAATTAGATATAAACAAATCGATACCATGAATTGACTTAAACATTGAAGAATTTATAATAGAGAAATACCAAAATAAGAAAATTGGAGAGCTCAAAGTTTATAATAGAAACTTAGTCTATTCTTCCATTATGGAGTTTTTGATTACATCCTTTTTATTCCCCTTTTGATTCTCCACTTCCTCTATTATATTGTACTACTCTACTCCCTCTTTTTTACTCTCAAGTTCATGAATATAGAGATCTTCAAAAAAAACCTGATAACTCCCATAACTCATTCTATAACAACCCTAAGTTCTCTAACATACCAACATCCTAATTCCTCTAATGACCAATCTTAGCCAAACTAGAAAAATATCATGGAGTTGACAATGTCAACTTCATGATGATACGTAACATTAAATAAAATACTTAATTCTACCTAACTAAAAAACCATTAATAAAATATTAAGACTTCTACCCAACCAGTTACATCCAAATTGAAATGGCTTACCAAGCCATTGTACAATGTAAAAATAATCATTTATAATGTATGTAGAATCCTAGTTCTGTGAAATGATTGGAGTCCCCAAATGCACCTGCATTACACTCCCCAATACAAAAGAATTCAAGTACCTTTGAATTATCTTCTTTCAAAACTTCTAGTCCAATGGTGGTATGTTTCCTTCTGCAAGAAAATTTGCTGCCAATGTCTCATACATGTATTCTCCTTGGTGAAAAATATTTCTAAAAATCAAATCTTCCATGTGCATACATACATCAGCAACACAATTCACCAAATGTTTTGCTTCATTACCTACATAAAATATGTCAAAAAAAACCAATATATCATCCCCAACAATATGAACACTGAAGTGTTCCTCCAAACAAATGTCTTCATCATCATTTCTAGCCACTAAAAATTTTCTGCATTGTGAACAATTGTGATGTCCTCCACTTGATCATTCTAAACTGCATTACTATCCTCAAAGATTTCTAGAATGAAATCACTATTTCCCAAATCAACAATCATTTCAGCATCACTATCTACAACTATAACCTTTTCCACAAAAGGCTTATCCAAAATCATTTTCTCCTCTTGTCCTGCCAATGGACAACTCTTCTCTTTCATTTCTACTTTTTCTAATGCAATCTAGGCTTCAATCAATTCCAGTATCCTTTGATCTCTTTTTCATCATCATATCTAACTTCATTTCATATGTTGCTAAATCCTCTTCAATTTTCTTTCTTCTCACATCTTATTTTCTCTTTTTCTCCTGTGCTTCCTCATAGGCAATCCAAGCATCTAATTTCAATAGCAACTATGACATTTCTTCTTTTCCTTCCATGAATGTAACTTGTTTCTAATCCAACACTTATAAATTCTTGTGAAGGATGCAAATCCAATTAGCCAGGTTGACTTTGGTCTCCCCCAACAATCATCCACAAATGGGTACATAGTACCAAGTTAAAATCTGAAACTTATCCACACAAACTCATTGCAAGAATACTGAAACATGGAAATTCATCTGCAAAACTTGTGAAAAAAATATTCAAGAAAATATAATTTGTCACTACTATGTCTTGGTGTGATTTTCCCTATCACACACTTAGAATATTCTGAGCTTTGATACCACTTGATGCAAAGAGAGATTCAAGATGAACACTCAATTTTCATATTCTTCATAAACTTTCTTTGTATCAACATCAAGATATTATTAATTTCTACATATTTCATTTCTCTTCATTGAATTGATGACTCACAATCATGGAATTATTCATAAAATAATAATATCAACATAATGTAATAATACCAATCTAGGAATACTCTTCTTAACAAATCAGTTAACCAATGCACTCAACAACTGGTTTATACTAACTAGTTCTTTAATATCTTAGCAGGTTGAACACATCGCTCTATAACTTAGAGTTTTTAGGAATTCAAATGTGATAAAAACTTATCTTTCAATGCTTCAAAAGTGATTGTCCAGATATGATTTCACTACTGGCACATAATCTGCTTCAAGAGAAGTTTGCCTCCTTTAATTTTGAAAATACTCTGCACTTGCTTTGGAATCTTAAGTAGACCCATGCATCAATGGAATGTCATCATCATGAGTCAATAAAAATTCATTTTCCTCAATGAAAAACTAATTCAAACAAAACAATGAACTTTGACATCAACATTCAATGATAAAGAATGCGAGCACAAGACGATTCTACATTATTGTTAATCCACTTTGTATTCAACTAGGTTAATTAATTTTGTTTTCAGTGGCAGACAAAACTAATTCTATGAAATATTAACTTCTTTAATAAATATTCTCATACATATAAAACTAAACAAGGATTCACTATTTGCCATCAATTTCCACCACCTTTTTCCTATTTCCAAATATCAAGTACGATCATGAAGAATCTTGATCTGATTGGATTCTCTATTAACATCTTGCTCACTGTTTCAACTAATTGTCACAATACCTTGTATCAAGAACTAATTCATATAGAATTTTCAATTTCTCCAAACCAAATTCATAAACATTAAAATTTTACTACATGAATACCAATATCTTCAAAGAAATAAACTTCTGCAATATTGACTTTCCATAGTGAATCAAAATTGGTTTTAGAAATCAGATATAAACATATCAATACCATGAATTGGCTTTAAACATTCAAGATTTAGAATAGAGAAATACCAAAATAAGAAACTTGGAGAACTTGAAGTTTATAATAGAAACTTAGTCTATTCTTCCATTATGAAGTTTCTGATTACATCTCTTTTTATTCCCCTTTTGATTCTCCACTTCCTCTATTATATTGTACTACTTTACTCCCTCTTTTTTACTCTCGGGTTTATGAATATAAAGATCTTCAAAAAAACCTGATAACTCCCATAACTAATTCTATAACAACCCTAACTTCTCTAACATACCAACATCCTAATTCCTCTAACAACTGATCTTAGCCAAACTAGAAAAGTATCATGGAGTTGACAATGTCAACTTGATGATGATACATAACATTAAATAAAACACTTAATTCTACCTAACTAAAACCATTACTAAAATATTAAGACTTCTACCCAATTGGTTACATCCAAATTGAAATGGCTTACGAAGCCATAAGACAATGTAAAAAAAACCATTTATAATGTATGTAGAATCCTGGTTCTGTGAAATGATTGGAGTCCCCAAATGCGTCTGCATTACATATTGCAATCAAAATTTGACCTTAGGGATAAAGCATGTGTTTGAACTATCTTATTTATGCTCAAGACCTATGAAAAACATTTGTAAAACATACACAATTCTATGGTTATTATCAAAATTCTTTTGCTAAGGAGATCATCTATTTGTCTTTCTCAAAGTTGCTTTGTCCTTTGAGAAATTGTTTGTTCATAAGAACCCTCGCATCAAAGAAATTCCACCTTTGTTATCTCAAAGGGAAATTGTTAGCAAGTCCATTTGCAACAACTTTTGTCTTGTTGGTCCAATTTTCCCTTTGTCTAAAAATTATACTTATTTCCTCAAAAACAAAAAAATCACTATGCAAATCCTAATTACAAATCTCTTCTCCTTGGTCCAAAGTTTTGTCCTTTTTCAAATATCCTTGTTACCTATCCTACTTGACTAAAAATATCACATTTTTTCTTTAAAAAATCCCATCTCTCCATTTACAAATAGTTGTTAGCAAGTACATTTGCAACAATGTTTTTCCTTCTTGGTTTATCCTTACCTATACTTGTTATCTAGAAACCCACCAAATACCCAACAAACTCTAGTTGCAAACAATCCTTTTGCTCAAATCCAAAGAAGTTGCTCTTCCTGAAGTATCTTTGTTACCTATCCTACTTGATCGAAAACAACACTTTTTACTCTTGACTAAAAATTTTGTTAGCAAGTTCATTTGCAAAAAATCCTAACATCTAGTTTGTCCAGCTTCACTCAAAATTTTCCATTGTTTTAGAACCTTAGCTATTTCTCAATTGATTTGTGTTCCCAACCCAAGGTCCAAAAGGTATACTTAGCGTAGTCACTACCTATTGAACCCCACAATTGTGATCAAAATCTCTTAGAAATATCTCATGTCAGGCCAACCCAACACTAAGTTCAAAAAGGCTAAACTCCCACAAATACTTGTTTACAAGGAATTAGAAGCAAAACACAAGAAATACACCCCCAACCCAAGGATTACCAAACTACATCAAATTGAGAAAGACGAAGGAGACATTGCATTACAAATCAAATGAGATTACAAAATTCAAAACCTAACTCTTCGACAAGGTGTCAACCATAGCCTTATCAACAACTCTAGTGTGACTCACTCTGATTAGGTCTTTATTTTTCCACACACACTTGTGCACTTATTCCCTCATAGTTTTAGTCTCTCATATAAGAGTCACTCCCCCACACAAGCATTTAAAAATAGGATCACCTCCTCACATTTTTGCATCGACCTTAAGTTTTCAAAGAATCCTCAACAAACATCATTAAGACCTAGTGCCTTCCACCATTTACTCATGTACTTAGGAAAATTTAGCGCCATCCATCCCACCATCATAGTTACCCTTGGAACTCAAACATTTTCTAGAAATAGGCTATCATTTGTGTCCCAAATCACCTTGAGCCAAAGGTTTGGGCCACACTTTTCATATCACCATCACATTTCCATGATCATATTTTATGGGAAACACAACCTCCTTCACTTAGCACCATATCATATAGACTCCTAAAGTATCATATGCAATCAGCATCATCCCTCTTTGCATTTTAATCATTAGGAAAATCATCCTTTCATGCCACCCACCACATGTTTTGGTAAGAACACATGGAAAAAGGACATGGATCCAAGTCATAGTAGTAACACATCTCGAGCTCAGCCGTACCCCATAGTTTCCATGATGCTTTCAGATCCACCATCGCAAATCCTAGAAGAAATATGTTCCTCCATAGATATTGATACTTTCATGAACCAACCTAGTCATGCCACCATTGTAAATGCCATCATAGATCGAAGCAAGGAAACTATCATGGCAAATTTCTTAAGGGATAATGTTGGTGCCTTTGAGTTTGGATGCCCAACACCTCCCCACATTATGGATCCTACACATCCCCTGTTTGGGTGGAAACCACCATCCATAGGGTCATCAGCCCCTTTTGATCCTTTCTCCTCACCCAACAGTGGCTACCAACCATTACAGAAAGAACCGACAAACCCAAATATACCTCAACCCAAGTGACTGCTCCCATTCCACAAAACACCCATCCCATCCTCACTCAACCCTTAGTGCATGCTACATCACAACCAACCCCAAGTGTATCATCTACATTTTTTTCCTCCACTCATTTTCCTACTCCACAAAATCTTCCATTTACATCTAGAAACATTGCATTTTCACTTCCACCTCAAAACATATCTAGTCCATTCACTACTCAAATGCCACCACTAGGGTCAAATACCTCATCTTCCATTCCACCCAACATCATTATCAACCCCTTTGTGGCTAGCCAAAGTTCTTCAGTGTCATTTCCTTTGGGACCTTGGAATGTTACTATGGCACAAGGGCCTACCACTAGCCTCCCTTTTACCACTGCATCCATGTCCATCTCTTAGACACTTTCATCCCTCACTTCACAAAGCTATTCTCTACCACCCCTCACCAACTAATTTTCTATGCCACCCTTAGGCAATAGCCAAAACATCCCTCCACTACAATTCCCTACTGTGAGTACTTTTCCTCATATTAATTACCTTAGACCTATCCATAATCAATTGTTTTCTCAAATAGGAGTACAACCAATGTATATTGGACAAGGTATACATTCCCAAAGCATGGCTTAGGCATTACCAAAAATATCACCTTTTTAGCTACAATCATCATGTCAACAGTATGCTTAGTTATCTACAAAAAGTTATCTAGCAAGGCAAAAACCTCATATTTACTAGCCCCATCCATAGTCTACCCAGTAGATGCAACAGTATGCACAAACTACATTCCAACAATTCATGACATCTATCCCACCAATTGTGCAACCTATTTTTCCACAAACACCATATGATAGTTAGATTTTTCCATATCAATCTTCAGCATCTATTATGTATCCCACACTGGGGACACATAGAATGGGAGCATCCACTCCCCCACCTGTAAAATCTGAATGGGAAGAAATGAAGAATGCTCTCAAGGTCCTTAAAGATGGGACTAACTCCAAAACTTTCAAATTTGAAAATGATTTCCCATATCCATTTGATAAAACCATTTCCTAAGCCATTCGAGATCGCCAAGTTTGACAAATTTAGGGGGGAAAGTGATCTAGTCACACATGTCAAAGAATTCTATATGCATTGTTAGGAAGTGGCCTATAATGATGTATTCCTCATGCGACTTTTTCTAAAAAACTTAGGAGGACCAGCCCTAGAATGGTTCTGTTGTATCCCTCAAGGTACCATCAAAACCTTCGCTAATCTTTCTGAAGCTTTTGTGGCTCGATATACCCATCTTGTCAAAACTAAATTATCTATAGTAGACCTAGTTTGGACCAAGCAAAAAGGAGGAGAAAGCCTCATAGAGTACTTAAAACATTGGTAAATCCTCACAGCTAGGATCTCATGTACCATCCTAGAACATCACCTTGTCAAAATGTTCATAAAGAATGCACATCCTAGTCTTGCCCATCACATGGTTATGAACTATTTATAAACATACAAGGATATTAAGGAAAAAGGAATGGGACTTGAAAAAGGACTCATCAAAGATGGTGTTCTCAAACTTTACAAAGAAAACACCCAAGACTGAGGCCCAAACAATGACAAAACACAATACTGGAATAAGAACAAGAATATGGTGACAAATGGCATCATCAACACCTAACATGTTCATATCATTGGGGTAGCTACCAAAAACCCCACCACATTTTATCAACAACAACCTTATCAACAATAACCCCCTATATATCAGCAACCACCTATGTAGAAAAACAAGTACCCACCCATCACAATCAAACTAATGCCATCACACTTTTAGCTTGACCTAAACCACGTGTTCAAAGACAACCACATGCATACATCCCATTGGGGGATCCCCTTGATGAAATATTTGAAAAACTAGCCAAGGATAATCTTGTCAAATATCCACAAACACAACCCTTGGAACCTAATGAATCTAGAGCATCCTGGTATAAGGATAATGAGTTTTGCAAATTCCATTGTGTCAAAGAGAATACTAGCCTTAAGTGCATGCAACTCAAAGATTATGCCAAGACCTTATTGACTAGAAGGAGATCACAGTGGGGGCAAAAGCTTCACTTGATTTAGGATTGATGATATATCAAAATGATTTTCCTCCTCATAACACAAACACAAGAAAATCACCTACAAACACTCCTGTCAATAAACCAAACAATGTTCAAACTAAACAAGGTGATAGCCAAGATAAGTCTCAAAACTACACCTCAGCATATTTGGACTATGGGAGCCTCATCGACTACATCTCCCAAGTTGAGCCATCTATCAATATTATAAACATCAAAGGCCCAAATACCCAATGTGTAGTTACTACTTGCCAAGCTCGACTCAATATAGCTGGCCCACCTATGCTTGTACCATTAAGACCACCTCCATCTAGAGCACCTTCATCAAGATCATCCTCATTAGGACCATAATATATTATCTTGGAACACCTTGGAAACATGCTAACTCAGATTTTCATTCTTGATTTATTATGAACAAGGCCACTGTACCAAGAGATCCTCAAAAATAATCTACATGAGTCATGTGTCTCCAAAAAAATTAATGCCACCAAGTTTTGTAGCTTGGTTGGCCATCTTTTTACATCATGTGCTCTATCCTTCAAAACCACTGACATCCTAGTAGCTAAACCCGATCATATCCTTCCACTTCACATAGCTATCATGGTTTCTAACTTTGTAGTCAAATGGGTAATGATAGATAATGGATCAGCTTTGAATCTATGTACTTTAAAATTCATAAAATAGGTAGGATACACTAAGGCAAATATCATTAATGAGGTAATCACCATCAAGGCATATGACAACTTGGAGCACACCACTAAAAGAACCATCTTGCTCCCTTTGAGGGTTGGCTCAACCACAAATAAATAGTTTACCATGTAGTTGATCTTAACCTTCCATACAACATCCTCCTTGGCCGCCCATGGATTCATGCCATGAAGGCCGTTCCATCCACATATCATTAGTGTGTCAAATTTCTGCATAATGGCACTAAGGTAACCATCCATGTAGATATTGAACCGTTTGCTTATTGTAATGTGATTGAAGCTTCATACACCAACCATTGCCCTAGAATAGAAATTGGCCACACCATGGCTAGTTCCTTTGGAACCTTCCATGATCCAGATACCATTTTAGCCTCCATTCTTTCCATGATTAAGATCAACTACCAAGATTGTGGCAAGTGCAATCTTACAGATTTTTTTTCTATTGGCAATGTACCAATTGATCCACACACTCAAGGATGCTTGACACATCAAGGGTCAAGACCAGAAACCACCCCTCAACTCAAACAAATGGGCCCTACCACATTTATTACCAAAGGTATCCTCAATGGAGAGGAAACTATGCCAGACATTAACACATGGCTATACAAGGAGCCACCTCCTAAAAGTGAAGCACTTCTTGATCACTTTAAATAGAAGTACCCATGGTCACATTGCCTGGCCACTGAACAATGGGATTATCAAGGAGGTGGTCTAGGAAGTCTGAAATTAGGTATTAGGTAGCCTATAAAGGCATACCTAGAAAAGAAAAAGCAGGGCTTAGGCTATGGACTCCCTATAATTGGGGGCACTATAAAGGAAAGCAATGCCTTCATGAACATCAAAACCAGTCTCATTCAGGTCAAAGAAATTCCTAAGGAAGCAAAAAAGAAATCCTATGATGATATTTTCCTTGAAAAAATTATCCTAGGAGCATCTGTGCTCTACCAATTATCCCCCAATCTTATAGACCTACTCCTCGCTCACCCCAAACTTATTGGTTGGGACTAACCAAGTGTTGTCCATGTTGAAAAATTATCTACCAAGCATATGCTCCTTAAATTCATGGTAGTAGAAATATTGCATAAATGCTTTCCACCATCATCAGCATATGTCTACAAACTAGATCCAACAGGTTACTTTGGGGAGGAGGAAGTCTCCAGTCACAAAATTGAATTGAAAAATGAAACAAAAAAGAAAAAAAGAAAAAGAAAAACATCCTCTGGGGCACCATTGGATGACTCAAAAAATGAAAGCAAAATAAAGGTCATATCTAATGGTGAAAACCTCTCTGAGGCACCCAAGGATGGAGATTTCATCCTTCTCTTATAGGAGCATAGGCCTCCCATATCTTCAGCCTTAAAAGAGGAAACTAGACTAGTCAATATTATTCTGACTAATATACCACATATCAAACATATCTTAGCTTCTCTACCACCTGAGTAGGTAGATCTTTTCATTGAAGTCCTTTGTGAGAATGTTGGTTACTTTGCATGGTCCTATCAAGACATGTTGGGGTTAGACCCCAAGTTAGTAGTACAGCATTTGGCCATGGATCCAAAGGCCAAACCTATCAAGCAAAAGCTCTATAAGATGCACCCCAAAGTTTCTTTATTGGTTAAAGTGGAGCTAGAAAAATTTTTGGAGGAAAAAATCATTTGCCCAATAGATTATTCTGAATGGATTTCCAACATGGTACCTATTATCAAACCTTCTGGTGATATTAGAATTTGCACAGACTTCAAAGATCTCAACAAAGCTTGTCTGAAGAATGATTTTCCATTACCAAATATAGACATGATTGTTGATCTCACCATAGGCCATGAACTCTTATCACTCATGGATGGTTTCTTTGGATACAACCAAATTTATATAGTAGAGGAAGACCAACATAAGATGACATTTACCACACCCTGGCGAATATTCTATTATAACATGATGGCATTTGGGCTAAAGAATGTTGGAGAAACATATCAATGCAACATGATGGTTATCTTCCATGACCTAATTCATAAGAATATTAAGGATTATGTCGATGATATTTTATTCAAGTCTCTTAATGCCCTTGATCACTTATCTCATCTTGAGGAAGTGTTTGATCGATTAGCTAAATATCGTCTCATGCTTAATCCAAAGAAGTGTGTCTTTGGTGTTACCTTAAGAAACTCCTAGGATTCATTGTATCATGGTGTGATATTGAAATTGATCCTTAAAAAGTCAAGGTCATCATATATATGGATCCTCTTAAGAGACTCAAGAACCTTCGTTCTCTATAGGGGAAACTTCAATCAGTCAGATAGTTCATCTCTCGGCTTGTTGATAAGTGCCAGCCATTTACATGTCTACTCAAGAAGTATTAGAACTTTAGATGGGACCATACTTGCTAGTGTAACTTTGAGCTCATCAAACAATATTTTTCTAATCTTCCTATTTTGGTTCCTCCATTTGTAGGGTCTCCACTCATATTGTACTTTACAACTACTCCCATAGCATTGGGTGCTCTTCTGGCACAACTTGATGATATAGGAAAGGAAAGAGCTATTTACTACATCAGTCATACCTTAGTGGGATATGAGCTCAATTAAATGCCAATGGAGAAGGCTTTCTTAGCTATGGTATTTACAACTCAGAAGTTGCATCATTACATGTTGAGCCACACCATGCAACTAATATCCAAAATTGATCTATTAAAATATATGTTATCTCGCATAGTACTCATAGGACGCCTAGATAAATGGGTCATGCTTGTCAGTGAATTTGACATCCAATATGTTGACAAAAAGGCCATCAAAGGCTAGGCTATTGTAGATCACTTGGCAAATGCACCGTTGGTTGTAGACCACCCTCTCATTATGGAAGTCCTAGATGAACACCTCTATTTGATACAAGAACAACCATCCTGGAAGTTATACTTTGATGGGTCTTACACATCTCATGGCTTTGGCGCAAGCATACTCTTGGTCAAACCTCAAGGAGATTACATTCCTAAATCTTTCAAACTATAGTTTTAGTGTACCAATAACATCTTAGAGTATGAAGCCTTTGTTGTAGGGCTCAAGATAGCCATTGAATGAAATATCATAGAGCTATAGATCTATGGTGATTCCCATCTTATCATCAAACAAGCATTGAATGAATATCAGACCAAGGATGACAAGCTACTACCTTAAAAGGAGTTGGTGGATCAATTAAAGGAACATTTTACTCAACTCTAGTTCACACAGATACCTAGACTACAAAATAAGGTAGTAGATACCATGGCTACTATTGGTTCCCTTTTGGAAATACTGTGTAGGGCTACATAGTATGAATTCTTGGTTGAGTAGTTGCATGAACACACATATGAGAATGATGAGTCAACACAGGTATGCATCTTGGTTGGTCCCCAATCCCCATAGTACCATGAAATTCATGCTTACCTACTAAATGGTATCATATCTCCCCATTTCACACATACCCAATGCCAGAATCTTATTTGCAGAGCTTCCCATTATACTATCATTTTCTAAACCCTATATTGTTGTGTTTATCATGATACTCTCTCTCGATGTCTAGACCAAAATGAGGGTGACATGGATCTCAAGGAGGTACACGCTAGACTTTGTGGTGCTCACATGAGTGGGATAATTCTAGCTAAGCAAATCCTTTGGGATGGGTATTATTGGCATACTCTAGAGCATGATGCATGTGAATTTGTGAAATGGTGTTTACCATGTCAACAACATACTAATCTAATTCAGGCCCTAGCTCAAGATCTACAACCTATAGCATCACTATGGCCTTTTTCCTATTGGGGGTTTGATCTTGTTGGTCTTATTGCACCTCTTTGTTTAGGAGGACATAAGTGGATAATCACCACCACTAATTATTTCACTAAATGGGTTGTAGCAGTTCCCCTTGTCATTACCATAGGAGTTCAAGTATCCAAATTTATCCTATATCATATCATATGTCACTTTGGCATTCCGACTAACATTTTTATTGACCATGGAGGAAATTTTGAAAACCTATATATTGAGGAATCGTGCACTTCCCTTCACATCCATCACTGCTTTTCTAGCTCATACTTCCCACAAGGTAATGATCAAGCGGAGGTAACTAATAAAACCCTACTTGAAATCCTAAAGAAAGATGTCAATGATTCTTTTCGTGATTGGAATTTACAAATCAATCCCACCCTATGGGCATACTGCACCTCATTCTATACATCCATCGGCACAACCCCATACTCCTTGGTTAATGGAAATAAAGCAATATTACCTATTGAGGTTGAATTCCCATCCCTTTGCATTTCTCTATAGGGCCAGATATCTAATGAAGATTACAAAGTGGCTCAAGTTACTCAGCTTGATCTACTTGATGAAAAAAGGCAACAGGCCTATGACCACCTCATGGTCTACTAGAATCACCTCAAGCACAATTTCAAAGGGAATTTCCATCTGCACCACTTTCAAGAAGGAGACATGGTTCTCAAGGAGAACATGAAGGTTTAGACTGATCGAGAAAAGAAAGGCAAGTTTGAGCCCACATGGCTTGGTGCTTATGTGGTCATAGCATCTTTTGGCTCAGGAGCCTATCAACTATCTACACTTGAAGGAAAAGTCCTGAGTGATCATACCCAGAATCATTCACCTTAGGAAATTCTACACCTAAAAACAAAATTCTTAGTCAAAAAATAGGGAAAGAAAAAACAAGCATCCAATGGTGAAAACTTGGCAAATCAAGTGCCTTGGATAGGTACCTTAGTGAAAACCTAGCAATTAGGTGCTAGGTGTACTTAGCCTTTTTATTATCTATCAATGATTCCCATCTCATCCATCACCACTCCATATCACATCATCCATCTTCCCATCTTTCCAAGTTGTTCCTCATAGCTTTACTATTCACACTCCCATCATGCCTCGCAACCTCACCTTCCAGCATTTTACACTTTGCAACAACCCACCTAGCTCTTGTATTATAGATTTTGTTCATATATACCTCGTGTATCATATCGAAGATACTCTACCATTGTACTATACCCCATGTATCATATTAGATATACCCTACCATTGTATTCTACCACATGTATCTTATCAAGTGTTTTTCATCCTTGTATTTTACCATGTATATCCTACACAACAAGTAGTATTATGTGTATCATATCCTTGTAAATAATCCTTGTAACAAATTTTGCTTTACATATCATGCCCCTATAATAATAATTATATTATAAACAATGCTATCTCCTCATCCTAAACTTTCCCCCCATCATATACATACCCACTATTCCTAAGTTCCCATTCATTGTATAGTCATGCTTGTACATATTGTTTAGGTCCATACCTTGTGTTTCTCACCCATTGTCTATAGAAAGAATTCATTGCCCCTTTTTTGTCAATATCCTATGCATCCTAGCCTTAATGTCCTTTCTAAGTATTTTTTCCTTATTGTTCAACCCATCAGTAGTCAATCATCCCGATCTCTTTAGAAAAAGGTTAGTTTTTTTGCACTTTTGTTCTTTCTTCTAAATATTTTGTTCTAGTATATTTTGATTGGTCACTTCCATGTGATTTTAGTTGTTCCCTCCTCAAGGTTGCCATGATAATTTCATATCATGGTGTTTTTTGATTGGGGCAACTCAAAGGCATGGTGTCGATCATAGTCTTTTTCTGCTTGTGAGTCAATTAGATATCACCCTTACATATTTCAACCATATTTTTTGTTTCTGATAACATGATGCACTTGGGTGATATCAATTGCTTGTGGATCACCTAGCATTGTTCCCACACTGATCTCTCCTTGACTCATGTGTGATGCTGGGGCAATCCTTGCATGCTTGTTTGAGTTAATCTTATGTAATATTGGGGAAAAGTCCTTGATATTCTTAGTAACCTTGGTAGATCCCTAATATTCCTATATCAAATAAAGTGCTCACACCACATGGTGGTACTTCCTCACAAAGTACCCCACACTCAAGCTTCCCATACACCCAACATTTGTTTTCTTGTTACTTTCATTTCCTTTCCTATCATAACCCATGGTATCCTCTTCCTATTTATCACCTATCTCTCTTAGACTTCAGCCTTTTTCATTGTCAAAATCTTTCAATTCAAAATCCTTATCATCAAACATTGACTTATCTACATTATCATACTCTTATAGCTTTTCATCCCTTCAGCTACGATTTCACCACCATCATGATGTGATCCTTATCATAAGTCCCTATCCTAGCTCTAATCTCTACTATCCTCCTGACTACGAGTTTTTTGGTCACCCATTTTCCAACATCCTCCACCTTAGAGTTAGATCTCATATGTTTTATGATCCCTTTTTATATCATAAATCATTATCCTAATTCAAGTATCAGTTATCCTATTCCACAATCATAGTTTTTCCCGTATCTCATTATCTTCATCATTACCTACATTTATTTACTCTCTCCTTGCCTCCTATAAATTAGCATGTTATATTATCATAGCTTGTGTTCCTCTACCCTTTTATCACACCTTGGATATCTCTTATATCCTAGCATTAGATATTTCATTCACTATTCACTATTTTAGCTCACTTAGCATACTTTATCATCAAATGCTTACCATAAAACTCATATAATTGTAATTTGTGTTCATTTTTCATTTGTCATCCATCTTTAAGATTGTTTGTCATCCATCTTCAGTTTGTGTCCATTTTAGCATATCATAACTTTCACGTTCTTTTTTTTAGTCTGTTTGTGTTCTTTTTAAATCTATCATTTATTCTTCAAAGTCTATCATTCATCATTAGTTCATGATTCATTTTAAAATGTTGTCATTCATTATTAGTTTGTGATTCATTTTACCATTGTCATTAATCATTAGCTTGTGATTCCTTTTAACGTTGTAATCCATCTTTAAGTTTATGTACATTTTAACATATCATATATCGCATGTTTTAGTTTGTGTTCATTTTCACATATCAGAAATCTCATCTTTATTCTTTAGTTTGTGTACATTTTAACATACCATATATCTCATGTTTTAGTTTGTGTTCATTTTCACATATCATAAATCTCATCTTTATTCTTTAGGTTGTGTACATTTTAACATATCATATATCTCATGTTTTAGTTTGTGTTCATTTTCACATATCATAAATCTCATCTTTATTCTTTAGTTTGTGTACATTTTAACATATCATAAATCTCATCTTTACTCTTTAGTTTGGGTACATTTCAACATATCATAAATCTCATCTTTATTCTTTAGGTTGTGTACATTTTAACATATCATATATCTCATGTTTTAGTTTGTGTTCATTTTCACATATCATAAATCTCATCTTTATTCTTTAGTTTGTGTACATTTTAACATATCATAAATCTCATCTTTACTCTTTAGTTTGGGTACATTTCAACATATCATAAATCTCATCTTTACTCTTTAGTTTGGGTACATTTTAACATATCATAAATCTCATTTTTATCCTTTAGTGGGTGATTCATTTTAAATTTGTCACTTATCTTTGTGTTCATTTTAAATACTATATAAACATTCTCATCATCATACAAATACTATCAAAGGAAATCACATCATCAATGATCGCATTAAACTATATCACATCATATCTACAATATTATAAGCAAATCACATAAAAAATGATATCCCATCATGTCAGCACTATCATAGCAACTCACATCATCACAATCACACCAAAAAAATATCACATCATATTTTCACTATCATAGAAAATCACATCCTACATCACAAATGTTAACATTATCATAGCTATCCTCAATAATCACATCCTGCATCACCAACTATCAGCAATATCATATCTATCCTAAAAATCCACATCCTACATCACAAATTGTTAGCAATATCATATCTCTCATCCAAAATTGCATCTTGCATATCAAATATATTAGTCTCTTATCCACATCTAACCATATATAACCATACTCATGCAATCATAAGTCCATAACACATATCCCACCCCAAAGAATGATATGCTCTATCTATATATCTCTTTGCTCCACAAAGAATGAATGAAAGAATAAAAGAATATAGTCCATCAAAGTCCAAATATATAGTATCCATATCATACATATCGCTACAATGGGTCTATGCCCACAGAAAGTGTGTGTGTATATATATATATATCTCAAAACTGTCAATACGTGCAACAAAAATGTTAATCATACAAGTTTCCCTAGCATGTAACTAGTCTCCCTAATCTGACATCTCTGTATATGGATCCCCCTTTGTATCCCTCCCTACCCCTAGTGCTACTAGTGGTGGAGGTGGTGGCCTCATTAATCCTCCTCTTGTCCTTGAGCTCTCTACCTCATCCCTCCTCCCCATCATCCCTATGTCCTTCCTCTGCCTCTGTCTTGGCCTGTGATTATGCCCTGTATGCTAAGACTCACCTGTCCTCTA
Organism: Cupressus sempervirens; assembly: GCA_028749045.1. Lineage (NCBI taxonomy): Eukaryota > Viridiplantae > Streptophyta > Pinopsida > Cupressales > Cupressaceae > Cupressus > Cupressus sempervirens. The sequence continues at coordinate 643,168,344 of CM053789.1, read as the reverse complement.
TGAGTCCCTAGTGCTCCATCCACTCTCTTCCCTCCATGCATCCCTATGTGGGTCCCTGCTATCCCTAACCATGTCAGTCTCTTGTAGTGCTCTATCTAGTTTGCTAGGACCACTGCATGGTACATCCGCTCATAGAATCCTACCCTCTCCTTAAGATCCTCCACCTCTACTTGTAGCCTCCTCAAATCCTCCATCCCCCCACCCACTACCATCTATGCTCATAGTGTTGCCACCTCCATGACTAGTCTATCTTACACCTACTGCATGACATCTAGTCTCGCCTGTATAGCCTGCCTCTCTAGACTAACCACATCCAGCCTCCCCTCCATCTGCCCCACCTCCATCTGCAATCTCCCCACCTCTATCCCCACCTTGTTACCCTTAACCTGTGCTACATCCCACTCCTACTGTAATTGATCTCACTCTATCCTAAGCTGATCTCACTCTTGTTGTGTATCACGTAGTAGCTAGCTGGTAGCATCATGGGTCTACTATAATGATGCGTAACAGGCTGCCCATCCATCATCCACTCCCCCTATAGATGACCCTCCTCCATCACCCCTTATTAGCCTCTGTGGCCTCTACTCCTCCTCCCCCTATGGCCTCCTCTCCTCTGCTCTCTCCTCTTCTCCTCTCTAGCTCCACCCCTCTCTCCTCTCCTCTCTCTAACTATGCTCCTCTCTCCTATCTCCCTACCCTCTACCTCTGCTAAACTAGCCCCTCCTCCTATGTAATAGCCTCAACTCACTTTTTTAGCCCTCTAGCTACATATCTCCCTTGCCACACTACTCGAGCTAGCTTTCTTGCCACCTCCACTACCCTTGTGACCTATGCTCGGCCTATTGGTCTCGACTATTGAAAACCATCTCGATACTCCTAAGTGGAGCCTGCATCTGCCACCTTACCTAACCAATCCCACTACTATAGCTCTAACTATAGCCAAGCCTACAATAAACCCTCTCATTGGAGTGCTGGCCCATACATCAACACTAGCTAACACATCACTTGCTAATACCAATTCAGCTCTTCGAGAGCCACCTATCTCCATCCAAACTATTGCAGGGCCCTATCCAACCAATACTTCTCAGTAATGTACTCCCACCATCCAAAAATGAAACAAGAGGATATGGTGTAGGACAACTACTATCCCTCCTCCACCTATGGCCCTAAACCCATGTAAGGCCTCCATACCACTATCATGATCTAATCAATCCAAACTCTCCAATAGTCCACATCCTCTATGGGGTGGTATGTCAATGGCTCCCCCTGGTTGTATGCTACTGGCACCTCTGCCTACCTATCTCTCTACCCAATCAGCCTGAATACTACAATATGCTCCCAGGCCCATACCTATAATAAGGTGGGAAACCCTGTGCTCCTCCCTTGATGGCTAGCTCCTTGATATACAATATGGTGAAGATATCTATACAACCCTACAACCATTAATGATCCCCATGTAGTGGGAACTCTTGTGTCTACTATCTACATGATCACTGGGATCAATGACAATGTTACTCCAACCCCTCCCATATTTGGGGCAATTTATCTTGAGACCAACCCACACATGTAGAAGTAAATGCATCTCTTAGGGGCCACTCAATCCAAATGTTTATCTAGTGCAAACTATCCCCTTTGAATTTGGAATGCAACCCCCGGCCCAACCAATCCCTACACTATTCGCTTTGGGGTCATCTCTCTCATCACCATCATTAGCATCCCCCTTATTGGTAGCCTGAAGATCTGGTATACATCCTCTAGGGTCACCATCATCTCTCCTGTCGGTAGGTGGAAGGTAGCTATCTCACTATGCCACCGCTCACACAGGGCTATCACCATGGCCATGTATGTCTGGGTCTAAGGCAACCTCACCAAATATCCAAGTCCAATACCCTCGATCCTCACCCAATCCATGGTCGTCAACTAATCCCCTGCATGTAGCACAACTGCTCATTGCTTGCACAATACCAAGGCATCTACCAACCACTGCACCACAAAAACCCAATCACGTACCAATATTCTTTTCCATACTTTGCCTACCCTAGCTTTTGACACCTTCTCTTACCTAAAACCCTTTTTTTTTTGCTTTTTCCCTGACCCCACATTCTTGCGAATGCATTCCCATGAGCCTTGAACCTTGTGATCCCATTGGGATATGTTCTCGCAAGATTGCCCTTTGACTTTGCCTACTCTTTGCCTATTTGATCCACATTCTCACTTTCATTCCCATGAAAACTTAACCTGGAAATCCTATAGACCCATGTTCCCATGGGATTGTTCTTTGACCTTGCCCACCCTTGGCTTGTTTGACCTATGTTCCTACCTACATTCTCGCATGCATTCCTGCACGAGCCTACCCTGGCAACCTTGCAGACCCTTGTTCTCGTGAGATCATGTTTTTCCCTTTCTTTCCCATGGTCAATCCTATCTTGTTCCTTCATTGACCTCATCCCTATCATGGGATTGTGTCTCTGTAGAGTTATTTTTATTTTCCCTGCTAGGATCGCAATCTTGTTGAGCTACCATCATTCCTGCGTATAATTTCCTCTCCAAATTTTTGATCCCACAAACCTTGGTTGACAAGACAATTTTTCCCCTCATCCTCACTATTTTTGCAAGATAGTGATCTAACTGATCTTGCATGCATTCTCGCTAGGCTCGAGTTCATGGGACTGCATTTTTACTTTCACGAGAATGCTCTAAACTACTACAAAATAAAAAATCATAGAGCTTTTTCACCCTACCAAATGATCGAGTGTCTACCACACCTATACTCGTTACACAATATTAGATCAATGCTTCAGTCATCCAATAACCACCATCATAGAATCCAACTTAGAGCTCCAAGCAACAATATCTCCTTGTCTATCTGAAAGAAAATGACCCCTTCTAGCCCTCTTCTAGCCACTTATAGGCCCCCCTGGAGCTCCTCTAGCAACCCCTTTAGCTCCTCTAGCAACCCCCTATTTCCCACTACCCTTCTTCTTCCTCCTATTTCTTCTCTTTTTTACCTATTTTTCCCTCTTCCATGTCATCGTGTCCCCCACAGACTTACTACAACTTTTTCAAGAAGTTTTCATGCCTCGTAGTCTTTCCCTACCACCTTCTTAAGGGGGCGTCACCTAGCCCATTCTCTTTTCCTCTACTCAATATTGGGGCAACTTTATTACTTTAAGTAGTCTTCTTTGTATCATTTATATTTGAACTTCTTTGAAATAGTGTTGCTTCAACACTATGTCAAAGAAGGGTGAAATGTAGACACCTAAATTTGATTACACAAATAGGTAATCATGTTTCGTCATCTTCTAGGACATTATTGATTGAATATTTTCTATTTAATTAATTAATCATCATCCCATAGTTTATTTATTTATTTAATTAACTATAGTCCAATTGATGAAATCAAATGATAACCCAAAATTAATTTATCAATTAAATCCATATTCCTTTATTAAATTAAATAAATCCTCAAACCTATTTAATTTAATCCCATATCCCTAATTTATTAAATAAATAATAAAATGTCTAAAATCCTAAAAGCATTCATAAACCCTATCCTAACCCCTAATCCAACCCATTTACCCATACTAACCTCACGTAGCCACCTAACTAACCCATCCCATCAAACCTAAACCACTTACCCCCTAACCCCCTTTCTAAGCTAATCCTAATCGCCCTCCTAAATATTTGCACAACTTTAAGCAAGGGTTAAGACTTGCTAACCTAAGCTAAAGTCAAAATATCTCCTTCCCTCACCATCCAACATTTATGACTCTTACATCCCCCTTTATGAATCTTACAAAGCATTTATGGAGCCCTTATGTCTTGAGCCTCCTTTTTTGACCATCCACCTTGCCTTTCCCTTTATCCAATCACCCTATGACATGTGTCACTCCCCTATTGGCCCTAAACAAGCAAGATCCATCTCTCTACCCCTTAGCCTATAAATAGAACCCTCTCCCTTCACAAATATCATCCACCTTTCATGCAATGTTATAATTCTATTTTTAGAGCTTGAAAACTACCAAAATACTATCATAATATTGAAATCCCTCCATACCTCCATTGTTGAAAGCATCCTACATGCACGCCATCCATCCACTTGAAGCTCAAGCACAATTGTGAGCACACATCTCTATTTATCAAGGACAAAACCACTTCATCATGGTTTATACCATAAGGAGCCTACCATTCTTGGTTTTCTTCCCTTTGTGGGGATAACCATTGAGTCCTATCTTAAGTGTTAGATTTGTTTAGTTTTTTTAATGCTTTTGTTAGTATTAGTATTCAATTTACACTACTAGATATTAGACCTGATAGAACTAGGAACCATTAAATAAGTTTCAGCCTAAACATCTTGTATTACTAGCAGATCCTTATCCCTCCATGCTATTGCAACTAAGCAATTGAGAGAAATAACAAGAATATGAATTATTCATTAGAAAACCCATGAATATCAAGGCATGAAAATTAACAAGAAATATAGATTTTAGAATGAAAGATGATATCTTACCTTGGCAAGTGATGACTTTACCAATGATTTCTACAAGAGATAGAAGAGCTCTGCCATCTCTACTCTAAAAATTCTTGTTGAAACAATCAATTTCTATTCCACTCTCTATCTCCATTCTCCAAACAAAAAAAAGGAAGAAATGTTTTTTCTTCTCTTCTAATCACTTAACCTTAAAATATTTTCAATACCAATATTCTAAGCCCTTGGATATAAAATCTCTAATCAATATGGTGGACAAAGATAAAACATAGGAGAAAAGCAAGGATAATAATTGATTGATACTAGTCTTCAAAAATTAAATATCTAGATCAAACTAATCAGCATAAGCACTCATTGAAAAAGTAGAAATCAACATTCAAGAGGAAAATAACATAAAATCAGATCCATTTAACTTACAACAGCAAACTGAAAATATTGTCGTAGCACCACCTCAATAAGAAACTCTTATCATGAATGAAAAGGATTGCAAGTCATGTAGCAATGAATAAGAATAAATAAGCCTAAGGAAGCAATCTTAAGTTAGTAATCAAGTGAAAGTTGTTAATAGATATGGAAAGGTGCAATCAAGGAAAATGAATAGCTAACTAAAGCATGCATTTTTTACAACTATAGAAGAAATCATTTCAAAGACTAAGATAATATTTTAAAAATTATCCAAGTAACTGACTGACTAGCACACCTAATTCAACATTTGATATACCCTTTAAGTAAGTTGATGTGACATATGCTACCTCTTCATGGGGGACTTCAACAAAAGGAGTAGAATTGAATAATGTGTGATCTAGATCCAACACTAAATAGAGTTTTTTTTTTTGGTAGTAGCTTCTTCAAATCATTATTATGTAATTGTGTAATTTCTCTATCTATGAGCTTAAAATCCTAAAAAATATTTACATATGAAATGGTTTCAGTTACAAAAACATATAATTGAATTTTATTTTCCAAAAGGTCAATGCAGGGAATTATACAAGGAAAATTTAAGATTAGTTATATTGTCTACAGACAATCAATTTGTGAAAACATTTAAGAAAATGTTATTATTATTATAATTGAGTCACAATTCAAGGAAATCAAATAAATAATTAAATCATGCAATTGGCTTTCATAAAATTGATACCTTATGAATATATTTAAGAGAAATTCTAGTTTGATCTTTTGAATCTATATTTGGTTTCATCACACCACATCGCTTGATCAAGGAGGACGACCATCATCCAAGGTGAACTGAGGGATGGAAGTGTGATCCAAATTCCTTTCTCTTGAAATACAAGTATGAACAACCTTGAGACTATGGTTCAAAAAAAATTCAAATAATTTCCTAATTAGGTTATTATATGTATCTACTTTGGAAATGCTATAACATTGATTAGATTTAATATGAAAAATGTTTATATTATATTGTGATGCACACTAATGCTTAGTTAACATAGATGTTATCTTGGCTAATAATTTAACATATGACATTTCAATTGATATTTTTTAAATTTTAAACTTAGTTACTAGATATGTGCATTGACCACCTATTAGAATCAATAGTCCACCAAGATAACTAAGAGGGGGGTGAATCAGGTATCCAACAATTAAAAAAATTGTCTTCCTTAAAAAAACTTAACCATTCAACCAACTTAAACAACAACCATAATAAAATTCTCATAGACAACTATATCAGATATGTTGACTAGGGAAACCCTTGATCAGAGGGAAAACCTTGGTGGGAATGATGCCCACAAGATAATCTACTAATATAAATATTCCTTGTTAAAGGATGGACCTTGTTAAGAGAATATTAGAACATTTAGTAAAATGAGTACCTATTGGGAGACTTTGAATCCTTGTTAGGAGATTCCAACACTATTAGGAGTTGTGCCAACCATGTTGGGTGTTGTGGCATAATTTATGCAAGAAGAGCCCACTTCCAAATATGAAATTTCAACTCCAAGAAGAGCTCACTACTCAAACAAGTAGTTTACTATTATCTTCATTTTTCCTTTTCTCTTTCTTCTATCCTATCAACTAGACCAATCACTATCAAACCTTGTAGACTAAGTCACAAACCTTAGATCCAAAAACCAAACCTTGGATCACTTAGTAAAACCTCAATAATTAAGTTTCTTTCACTTCTGCACTGCTCTACTCAACTTTGCATTCTGTACTTTATTGCTACTTCTCAATAATTAAAATCCACACATTCAATAGAAAAATAAAGGAAAATGTCCTTCCTTTATACGAGGTCAATAAAAAAATTCCTTGAGTTGGTTATTAGACATTCTCAATTAATTATTATAGGACCACATTAAGAACACATTACACTTAGTGATATCATTAATCTTCTACCTTGCAACTTGAATAACTTTCCATACACACAATATTATGATGATTGAGCTTAGCCATGTCATCCTCAATATGTATTATACATGTCTTCAACCTCAATCATCAAGATATCAAATCTGCTATGAGATATAAGAAGTTTACTAGAACATGCCTCTATAAACTCTATCTCAGAAAAAACGTCACCAAAACTTACATAAATTCTTCTAGAATTATACTATCTTCTTCCAATATTAACTACATATACTAGATACTCATAAGTATCTCCCATAACCTTGTTTAATTATAATTCTCAACTATCCATTCATACCAACTTGATCTTTTCATTGTTCATCTATTAGATACTATAGAAAACTTCTATGTTGACATCAATGACAAACTCTATCATGAATGTAATACATCATCATAGTAGCACTCCTCCTTAAGAATATTGTCAGCATTCATGCTTCCAATCAATCTTCCAATAATCTTCCCAATCTTCCAACAATCTCCCCCTTTGGAATTGATGGAAACATAGATAAAGAAAATCTACATCTAAGAAAACCAAAAAAAGGTTGTTCATCTTCAAATCCTCTTCATCAATCATACTCCCCCATTGATATACCTCAATGTGCTCAATACCAAACTATTATTCTGCATACTATTCTTATGTTGAACATCTCCCTTAGCACAATTTTTTTCATGCCAAACTTCTCCCCCATTGACATCAATGTCAAAGGTTTCTACAACCAACCTCTCTACATCAAACTCTACAACAATTGATACTTACTAGCTTGAGTGTCAAAAGAAACTACTTAAAACAACATCCAATAAGAGTCCTAGATCACTCTATCCATCATAGATACTCCCCCATTTGGGAAGCATCAGCATTCAGTCTAGACAAACAATGGTGCTCTATTGCATTAGATTGATGCACTCTTGCATCTTCTACTCTAATGTAGGATGGGGCATAAACTCAAGCATACCTCACCAATACTCAAAAGTAGGCTTAGTGAATATATTTGCAATTTTCTCTTTAGTGCTCACATACTCCAATCTGATTTCCTTTTCTACAACTTTTTCTCTCAACATATGATACTTAGTAGAAATGTGATTAGTCCTCGAATGTAACACTAGATTCTTAGACATATTTACTATGCTTGTGTTGTTACAATGTATAACAACAGGTTCACTAATTTCTATCCTTATATCCTTCAACATTTTTTTCATCCAAATAACTTGATTATGAATTTTTTTGTTGTAGCATACTCTACTTCTATTATATTTTGAGATGTACAATCCTACTTCTTGCTTAAAAAACAAACTAATCTTCTTCCAAGAAAGAAAGCTCCTCCACTGGTGCTCTTTCTATCATCCATACTGGCTACCCAATCTGCATCAGTATAAGCACTTAGAGTAAAATAATTAGATCTATCATACCACAATCTTTACTCTGATGTTCCCTTCAGATATCTAAATATCCTTTTCATTTCTACATAATTTTCTTCTCTAGGAATATCCTAGAATCTTACAACAATTCCAATTACATTTTCCATATCTAGCCTTGCATGAGTCAAATATTGCAATCCTATGATCATAGATTTTTACTTCTTCTACTCAACAATATGTGTCTCATCCTTTGTAGATAAATTGTGTCCAGTTACCATAGGTGTTCCAATGGGTGTGCATGTTTCCAAACCAACCTTTTCAGTAAATCATTCAAGTACTTAGTCTGAGAAATAAAGATTCCTTCTTTATTCTATACAATCTACAATCCTAGGAAGTGTTCCATCTCTCATATCATACTCATCTCAAATTCTTTCTTCATCTCTTCTACAAATTTCTCACTTTCTTCATTATTTCCTCCAAATATAATGTCATCCAAAAATATTACCAAAATCATCAAACCATCATCATTTTGTTTCTAATATAGATTACTATCTGCCATACCTTTTCTATATCCAAGTTTTGTCAAATTTTCGTTCAAGCTTGCATACTAGGTTCTGGGTGCTTGCTTTAATCCATACAATGCTTTCCTTAGTTTGCATACTATGTCCTTTTCATCTGTCAAAGGACATCCTTTAGGATACTCAATGTATACCTCTTCTTCATGTTCTCCATTCATGCTAACTTGACATCCATCTAATATACTTTGAATTTCTTCTATGCTGCATAGGCTAAGAAAAATCTTACTGCTTCTATTCTAGTCGCTGGAGTATAAGTCTCCTCATAATCTATTCATTCTTGCTATGAGTAACCTTTATATACTAATCTTGCTTTGTTTCTTACAACTTATGCTTGTTTATTCATTTTTTTCATGAATACCCATTTAGTTCCTATCACATTCTTGTCTGCATGTCTGGGAACCAATTCTCATGTCTCATTGTTTTCTATCTCATACAATCCCTCTTTCATATTTTACTTCCAATAGTCATCTTTACATGCTTCATCTACATTATTAGGCTCAACTTGAGATATCAAGCATAGTTCTTCATTTACTTTTCTTCTTGTCATCACACATTTGTCTTTACTTCAAATGATCTATTCAGATGGGTGATTCTTTATCATGTTCTTTACTAAAGTAGGAATTGCTATCTCAACTCTTGGCTCTATTGAAGGTTTTGAGTTTTGTTCCTACCTTGGCTCTCCTTCATTCTAAAAATCATTGTTAGTCTCAAGAAATAAATAATCATTCCTTGGCTTAGTAACAACATCATCTAAATAAGATAATGATGGAGAAATTTTTAGAATGTTGAGTGTTGTTAAGGGAGGGAAGAGAAATTTTCAAAATTTGAATCCTGAGAAGGGTGAGATTCCTCTAGACTATTGGGATCGGATCCTTGGAATGGAGCACACATCACAGAAAGAGGCTGGTCAAGGATCTTTTAGTATAGGTGATTAGTCAAAGAAAGATGATGGGGATCTAGATGCTCCCCCCAAGGTGGTGGTCAAGATTCCTCGAGGTCCTAAAGTGGGTCTATTTGGCCCTACTAAATGGTCATCTCTTTTTGGGGTCAAGCCTATAGGTAAGTCTTCTTTCCTACCTATTAAGATTCTTGCCGAAATGAAGAAAGGTTCTTATGCCATTGCCATTTTGGACAAGCTCATAGATCATAGTAATTGATGGCTTCCACCCTGCTTAGTAAATTCTTAGGGCCAAGGCCTAATATTGATATCGTGAGATCATTTATCAAGAAGAAATGGACCCTAAAAGGTCAAGTTTTTGTCACAGCCATGGCCAAGGGATTTTCGTCCTTTGATTTGATGTGTATGGAAGATATTTCTAACATTTTAAGTGAGGGGCTATGGGCTATTGGTCTATCCACTATGATTCTCTTGAAGTGGTCATCAAAGTTGAATATGAATGACTCTTTCTATGTGCAAGCCCCTATCTGGGTAAAGCTACCTGAGCTACCCCTAGAATTTTGGAATGAGGATGTCTTTGTGGGGATAGCCAGCTCTTTTGGGGAGCTTCTTTCCATTGATCTGATCACTACTTCTAAAAATTGCCTCATGTATGCCTGTATTTGCATTGGGGTAAGGGATAGCATTGATATGCCAAAAATAGTGGCATTTCATTCCAAATTAGGTGTTCATATTCAGAAACTGATTTATGAGACTATGCCATTTGCATGTTTCCTTTGTTTAAAATCAAGGCACAAGGCAAATCAATGTCCTAGGGTAGAAAAGAAAAAAAATAAGCCAACTGATACTACTATCAAGGGGAAGAAAATGATCTAGAAATAGAAAGCTTCAAAGCCTACTAAGAAGTAGGGTGGCTCCATGGATTCAAAAAATACCCCTCAATAGGTAGGAGAGCTAGTCATTCAAGATGATAAAGGACCTATAGTCTCAATTAAGGAAAAGAGGAATGACTCCAGCCAAGAAGGAGACTAGAAAAAGGATAGAGATATAGAATCTAAGGTTCAGGGCCAAGCTACTAAAGCCATAGTAGGGATAGAAATTTCCTTGACTAAGAAAGAGCAAGTTGTTAGTAGGGCGGAGGCCCTTCGGATGGAGATTTTGCCAAATATTGATTCGAGAACCTTGAATGTTGGGCCCCCCTTAGGGATGGAAGATCTTAGTCTAAGAAATGGATTCATTGATGAAGGGACTAATCATGCTGGTAAAGATCAAGATCCACTTTTTGAACCCATAGTGAATCTAGTTGTCTCCAAAGATGTGAGGATGAAGCTTTTAGAACTTATCACCAAGTGTTCCCCAAAACAAATTTTAAAATGGGAGGAATGGATTAATAGTTTCTCCCAAGATGATAAGGGTAAGTGGAGTGTGGTAAAAAATAAGAAGAACCAAAATTGAGACCACCCCCCTCTGTCTCCAGTGAGGACCAGAAGTAGAGTGAAGGCTAATGTTGGGGTAAAGACCAAATCTCTAAGTAGGCCAAGCCTAAATCAGACTTTGCAGGATAAGACCAAAAAGAACTTGGCAGATGGGAGCCAGAGAAACATCAAGGAATTCTATAGAGAAAAGAAATGAAGATCATATCTTGGAACATAATGGGGCCTAAATGGCACCCACAAGAATGATTAGAGACCAAATACCTAATTTTTTACTAATCCAAGAAACTAAAATGTGGAAAGAAGTGGTTGGTAAGTTGTCTTTTAGTAGAAACATGAGTAGTGAGGCTACTGATTCGAAGGGAGCTACCGATGATCTACAACAATAAGGCTTTTTAAATTTCTTCTATTTATAATGAAGGTAATGCCTTCCTTTGTAAGGTCTCCCATTTTCATAGTGGTGATTCTTGGTTTATTTTAAATTTGTATGCTCCCAATACCAAAAGAGATAGAAAGATATTTTGGGCTAAAATCATTGATGTTATTTGAAACTGCAACGTTGACGAAGGGGTTATAATGGGGGATTTTAAATCCCCCTTATTGATGATGAAAAAGCTGGAGAGTTGGCCCTTGATTAGGACAGTAAATTAGACCTCTCAAATTTTATTATCATTCTAGCTTTTATGGATGTTGATCTTTTGGGGGGTAGTTTCACTTGGTCTAATAGGAGAGTAGGGATGGACTGCATCTCAGTCTAACTTGATAGAACCCTTATCTCCCCTAATTGGCTACAAAACCGCTATTGTAGAATTTCCCTTCTCCCTTGAGTTGGCTCGGATCACTCCACTATTTTTCTTTCTTTAAGTCCCTTGATGGTCAAATGGAATTTTCCTTTTCATTTTGAGAAGATGTGGATCTCCCATTCAGATCTAGAAGCCAAGATTTCTTCTTGGTGGAATATTGAGGTAGAAGGTACTACAATGTTCAGGATTGCCCAAAAATTGAAGAATGTGAAAAGGAACATTAAAGCTTGGGATAAGTCAGACTTTGGGCATATATTCCAAGTGAAGGATGACATGCTAGACTAGCTTCATACATTCCAAGAAGAGATTCAGCTGGAGGGATATAATGACCTAAATAGGTTAGAAGAAAGGTCTATCTTAACTGATCTACATAATATCATAAGTAGGGAGGAACACTTTTGGAAGCAAAGAGCCAAAGTTAATTGGCTTAAAGAGGGGGACTAGAATACAAAGTTTTTCCATTTATCCACCCTAAAGCATTAGGCTCAGAACAGGATTTCAAGCATCAAAAGGGGGTATACTATGTTAACTAAAGACAATGAGATAGTGAATGAAGATGTGAAATCCTTCTCCTCTCTTATTTCAAAGGATCAGTCTCTATCCATGATAGATCAAGGAGATATTTTAAGTGCTATTCCTTTGCTGTTGTAGGATCACCACAATTCCATGTTGAAGGATATTCCTTCTCAACAAGAAATATATCAAGCCCTTTCTTCTCTTCCTAGTGATAAAGAACCTAACCTGGATGGTTTTTCGACTTTCTTTTTCTAGATTTACTGGGAGGTGGTCAAAAGCGACATGGTGAAGGTAGTGCAAGAATTTTTTGGAGCCATGAATCTCTTGAAAGAACTTAGTGCTACTTTTTTGGTTCTTATTCTGAAAGTCATGAGGGCTAACTCAATGGATAAGTTCAGACCCATCAGCCTTTTCAACTCTTTCTATAAAATCATCTTGAAGGTTCTAACTAATAGGGTTCTCAGTGTTCTTCATCTGATTATCTCCCTACAACAAACTGGATTTGTCCTAGGGAGACAGATTCTTGACTCTATTATTAAGGTCCATGAGGTGATTCACTCTTTGGAAGTTGGAAAGGGAGAAGGTTTTCTACTTAAATTGGAGTTGTCTAAAGCTTATGATAGGGTGGACTAGAATTTCTTGTTGATGGTCCTTCAAGCTTTTGGCTTTGATGCCGAAGTTTGTAAACTTATCCTTTAGCTTGTCTCAACTCCCTCTTTGTCTATTTTGGTCAATGGTTCCCCCTCAAATTTCTTTTTTCCTTCAAGAGGCGTGAGATAGGGTGACCATTTATCCCCTATTCTCTTCATCATTTTGGCAAAATATTTGGCGAGGCTAACTCTGAGAAAAAGATAGGAAGGGAGTTTAATTAGCCTCAAGCCTTCTTTTGAGCATACCTCTTTCACCCATTATCAATTTGTGGATGATACAATCTTGGGTGGAGATGCCTCGATTTAGGAGGCCAAAGTGCTTAAAGGCTTGCTCAATTCTTACATGAGTGGTTTAGGCCAAGATATTAATTGGAAGAAAAGTTATGTCTACTTTATCAAGACACCTTTGGAGAGACAGAGGAAAATTGCTCATATCCTAGGATGTGGTGTTGGGTCTCTCCGTGCAAACTATCTTGGTTTTCCACTAGGGTCCAAACCTTTGGATTCCTTATGGAATGGTATCATTGATAGATTCAATAAGAAGTTAGTTGGTTGGAAAGGAGCCACCCTCAATTAGGCAAGCAAATGTACTTTGGTGAAATCTACTCTTCAAAATCTTCCTACTTATGCCCTCAGCCTCTTTGGGATTCCAGTCAAGCATGCTGACAGAATGGAGAAGATCTAGAGAGACTTCTTATGGATAGGTGTTGAAGATAATAAGAGATATCACCTTGTTGCTTGGGATAATGTCTATCTCCCTAAATACTATGGTGGTCTTGGCATTAGAAAAATTAGACATCTCAATAATGCTCTTTTGGCCAAGCAAATATGGCACATTTTTCAGAACTCAGGTGAATGGAGGGACATAATAGTGGAGAAATATCTAACAATCCCTCAATTTTTTTTCTTAGTGAGGCTGACATTCCTCAAGGATCTTACATATGGAATGGGATTTTAAAGGAATTTTTTTTGGCCAAGTCTAAGGAAAAATGGAAAGTAGGCAATGGTGAAAACATTTTTTTCTAGTAGGACAATTGGCTTTAGCAGGGACCTCTTATTGACCACCCCAATTTTGGGAGATGGGCAGAAATATGAATAACAAGATTTGGTCTAAAAGTTAGCAACTACAGAGCTGGTCATCGATGGCAAGACCTATCCTTTGTCTCACAGGACCTTAAATCTTTGATGTTCACCCTCAATGCAATTATCCTTAATAACAAGAGGGATGGAGTCATTTGGGGAGATAACTCAAATAGACAATACTCCGTTGCTTTAGGTTACTTCTCAATGTGGGACAGATTGGGGAAACCCATCTGGGCTAAGGCCTGGATTCCTGGTCTTACTCCAAAAATCAACATTTTATTTTGGCTGCTTCTCCAAGACAAAGTGCTTACCTTAGACAACTTGCCAAAGAGAGGTCAGATTATCCCTAAGAGGTGTAGCCTTTTTAAGCAAGATTTAGAAATGGTTAATCACCTATTTTTCACTGTCCCTTTTCTTCCAAGGTCTAGAATTTTTTGACCAGGGAATATGGGTCAGTTGCTACAACTTGGCTAATATCCAAGAGTTCTTTGGACAATGGAATAATGTGCACATTGGTATGAAGACTTAGATGTTAGGCTCTTGGTCTCTTCCACATTTTTGTTGGGGAATATGGAAAGAGCAAAATAATCGTATCTTTAGAGACAGGAAATCCCTTACTTTTATTATTGTTGAAAAAATAGAAGGATTAATGAAGGATAATTTTGCAACTATAAAGGGAGGTAATATTGAAGAAGGAGGAAATTGCATTGAAAAGAGAAAGGAGAGGGATAGGGAAAGAGAGGATGCTAGGTGGCTTCTTCCCCCTAAAGACTGGCATAATTCCAACTTTGATGGGGCAGCCAAAGGGAATCTAGGTCCTACAAGTTGTGGTGGAATCATCAGAAACAATCATGGTGGTGGTGTTGCAGCTTTTTCCCATTCTCTTGGGACTCAGTTGAATCACTTTGTTGAGGCTAATGCAACATTTCATATTGTTAAATTGGCCCTGGCTTCTGGGATTGACAACCTTTGGTTGGAGGGGGATTCATTAAATATTATTAATTTTTTAACTGGTCAATCTTTTCCATCTTGGACTATTGCAAATGAGGTAGAGGAGACCAAAATTGACCTAGACAAATTTAAAAAGATCCACATAAGCCATGCATTTAGGGAGGCCAACTCAGTTGCGGATTGGTTTGTAAACAAAGCAGTAATAAATAATATGATGATGATGTGGCATACTGGCCAAAGCTTTCTAAGGGTTGTGAAAGAATTAATTCAACTAGAATGAATTCAAGGAAGTACAAAGACAATCCAATAATAATTATGGTAAGATTTGCAAAATTGCACATCAGACAAGGAGTAAATGTGAATCATACAAAGTTATTATTTTTCCATCATTTCAAGTATGTGTGGCACACTTTTTGGATCGATTTGCCTTCTACCATTTTTTCTGCCATATGTAAAACTTTTTTTAGGTTTCAAAAATAGAAGGAAGCTGAACTTTGTGAGAGAATAGGAAGTAGGTGTAGGTTTTGTGAATCAGAGGAAATAGTGGTTGGGGAGAGAAGTAGGAAGGAGCTGATGGGGGAGGTAGATAATTGGAGAAATAACCCAAAGGTATGGCATAAACTGGAGAAGGGTGGCATTACAAAATTCATGAAAAAGATTCATGGTTTTGACAATGAGGTCACCAATACAATGGTGAATTTGTGGAAGGATAGACGTGTTAAAATTGATGGGATAACACACCAGGTTGATGTGGATTTGATTGCCTAGGTCATGGAGCTCTCCTTGGAGGGGATTAATTTCTTTAGAGACAAGAAAATGTTGGCCAATGCAGTTAAGGACTTTGTGAAGGATGAGGATGAAAAGAAGAAACTTGTGAAGACTGAGACACACTATGAAATGGAGTCCATTAAAAAGCTTTGAAAGTATGTATTAAGAGTTATTATTGAATATATATCCCTGGATACTAGATTGGATAGGTTTAGGACTCATCATTTTGTGTTGTTAAATCACTTTAGGCATGGAATAAATATTTCTTTTCCTTTTTATCTTTTCACATCCATGAGCAAGAGCATTGAGGGTTTTAAAAAGAGACCCATAGCTAACCCTGCCCTTCATGAGGGGTTACTCCTAGTTTATGAGTATTTAAAGACTTAGACTAGGGGCAAATCCCTTGGCAAAGCTGGAAATGCTTCTGAGGAAACTGAGAGCTCAAATTTTGAGGAAGTTTAGTGCATAAATTTGAAAGATGAGGAAAATTTCCCCTCTAAAGGAAAGAAGTCTAAGGAAGGGAAGAAAGTTTTCCCCTCTACCTGCAATGTTCCTAGCAGAAAAAGCCCTAAGGGTTTAACCCCTAACCCCCCCAAGATTGAGGAAAAAGAGGAGGAGGAGCATAGTTTGAAGAAGAGGTGAAAGGGGAGGAGATTGCGAAGGTTGAGGAGGAAACAACTGTTACACCAAGGAACCCTAAGAAAAGAAATGTTAAGGAGGCTTCGCTACTGGAAGTATCGAAAAACTAGACTTCTTTGATTTCAGGCCCAGTCCCTACCATTTATTTGCTATAGGGGAAGATAATTTCTCTGGTGGAAGATAGTGGGGAGGTGGTTTTGAAAGATAGGAGGGGATCATGGAGAAATTTTAACTCTAAATCGACAAAGATGGGAATAGTCAGAGAAACAATGAACCCCTAGGTGATGGAGGAAAAAGACGGTAAATTCCATTTTGATGAACTTCTTAACCCAACTCTTGTTGCTATCTCCAACAATGCGAGAGAATATGGGCTCAACCTGCTCAAAAACGCTAAAAATAGCATGATAGATAATTTTTCCTCTATCAAATGGCTATTTCATGAGATAGAAGAACTCAAGGAGAAAGCGATCCAGAAGGACGACCACATGAGAAGCAGCGACCAGGGATTAGAACCTAGCTAACCAGGGATTGCAACTTTGAACACCCTGAATGAGATAATCAATAGTTTGGGTGATTCTCTGAAGGAAGCTAGCTTTGGCGGGGATAAAGTAGATAAAGCCAATATGAGCTGTGAGAAAACTGAGGAAGAAAAGAAAGAGACCAGGGGTCTAATAGATGATCACAACCAGCATCAAGCTAGCATAGAGAATTAGAAGGCCAATCAAGCTACAAAGACTCTACAGGTTCTAGATAAGTAGAACTAATATTTTTAGTTTTCATTTTTTTGTTTCGTACTTATCTAGAGTTACTGGTTTTATTTCCTAGCTAAGGGCCTATCTTTTGGTTTTGGCTTTTTATAAGCAGATGCATACTAGCTGGACTTTACTTGTTAATTAAATTTTTGTTATTATGTAAAACATTTGGGTTTCAAGATCCCTGTAAAACCTATTTTTCTTAATAAAAAACAACATCACCTGAATTATAATCAAGTATTCTCTCTTGTATTCAAAATTTCTCATCAATTCTCACATTTGCACTTTCCATAATAGTCTCTTCTATTACTTGATCTGTATGAACCATTGTAGACTCATTAACATAATCTTTCAAGGATCTTTCCATATTTGTTCTAAATTCCTCAACTTTATTAGAAAATAGACTCTTTCTAGCTTTTCTCAACCTTTTAGGACATTTACTTGAAAAATGACCAAACTCTTTACATGTCCAATAAAAAAAAAATTTCATACCTTTAGGTTCTCTCTTTGCAAGTAGATCAATACCTTCCTTTATCTTTATGTCTTCTTCAAATCTAGATCTAACTTCACATGTGCTACTATTCCCTTGTATAAAACATAAGGATTTTAGATTTGAAAACTCAATAGTCTACTCTTTACACAAATCTGATAACTCACCAAGAATTTCCATCACTTGGTGTCAAAATTTCTTCTGTTAGATGTAGGACTATCTTCTCTAAACATGTTTACCATTTATCTCCCAAAGTTGTTAAACTTTATCTTCAAGGACTCGATGCTCTGATACCAATTGTTAGAAACAATAGTCCACCAAGAAAACTAAGAGGGAGGGGGGTAAATTAATTATCCAACAATTAAAACATTTATCTTCCTTAAACAAACTTAACCATTCAACCAAAGTAAAAAGAAACCATAATAAAATGTTCATAGACAATTACACTGGATATGTTGACTAGAAAAACCCTTGATTAGAGGGAAAACCACAGTGGGATTGATGCACATAGGATGATGTACTAATATAAATATTCCTTGTTAGAGGATGAACCCTATAAGGAATCTATTACAATATTTAGTACAATGAGTCCCTATTAGGAGACTTTGAATCCCTATTAGGAAGTTCCTGTCCTGTTTATAGTTGTGCCAACCCTATTAGGTGTTGTGGTATAATGTATGCAAGAAAAGCCCATTGCCTAAACATTCAATTTCAACTAAAAGAAAATTTCATTGCTCAAGCAAGTAATTTACTATTATCTTCCTTTTTCTTTTTCTCTTTCCTTTTTCTTGTCAATTGGACCAATCATTGTTAAACCTTGTAAACTAGGTTATGAACTTTGGATCCAAAAACCAAACCTTAGTTCACTTAGCAAAACCTCAACAATGAAGCTTCCTTCACTTCCACACTGCTTTGATCAACTTCACATTTCATACTTTACTACTACTTCTCAATAATTCAAATCCACACATTTGATACCATGATAAAGGAAAATGTCCTTCCTTTATACCAAGTCCATAAAACAATTCCCTAAGTCAGCTATTAGACCTTCTCAATTAATTATTATAGGACCACATTAAGAACACATCACACTTAGCAATAACATTAATATTTTTCCTTTCAACTTGAATAACATTTTGTACATGCAATATTATGATGAGCGAGCTTAGCCACATCATTGTCAACATGTCTTCTCTATGTCATCAACCTCGATCCTCAAGATATCAATTCTACTAAGAGATATAACAAGTTTACCCAAACATGCATTTGTAAACTCTATTTCAAAACAAACATCACCAAAACTTACATAAATTCTTCTAGACTTATCCTATCTTCTTTGAATGTTAACTACATATACAAGATACTCAAAAGTATCTCCCATAACCTCAGGTAGTTATAATACTCAACTAGCCATCTGTACCAACTTGATCTTTTCACTATTCTTGTCAAATACTTCAAAAAAATACTATGTTGACATCAATTAAAAACTTAGTCATGAATGTAACATATCATCATAGTAGTACTCCCCCATAGGAATATCATCAACATTCATGCTTCCATTCAATCTTCCAATAATCTTCCCAATCTTCCGACACACCCTACCTCTAGTTGCAGATGCATCTAGGCAAGAGGTGGGATGCATTTGGATGCACATAGGAAGTGAATCTAGAATAGTTCAGCACAAATATATACCCTTGCTATTGTATTTATATAAATCACATTCAACATGGAGGTTCTCCCATTGATGAACTTGGAACATTCCTATCATCAATGCAGAGAAGCTACAACAATACTCAGGAAATAAATGCAAGCTTCACAGTGAAATTAAAATTAGTTATAGTTGCCCTCAACAAACTATTGTAGAACTTGGAAGTGTCTTTGGAAGGTGGTGTTAAGGATCTAAACCTGTGGCAGTAGTCATCTATACCAACTATTCATTATGAGAGTTAATATTAGCATCTCAATATGTCTAGGAAACTCATAACATTGCAACTACATATTTTGGTTCTTGTTGTCAATAAATAAATGAATACTTATTGAATGTTATTCCAAACAAAGAAATCAAATTTTTATTTTATCAATGCATAAGCCTTAGATGTATAAGAAAGCACTATTCAAAGTTGAGATTTGTGTGAGCCAGTAATGTCTCAGAATTTTCATCTAATGCAAGCATAAACTTTCAAATAAGTTACCAATTTGAACTCAGATCTAGATGCCAATAATGTATCAGATTTTTAATACTATCAAATTATATGATTCTGTATATTTATTTAATTTTTTGTATTATATTATATAAATTTATAATATATAATCCATCCAAAACCCCCCAAAAATTCATGTATCCACATACCAGGCTCTCGTACCTGCATCTGCATCTGGAATCAAACTGGTAACTTAACTCTTAAATATATTACATCTCTTATTTTTAATTGGAATTTTGAATTTAGAGACTTCTTTAGGAATATTCCAAAAGGGACATCACATAGAAATAATAGAGATTGAACAAAGAGAAAAGAAAATATATAAATAAACAATCAATACAACAACCATAGAAGCACATAAGCAATGAAACTTACTATTAATTTTATGGCATTTTTACAAAAAAATTTAATGGTAGCCTTTGCAATGGAGTCAGGATCCCTTCCAATATTCTTTAGGAAGGTTCTAACTCTAGATTGAACACCATTGCAAATATGCTTCAGCCTTTGCTTGATAAACCTTATTCAAGTCTCTATAATACCTGTCAAGACAATTATAGTATAAGTAAACATAATAAAATAATATTTTTATAAATTTCAATTTAAGTTTTTCTTCAAATAGTTATGGCTTGAAAGAAATCAAAGTGGTGCATTGAATCTGCTTACTCTGTTAATGAAGTCATATAAGGAATTGATCCATCAAGTGGAGCCTCCCCATCACCTTCATTCACAACAAATACCTAGATAGAAAAATCACAACACAAATTTTTTTAGCATCAACTTCAACTACATCATATTAACTCACCAAAATAATAGAAGAAAAATATTTACACAAAGCTCTCCCTATTGTATACCCTAGTATTTAAATACTAAGGAAATTAAAACATCGATCTCCCTTGAAAATCAATTAAAGAATATATGAATATCGATCTACCTTGAAAATTGATCTAGTTCAAGATCAAGGATACACTAAATGAATATATGAATGCCATGGAATGTACATGTTGTACAGATGTGCCAGGAGGTTCACTTGTGCAACAAATTAGTGCTGACAGGAAGTCATCCCAATAAGATTGGTGCCACAAATTGTGCTGCTCAAATGTGATTAGGGTTACATTGTTCTTGGATAAGCATGGAATGATTGCGTGAGAGGAAGGATAATATTGTACCTCCATGCATGTAAAATGCCAACATTGAACACTTAAATGGAGAGGGTATGGCTAGCTTCTACCATAGATTTGATTAATATATTTCTATAGTTTTTGAGCTCTCATTCTCACTGTGTGGTTACCAAAAAAAATTGGTTGATTTTTTTTTGGGTGGTTGTGGGAATTAGAGATGACTTTTTAATAAATTTTCTAGACATGTCTTTATAATATTTTTAACACACTTTTCCTCTAGCATCCTAAATATTGTTAGAGAAAAAAGGCTTAAGTCATTGATGAATGTGATTTTTTGCAAAACTAAAAAGTTGGGAACTCATAACTTTTTCCAAACTAATTAATAAAATGATGGGTTGATCTACTACAGACTTCTTAAGGAGTTCCAATTAGATATTCTCACAAACCCTTCCCTTGCGGAGATATAAGACTATAGGGTTGATCCAAAATACTCGTCAGATTTCTTCTTTTGAAAGCCCACACAGATTGAGTGAGATTGCAGGCAGGTGGGAAGGGCTATTGATCTTAGATAATGTTGTCCTCAATTATCAAATTAGATAGCATTATTAAAATAACAGTAGAGTTGTCAGCAGTGGAGAGAAGAGCCCTAGAATCTATGCATTTGGCCACTAGAGTATGTTTGCTTCTCCTGGTAAAGCTTTAGCTTCTGGACAATCTTCCTTGCTTTTCTTCGTAAAGCTTCTGGGCTGATGTGTGGAGGTAGGGAAGCCACTTACAATATATAGATATATGAAACCCTATGATCATCTCCTTCCTTCTACCAAGTTTCATGCCTTCTCTACACTTCTCATTGTAATGCTAGAGGAGGGCATCAAATCAAATCACGTGTCTTTTGTCAACTTGCCCATAGCATAATGTCAAATGATTTGACATTTCTCAAACTATATTGAAATATTTTCCCTTGTGGAATCTGTTAGTCGATTCAATAAAGTAAGGACTCCATATAAACTATTGGAAGATATAAAGGTTGCTGATAGAAACACTTCTATGTAATGCGAGATATATCTCCTAAGTGCTTGTATAGTTTATTGTCTTTGTATATTTGAACAAAGTTGTGACTAAGTAAATCATCTCTTAATGATTACAGTTAAGAGTCTTCCTCTTTTCTTCCATGCAGGCTGAGCCTAATTGGGGAACAAAACCTTGTGTGTCATGTATTTTGACACTATTATGAATCCTAGATTTCTTCTAGTACTAATTTTTTTGAGATTGTGACTCATCTATGACCTTGTGTTGGACCTTAAGGAATGATTACTATTGTATAAAAAATGCACTTATGGGAAATGTTGATATCTAGTGAAAAATGAAACAAATAATTGGACGAGAATGAAGACGTAGAGCACAGTTGATGAATCTTTCAATCCTGTCCCATGAATCACCTAGAGTTTGCATCTCGCCTAGACAAAAAAAAAATAGCGAGACACAAATTTTACAAGATGCTATAAATAACCACAGATTTCATAAAGCTTTCAGAAAGCACTAATAATTTTACTTGCAAAATTTCGTTGGCAACATAATTGGGATGTAGAAAATAAGCCATGTACCCATTATTCTTTCCAAGGACCTCTTCAATTTGAGCCCGTCCAAAAACTCCTTTGCAAAATTCCATTTTTCATCTGAAAGAGGATAGACAAAGGAGCATTCATTCAAGGGAGCTATATTCAATAATTGAAATATTAAACTAAAGTCATGAAGAAAAGTTTACTAAAAGAAACCAAATAGATGTTTTTGATTCAAAATCCATATCACAGTTTTTAATACATCATTAAGTACTTTTTTTTTGTATCCTGATAATAGATTGTGGAGTGGAATTCAAATTATTAATTCAAGTCTTCACACATTTTTTTCCAACAAGATTAGCTTGATCATCAAATGGATTGAAACTACACACAATATACTTGAAATAGAAAAAAAAAAAAACTCTATATAAAGGATAGAGAATGCTTTGTTTTTTATTAAAAAAAACAAATTTTATATGGATCCTGAAACCCAAAAGTTCTTACATAACAAAGGGTTGCAAATTAATAAAACAAGCCCAGCAAGAGAACGACAGCCAACATAAAGGCTAGAACAAAAAAAAGCCAAAAAGCCAAAAAGAAAAAGAACTACAGAGACATCAGAAACCAAAGACGTAACTTGAAGTTTTTCAAGAAGGGTGCAACACCGGAATTTCCTAGGATAAAGAATACTTTACTTTTTAGCAGAGTAAAAATAGATTTTATTGTAGCTTTTTCTTTTTCTATTTCAAGGATATTGCTTTTATTTCTAAATTCTTTGTTTTGTTTCTCAGTATTATTGATTACTTTTTTTGTGTTGTTATTCTGTTTCAAGAGGGGTGGAAGCAAAAATCATTTTAGTTGTACATGGTCCAACGAGTGTAAGTAGTGAAGATTTCGAAAGAATAGTAGTGGGGACTTTAATCAATGCAACAAATATGCTCATGTCAATTTTTAGCTTACAGGAAGATTTGAAAAAAGGTTTTTATAGTCCATGCAAAAGTAATTCAAATTTTTAGATTAGATTGTGTTCTATAAAAAAAAATATACACAATCAAATCTAGAAATTGTAATTACAAAATTAATAAAATTATTTGAAAAGAGGAAGGAGAACCATTGGTTGGATTGTTCCATCTAGCCACCATTTTAAAAAACTAAAGTGCATCGAAATCGTGAGAAGTGACTTACCTCAAGGTTTTATAAAAATTGTAATTACAAAATTAATAAAATTATTTGAAAAGAGGAAGGGGATCCATTGATTGTCTTGTTCAATCTAGCCACCATTTCAAATAACTAAAATTCCTTGAAATCATGAGAAGTGACTTACCTCAAGATTTTCTACAAATTGTAGCATGTTATTAATGATGAGAGAAGAAATACGCAGTGATCACTAAATTGGGATTTTTTTTATACGAATGAGATGAGCCAAAACCATTCTCACTACAGGTGCTGCTATAAGTTATTCACAGTAAATAAAATATGATTTAAAGAACAAATAAATGGCAAACAAAGCTACCATAGAAGATGATATTAAAATGATGCAAAACAAAACAAACTACGCTTTTGCCATGCAGATTGTCTTAACAATTTACACTCAATATAGTATGGCATATATATTCTAGTAGGTGGACATTATGTAAGACAAGAGTCCAACCTTCTTAAAATAGGAGTCAAATCACTAAGGAGAAACTTAGTGAATGAAATCACATCAGAGATTTACTACTATTATCTAAAATTGAAGCTCTCAATTGAAGAAGAAGTTTTCTAAATGTAACTAGAATTTGGTGAAATGCATGAATTCTTGCTAGAAAGTCGTGTGGAAGATCTCATTAGATAAGTTCACGATTCTAAAGGTAACGTACAAGGCCTTGTTTTAGTTAAACTTGCTTCTATTAGTGATGATCTGACAAATACAATGCATTGGTGCTCTATTTATAAAGAGAAATAACATACTTGAATCAGCAAAATGTTATGCGTCTTCACAAAGAATAAGTATCATTATGCATCATCATATCCTTAGCATTCAGCTCAACTCAAACATAACACCCCCAGCTATACCTAGAATAAATCAATGTTGCTCACCAAAATGCAGGCATCAACTCTTTTTTTTGAAAGAGCACCACTCCATCATATATCTCAATCACATTCTTATGTTGCACTCACCTTACAGATTTATATATACATATTGCGGGTATACCACTACAATGAGGAGTATTTTTTATTATCAAAGACCCAATATGTATCATGAAACTTATTGATCCCACATGGTATCTCCTTTACCATCCCCATTACAAGAAATTGAC
Source organism: Cupressus sempervirens (assembly GCA_028749045.1). Lineage (NCBI taxonomy): Eukaryota > Viridiplantae > Streptophyta > Pinopsida > Cupressales > Cupressaceae > Cupressus > Cupressus sempervirens. Next base: position 643,143,399 of record CM053789.1, on the reverse strand, counting down.
TAATTCAATACAATCCCACATAATATCATCTTAAGAATATGTTGTTTTGCACACATCTTGATTGCATCACACATTTTAATGCCCAACCAATAAAAAATTAATCTCCACACACACTCCTTAACCATTTTAATATATTTCATGTTCATTCCATCAAATGGCTTCTGACATTAGAAATTTTTCTTATTGTTATTTATAACTACTCACCCAATTAAATACTTCCTTGGTAGCTCACCACTTTATAAATACAACTTTCTTGGTAGTTTCGATGGAAACCTTGATAGGGAGGGTTTCTAATAATAAAAAAATCAGCGTCCATCAAATTGCTCCCTCCATTATAAATCTTATTAGCCAGTCCACTCTGAAGATCATTTATACTACACCAATTATTATAAGGATTGAAGAAAATAAAATAAAAACTTCAAAAAAATCCTTCCTGCAATCTTGCAGAAGAAAATGACATAAAACTTCTATATTTCTAAGCTAAAGCAAGATGGATTAAATTTTAGAACACATCTATAAAACTCAACTAAGGTGGCTTATTTGCCTGCATGCTTGCAACATATAATTATATCCCAGTTAACTAACTTTTTTTTTTTACCAATGAATTTAGTTTGAGATTATGACTGGTGGCAAATGATTATTATGCAAGAAAAGCTCTATATCGATCATCCACATGTTAATGGCTTTCAATCATTCCTTTACATAATTTGTGTCTTTATTTGGAGGCCAAATTAAAACCATTTCTACTAGTTCTAAGGATGTTTTGGAAGAATAATTACTTTCAAAACTACAACCACAATCTTATTATGTTAGAAGGCCTTGATTTAAGGAATAAAGGAAAAGATCTTTTATTTTCACATTGAATCACTAAAATGATTAAGATACACCCTTACAAATCTAGTGTTCCAGTATAAAATAAAATAACCTTCTTCAGTAAAATGTGGTCTAACATCCAAGATTTTGTGACCAAATCTTTAGATATTTCAAAAAAGATTGAACACATTAATTCCACTATATTTTAAGCACCAAAGTTTGAGTACGAATTTCTAAGTTTGAAGTAGTTACTCAACTTTTCCAAGTGAATGAGAAATATTGGAGTCTCTTTGGGTGACAATACCTAATGTGGAGGTAGATTCCACACAAAGGCACATTAGGCTCTAGGACTAAATTGGGGATAGTTGGGACACAATTGTTTCACACCCTGATTAGTTGCAAAACTCTTCAAAATGTCATTTTATTTCTAGGTTTTACTTATGCTTTCAATCTTGATTTGGGTAAGTTGATTTTACACTAGTCGGTACAACCAAGCTGAAAGGTGTATATAAGCTCTACAAGTGTATATAAGCACCTACTTTGATTTAATCTATTTTTGTGTTTTGGCAGATCAAAAATATTATTTTGTTGTGAATTCTGAGGGAGAGGAGCCAATGGTTATTGGATCCAATTCTTGTGATAGTATTTGTTAACTAAAAACTTGTTGGATAAGACTTTTGAGATTAGAGTTTAAATATAATGTGCACTCATGAAATGCCCTTTCACCTGATACAAACCATTGAAATGAAATCTTTGGCAGATAATATTATCCTCAAAACAAAAAAAAGTAATTTTTTGATGGTGTCTCTCATAAACGAAAAATTCAAAAAACTGGCTTCTTGATGGCATCTCTAACAAATGGGACATTTATGAAATTTTCTTGATAAACTATTTTATTCTTTACCCCATTCAATGTATATCATAACTTCATTTATATTTAGAGGCATTTGAAGTAAAATTATTTTATATTTTGGATTTACTTTTATTTTTGATGTGCAATTCTGTATTGTTTTTCAATTTTTATATTTATCTATAATCTGAATGATCTTTTCCATTATCTTTTATTGACAAGATATACTTACATGTTTGATTTAGATTAGTTCACACATATACTTAACTACTATCAATTATCAAAGACTTTTCCATAACAAGTCAAATTGTGATATTTCTATCATGTATCCATTGTGTAGTTTTTGAGCCAAATTCATTGCCACAAGAATCCATCTCTCATATGAATGAATAAAACACTTAGTTAGCAATGCTAAAGTAACTAGGAAAATTAGCCAAGGGTGACCTTTTGTTGGAACCCCACTGGTTGGGTGTTTGGGAGACTAATAGGGTGTCGTACTTAATCAATATTGTAGGATAGGTGAAATAAAGAAAACTTGTGGAACATGATACTTCATTCCTCTAAACACACGTGAAAATATATTGTACTTAATTTGACAATAGGTTATTTAAATCTAGAAAATTATTCCTTGGAAGGATCTATAGCTTTTGTAAGAGTTGTAAAATGGTTGAGTATAGCTTGGGCATAATTCAAAGTGCTAGCAAAATTAATGACTTGGCTAGGTCAAAGAACAATAATGGAGGCATGTATTTTGATCCTTCCTTCAATGATTTTTCTATTTTATGGTAGAGAGATGATGCTACAGAAATTTAACTGGGAATTACTAGATTCACAATAAAAGCTCAACCTCACATATGTTGAGCTGAGGTAAAAAAATATGTGCTTTCAAGTAAGTCTTAAAATAAATACAAAAAAGAAAGAGGAAAAATGAAAATGAAGAATTTCTTCTAAAATTAGATGAAGGGGGCATCAATTAATAACCTTATAATCGACATATAATTAAGTTATAAGTTCCCCTTCTACACTCGTAATCAATTAGATTGTATCTAGTTAAAATATGTATGTTGTTTGTATTTGTAAAGCTTACATAGTCTTAAAATTAGATTTGAATTAACAATTCCAGGTACATAACTATATTATAATTTATTTTTTCCAAGCATTTTCCCTTGTTAATTTTTTTCTGTTATGTTCTCCACTTTGACATAAGGTAGGCAACTTTTCTAGAGGATGATGAATTGAAAAAATAAACAAACATCCGAATTCAGGAAGAGGGAAAAGAGAAAAAGTCAGATGCTTACCATTCAATTGGGAAAAAATAGGGGAAATCTTCATATCCATTGTGTGTAACACTAATTGTACTCTATTACGGGAAAACAATCTATTATCCTCCATCAATAAGGGAGCAACTCCAGATTGCAAAATTGAAGAGAAGCAGGTGATTCTTTTGATGCTCGGGCTCCGTACCTGTTGGGCTGATAAAATGCATAACATATCACACCAACTTTAGACCAAATGTTACAATACACAAGAAAGTACATTGTAACACTGATGATATGATTAACAAAAATATTGGACCTGTATGTGAAGCCCTGGAGATGCGCAAGATCTAGAAAAAATAAAACGATTTTGGCTTTTGTATTAATGGTGTTCGCTAGGTTTATCCATGGCCTTTGCTTGCTCCTTGAATATGCCAGGAAAGTGTAGAAGCATACTAGAAGAAACTCTCATTAATAATACCACTTCTATTGAAATGATTATTAAAATATTAAGTCTTATCTTAATTATACACACCTGAAAGATTTGGGTGAGGCTGCATTCATTTGCAAGAATATGAAAAGGTTTCATTTTGTGGTTATCTAAGAATAGAACTTCAACTAACAATTCTGGGTGCAAGATCAGATATGGATGATTGAACACAGTTAATCAGTGAACCCTAACAAGCAACATTAGAGTTATTGCAAAGAAATTCCTGAGCATTAAGGAATTATACTCAGAAATTTCCACAATTGATTTGGAAAATCCTTGTAAATCTTGTAAAGCTCCATAAATTTCATGTTTGAGGGTTCAAACACTTGGTGATATGCAAGGTTCCTCTTGATTACGTGCCTCATGTGAGCCGATGAAATCGAGTGCTCTTCGGCAAAAATAAACTGATCTTTGACATTTCAAAAAAATGGTGCATATTGAATAGAAATAAACAAGTGATATGTTTTACTGTCGTCGAATTCGAGCGGATATAATATTTTCCTTTCACCAGTTCGCGCAAGAAATAGCTTGAGTTGTGAACTGTATCATTATATTATTAATTTTTTTTCAATATTATTTACTTATTTAATTTTATATCTTAATATTATTATTATTATCATTATTTATATCTTTATTTATTTTTCATTGTATTATTGTATAATTTATTATGGATAATATAATGGTTAATTATTTATTATTTATTATTTATCATTTATAATTAATAAGTGGGAGAAATTTTCTATAACAAGTTTTGTTAGAAAATATTACTATTTGTACATATTAACTACCACTCATGAATTATGAGTAAATGAGTTTGACTCAAAAACTACATAGTTAAATCATTATAGAAATATATAATTTGTTATTATTGATTTATTCATTTTTTAATTTCATTATTATTATTTATTACTAGATCCTATTCTAGAAATGGAAATGCTACAACCAGAGTTTATTAATAAGGTGCAATGACAAGTATATTAGATATTGATAGCTATATTACGTATTTGAAAAGATGAATGATAAATATGGTGGTGCTATATTTATTAATTATTATTCAAGAAAACTATAAACTAATAAAAGTACTTATATTGTTGACTAATTCATAAATATAGTATTAAATAATCTATACATATATATCTATGCACAAATTAGACATTGAAAACATATTTAAGTTTCTCAAATAGTATTAAAATTGGAATTTTACTAGCATCTATAGAGCTAATATTAAGTTTTTTTTTTTTTCGTTATATCTAGATTTGATTATCAACTCAGAAGTATTTGCATTCTTAAATTCAGTTTAATCATACACTTATGCTCTCTTAAGCAATTGCAATATTTTCTTAAATGTGTTATTTCCTAAAAACAACTTAAAGCACATTACAATGGGTTTAATGTCTCAGTTTCATTGATAGAAGGGTCACCTTTAAGTATTATTTAAATTTTCTATCTATATGTCCTTGTTGGTGTAAATAAGTATTTACTTATTACACTTTACTTAAGTTTGCTTAGGTCAATGCATTATTTTATTATTATGCATTATTTTGTTATTTCTTAGGTGAGACACTTAGTAGTTTGCATACTCTTATCAGTTGTCATATTGAAAACACAAGAGTAAGCAACTCTAATTTAGCACATGGTGTCTACAACATAATTTTGCATGCTACACCTTTGTAGGCTTATCCTTTCATCATCGCACGTACTCGTATGCTTAATGGAGGATAACCCATACCTAGTGGACATGTGCCACATTATATGACTTATCATGTTGATGATTCCTATGCATTCTAGAAGCATTCTGGAAGCCTTTATATATGGGCACCTCTAGTGTACAATTGTATCAATTCAATATCAATTACATTGAATGAATATCATATTGTCATTCTGATCATACTCTTTTTGGTCCACTGTTGTGCTTGTGCTTCAATTCCTTGGTCTTGGGTGAATTTTTTTGATGACGGGCATGCTTTGCTACCACTAACAAAGGTATGCTTTGATACCACTGATGAAGGGCACGACACCACCCGTGCCAACTCACAACCAAGATCACAACAAGATGGAGACAAGAGAGATGACAAAATGCTTCATAAAAATTCTATTAATACTTGAAATTCATTACAATATCCTCCAAATGAAAGGACTCCAAATTCTTACAATATAAGAGATATTTTCTCTCTAAGAGCTTCTACAAGAAATTACATCCGAAGAGCTTCTACTTGAAGAGATTACAATTCAAGAACTTCTATTTCTCGAACTTCCTTTAGAAGAGCTTCCATTTCTTGAACTTGATTACAAATGATAATAAGCCTTGCTTAAATAGGCACTTCTAACCCAAGCCATTACAAACACAACCAATATGGGATAAAAGGTAAATACAACTACCTTTAAATAAATATTAAATTCCCACCCCAAATACAACTAAGCACCCAACAAATATTAAATACATGATTCAAGGAACTTTCCAAAAACTTCTAAATTGCCACCTATACACCTTGATTAATGGAATGACAACTATTTTTATTATTTTCTATTTAGGCCACCTATGCACCTTGAAAATAGAAATTCCTCTTTTCTCCTTTTTCCCTTATTTTATTTTTAAATTATTTTTCTTTCTATTTTTGTCACTTTCTCTCTCCTCCACAATTTTTTTTTAAAATTTTATAAATTTAATTTTCCCATGCAAGATGCTCCTGCATCAGACTCCCTTGGTAGATAGAAAATTGTGTCCCACACTTTGACCCCAAAAGAAAGATATACAAACATCTTTATCTTCACCACAAGCTTCCACCTCAATAAGGACAAGAAAACCAACATGCAAATCTTCCACATTTTTTTTTTGATGCATGATGCTCCTGCATCTGACTCCCCTGGATTCACAAAATGAAGTAGCCATTGTTGACATTTTTTTTTTCTTCCTCCATCACATATCTGGAACAAGTATCCGGTGCCAATATATTTCCTTCTTTCTTCTTTTCCAACACCTAGTTGGAACAAGTGTTTGTTGCTGAAAATACTCCTTCACAATGAACTTTGTCCAAGTATAACTCTCATCCTCATTCAATCTTGTTGAATTAATCACACTTGTAATAAACCCAGCAACACCATACCAATCTTCCTTTGCATACCATACATGACTAACAAGATCCTCATGAAAACCATTATCAATATCTTTCAAACTCATATCAAAGACAACATCCCATGATTCATAAGAATTTACCTCATTGAAATAGTCATCTTTACTTGCCTCTTTCATGTCTTCAACAATGCATGTAACTACTCCACTTGCTTGATCTCCAACTAAGGCACTATACTTTTCCTCCATTGTTGCAATCTTCAAATCATCTTCATCTATTTCAAGTTCATAAATCTTGTCATCTTCATGCTCTTCCTCTTCTTCAACTTTAGGTTTGCAAATGATTTCCTCTTCATCCACTTGCTCTTCCACTGGATCATCTTTCTTTTCTACATCCAAATAATTATCAACGTCTCTTTTCTGGTAATGTGCTCTTCTCTTCCGCAGCTTAGCTTTTAATTCATTCACTTGCTTCTGCAAATCAACTATCAATGCCTCTTGATTTCTTGCCCTAATTTTCTCTAGTCGAGGAATCCTCAGAATCCATCCAATCACAAAAGTCATCTTCTTCTTTCTCTTCTCCATAATCAAGTCTTTAGAAGACAAATCTCGTCCAAAATAAGAACTTCGTGCAAACTGCCTCACAGTCGGCACTCTGTCTACACAATCAAGAACTTCTTCACAAACTTCACCCAACTCAAGGTCTTGGTGCAAACTGCTTCACGTTCAGTGATCTGTCCGCATGCTCAGGAACTCCCACTCTGATACCACTGATGATGGGCACGACACCACCCGTGCCAACTCACAACCAAGATCAAAACAAGATGGAGACAAGAGAAATGACAAAATGCTTCATAAAAATTCCATTAATACTTGAAATTCATTACAATATCCTCCAAATGAAAGGACTCCAAATTCTTACAATATAAGAGATATTTTCTCTCTAAGAGCTTCTACAAGAAATTACATCCAAAGAGCTTCTACTTGAAGAGCTTACAATTCAAGAACTTCTATTTCTCGAACTTCCTTTAGAAGAGCTTCCATTTCTTGAACTTGATTACAAATGATAATAAGCCTTGCTTGAATAGGCACTTCTAACCCAAGACATTACAAACACAACCAATATGAGATAAAAGGTAAATACAACTACCTTTAAATAAATATTAAATTCCCACCCCAAATACAACTAAGCACCCAACAAATATTAAATACACGATTCAAGGAACTTTCCACAAACTTCTAAATTGCCACCTATACACCTCGATTAATGGAATGACAACTATTTTTATTATTTTCTATTTACGCCACCTATGCACCTTGAAAATAGAAATTTCTCTTTTCTCCTTTTTCCCTTATTTTATTTTTAAATTATTTTTTCTTCTATTTTCGTCACTTTCTCTCTCCTCCACAATTTTTTTTTTTTTTTTTTAATTTTTAAATTTAATTTTCCCATGCAAGATGCTCCTGCATCAGACTCCCTTGGTAGATAGAAAAGTGTGTCCCACACTTTGACGCCAAAAGAAAGATATACAACCATCTTTATCTTCACCACAAGCTTCCACCACAATAAGGACAAGAAAACCAACATGCAAATCTTCCACATTTTTTTTTTGCCCCTAAGGAAAATTCTTACATGGTATCAGAGCTATACCAAATTCTTATAGTCCTATTTATTTATTTATTGTAGATCTCTCTAATATTCAACAAAACATAGATAATATATGTTTATCATGTATGACATAATGATGCAATTACAAGATGGGAACACATAATGTTTTGGAAAAATAGATGTTTAATATGCACTTAGTGGTTAAGATTGACATTATTTTCCAATAAATTTAGTGGCTAAATTATAAGTAGTCTCACTACTTTCTTTGTGAGCAACATGTATCATAATCTAGTAAGTAATTAGGCACCACCCCTTAATATTGTTTGCACCCCTTAAAAATGAAGATAATTTACAATGTCATATTTATTGAAAGTGTTCAATTTTCTCAATCAACTTATTTTCCAAGCACACTATAATGTCTCAAGACTAGATGGTGTGTGAACAACCTCTCCAATATAAATTAAGAGTTGAAAATGCATTCCTTCATGTTAAAATAAATTGAAACCAAATTCCTTTTCTGTAATTATGTTTCATAGTCCATTTAGAATTTGAAAACACATTTACATTCAATTCCATTTATAATTCAAAACAAATTCACAACCAAAAGGTAAAGTTCACAGATGTTTCTCTACAACCAAAAAGTTGTTTACATCTTTTGACAATAATTAAATTATATCATGTACTTTTATATTTGATTTTTTGGCTATAACTTATTATAACTAGTTTTTGTCTTTATAGAGATATGCCTTAAAAATATATATAAATGTTTTGTCTATAATTTATTATAAAGATCTTGTTTTAGCATGCAATCAAGGATAATACAAACATGTTTTAGAAAAAAAATTCATATTCCATGATCCTAGAAAGAATAATCCTAGGAAGAAGATAATTAGGATACATTACTAATAGGATGAGAGAGAGAGAGAGAGAGAGAGAGAGAGAGAGAGAGAGAGAGAGAGAGAGAGATCTTTCAAAATCTAATAAAATATCCTTGATTATAGTTTGATAGATTCCATGCCCCAATATAAAGCTCTTATCTTAGAAAAATCAAGGAGAAAGTGGAAAACAATTTCGACACAAATTGTGCATACTCTATAAAATTAGTTAACGACAGAAATGGACCCATTTTTTGTTGAATGATGAAATGTTCTATTATAACTAAAATATTCTCACCTTAAATTTTTAAGGTATAAATAAAATTTGAGGAGTTCAAAGATAGATTTTGAGGATTTTGAGTCTATAATGGGGTGATTTTCATGAGTTCATTTCTAGTTCAATATCACTTGAGAAGGCATTCGAGGAAGTTAACTCATTATGATGTATTTATAGGACAAAAACTCTATTGATAAGCAATAAAACTTATAAAAAAAGTTAAGTAATGTATTAATATGATAAAAAAAAATTATCGATCATCCAATGAGTCATTTGTTTTGGTGACTAATTATTAGTGACCAATTATTTAGTTGTTTATTTGACCATTTATTCAGTCACTTAACTTGGTCTAACCTTTTGATTTTACTTGATGACCAGATTATTCAATATTTAGTCACTTCTAATTATAAATTACAAAAGATTAGTAGAATTTGATCATTTTTAGTCATGTGACTAATGGTTTAGTCTTGTGACTAAAAGTTTTAGTCACATAGTCATTTATTTGCCAAAATTCTACAAGTGTAATTATGTTATTCTTCTCCTACACATAGTAAAAATAAATAAATTTAATTTTGGGTGAATGAAGAATTTCCTTGGTTAAGCCCTAGATTAAGGAATTAACCTTGAAAAAGAAATATAAATATGTAAAGAAAATCAATAGAAATGTAAATATTCACCTTTCTTGGGTAAGTGCAAGAAGTTAGGTCTCATTTTTGGGCAAAAAGTGAAAGTGTTTTTCCTATTTTTGAAATTTCTTGTTAATTGATGTCAAAATTTGATGCATTTAGAGATTGAATATAAAAAAACTTTTGAACTAAAAATTTTAGTGTTCAAAATCTACTTTTTGAATATGTAATTTTTTTGTGTACCCATATGATAGATTTTTCCTTTGGTAAGGATCTTTAAAAACCACTTTTTCAAAATGCTCATTTTAGGACCATACCACACTCATGTATAGACACCATAATTTGACACAAATAAATAATTTTTTGTAAATATTTTTTTAAAAAGTTACCTAATACACCAAAGATTGATGATAATATTTTTTCTTAATTTTTTATTGAATAATTTTATTATTATTAATTATTAATTGGCTATAAAGGTAAATTTTAAAACCTCTCATGTACAGACACCATTATTTGATCCAAAATTCACTTTTTTCAATTTTTTTTTAAAACTTCAAAAGAATTGAATTTAGATTGATGACATATAAATTAATTTAAGAAAGATCATAAAATGAAAAAAGTTATAAAAGTTTTAGTGAACAGCTCTATTTTACATCTAGGTACCACCTTTGATTAAAAAGTAATACAAAAATAGTAAATAAAATTGCAACACTATAAAATTTATATTTCTAAAAATAGAATGGTCAGAGCTCTAATGAGTTCTTGTTTCATAAAATAATTTGATTGGGAAGACCCTCTAAAATTTATGGTAAGGCATGAATTTGTCAGTTCAATGTCTTAGCCAAATCTTGAGAGGCCAAGGCATTGGCTTGGTCTCACCAAACCTATCCCAAACCAAAATTTGAGGTAGAAAAAAAAATCCTACCTCATGTTGTAAGAAATGGGCACTCATTATTTTAAATTCAAAAAATGGGTACCCATTTTGAAAAATTAAAAGAGGCATCTAAAATCCCCCCAAAAATAAATTTTTTGAATATTTTAGAAGTAGGTACCCATTTCTTACTTTTAAAAAATGGGTACCTATTTCTAAATTTTATTTTATTTTTTCAAAATTAGGCACTCGATTTTAAAAAAATGGGTGCCCATTTTTAAAAATCAGGTACCCATTTCTAAGAGGTCTCATTCTGTCGATTTGAGTTCTATGGAATTGTGACCCAACTTTGTGCATTCACCCTCTTGTAGAAACCCATGTTAATTAGGATTTGCAATGCTTGTATGTGATAAATGTTGAATTTATAGGGAAGGAGGAAGGATATCTCTAGAGAAATGTAATTGATGTACCAAAACCATATAATGGAGCCATGGATGTAAATGTACATCGATAAAGAAGATTACCAATACCTCAATCTAGTTTTCCTCCCTTGATAGCCAACAAAATGTTATATCTTGAAGAGGAAATGCTCACAAAATATCCTTAAATCTTTCAATGCCTTGGATGATCTATGAACATATTCTTTCTTGAATGCTTGAATGCTTCATATTTTAATAGTGGATGTGTATTTCTAGTGGATATGAAAATGAGGTTCTTATGACTTTTTTTATACTAGTTTTTAGGTGAAAAACAAAGCAACTTGATAGGACCACTCGATTATTAAATTTACAACCCCAAACAAAATTGGCTTGTATATTGAAAGTACCTAGTGAATAGGTCAACTTGAATTTTTTAGGAATAGGTTGACCTGGGTCCACCTATTCAAGAATAGGTCAACCTAGGTTGACCTATTATAGGCTTGGATATCAAGGAGCTAGCCCTAAGGTCTTAGAAATTACATTAGTTATAGTGAAACATATGGGGAAGAGAAGGACAAAAAATTATTGATTATGAATCCATCCATGGTCTATAATTTGACTAAAGGATGGGATTAAAAAAATCCTATATGATAGGTTCTTCCATTTTAAGATAGTGCATTTAACGCCCACATTAGCAGGAGTATGATTTGCCTCAAACTATTGGTCTTAGATGGTTTTGACATTTGAGTGTAATTACACTTAACCACTTTCTACATTGAAGCTGAGTACACTATGTATACCAAGCCACAGTGTGTGCCGAGTTAGATTTCCAACAAGTGTCAAGTGACTTCAGGTGCCGAGCAGTATATAAGTGTCGAGTGATATATAGGTGTCAAGGCACAATTGATGTTGAGAAAGACAGAATGCTATATATGTCGAGTGAACCAGAATTATACATGTGTCGAGCAATCCAAAATCATATATGTGTTGAGGAAGATAGAGTGTAATAGGTGCCAAGCAATCCAGAATAGTATATGTACTGAGCACCAGTACTCCAGTATGTGCCAAGTAACATAGAATCAACATATGAGTTTGTGCCCTCACAAACTCAGATGTAAACCATTTTTGGAGCTAACATAGAAGGATTTCGAAGGAGAAAAAGGATAAGGATGAATATTTTACATTTCCTATGTAATCAACATGCAACCAATTAGAAAAATGGAGAAAAAATGCAACCAATGAGGAAAATGCAAGGAATGAGTGGAAACTCAAGATTCAATATGGATTGTAGATCCATACCTAACCCTAAGTCTTCACAACCTTTAAAAGGAGGTCAAAAACCCCATTGCATATGTGGATGAGAATAGTGTATGGAGAGACTATAGTAAAATTTAGTGCGAAGTGAAGAAAGACTTAGAGGAATAGAGTAGCAATTACATATCTAGTTGATTAGAATAGTACAAGGGATAAGAATAGAGATTAGATCAAGCAAGGGTCACATAAGAGAGAGCAAATCAAGTGTCTGAATCCAATAGTTAAAGATTGCATACTGTCAGGTTCATTGTTGTAATACCTTCTTGCCATTGTATTAGAAGTTGGAAATCTTATATTGATAGGTTAGCTTAATAGCTAGGTAGAGAACCTTTGGAGAAGGTTATTGAAAATCCTATTGTATTAGGTAGGTTTAACAACCTATTGTAAATCCTTTAACAAGGTGACACTTCATGTAAAGTGTTTTTAAATCCTCTAATTAGGTCACTATTGACACAATGGAAAGCCTTTAACAGGGCAGGCCTTTCATAGGGAAGATCATTAGAAGTGGTCAAATAATTATTATTGCAGTGATTTTTGTGGGTATCATCCCCACCCCAGTTTTACCTTCTTATTCCTAGAGGGTTTTTGGGTTTCCAAATCTCGTGTTATGTGTTATTGCATGTGTTTACTTTATGTTCATTTATATGTTTACATGCATGTAATTTTCAATTATTTGATTTAAAGGATTAGAAAAGGTTAAAAGTGTGAGACTTCTAATTCACACCCCCCCCTCTTAGAAGTACTCTTCCCATTTTGAACATTCTAGCAATTGGTATCAGAGCATTGGTTTTCACAAGGAGAAGCCTAATAGCTTAGAGAAAATGTCTAAAGATGGAAGTCTTCAAACTTGGGAAGATCATAGACAATTAGGTGATTGATGTGCACCTTGTTCTACAAAAATTGGAAGAAGCCAGAGAAGAATTGAAAAAATCCTTAAAAAGAAGGAAGGACATAGTCATAGCTGAAAATTACATACACTATAAGGAGATTGATACCACACAAGTGTTTCCCAATGGAGATTCCAAGGAATTTGATGGAAAAATAGTAGAACTAATGGAGAAAAACAAAGCACAAGCTGAAGAAATAAGATTACTCAAACTTGAACAAGAAGATTCACAAGCCATAATGCTTTGTGAAGTGACTGAACAAAAGAAGAGAGCCATTGAAGAAAAGGCCATGATAGAAGATGACAAGAGAAATCTTACCAATAGATTTGAGGAGAAGACAATTAAGTTTGAAAGGATCTCAAACATGCAATTAGACACCTTAAGTCAGATGATGAATGCTCATCATGAGCTAAACATGAAGGACATTGAGATTTCCACTCTGAGAATGTAGAATGAATTGAAGAGAGAAAAGGAGGTAGTAGAAAGCTTCAACAAATCCAATGAGGTTATCAAGTACTTTGAGAAACTACTAAAATCACCAAGGGCTATAATGACACTTTAGGACTTGGTTACACCAGCACTGAACAAGGCGAATCATCCAAGACTACAAAAGAAAGGAGTAACAAAGGTAAGAACACTAAACCTACTTGTCATTTCTGTGGTAAAAAGGGACATAACTCTAATGTATGCATGAGCAAGAATAGTCATCAGCATGATAAGCCTACAAATGCAAGCTTTTGTTACAAGTGCAAAAAGCAAGGACATCAAGCACATGAATGTAGAACCAAGACCATGAGGACACCAAGATTTGAAGGTCACTACTATTACTACAAAAAGTATGGACATAAAGCATTCGAATGTAGATCAAAGCCTATGTGGACACCTAATTAGCCTGTAAGAGGAACCAACCATGCACATCACTACAACTGGGATTACAATACTAGGTATAGCTATCACTATTGTCAGGAGTATGGACACATTCCTGAAAATTGTATAAGGACACATTTTAGAGGGACTACAATAGATGGTTAAGTCAAACTACATGTTTTGGTTGCTTGAAAACTAGTCATATCAGTAGAAATTTCCCAACAAAGTCAAAAGCACCCAAGACAGAAGTCAACAAAGGAAAAGAGAAGGTTGATGTTGAATGATGAGTGCAACACATCAAATGCAGGGATCACTTCACCCAAAAGGTCAAGCGATCACACTTCATCCAACTAACCAAATGAAGAGTGTATGAGACTAATATACAAAATTATATCATACATCAACCCCAAAGAACAAAGGAGTATTGCAAAGAAGAAATCTACATGTGCAAAGATGCCAAGTCAAAATTTTGAAGAAGTTGTCGAGTTACCCTTAGATGCCGAGTAAAGCTCCAATGGATTTTGAGTTGACAATAGAGGCTAAGTAAGGTGGAAAACTAGTGGAAGTTGAGTAAATGAAATACAATGGGAGCTGAGTCATACTAAAACCTTCAAGTGTCAATTTTATAGCTATATGCACTAAGCATTTAATGCTAGGTTTTGGTAGGTATAAGGTTGAATTTTTCTCATTTTCATGTCATTTGAACATAGATAAAAGTAAAAAGAGTGAAGAAGTGATCGAGTAGCAACCTAAAAGCCATTTTCATATATTTCAATAGTAGTTCAATACAAATTTATTGATTCAAAGGTATTTACCAAGTGTCGAGCTACCCATAAGTTAAAGTTTTAATACATTTAAAACCCTAGTTTAGTAAAATGGCCTCTAGGTCAAGAAACCCCAAAGGAAAAGGGAGTCATAAGATTCAGTTGGTTAGCAATGAGGTAAAGCAACTTGAATTTAGGCCAATCCCCAAAGTTGGTTACAAAAATGACCCAGCTGGTGCATTATCCATCATTCCACCTAAAGTTGTCATGGTTCAAGATGTGAGAAAATGTTATAACTACAAAATTGGCACCATAGGTGATCTTGAAATCTTCCATGCCTATGACAAGTTATGTGACAATGGGATATTGAAAGATGAATTCCAAATTATTGAGAAAAAGGGTTTGACAAAAACCCTAGTTTTTCCTACGGTGTTTAAGATTGAATGGATTTGCATTATTTTGAGTCAAATTCATGATGGCCATCTATGGCTGGAGACAATACTAATAAATATTACAAAAGGGATAGTACATAGGGTTATAGGACTCCCAACCCTAGATCGGCCAAAGACCTTGAGAAGCAATAGAAAGGAGTTCATTAAGAAGAATATAGGAGCCAAATGGAACAATAAGGGAATGACCATAGATACTGTAACTGAAACCCTACTTGACTTTGCAGTGAGAATAATTTCACACAAATTCTACCAATCAAGTAGACTAAATAGTGTAGCTTGCATAACTATTGATGTAGCTTACAATTTGGTAAAGAAAGATCATACCTATGATCTGGCAGAACTAATGCTTTAGCAAATAAATGAAAATTTGGGAGCTATAAGAAAATCCAAGGGAGCACAATGCAAATTTGGATCAGTATTAGTTTGCATATTCTTTTATGTGATGGAAGAATTCCCTTCAATTGGGAAGGTAAATTAGAATTCCAACAAGTCTACAATCACACAAATTAATGAATTCATTGATCAGATGGGTGATAATTTTTAGGCTCAGATGACTAGTTATTTTGAAGACTTTAAGAAGTCCATGAAGCAGAGAATGAGAATACTAGTTTCATTGGTAAAGAAACATGTGAATGATGACATATGCTTCTTGGTTGACATTGACTACACCTACATCTAGGTAGCAATACCAAGAGTAAGATGGATAAGGCCATTAGGATATGAGCTTGATGTAGATGAAGCCTTAGTAGCAATCATATCATCGCTTGCAGAAGAAATTGATAAGGTAGAAGAAATTGATAAGGCAACTCCTCACTTTGGAACATATGATGTTGTCAAGTCCAAAGTTGAAACTGAATTGAAGACAGCTTCTATTATAAAAAAGAAAGAAAAAATAGTGAAAAATATAAAGAAGACATTTACAAAAAATATTGAAGGAGAAGTAGGTGGTGAGGAAGAAGAAGAAGAAGTAGTAGTAGTAGAACGAGAATGTGAAGAAGAAGAAGAGTAAGGGAAAGGCCTAGTAGAGCTGACACAAGGCTTCAGAGAAGACAAGGAGGAAGGTACCAAAGGAGAAGAAGCCAAGGAAGCACCTACACTACCAAACAAAAGAAAAGAAAGGAAAAAAAGCAACCCACAGCTCAGTCCAAGCCTAAGAAGGTCACTAAGCTAGCTCTAGCAATAAGGGCTACCACAAGAGGATCCACTCAAAAGGCTAAAGAGGCATCAAAAGAGAAGAAGAAAGCCATAGAACAACCTACTGAAGAGCCCAAGAAGAGAAGGAGGTATGTGGTACAGCTAGATACAGATGCTAAAGAAAGAATAGAATTAGAGGACGCCAGATAATTGAGAGTGGTAAGTCATCCTCTGAAATCTATAATTGATAAACTTTGTGATAAGATTAAAAATGTAGATTTGAATGATTTAAAGTCTCCTAATTTCAATAAGCTTAGTAGGGAATAGTAGAATAAATTAAAGGAATCTATGTATGCTATGATGCCAAAATTTAAAAAAACACCTTTAGAACTTGACAATACTATGCCCAAGGGACTGTTTGAAATAATTGAGAATAAATGGTATCATTGTCTAAAAATGGAAAGGGAGATCAGAGAATCCACGTTGGCTCAAGTAAAGCCTGACATGAAAAGGCTCAAATAACAAAGGAAAACAAGAAACATGGTGGAAAATTTGCACTAAAGTATAGAGCCTTCAACATCCTTCAAAACAAGATTGAGGATGTTATGAATAAATCCACACAATTGTGGAAAACAATTTATAAGATAACTAATGACAAGGTAGAGGAAGCAAATAAGGTAGAAACTAGTGCCAAATAAAAAAATAGAGGAAAAGAAAAAAAAGGAGAAGGAAGGAGAAGAAGAGAAGCAAGAGGAGGAGAAGGAAGCAATAGAAAAGCTGAAGAATAAAAGAAGAAAGAAGAGGAAGATAAGAAAGTTGAGGAGGATAAAGAAAAAGGTGAGGAGGAAGAAACATAGAAGGAAGAAAATATGGAAATAGTTGATCAGTAGCAAGAAGAAGAATGGAGTGTGCAAGACACACAAATGCCACCTCCTAGTCCACCTCATGTAACCATTAAAGCTACAAAGACAATAATTATTAAGGATGTTCCTGGCAATTCAGCTTGGAATATCAATTCACTAACTATAGAGGATCTCTCCAAGGCCCTTCACCAATCCACTCTTTAGGTACAGTTATGCACAAGCCCTATATTGGTGAGTGTTGATGAGTTACAAAAGGTAGTAGCAACACCACAAAAAGAAAAGGTGAAACTAAAGGCACCACCGTTCACATATATAGCTACTTGCACTAAGATTCTAATGCTTCCACCACCACCTCCACCAAGTGCAACAAATGATACTATTCAGATGTCGAGTGCAGTGGTAGGGAAATCAGATGAGAAGGAGGATACCTCAAAAGAAAAGGAGCAGGCCACCATACAAACATTGGTAGAACTACCAAAGACTAGCACTCTTACAAAGACCATTCAAAAGCTGAGCACTAAAGCCATTCCTTTGCAATTTTCAACTCCAAGCTTGAGCTCAACTAGAGTGGCTAGGGTACTTCACTATGGAGACCTTGAATTAGATGAAGATATTGTAATACCCTCCTATGATTCCAAGACTATCACAATGGCATAAATCAGTGAAATGAAAAATACAATAGATAGAAAGATGAGGTAGGAAATACTTAGGAAGGAGTTCAAACACAAACAAGCACTTCAAGAGATCAAGGACATCTTTATAGATGCCTTCAACTTGCAGTCACCAGAAGAAGCAAAGCCAATAATAGAGAAACTATCATATATAGTTGACTAGGTGAAAAATGACAACCAGGATACTAATGTTAAACTCATGGAATGGTCAGAAAAAAAATTTCAAGGAAAAGTGAATGAAAAGATATCAAGTGGAATAGCACTTGAATAGGTAGATTTGGCCAAGAAAATAGACAAGGTCAAGGTTGTACTTGAGAACATTTTCTCATTGTATAGGAAGCTATGTGATTTTTCCAATTTCACACATGAAACAAATTAGAGAATAATGAGCTTGGAAAGAAATTTGAAAATTTCTAGCATGCAATTGCTAAAGGATCCAGCTCCAAGTGAGAAGTATTTTGCACAATCGCTTCACACTCAGTGGAAGTTAGCTATACTAATAATAGAGGAAGCCAATTATATTAAGGCTAAATTGATGCAAATCCAATCCTCCATAACCCGACATTTACAAGTCCTCCACAAGGAGAAAGTGTATGCTAATTTTTTTTTAAAAAAAGATCCAAATCTTTCTACACTTGATGGACTTATACACCTTGCTGTAAAGACTACCATCCAAAACAAGTCACTTGACATTGCTTTGGAGAATCGAGATGCAGCTCTGAAAATAATAATGGAGGTAAATAGTAACTTTTTGGCTAAGTGTGGTATTATTCCATAGAACTCTTTGACATTAATGTCAAAAAGGGGGAGATATATGTTTTAGGTGAGATATAAGGGAGAAATAATATTTTGATGAAGATATAACTAAGGGGGAGAATACTATAAATTTTGATTACATTATTTCATGAGGAGAAATAATGTTTTGGGGGAGATATGAATAAAACATCACATAGATACATATTATAGATACATGGCAAAGAACAAAGAGTATCAGGCACATTCAGCATAGAATTTTGGTTGTAAGAATGACAAGGAACATTTAGCTCAGGGGGAGTAAAGGTATTTTGAACAAATTTTGAATTTTTTTTGAAATTTTGTGGATTAGGTGCTCATAAGGATAGATTAGTAATGATTAGTTAAGTGGTTTTTACACTAATTTCAAAGGGGGAGATTGTTGGTCTTAGATGGATTTGACATTTGAGTGTTAATACACTTAACCACTTTCTACATTGAAGCTGAGTACACTATGTATGCCAAGCCATAGTGTGTGTCAAGTCAAATTTTAACAGGTGCCAAGCTAATATACAAAGTGTTGAGGGATATATAGGTGCTGAGTCACAATTGATGTTGAGCAAGTCAAAAAAATGCTATATATGCTGAGTGAGCTAGAACTATACATGTGTTGAGCAATCCAGAATCATATATGTACGGAGCAAGACAGAGTGTAATAAGTGTTGAGCAATCTAGAATAGTATATGTGTTGAGCACCATTAGTCTAGTATGTGTCGAGTAACACAAAATTAGCATATGAGTTTGTGCCCTCACAAACTCAGATATAAACTATTTTTGGAGACAACATAGAAGGATTTTGAAGGAGAAAAAGGATAAGGATGAATCTTTTACATTTCCTATGCAATTAGCATGTAACCATTTAGAAAAGTGGAGAAGGCATGCAACCAATGAGGAAAATTCAAGGAATGAGTGGGAACTCAAGATTCAATATGGATTGTAGATACATACTTAACCCTAAGTCTCCACAATCTTTAAAAGGAGGTCAAAAACTCCCTTACATATGTGGATGAGAATAGTTTATGGGGAAACTATAGCAAAATTTAGTGTGAAGTGAAGAAAGACTTAGAGGAACAGAGCAACAATTACATATCTAGTTGATCAAAATAGTACAAGGGATAAGAACATAGATCAGATCAAGCAAATGTCACATTAGAGAGAGTAGATCAATTGCTTGAATCTAGCAATTAAAGATTGTATACTATCAGGTTCATTGTTCTAATACTTTCTTGCCATTGTATTAGAAGTTGGAAATCCTATATTGATATGTTAGCTTAATAGCTAGGTAGGAGAACCTTTGGAGAAGATGATTGAAAATCCTATTGTATTAGGTGGCTTTAACAACCTATTGTAAATCTTTTAATAGGGTGACATTTCATGTAAAGTGTTTGTAAATCCTCTAATCAGGTCACTATTGACATAGTGTAAAGCCTCTAACAGGGTAGACCTTTCATAGGGCAGACCATCAGAAGTGGTAAAATAATTATTGCTACAGTGATTTTTGTGGGTATAATCCCCACCTCAATTTTACCTTCTTATTCCTGGAGGGTTTTTGGGTTACCAAATCTGGTGTTAAGTGTTATTGCATGTGTTTACTTTATGTTTATTTATATGTTTACATGCATGTAGTTTTTAGTTATTTGATTTAAAGGATTCAAAAGGGTTAAAAGTATGATACTTTTGATTCACCCCTCCTCTCAGAAGTACTCTTCCCATTTTGAACATTCCAACACAAACTCATAGTAAAGTAGATCAAAAGGTAAGAGTTGATATTATCATGACTAAGGAGATTAATAAATTGTCAAGCCCCCAATAGAAATGAGTCTCCATCACATCTGGATCCATAGTAAGAGGGATTCCATGAACAAGAAAAAAGTGTAGCTAACTCACCCAATAAGGTTTGTGTTCCTTATTATGAACTATACAAGAAAGAAAGGTGTGCTACAATAAAAGATGACATTGAATGGTCTAGCAAGTATGTGTTGCATGCTAGTCAACCCATAAAGGATGAATTGACTAGCATGCTAGACAATTTGTTGAAAGGATGCATCCTCAAGGGAACTCCATCTCCCAAAAACAAGAATTAAAAAGATAATCTAGGAATAAGGATGTGTGTTTTTTTAAGGGATAAGATGTTAAGTTTTTAGGATCACTATAAATGTAATGACACTATATATGTTTTATGTTCTTTCCAAGTGCAAATCTAAATGCATATATAGGAGTAGAAGAGACATGTCTCTATGTTAATTAATATTAGTTATATTAAGTTAATTTTCATTAGACATAATTCAAATCTCTCTCTCTCTCTCTCTGTATATGTATAATTGATGATAAGTCAAGTGGAACAATATTTAACCATTTACCATAGGGAATTAACTCTACATCAATTCAATTTGATTGAAAGTACAACATTAACACTCCCTCATAGCTAGGGAGTACTTCTATAGAGCACATTATTCTCTCAAGCATATAGAGAGATATCATCTCAATATGATACTCATAAAATAATATTTAAGTATAACAACATATATCCATCAAAATAGATGTTAGCTTTTGATATTGAATCTAAGAACATATTCAACAAGGAATATCAACAATACGATAGTTATCATATGTATATTCTCTTTGCACATGCACTTGCATCATGTCCATGATGCATACCAAGAAAATATATCATATCCTAGAAGAACATGGGTTATCTAATCTCTATAACACTCTAGGATAGAAATTGAATGTAGTCTATGAGATAATAGTCATGATATCAAGGACAATAGATTAATATAGTCCATAATGAAAAGTATCATGATCTATGGCACATTTTGAGATAGAAACTTAATGTAGTCTATCATAATACATTCATTATCATGATCTTTAGCACATTTTGGGACAACAATTTAATGTAGTCCATCATGATAATAGGTCAAGCCATTGTTAAAATTGTCACATTACAATTATGACCTCACGTACACATTAATGAAAGATCATCACCTTTCATGACTTTATCCACATACACAAAATAGTAACTCATATATATCCATCATGAACGACAATTTGCAATTGGAAGTTGCACACTTGGTAGAAAATTTCTCTGTGATTTAAACCCACTGATATTGATTCCAAAATATTGATAGGATTAACCATGTCCTCCCAATTCAATCCATGGTGAATAAAACATCACTTCATCAATATAGGGAGTACAATATTTCCCACCAACACTTCTCAATTTCTTATGAGATCCCATACTTTGATCTTGGACCGATTTGATCTTAAAAAGAGGAAATTGACTTATTGTCTACCACCTTATCTATACAATGAGGGACAAATTCGGCCTCTTGACCATATTTTTGGTTGACATACAAGCCTTTTCTCTCAATTGCATCTTCTATCATGTGAGACACATCTTCTAAACTCTCATGTGTCCCTTAACCTTCTTTTTTCCCAATGGGCTGTCTATTTTCCCTTTCATCTTCTTCTACTGGAAACTTCCCATGCTCTTCAAAGTATTCTAGTTGCAACATCCTATTAAATTTGGATGAAAAATTATTTGTATCTTTGAGGTATGAACTAGAGATAAGAGAAGCCATTTTATAATATGTTAATACCATGCATTTTACAAACTCACCAGTCTTATCTTCTCTTGTTCTCTTCTACAATTCTTCCATGAAAACTTTCTTATTTTCCAAATCACCATTGCCTGTGTGCTCAAGAAATGCATTAAGCTTAGATTTAAGAGCCTCAAAATCTTCTTCTTCTTAAAATTAACACTTATCTTCCTAGTCATCCCACCAGTGCACATGGTGGATTGTTCTCCTCTTAGTAGGTAGAAGATCATCCTTTACCAAGCCCAAATTTCCAAGAAATTTGTTGATGATAAAACCAACTTCACCATCTTCCATCTTTTCTCTAGGCTCAACTTGGCTTTGATACCAACTATAAATATTAGACAAGCAAACAAATGAAAGAAAATAGTAAACAAAGAGGAATTAACACAATGCACAAGTATTTATCATGGTTTGACAAAACTTGCCTACATTTACACTCGACAAGGGAATACTTTATTATGAAAATAACTAAATACATTACATGGGCTACATACAACCATTATATAGAACTCTATGAATATGAAGAGTTGAGGGAGAATGAAGACTCATGTGACCATTGAGCTTCATATTCCAACACTTTGCATAAATTTTAAATTTATGACCTAGCACTTCTCTTGCTGACATGTCATTCACTTTTTGCAATATTCTAATATATCACGTAAGTCATGTTTTCTCTAATACAAAATTATAAATCTTGCAACCGATAATAAAAATTTCAAAATCTCAATGAGTTGATCTGATAATGGATTGAAAGGATAGTTATCTCAATTCACTACAATCAACTCAAATCCTAGTACTTTTAACTCACTAAGCTCCCAATGTGAGAAAGGTGAGAGCAAGTGAATAGTAGAATGATGAAAATAACTAGTTATTTATTGGAAAATAAACCAATTAAACCATAATAAATATCAAAATAGTAAGTATAATATGCAATTTTTGATAATGTCAAACTAGCATATAAGAAGAATATATGTCAATGTCAAAATGGTAGACCATATTATTCAACACTAAAATGATAGATGATGATTTGCAGTATTTGATCATGCTAAAATAGAGAAAACTAGTAGATGTGTTAATTTCTTAAATAATAGGTCATATTATTTGATTATTATTCACACCAAATTGGTGGATACTAGTATAAACATAAAATGGATCAAGTAGTTAAACTTGTTTGTATTTTCTTTCAATTTTTCCATGGGTGAATTGATTGATATCTTTAACCATTATTTTCAAACTTTTATGGTAAAATTATCTAGTTATTATGATATAGGAAAATTATCAGAACTAAGATTTTCAAACAATAACAACATCATATCTAGCAACAATAAAATTGAAAATGATTACAATCTAGGCTTAATTCCTACAAACCCATAAACTTTAGAGGATTCAAAGAACTCAATCTCTACCAAAAAGCTTGACCATTCCAAAGCTTGCAACCTTGGCACAATTCAAAATCTATTTTAAATATTCAATTTCTTCACTAGTTTGCATAGTAGTGATAGAATATTGCCCTCACTATAATATTTCATAAAGTTTAATATGATTTCATCCACTCCCATAATCTTTAGTTGCTTAAAATATTCTAATTTATCTAGACCAACATTTTATGGTGAAGTGTGTATGTAGGACATTCATGCCCAACATAAGTGTGGCTATTGGAAAAGGAATAACACACCATGGTTTGGAACATTTTTCTTTGATAAATTAGCTAATCCATACTTTTAGATGATTATCATAATTCTCCCTTACCCATTATATAAAATCCTTGTATTTAGGGACATAAGTATTCCCTTGAAAAGATCATTCATCATGATAGATACTTCTTTATCACTACCCAATAGACTTATAATGACATTAGGTTTCTTAATAAATCCAACATCATTGAAGGTGTCATTTAATTTACCCATTAAAATTAGATAAGAAGAAACTATTATAGGTTTTGAAGATAATCTACAGCCTTGAAACCCAATAAAAAGATGTAGAAGATAAAAACAAAGTCTAAGGATTAGTTACTTCCCATATTCAACTGGATTCATCTAAAATCTGGACCAACTTCCACTAGTACATTTTGGAAAATACGTGACTATGCGACTAAAACTTTTAGTCATGCTACTAAAATATTTAGTCAAGTGACTAAAAGTGATCAAATTCTACTATTTCTTTGTAATTTATAGTTATAGTGACTAAATAAGTGACTTAGTTAATTAGCTAGTAAAATCACAAGGTTAAGTGACTAAGTGACCAAATAGACTACTAAATAATTGTTTGTCACTAATATTTAGTTCCCAAAATAAAAACCACTAAATAATTAGTCACTAATAATTGGTCAAGAATACTATTAAATAAATACTTGTAATAGAGTTAAGTGATTATTTGTTATCAAGGTTCTTAATTTTTTTCTCTTTTAAGGTGAATTGTGTAAGCAGATCTTTTCTTGTCTATCTGGGGCTTGATTTTCCATTCTCATCAATGGTACCCCAGTTGATTTTTTAGTGCTATGCAAGGAGACCCACTATCTCATTTTTTATTTATCATAATGGAAGATGTTCTTAATCAATGTATGCCTTACAAATAGCAACTAGGACCATGAAATAAATGTTGATAAAAATAAGATACACAACTTATACATCAAACAACAAAATTTATAAACACATTATTTATTCTTTTAAAAACTCAAAATTTTAAATAAAAAATAATATAATCTATATAAGAATTTAAAATAACATCAAAATACAACACCATTTAGTTAAATTTTAAGGAAAGCACACTTTCTCACATAGAATTTCAAAGTTTAAATAAGAAAATAAGACAATAAAATGGTAATATAATGTGAAGCAAACTTAATGCAAAAATTAAAAGATGTACTCTAATATTTTGCAAGAAATATATCCCCAAAAGTTTCATTCATTTTTTGTTAGATTGGGAACAAGAATATGAAACACTGCAAGATGGGGATTGCGATGACACTGCCATGAAGGGAAAAATACACTAGAACAATCAAATGAGATCTCAAGCAACAAATCTATGAGTTGTCTAGTTTCTCAACACAAGCTATTGGCCTATTCATTTCATAGGGCACAAATAGTGGTTAAGAAACTCAAAAATGATGGAAAGCTTCACCTTTTTTACTGCAATTCACTTGGTTGTTAGCCATAGTTGCTACCAAGCTTGGAGTTCCCTAGTAGGGAGTAAACATCATCAAACTAATGCTAAAATCGGATCTCCTTCCCCATGTGAAGGTCTAGAGTATTGTTATAATTTGACTAGGTGAGTGACCACATGACTTTGAATCTATAATTGATCTTTTTAATGAAATTTGTAAGAAGATTAAGAAAACAAATGGGGATTTAAATGTCTCTCATTAATAATAAATAGGGAAAAATATGTAACTTTTTCCCTACCCTAAGATGGATAGATTCCTTTAAGATCTAGAACTGGAAAGTAGTTCACTTAAATTTACCATACAATGAATGCATGAGACTTTTTGTTATTTAGATTACATCAACATCCTAATTTTCTTTTAATGTTACTTTATGAGTTACATGACCCATTTTAACTAGTTTGATCCAATGGTGGGAAAATTCATGAGCATAGGCTTACAAAAATGAGAGTAAGAGTCAAACTACACTTCTAGGTTGTAAAAAACCTAAAAGATCCCATTATTACTTCACATAGATTGAAATCCCTCTTCCTTAACCTCTTCCAACACTTAGCTTGGGTTGTTTGCAACCTCCTCCACTAAGTGTGCCCTCTTCTCCTCTTTCTTGTTGACATGCTCACTATATTCAAACCTCCACCAATAGCTCTTTCTTCTCCTCCAAATACTCTCTACTCTCCTCTACTTCATGGAATCTTGTCCATCCTAAATTGACCACCTCCACCAATTCCATGCAACATCCTCAACACTAATATGCAAATTTTTTTCTTATTTTCAACCTTGTAAACAAGGGAAAACTAAACTCAACATATTGACATTTAATTTCATTCTCTTTTTCTACCCCAACATCCTCTTTATTCTCATCTTTATCAGCCCTAGCTTTTTTACATTCCACTATAGTTACATATTCATCATCTTCAATCACCATTGTTACAGATTTCTCCATTGCACTAAAATAGTTTTTGATCCTCTCAATTTCTTCCTCAAGAAACTTTTTCTATTTGTTTGATTTCTTATCAAATACCAGACCTTTATGTATTACTGGACACTATATCTCATCCTTATGCTCATTTTTTGTATCCACAGTCCCTAAAGGACATTTCTCTACTTCTTTAAAATTGTGTATTTCAAATACAAGATCTAAGAGGATGATAGAGTTGAACTTCTCTTAAATTTGGTAAGTTTTCTTGATTTTATTTCATTATTTCTACAATGTTGATAAAATTATCTTTTGAATGATGTTGATTCCAGTTTATGATTAGGCTTAATGGGTATTAAATCTATTATATACATTGAGTACAGAAAAGTCCAAACCTAATGAACATTAGTAACATTAAGTACAAAAAATCCAAACCTAATGAACATAAAACATAATGTTGTCGACAGTTATCTCTCTAAGATTCTATACGATTTGAAAAGTAGAATGTTAATGGTCCAATCAGAACATTTGCTTCTAATCAGATTATGCAATAAAAGTTGATCTTTATATACAAATCAATGTAGAATATTTGAATTCCAAATAGCACTTAATTTATGTCTTTGCTTCTTACAATGTTTGTGAATTTCTAATTAATTTTTACTGGTCATTGAAAATATGGATGGAAAAGAAGGTCTTCATCGAAGCCTAGGAGATCATGAAGAATATGATTCTAAGGAGGATGAATATGAAGCAGAAGATGCAGAATATGAAGAAGCTAATGTCCAATTAAGCTAACTGTTGAGTAAAAAATTAAAAAGAAAACTTAAACTATTTTAAGCAAGGAAGATATAAGCCAACTCCAAGAGGAGGAAGTGGAAAAGCTTTCCTCCATCCTATCCATCTTAAAATATGAGACTATTATTATTTTACTTCATATCAAGTGGAATGCTAAGTGGGTGACTGATGGGTGGTTTGTGAAGGAGGAAAACATAAAAGAGATTTATGGCTTTATGAAACTAGGGTTGTGCAGAAGTTGATCTAAATTTAGTGATGGTTTGTGGTGTATGTAGATATAGTTACTACATTAGTGGAATGAGTATGGGTAATTGTGGACATTATTTTTGTAATGGGTGTTGGCTAAGATGGATTCAAACAAGAATAGATGGAGGAAAAGATTGTCTAAGACTAAAATGAATGGAATCATCTTGTAAGTGCTCTATGGGTCATAAAATGGTGCTTTCTTTATTTATTTCTTGTGATGAACGTTATATTAGATTGTATGGAAAGTATCTTGTTAATTAGTTATTATGCAAAAAGAAATAAAAGAACCAAATAGTGTTTAGCCCTTGATCGCAAGTATGCTATTCAAGTGAATAGTTATGAAAGTGAGCTAGGGACAAATTAGGTTACTTGTAAATTCTCTCATGATTTTTTCTAGAACTATTTAGAAGAGTCTTATAGTCCAATAGATTGTGACACATGAAATAGATGGATGTCAATTGATTATGTAGAGAAGCTAATATTAAATATGGGGGATAATGGAAAACCAGAGAAGTGAAAGTTATTGAACAAAAATTCCTACCCAAGTGCTTGAGTCTTCCATTTATAAAGATGGATGTTGTAGTCATATGACTTGTTTATTTCCATGTTGCTTTCAGTTTTCTTGGTTTTGTCTTGGAAATTGGAAAAATGTTGCTGCTCATTATGATTGTGCTGAGTCTAACCATAATTCCCATTATGACTGTGTTGAGTATGATGAGAGTGAAGATGATAAATTAGAGAGAGAAAGAAATGGAGAGTATTAATATGAACATTCGGCTGCCAATAAATGTGTTGGAACTCAAAATCGAAGCCCCGATTTGGAGTACCATTGAAAAAATTAAGCCCTACAAACACTTTTTGATGCATATGTACCCGATTATTCTTGTGAGGCCTAAGAGGTTTTTCATATTTTTAAAACCTTGAATTTAGTGCATCTATGTGTTCCATGATGATAAATTGACATTTTGAGCTATTCCATAAAGTCCCATTTTGAGCATTTGTCAAATCTACATTTTCACCTAGTGTCAAACAACAACAGCAGGCCTTGTTTGCATGTGAATATCTCACACCCAGTAAAGTTTCATGACTCACCACTTTGGGAGTATTTAGTATCCATACCAAAGAGCCTATTTTTTAGGTTTTGAGTCATTTCAAATCTATTTGACTAGGTTTTG
The DNA here is from genome assembly GCA_028749045.1 of Cupressus sempervirens. NCBI lineage: Eukaryota > Viridiplantae > Streptophyta > Pinopsida > Cupressales > Cupressaceae > Cupressus > Cupressus sempervirens. The sequence continues at coordinate 643,114,608 of CM053789.1, read as the reverse complement.
AATCCCTCAAATTTGGTCATTTATTGTTGTCATGCTGATGCAATTAGTTCAAAATTTTGGGAAGCCCTATTTGACATGTTATAATTTTGAACCAGTTCACCAAAATGATGAAATTATTATTATGTTGCATTCTAGAGGTCAGAGACATATTATGGTTCAATTTTGAGCTTATGAAGAATTTGTTTGATATTTTTTCAAATGCAATTCCAAATGCAACTTGTAACTTTTTACTAGTGTCAAGAAGTACTGAGTTGTTAGTAGCCCTGTTCATGATGTTGTATCTCAAAATTTGTGATAGTTGAGATTGAATAGATTTTACCAATGTGTTGTACTCTAAAAATACTTTAAGTGTACCAATTTTCAAATTTTCAGGAATCCATCTGCACACTTTCCTAGGTCCATTCCATTTGCAAAAATTGTTTTTCTACCATTGTTTCCAATCTACAAAATTTGAGTAGCTCACTTTGACCGCTCGCCATTTGCATCTTGTTATTCATAATGAGCCCAAATTTCATATTTATACTGTCTTCATGATAGTGAACCTACACCCTAGTTTCCATTTCCCCAAGTGTTAGTTTGCCCAATTTTTAAAGCCAATTCTGAACATGATTGTGTTTTCTAACATGTTTTATTGCAAGTAATTTTGAGAGGGCAAATTTGATAGTCAAATATCTTTTGACTGAGAATTTATCATGAGACAAGATTTGACAGGGTGCAAGTATGTGGAACAAAGAATTAATCTATTTGTTTGCAGAGCTTGGTCAGGTGTGTGGATTAGTTTTCAAAGCTAGTCAAAGGACCTCATGGTACAAAATCAACAAGTTTTAGTAAAGTGATCAAATGAGCTTTTAATGATAGACCAATGATTGAACTTGATTATAATTAGTATGAGAGGTTAAATGGATCACTTTGCAATGTCAAGTTGTTTGAAATCAAAAAAAAATTTGTCACACCCACTCTAGGCGTAATTAACTCCTGTCAAATTGTTAAGGTGTTTGGGCGGCAAAAGATGCATTAAGAGATTGAAATTTTTGCAATGATAAAAAGGAGGGGTGTGGATCAAAGGAGTCAAGAAAGTTGGATACAATGGATATGATAGTTTTACATCCACTTTTTACCTCGAGGCATTGTTTTTCAATACCCACATCAAGGGTAACAATCTACAAAGTGAAATTAGATTATCTTGTCAATGTTTGATGCACTTACAATAAGTTTCTTCTCCTCACATGTCTTTAGCACATAGGAAAACTCTTCATTAAAGAATCAAGGAGTAACCAAATTTTTTTTTTCATTTGGATATTATCTTTATCTAATGATAAGTAGATTGATCAGATACAATTTTGAAAAAGTCAAAGTCTGATGTTTTGGTGATAAGAATGACATAGGGGAGAAAGCCACAACTAATATGAAGAAAGTGCATAGTAGAGGATAAGGCCCATGGTGTGAGATCAAACTTTCCACACAAGAGTGAACACCTCACCCATGTACCACTAATTGTAGCTTTAACAAAAATGATAATTTGAGCTTATAGGGCATCATCCTTACATGGCTAAAACATTTTCATTTCTAATAAAAAAAGAGCAATCGATTTTGGGTAGAGTATGAAGCTAGAGCATAGCATGATCCATGTGAAGCTGTAGAGAAAACCTTTAGGACAAGAGGCATGTTTGAGAGAAAATAAAATATAAGCCATGGATCCTTGTAAATATTCCTCATCCAAAGTCATTACTATGTGCAAGGATCCCTTCCAAAAAAATAGCACCCTTTCCCATTGCAAAAAGGAGAGAAAATGCTATGGGTATGTCACAATGGGAAATGTGAAGGGAAGAGGCTCAAGAAACAAGAGACTTGCATTTGGAAAGAAGTCAGCAAAATGTGAAAAGAGGAATATTACTACAATATTTCCACTAATGATCATGGCAATTAAGTTCTTCGTAGGCTAAGAATATGGGTTTCAAAATGTTAGAAACTCTCATCACTCCCCCATGCTTGGACTTCCCGTTGAGCTTCCTATCATTGAAGATTTGTCACATATAGAACAATAAAAATACCCAGGCCATGCTTGTCAATGGCTCAATGAATTATTTCTCCATATTGAGTTGGGCTTAGTTTGAAATAATCTAGGCTCAATGTGAAGAACACTTATCTAGATTCCAATCTCTATAGATATTATTTGTTATGGGACTTTGAAATACCATTACCAAGCATATAGATTCACTTACACATAGATGGTTTGAATATATCTAAAATTAGTCAACTCCTTCTTGATAGTTCATGTTTTCATAAACAACTCCCATGTCTATGCCTTCGATCATCCATGACACTAGCAAGGAAGCATTCATAGCAGAAATAAGGAACTATAGGAGACCATGGCATTCAAAGGGGATTCCTATGTGAAGGAAAATGAAGAAATAAGAGGTGCCAAGTATGAAGCAAGTCACTTTGCCTAAGATTAAGACCATAAGTGGGAGGCGTATGCTGGTACTGTAAGATACAAGTAAGTTTTAATGCAGAGAGGGAGTTTTTTTTTTAAAAGGGGTCTATGAATGGGAGATGACATGCAAATGTATATGGTGCCAATCCACACATGGGAAGAAAGTTCATTGGAAGGGTGACATAGGTTTCCCATGCAAAGAATGAAGTTTATCATAGAAAAGTTGTAGTCAAAAATAGAAAAGTCTCCATGCAAAAGGGCCAGCAGAGCAACTTGTAGGTAAAGAAGGAGGTGTCAAAAATTACAAAGCAATCCACACGATTGGAAAAAAGAGGCAAGTTTGAAGCCATGGCAAGAAAGGAAAGAATTCGTACTCCACACCAAGGAAAGATGAAGTTGCAGGTAGAGAAGAATGTGGGTAAAAGAGACCAAGCATAGAGCAAGGGCATAAAAAATAATTATCCCACATTCATGCCACAAGGGGATATTTGGTTTTTTAAATATGAAAGCACACATTTAGGTTGTTGTCTTTGAGAGGAAAGCTTTTATATGCTATAATTCAAATGATAGGCCTATGGACAGTGAGACAAGTGGAGGTAACATGTAATATTTTGAACAAAAATGCAAAACGAATCAAATAGAATTGTCACCAAAAAGTTAGAACTATCACTAAAAATTTCAAGAATCTAGGAAGGCACCATGTCGCAACCAAAAAATGGTGAGATTTTCCAACAAGTGACATGGAAACCTACCAAAAAATAAAAAAAATCTGGCTTTGAAAATCAAAGTCCTGAAAGATAGTTGTGGGTCCCATTGGGTGATGTGGCAAACCAAAATCTAACACATGGTAGAATGTGGCGAGAAGACTATGATTAGAGGTGATGTGGCAGATTGAGATCTCACAATGCATAGGATGGTGACATATGGCACATTCGATGACTATTGCCATGTTGCCAAAGCAATGATGCATGCTAGTTATCATAGTGACCCAATCAAAGATTGACACATGGCACTAATGTGGTGGTGAGGTGGACAAGTCTGACAGTGACACTTGGTGGAGGCTTTTGAGCTGGCATGCTTCCCAAGGTGCCGACATGGCAAGAAGATGACACATATCACAAGGTCACTATGTCACTAATGACATGGCAAAATGTTGACTCAGATAGTGACATAGCAACTGATGATGTGGCATGATGACATGGCATGCTAACATGGTAAAACTGTGGACTAATGAGATGTTGACACATGACACCTAGTTGGAGGGATCCAATGACTATGCATGAAAGAAGCCAATCCAATGCTGACACATGGTGAGGGTGATCAAACCAATTTTAACACAGATGGAATCTATGAGGGGAATTTTCAAAAGTTTTAAAAGATTAAATTTGTTAATAGTTTTCCTCAAAATTACATGCAAGCCAAGTTTTAAATTTGATCAGAGATTATAATATAGTTCAAACCTTTGAAAAGGTTAAATATTTGAGGTGTAGTCTTGAAACATATAAATGGAAGCCTATTTTTTAGAGGGGCATAACTAGGGAAATTTTTATCTAAAATATGGACTTCAATATACTATCAGAACTAGGAAGAGACAAGCTATACATTTCTAAGGTCAATTTTTGCATAGGTGCTCACTAGTTTGAGTTATAAGTGAATTTGTGATTTCTAGGTCATTCTCAATAGAATAGGTAGTTTTCATCATGGAGCATTAGGATTTGGTTGGGGTGCATTTGATTTGTGTTAGTTGGCTCAGTTTGTTAAAATTTGAGACCTAATGATGAATTTTGCTTCAAGCACTTAACAATTTTCTTGCTTTTTGATAGAACTTCAAATAATTTTTGTCTTTTGCAATCAGTTATGATTTCCATCAAAATATCTAAAATATTTTATGCTTTTGGAGGCCAAAATGATTGAAGACTTGATATGTAGTTGCAAAGAGAGATTATAGATATTCTTTTGACTGCTAGGAGATGGAATTTCAAGTGGACACATGTCATTTTCAGATCAAATCTAGGAATTCACTTCCTCCTATATCATTCTCTTCCTTTCTCATTGTAAGGGTTCCAATTTTTGGAGAAAAAATGACTCATTGTTGTGATACCATGTATGTTCCAATCTAGATTTTACTTAGATCTATGAAACTAGGGTTCCAATCTTGATGTGTTCCCATTACTATGACACCAATTTCCTTCAACAATTTCTCTTGTAATGAGTAGCATTAAGTTTTATACAGATAGTTTTGACCTATTAGGTAGTTTTGCATTTCCATTTAATGTATCTCTTGTATTTGTTTCAAATAAATAAATAAAATTCAGCAGCAAGTTAGTCTTCATTCTAACATCTTGTCTCCCATTCATGTTGTTTGTGATCTTTTGTGTTTTCTAAACAAAGAGTATGAAAACTTAGTTGCAATCTATTGGTTGTATATGTTGATCTATTTTTCTTATGAGTCAAAGGGTTATGTAAATTCTTGATTCATCATCATAGGATTGCAGATCTCATGAAGGGATAGGGTCGAGTATGAGATTCAAAAAGATGCAAATGTGTAATTCACAAAGTGGATAGATAGATCAAGAAGTCCTGATGTATGGCATATGCCAATGACTTTTAGGGATGTGAGTTAGGGATTTGTGTGACTGTCCAATAGATAAAGCACTGATCATTTTGATAGGATCATAGGGTTATGTTGTTCATGTTATGTTTTGCTAAATTCAACATCATTAATCAAATGTTTTTCCCTTTCATTCTTGTTCTCATCGGGGTAATTTGAAACTTGTAATGTTTCAAAACAACAACAGAATCTTGCAAAGAAAGAGTTATATATGATATGCAACTTATCTGGGAGTTGAGGGTTTCATTGGGTTTATTTGATCATCAACCATGATTTGGAAGAAATGCATGGCTGGTTTTGATAATTGGTCACATATTTAGAATCATATTAGAAATAAAAAAATTTAAATATGGTTGCAAGTAATCCATGTCTATTTGATTCTTTAGTCCACTAATACAATCCAACTTTATATCTGCATATCATATCCTTTGCAAGCATTAGAATCTATAATTTGTGTTTATGAATATGAATAAAAAATTCAAGTAGAAAAATAAAACAAGGAATGGACACTAATTGAATAGGGAAAATTTCTCATTCTCAAGAAAATCAATGATGAAACATTGACATACATTTTGCCTCACTTATTATCTTTATTTATACACAAAAGAATATATGAACTCTATTATGTATAGAGACAAAAATATTGACTATAATACTATTTTTTGTCACCTTGTATCTCTTTGGCCTAAACTACCTGAAGTTCAAGCCAAATGTCCATAAATACCTATCGTGTCAAATCATGGTGCTCAAGAGAATTCAAGTTAAAGTAGCAATATAAGACCTCCTCTAGATTATAATTATTGAAGTATATACTACTAGCCAAAATCATCTCCATCATGGAGTCTCTAAAGTCCTTATAAGGATTGAATGCATGCTTAACTAAGGCTACACTTTGTTTCACATATGTACTAAAAATCTCAAAGGAAAAGTATGCAAAAAGGCTATCAACAACTCTCCTGCTTCTCCTCTCATCCATCGACAAGCTTTGGTTCTCCTCTTCGACATCATATACAATTTTCTTGTCCTTGAATTTGACACCTTCATTTTCAATCTCATGATGATCTTCAATTTCATGAAATTCACTTTTCATGGAAGCAAGATCCTCTTCTCAAGGCACAATGGACTAATTTTTCTCATCATCTCTGTAAAGCTCCTTGTTTTCCTCATTATCAAGCTTGAGATCCTTAGTATCAACATGGTAATTACCCTTCATTTCAAGCTTACATGACTCCTCTCTCATCATCTATCTAGATTTTCTTTTCCCCTTTGTAATAATCATCATACCTAAACCAATCTAGCCCTTACTCCTCGAGTTGTCATAGAATAAACAATGCATCTATGCTCTCTAAAAATATATGCTAGCTTCCATTTTCATCAACCCCTCTACTTCTCTGATAGGAATTGGCTCTCTCATTTTCATGTTTTGGGCTAAGTGATTTCACCAACACCCATGAGGATGATTCCTCATTGTATTTCCATTTCTCATGTTTTTGCTAGAAACCCATGAAGGCCACACAATGTGATAGAGGTTTAGATTCATCTTACCCATTCTTATGCCAAGAACACCTACAACAATTCAAGACAATGTCCTCTTATCCTTATTTAGAATTATCTCCAATGGTGACACTTCTTAAATGCCTTCCATTTTGTAGAAATATAACACCCAAATATCTAATGCTCTTAATCAAATAAGAATCTATAATGAAATTGAATCTTATTTTCTACAAAAATAAGGGCTCTAGGGTAGCTTAGTTCCTATCAAAGTGGAGGTATGTCAGGTCTTGGCCTTAGCAAAGTGTATTGAAAAGGTGGGAAAGGTTTTACCATCTGGGTTGAGTTTTTGATGCAAGGAAGGTGGAGATGATACTTGTTTCTTAATATATAAAAACTCTCAAACTACGTTAGGCTTCTTCCAAGCCTACCTAAGCATAACTTATTCTATCCCCTTTGATTCTCTAAGGTTAGAGACAACGTGAATGGCCTATTCCTTATGCCACTTTCACCTATTCTAGTTCTCTCTACCTATACCTTCACAAAATCACATACAACTCCCTTAAACCTCACCACACAACACCTCCATCACCTTGCACATCTACGATCTTTATCAACACCATCGCCATGTAAGTTTCCAAAGGAATTAACTCATTGCCAATACAATATCTTCACAATTCATAAGGTTCTAGATAGCTTTGAGACTTTAAAACACCCATACAAACTATTCTATCTCATATCCTAACTTGGAATGTAGGTTAAGAGCTCATCTATCAATACTAAAAGTAAAATTCAATACCTTTTATTGCACTTTTTTTTCTAACTCCAAAATCTAAGATTCTAACTTGCTTATCTAAGCATATAATTCGAAGGCTCGGGCCTATGCCATTAGGTATACAATTCTCACTCAAACTATGACTCTTAACAACCTCAATTAACTCTACCAAAAGAACTTATATACTTCTTTACCTCATCAAGGTCTTTCCAAATTACTAATGTCTAGCTCGCAATGATTGAAGAGATCATTTAAAATGTGAAAGCCATTCCATTATGTGAGTTCCCTATTGTATATTATAAATTTCTCTCCAAATTCCCATATCTCTTTGGTACCATTCTTCAAAAAAATTCTTCTACACTTCAATGGATTTTCAACATACGGGCTACTCCAAACAAGTTCCCACAATATAGTGATGGGGACACAACACGAAAAGGGAAATTGTATTAACTGTGAAAATAAGCTAGTACATTCAATACAGAGATAATAGACTTCAAAGCATGCCCTAAGGGCTTACAATAGCACAAAACTAGAGATAATTTTTTCCTTTTGGTACCTCCTCTCAAACTCCACTCTAAACTGCCTTTTACAATGCCAGTAATGTCCTTAAATAGACCCCAAAGGGTTAAGGACTAGGAGTAAATTCTAGAAAGTGCAAGTAGGAATCCACCAACCAAGTAGAAGGCTCCAAAAGCTAAGTTAGAAGTTGGTGCAAATCTAGAAGAATCCAAAAATGGTAACCGAACTTTTTGGAGGCATTACTTTTGAACCGTAGCTCTAATTGACGAACTGTTTACATTTCTAGAAAGCTCTTGAAGCACTCTACAGCCCTATGGACCAGCTTCACTCATTCCCCATTTTTTGGCCCTTTTCAAGTTCATTTAATGCCCCTAATATGACTTTGAAGCATTCTGAGGAGGTCTCCAAAAACTGAAAAACTGCGATAACTTTCAAACTGTGGGGCCTTTTGACCTGATTCTTTTTCTAGAATGCTCTAAATTGCAATTGCATTCATCTAGCCAATTTACACCTCCTAGTTCACCAAAATGATGGATCAATTACATACTCCTATTTTTTTGACATTTACACATATCCCAAGGTGTTCAAATACTCTATCCTAGAACACTAATAGTGGAACTGTGAGAGTTGGAACCTTTATTTGACCCAAATGGGTATCTAGAAATGAAAACACATGAAATAGAAACTAAGTCTAAGTACATTTTTTTGGGTGACACAGGATTGCCCTTATACCTCTAGATGCTCCTGCATCATATAGAATGATGAATCACCACTCTTTTACATACAACACCACTATTGATTCATCACATCTAAATACAAAGGTTGTGAGTCAACTTGATAAGTTGGCAATTAAGCCACAATAATGAGTTTCCAAATCTTTACCAATCTTTATACTGAGGTCATATGCAGTTGTTATGGACAATTAATCCCAAAATTATAGTGTTTTGTTGATTATCCAAAAAATACAAACAACTATATCGATAACCTGTATTGTTTAGGTAGAATGAAAAAAAAAGAAAGGTTCCAACTCTTAAGATGATCATTTAGAGAAACCAAAAGAAGTCTTTAATTCTCTCCCAACCTTTACATAATGGAAGAATGCACATAATTAGATTAATTAACCCGAGAATGTAAGCAGTTTGTTGTTCAAACTTTGAATATATAGAATAATTTGTACAACCAATGATGGTGGATATACATGCTAAATTAGTATTAAGTCTATCCTTCCTTACTATATATATATGGAATATCAAAGACCATCAAAAACATGAAATAAGGAAAGGAGATATGTGGACTAAGATTTGAATACTAGTATGTCTGTAGAACATCCCAAAATAACTGATTTCTTATTTAATACCAAACACTATCCATTCCTTTCCCTTCTCCACATTTCAACTCCTTCTTCTATATATCTCTCAATATAAGATTAAATTTCTTTATATTATATCATGACTCTTTACCTCCCTAAGAAGTTTGAACAATATGCACGATTGTTCACCTTCTATACTTTGTCAATTTTGCAAAGAAAATACTAACAACATTTCATGGCAATTTTTACACTTTTTTCCACATTTTGTATTTTATGTTCTAATATACTTTCCTAGGCACATTAAAATATTTATGATCACCTTATAACATCTTAACACTACCATATATTCCATTTATGCCTTTGCATGGAATTTTCCCACTTTTTACTCATTATGACTCATAATACTTAAAACATGAAAATTGGTCAACATGACCTTAATGTGAACACCTAATAACATGATATGTAACAACTAATTCCTAATCTTATCAAGACTCAAAACCTACTGAATAAGGCTCAAGATTCTATGGGAGATGGTCAGAGTGCCCTACACTAGTTTGATGCATCTCCTATTATTACCTAGAGCTTGTTACAAGTAGTAACTAAATGTTTCCAAGGCCTAGGAGGCATGGTGTCCAAAAAGAGGAAATATAACTTGTGAATTTTTTTTTGACTTGGAGAGTTTTGTATGCATGTAAATGTGGCCTCTATTAACACACACACTTCAACATGGTCCTTATATGTGAATTCATCTTGGAATGAACATGAGATTGTTCACCCAAGAATAATCCAACAAGGTGACCTATTGCCTTCTATCTAAAGGTATTTTTCTTATTAGTTATCTTTAGATTCGAGGTGTAAGCAACTAGACCCTCTAAGAATGAAGGATTTGAATGCAATTAGCCTATATGAGTGTACAAATTTATTCTAAATGTATTATGCGATTAAGATAAGAACATGTGAAATAAACTAGATTAAACATACACATATTTAAACTAGATGAAATTAAGCTAAAAATGCAAATATATGAAAATATGTGAGTTAAATGAGTATGAATTTCAACAGCAATTCAATATCAATTCAAATCAACCTTTGTAATGAGGAATTATGAGTTCCTTAAATAGACTTCCTAGAATCTATCAGTGGATCAGATCAACTCGAATCAATGGTTAGGATTGAAGCAAAGATTCAGTTAAGATGGAAACTTCCTTGTGTAGGTGAAGTGAACTGTTTCTGATTTGAGTGTAATGAGCAGTCAACTGAACTTGCCATGAGTGGGAGAGTAAGTTAACTGGATTGATTCTAATTTTGAGAAGTAGTTCACTCAAAGTTTCCATTTTGAACTGAAGAGTAGAATTAGGAAGAATATTTAATTTAATAAAATGAGATATGATCTCATAAATACCTTTTTTATTTAATTAAATAATTTTGTTTAGTTAATTAAAATAGGCATATTTATTAAATTAAATAAATTTAATCCTACAGTACATTAGCCTTAGGAGATAATTTAATTTAATAAAGTATGAATACTTTAGGTTAAATTAAATTAAAATCAAATAGGTTTAATGCGACTAATATGAGTGAGTACTATAGGGATTAAATAGGAAATATGATGAATGCAGATTAGGGTTTTCTACATTTGACAATTAAGTCAAGTAGTAACAATCAGAATGAGAATTTCCTATTAGAATAGGTCTTAGGATTTATCAGAACATACCAGAATTGGTGATCATGGCAATGAGCCAATTTTGGGGTATTGCGAGTAGCACATTTGATTCAAAGAAAATCAGAAAGCATGATGCAAAGATAAGATTGGTTCCAAAGTTGATGATATAGAGACCAATGGATAAGCTTTTAAGAACCATCTCCAAAATGGAGCTTGATCCTAAGGAATCCAAGAAGAACACCTAGATACCTAAATTAATAAGCATTTTAAAGGTTTCCTTCATACAAAAGTTTAACCTTTAAGGATTCAAACAAAATGTCTTGATACCCAAGATTGTTAGCATTTAAAAGATCATCTCTAGAATGGAGCTTAATCTTTAGGTATCTAGATAGAACACCTAGACACCTAGAATTGATAGCATTTAAAAGATCATCTCCAAAATGAAGCTTAGTCTTCAAGGATCCAGATAGAATACCTGGATACCTAAGAATGATAAGCATTTAAAAGATTGTCTCCAGGAAGGGAGCTTAACCTTTAAGGATCTAGATAGAATACCTAGATACCTAAGTAAGATCCAATGATGAGTTATAGAATCATCCCTAGAATGAGGCTTGATCCTTAGGAGTAGGGGTTTAGACTATCTTGATACCTATAATTGACTGATGACTAGATGAAATAGATGACAAAGATGCCAAAAAGAGGGAAACAAGATGCCCCTAGTGGTATCATAAGATGGACACAAGGTGCCACGAGCAATAAGGATTCAATGATGTAATCATCCGGCCCCCTCGAGAGTGAAATCAAAAGATGACACACCAAAAATATGATGTAAAGTTGTATACAAAGAGATACAAAAGAAATCTGAGATGTAGTAGAGTGGAGAAGAGATCAGAATGATTAGAAGAAAATATGATGAGATCAAAATGATTTGAATAAAATTGGGAGTCAATCCAAAGTTATTTCAAGGTCCAAAAGACCAAGTTTGACCAAAAGTTGACCAGAATTGGCCATGGTTGAATTGAGTTGATTATTTCCAAAATGGATTTTGAAAGTATGAAGAACTTTGAGTTGACATGATTCTAGTAATCAGAAAGTATCAAAAAAGTTTGGGCTGTACAAGCGTTCGATCGTGTCAATCCTCAAAATTTTAAAATTCATTTTGGAGGCACTGAGAGGTGTCAAATTTTGAATTCAATCTTGAAAATGGATTCAGAATGGTCAAATTAGCCAGGGGGTGATTTTTGCACAAATCAGAGCACTTTAGAAAATCAGGGCAACAGCTATATAAGGGCCCAAGGGGTCATTTTCAAATCATTTGTGCATTTTGTCTTTTGTGAATAGTAGCTCTGAGAGGAAGATGGTAGTGAACATGTGAGATCATCATTTTGAGCACTCCTGATGACATAGTTGGCTAACAAACTATGAACCTCTAGTGAGTCATCGATATCCCAACTTCGTACTTTCATTTTCATGCATTTGGATGTCATTTATTGCATTTTTTAGCATGTTTTAGGAAGGTCAAACTGATCTTTGCATGAGACTATCCTTTCTTGTGTGAAGACATTTTCTTCTCACATGAAGAAAGAGGATCCTCTATTTCTTCACATGCATCGGTGGGTTTTCTCATGTGGGAGATACCCACGTCTCGCACGAAGAATGAGAAATTTCACTCAATCTTCGCACAAGAGACTTTTGTCCTTCACTTGACGAAGAGATTTCTTGCGCAAAGAAAGAAATCTTTGTGCGAGATCTTGATATCTTCATGCGAGATCTTGAGATCTTCATGCAAAAAATTGTGACAGCAGAGCTAAAATTTTCATTTTTGTCTGCATTATTATGTCATTTTGACTTGGTACTGATCATTTGCTTATCATTGTTGCTTATGTGTGTGTAGGACGTCTTTGATGACGTCTCATTTAGATCACATTATCCACCATATGGAGATTTTTTGCACAGTATTGATGATGCTAATCGGGCACATATCACTTAATTGGGCTTATCTTCTTTATGTTGGATCTCAGCAGTGCTAGTGAATCACAACCTACTCACAGCTTTGGTGGAGTGTTTCCATTCAGAGATGAACACCTTTCACATGCCAGTGAGGGAGATGACTATCACCTTAGAGGACATAGGGAGGATATTGAGGATCCCTTTCCATGGAGCACATGTGATATATGATGTGGTGCCCTGAGCAAGTATAGAGGAACTATCTATTGTGTTCAAGAGAGAGCTACAAAGGGGTCAAGCCATCAGTTGGGATGAGCTTGTGCACACCTATCAATAGACACACAGATTGGCATTAGTGCTGATGATATTTTTTAGCTACTTTTTAGTGCTAGATAGGGGTCAACACAGTTTAGAGTGTGGTTGGGGGGTCATGCTTCATCAGATGGTAGAGGCCACTGAGATATTTGGGTGGGATCAGTGCTAGCCCATATGTTCCATGAGATGCACGAGATAGTCTTCCATGAGAAGAAGACTATGGTAGTAAGAGTCTATATCTTATAGATCTAGGCATGGGAGCATCTTCCCATATGTAGGCCCATTGATGAGGATGCCTGAGAGCCTATGGAGTCATATATTTGCAGGTTTCAGGGTCACATTACCCAAGTCTTCTTGGGTAAGATAAAGCATTGGTAGACTTGTCTCGATGACCTAGTCTCTGTCATATGGTAGACCTAGTGAGAGATAGAGGATTGAGATAATGCCCCGAGGGAGTTGGGCTAGACATTTTACTCACAACCATTGTTGGGTAGGACATCACAGATCATTGAGAGGTTTGTGATTTCACGGGTGTGGCAGCAGTGTGGCCGACCATAGGACATTTCACAGGAGTACTGTGCCTACGCCAGACTGGTAAAGGATGTAGGGCAGGGGTGGCCTCTATGACTAGACCTAGGCCAATCCATGATAGATTTGCACAACTTGGTTGTGACACAGTGGGACTATCTCCCTGAGATTGCTGATGTAGGGATGATGCCTACATACCAAAAATATTTGATTAGTCATCAATTCCCATGATTCATAGATCCTTTGGGGAGGGTAGTGCCAGTTCCATAGTAGGTACCAATGCAGTAGCAGTAAGCTCCACCACCACAAGGATCACAAGATCCAGTACTAGAGGTGCAGCATAGGGTGAGGCAGGTAGAGATCCCTACATAATACATGAGATCAGATCCAGGGGATGGAGGTAGTGGGGTAGAGCATGGTTGGCGATGGAGGCTGAGGACTGAGGAGAAGACACCACCATAGTAGTAGGCACCACCATAGTAGTAGGCACCTGAGATAGTAGATGAGGATATGCCTGATTAGCTTGCTACTGGGACATAGGACATAGTGTGACACTATCGAGAGTGGATTTTTTAAGCCTCCCAATAGTTGGGAGATCTGTAGATACAAGTAGCTATCCATGATGCACAACTGGTGGAGCAACAATAAGAGATTGACCAATGGAGAGAGCACACCGAGACTACTAATTGGAGAGCAAAGACATTGCAGGATGAGGTCTACTTGCAGTCAGCCCAGGTAGTGTAATATTTTTCTACATATTCGATAGTGGTGCCTAATGAGGCTCTATAGGTACAACAATTTTCTCAATATGCACAAGAGTCTAGAGGTGTACAACCTCCTACGAGGTTGAGCATGCCTCTACCTCCTCCTCTACCTACTACTCCTGCTCCTCCTAGAGATGAGAGTATAGTATAGAGTTAGATGTTGTGCACTTGGCTCTTGATTTTGATCTCTGGCTATGTATTGATTGGTGTGCTAGCACCATTTTATATCATTTTGATTGATAGCACTGTAGTAGTGCCCATTTTTGTACTAACCCATTTTTTTTGATAGATATATATACGATATTTTTGAGCTGAGTATCAGTATGTACATGTCATTGTATGTGCCTGCTTCACTTTGATGTACATGACATATTAATATGATAATTATGAGATGTATGTTTTGACTTTGTTATGATGTAATTATGAGCATGTAGAGTAGATATTATGAGGAGATGGATGCAATGCATATGGAAATAGGTTCACTTCTCATGTAGTGTTGTGTATTTTTCTTGACAGCGACAGGTATTCCATTAAGGAGTGTGAATCGATGAACCAAATGCTTGTGTAGTCATGGAGAAACTTGATATGTTTGAAGATGCCCCCAATCCTTCATCACATAGGGGAGAATTAGAATCACAACCAAATTGTGTGTTCATGCAAGTGAAGCCTATAATGCAAGACTTATGTTAAATGCAACACTAGGTTTGGTTACCAAGCCTCAACAATGTATCATCACTGGATATAGAACAAAGCTCATATGTTATACAAGTCCCACTAACATTGCAATCATGGTAATATGAATAGACCATAAATTATAGGTTTTTCAAGATTAAATGTAAGCATTCGAGGCACAAGAAGCCAGAATGACTAGAACATTTTTCCCTTTTAATATAGCAAGTTAACATTAGCATCAAAGCATAAATGCTAGGATGACCAGAATGCTGCTTGCATGGAAAACACACCAGACACATGAGAGATCCCTCTTATGGTAACTAATCAGTAAATATTATGTCTGCAACAACCCTTGCATTCATAACCTAAGATAGAAGTGTGTTAGGTACACTCGCAGTGACCCGTACGTTCACTTAATAGGATGAGTATCAGTATGTACTATAGCATGAAGAGTTCACTCTAATAGGAAAGGAGAAGTATGAACATTGTTAATGTACTCGTATAAAAGGAGTCAAGGTACACTCAGCCATCCAATATGAGATGGAGGCTCTTATAGTGGACACCCCTTTTATAGGAATATGTCAATGAATTAGACCTAAACCACAAGAAGAAAGAAAAGAAAAGATCATGCCCCTAGTCATTACTTCTCTTATTAGAAATGACAACATTGAGTTGCTCGAAGGGACATGATAAAGTGAAAACAAAGAAAACAAAGAAAGAGCTCAATATATCCAAACAAGTATGTCATTTTGAGTTTATTATTTTTCATGGGATTGATGTTAGGTGTCAGTGTCCAGAACATGTTTGAAAGAAATCTCTTCAGTAGGGTGACAACAGTAGGTAGACACAGTCAGAATGACTAGTGACTGAGGTCAAAGAGGAAACTTCAAGATGAAGAACCTAAAGAGCACTGAGAAATAGTAGATAGACATAGCTAGAATGACTAGTGACTGATGCAAGAGAGATCTTCCATAAAGGTATCTGGAGATGTGACATCAGCAATAGTAGGCAGACACAACTGAAATAACTAGTGACTATTGCAAAAGAGATTCTATGAGGAGAATCTTGAAAAGAGTGACACTAGAGACAATTGGTAGACACAGCCAGAACAATTGGTGACTGTCATGAAAGAGATTTTATGAGGAGAATCTTGAAAGGAGTGACACTAGCAACAGTAGACAAACATAGTGAGGACCACTGGTGACTATCGTAAAAGAGATTCTTTGAGGAGAATTGTGAAAGGAGTGACACTAGCGATAGTAGGAAGACATAGTGAGGACCACTGGTGACTGTCACAAAGGAGATTCTATGAGGAGAATCTCAAAAAGAGTGATACTGAAGGGGAATGCCCTCGAGTTGTGACAAGACTCAATCCATGGATACATGAGCAAAAAGAAGGAAAAATAGGAAAGGAAAAGCATGAAAGCGATTGTACAGAATAGCCAAAAACTGTGCTGCAAGATGGAGCATTGGGAACAAGAGGGACCTATTTACCAAGTTTTCACCTTCTTGGCAGGATTTTAATTTTTTTGTTACCATGATGCCTGTTTCTAGGTTTTCACCAATTGCACTTTTTTTTTTTTTTTTCAATTTTTTTGTATTTTTCTCTTTTTGAATTTTTTTGTATTTTTTCCTTTTTTTTTTGGTGTTACCAAGGCACCTATCGCTAGGTTTTCACCAGGGTAACAATTTTTTTTTAGGACTTTTTCAATTTTTAGATATTTTCTAGACATATAGATATGTACAAAGAGCCACTGCTTATCAGATCAATTGTAAAACCATTTCAGGTAGAGAGTGTTGATAGGCTCCTTTAGCACTTCTCCCTCGATTGTGGAAAGCTGATAGGCACTGGATCCATATATTATAGTAATGATGTAAGGAACGAGCCAGTTCAGTTCAAACTTTCCTTTTTGGACTCGCTGTTGTTGATTCTTAGGGTTCTCTCTCAAGAAAAGACCACCCAATTGTAAGTCACATGGCTTGACCATTTGATTGTAGCTTCTTGCCATTCATTGTTGATATGCCCATAGCTGACAGATGCCACTTGTCAACATTCATCCAGCAACACAAGCTCTTGAAGCTGAGCTATCTTGTAGTCATCATCAGTAATAAGGCCCTTCATAGAGATTCTCAAGGTAGGAATCTCGACCTCTATTGGAAGCATAACATCCACTCCATACACCAAAGCAAAGGGATTCATGACAATTGGAGTTTTGATGCTTTTCCTATATGCCCATAGGGCTAGATTGATCTAGAGATGCTAGTCTCTCCCTAATTTGCTGACTGTGCGATGAAGAATTTTGAGAATCACCTTATTAGATGCCTCAGCATGGCCATTACCCTAGGGGCAAAAAATGGAAGACCAATGTTGTCTGATTTTGAATTTCTTGCATAGTTCCTTGAGGTCTTTTTTTTTGAATTGTCCTTCATTATTAGTAATAATTGAGGATGGTACACCATATCTACAGATGATGTAGTTTGTGATAAAAAGTGCTACAATTTTTCCATTAGCAACTGTGAGAGGTACTGCCTCTACCCACTTCATGAAGTGATCTGTAGCCATGATAATGAACTTATGTCCATTAGAGGAGGTTGGGTGGATCTACCCCACCAAGTCAAAGGCCCATTGTTGAAATGACCATGTTGTAGTAGAGGGAATCAACTCTCTAGCAAGAGCATGGATTAGATTCCCATGTAGCTAACACTGCTTGTAGGATCTAGCATACTTGATAGCTTCTTGCTCTATTTTAGGCTAATAGTAACTAGCTCTAAGGAGTTTGTGAGCTAGTGTTAGGCCATTGGAGTGAGATCTTTGGGTTCTAAACACGTAAGGAGTGTTCTGTCAAGACCTCTTCTATATAGATCATCAACAATAATGACATAATGCCAAGCATTACAAATTAGGTAACGTTTCTCATTTTGGGTCAGACCTTCCAGAATGGTTTGATTACAAAGATAGGAATAAATGTGATGGTAGCAGGATGATTCTTGTCCAAAAATAGAACAAATCATCCTGGAATTAGGAGTTTCATAGGTTGGGTAGTGAAATGCCTCCACCAAGAATTCATGTCAGAGGTCATTTTTAGGCCTCTATAGCAGGGAGGCTAGAGTAGCCATGGCATCAACCACTTTATTAGCTACTCATGGAACTTGCTAGAAGGTGATGTGTGCAAAATAATTCTTTAAGTCATCAACCATGTGCTTGTAAGGAATTAGTTTCTCATCCTTTGTTTCGGACACATCATTAACCTAGTTGATGAAAAGCTGAGAGTCACCAAAGATGTCTAACTGATCCACCCTCCATTCAGCTACAATTTTCATGCCATTGATTAAAGCCTCATATTCAGCAATGTCATTTTTACAAGGAAATAAAATCTTGTACGCTTTGGGCAATGAGTATCTCTATGGTGTAATAAAGAGTAATCTAGCACATGATCCTTGTTGTGTGAAGAACCCATCAAAGAACATAACCCATGTGTGGTGCATGAGTGTCAGAATTGACTCATCTAGGAAATCAATGTTCATTGGTAGAAGACTCTATATGGGTGCATCGACCAACTGATGTGCAATTACCTATCCCTTGATAGCCTTGCATTCAATGCATTAGATGTCAAACTCAATGAGTATCATAACCCATTTAACCAATCTTCTTGTGAGAGCTGCCTTATTGAGCAAGTACTTTAGTGGGTCTATTTTAGCCATTAGCCACGTAGTGTGGGCAAGCATGTAGTGTCTCAATTTCTGGGAAGCAAAGACAATTGCCAAGCAAGATTTCTCAATAATACTATAGTTTTTCTCATAAGAGATTAGTGTCTAGCTCAACTAATAAATAGCCCTTTCTTTGTTGTCATTGTCTTCCTATGCCGATAGGATTCCCAGAGACATTTCAATTGTTGAGATGTATAAAAGCAAAGGCTTCCCATGGATGGGAGCCATTAGGATTGGAAAATTGACAAGATATTGTTTGATCTGCGTTAAACTTTGCTCACAATCCTGGCTCCAATTAAATTTCACACCCTTATGTAAAGTCTTTGTGAAGGGATCTATCCACCAATTGTAAGATAAACCTGCAAATAGATTGGAGCCTTCCCTATAGTCATGTCATCTAACTAATGTTTTGAGGTGGTGGAATGTCCATTATTGATTTTACTTTCTTCAGATCTACCTCAATTCCTTTTACAAAAATGATGTATCCGGACAATTTCCCTGATGTGACACCAAATGAGCATTTCTTAGGATTGAGTTGAAGACTAAATTTTTCCATACAATCTAGGATGGGTCAAAAATCTTGCAAATGAGTATTGCATTAACACTTTTGACTAAGGTATCATCAACATAGTCCTCCAGGGTTTTATGCATCATGTCATGGAAAATTGTAGTAATAGCCTACTGATATGTAGCACCAGCGTTCTTCAAGCCAAATGGCATTACATTCCAACAAAAGGTTCCCCATTCACATGTGAAAGTCATTTTCTCTTGGTGTTCTGGCATAATTTTTATCTGATTGTATCCAGAAAAACCATCCATAAGTGAGTACATCTCATAACCAGCCATCATGTCCATGATCATATCAATATTAGGGAGTGAAAAGTCATCTTTAGGACATGCCAAGTTAATATCACAGAAGTCTGTACAAACCCTAATAGATTTATTGTGCTTGGAAATTGGAACAATATTGGATATCCATTTAGCATAATTAATGGCATGGATGAAACAAGCTTTTAGAAGTTTCTCCAGTTCTGCTTTAACAAGCAATGCAACATGAGGATGTATTTTTTGAAGCTTCTATTTAACTGGTTTGATGCTTAGTGCTATGGACATGTGATGCATGATAAGATTGGGATCCAGTCCTAGCATGTTAGAGTATGTCCAAGAAAAAATTATTTTGTTTTCTTTGAAAAAGGAAATGAATTCTTCCTTCTCTTCAGGTGACAGCGACTGTGCCAGATGTATCATATGAGGATAATCTTCTGTGCTTAGGTTAATTGGTTGCGTTGGCTCTATTAACACTGATGATCTCTCCTGAAAGTGACTAGGAAGTGCATCAAATATCTTAGTCATACAATTAAAAAGAAAAAATGCAAAAGGTCTGATGGTGAAAACCACATTGTGGTAGTATGTGTGTAAATGTGGCCTCTGTTAACACACACACTTCAACATGGTCCTTACATGTGGATTCATCTTGAAATGAACATGAGATTGTTCACCCAAGAATAATCTGACAAGGTGACCTATTGCCTTCTATCTAAAGGGATTTTTCTTATTAGTTATCCTTAGATTTGAGGTGTAAGCAACCAAACCCTCTAACAACGAAGGATTTGAATGCAATTAACCCATATGAGTCTGCAAATTTATTCTAAATGTATTATGTGATTAAGCTAAGAAGATGTAAGCTAAAAATGTAAATATATGAAAATATGTGAGTTAAATGAGTATGAATTTCAACAGAAATTTGATATCAATTCAAATTAACCTCTGTAATGAGGAATTATGAGTTCCTTAAATAGACTTCCTGGAATCTATCAATGGATGAGATCAACTTGGATCGATGGCTAGGATTGAAACAATGATTCAGTTAAGATGGAAACTTCCTTGTGCAGGTGAGCTGAATGGTTTTTGATCTGAGTGTGATGAGCAGTCAATTGAACTTGCCATGAGTGAGAGAGTAAGTTAACTAGATTGATTCTAGTTTTGAGAAGTAGTTCACTCAAAGTTTCCATTTTGAACTGAAGAGTAGAATTAGAAAGAATATTTAATTAAATAAAATGAGATATGCTCTCATAAATACCTTTTCCATTTAATTAAATAATTTCATTTAATTAATTAGAAATGACTTCTCTATTTAATTAAATAATTTTTTTTAATTAATTAAAATAGGCATATTTATTAAATTAAATAAATATAATCCTATAGTACATTACCCTTAGAAGATAATTTAATTTAATAAAGTATGAATACTTTAGGTTAAATTAAATTAAAATCAAATAGGTTTAATGCGACTAATATGAGTGAGTATTATAGGGATTAAATAGGAAATATGATGAATGCAAATTAGGTTTTTCTGCATTTGACAATTAAGTCAAGTAGTAACAATTAGAATGAGAATTGCCTATTAGAATAGGTCTTAGGATTGATCAGAATAGACCAGAATTGGTGATCATGGCAATGAGCCAATTTTGGGGTATTACAAGTTCAAGATACATGGCTTGTAATACTTCATTTGAAGTAACTACTTGTTTGATGATTTGATTACAAATTTAGCCAATTGCCCTTAAGATTCTTGTTTTCTTTAACATTATTATATGTCTAAATAGTGGGTTTGTGCCTAAACATATGTGCCAGTAATCATAGACCATAAAATGAAAAAAGGATGTGTATGAATAATAAAACAACATTCTTGTTCTTTTATTATATCCTATATTTCTTTAACTATCTTATCATAATTGATGGAGACAAGAAGAAATGACTAGCTTATTGTATGTGGAACCTCTAGAATTTGTAGGTGTAATGTGTCTCTCTACATACATTTGATGTAGTTTCTTAATTACTATAATCCAACAATGTTCTTGTTCTACTATAATATGTCTATATTTCTTTACCTATCTTATCATAATTTGTGGAGACAAGAAGCAATGCTAGGCTCAGTATTGCATGTAGTTCAAATGATTAGTTCATTTTAAATTTATATGCCTCGTTAATATAATTTATTCGACTTGGATTGGATAGTTGAGATTCCATGTATCTTGTGTATGTCACTTTATCTTTTTTTTAAAGACTAATAAATTATTCTTATGTTTGATTCAGGTAGCCATGAATTTGAGAGACAGGATTTTGATACTACTAGATTCCTAGTAGGAAGCTTTTGGTGGTCCCAGAGGAAAATATCTATAGTACTTATGGGCCTATGATGAACTGAGGGTAAGAATAAAAAGAAAGTTCTTCTTCCATATGCAATATTTTTTTTTTTAATGATTTACAATATCATTTTTGAAAATGTACTCCATTATAATAATTCTTTTAGGTGCAATCTTGCTACTTGCTTTGCTTGATTTCTTCCTTTCAGAAATAATAGAATGTATCACGTTAATTTTTTTGATTTTTTGGGATAGCTTTTAGATTTTCTAGATATATACACTATATTAATATAAATCAAAATTAGTCAACTTACATTTCAATTGATTACATTTATAGACACTAGTTTTAACTTTTAACTCAATTCATCCTACTATATTTTCTTTTGTGCACTTGATGTAATTTTTTAAAACATTTTTTTAGTTATCTTTGAATGTTCACACATATTTTTTTAAGTTGACAAATAAAGCATCTCCTTTGCATTTTATAACTCATTACAATCCCTGTTTGATACATAGAACATTTTCTCTTCTTTCTTCTTCTAGACATTGATTTGTAACACTCTTTTCAAACTATTGCTTTGACGAAAGAAATATTAGTATTATTGCAAATGCAAAACAGTCATGATTCCTATCATATCCTTATGAAATTATTTTTTGATCACCCATGTGTCTCACACTCTGTGGGGTTAACGCCTAGAAATAATTATGACTTAAGATATTATGGGTCCTTTCCTCCAAATTTTCAAACACTTGTATCATTGTATTCAATAATGGCAGATAGTTCCATGAATTTCATTGTTGTTCACTATAGACTATTTGCAATCTTAAAAGGAAATAATATCACTCAAATCCACTTTTGTGAGCTCGTTATAACAAACATTCTACTAGGTGGAAGTACCCTTCAAACTTGGAATCTAGTCAAAAGGACCATGGGGACATCTAGGGGTACTCGCATTAGCATCAATCCTTTAATTTTAGGCTATGATTTGATGCTCATCCAAAGTTATGGAGGATTGTTGCTTCTTTCCTAATTAATTCTGCCAGTCACATTGAGATGCCTGGATAGGGTCTCACTTAAATCTCACATGAACTGTAACCAATTTATTTGAAGAAAATTGCAAAATAAAATAAACTCCATTCCCTCTCATTTGAACAAGGTTTGGAATTTTTCCAAAGGTTACATTTCGACATAAGGGATTTTGAACTTGGGTAACCTTGCTTTCATGCCAATAACAACCTCTTGTAGACCATGATAAGATTTCTCCCTCAATTCTCTACCTTAGAGTCTCATCCAAATAAAAGATAAGAAGATCTCCCAACTTCCTATCAAGTTGGATTTCTCATTTGAATCTATACACAGGCACACCAAGTGAAACAATAGTAAAAATGTACTAAAACTTTATTTTTTTGTTTGCAATTCATTCAACTTCAATCAATTCTCATCTCTCCAACAATTTTTAGCTATTTACATGATTTTAATGATTTCCTCCTTAGTTACAACAATGATGGGTGTTTATAATTATTGGACAATGAAAAGTCTCAACTAAAAGTGTAATCAACATCTTTTTGCAAGATTGTCACTAACATCATTTTTACCCACAATTTGACAACTATCTTCCTAGCTATTTGGCTTGCTTTCATAAAAATAATAATTTATAAATAGAAATAAAACCTTTGAAAATATCCAACACACGCATCAGAAATAACAAAAATCAGTAGAACCTTTAGTTTTTAGGGTCCCTATAAAACCTGTTTATCTTATCAAAAACAAAAATCAGTAGAAAAATAATTTCATTTAAGAAATTATTGCATAATAGAGAATAAGAAATATTTTTTTCCTAAAATGATTTCCAAAAAAGAAACTAATTGCAAATAATCAACCAAAAACATAAGTCTCTACCTTAGCCAATGATATTTTTTTCTTATCAGTAAGGAATTTTAGTTGTTAGTAAGAGACCTGTACTTTCTCCTAAAGAAATTATTTGTTTCTTATAGTAAATAGTTTTAGGTTAAGTTTGGACTCTTGTGTGATTGTAGAGCTTCTATAAATGTAAAAAAAATGGTTCTTGGCACTGAAACATGTATAGAAATAGATGTTGGATCCTAGAACTATATTTGTTACTGTAGAAGTATCCAAAGCATGAATTTTCATGAGTCCCAAATTCCAAGCTATAATGGTTCCTAATTCCTTTCACAACTTTTATGAATCTTTGGAGGCTACCGAATTCCCTTCAAGCCACCTTCTCTTTGATTATAATCCTAGCAAAAGATATTGAATCCATTTAGTAGATTAGTTCATATTAATCATATATTTAGTAACAAATAGCATGGGTTTGTGATGAGCTTCAATGTTTGATCTATCATTAGAGTCATAGTTGAGTCTAGGAGGGCTACTTGTGCTAGAGGTAGAATACTTACCATTTCCACACCTTGTTCCTCTACATTACACTATAACACTTGATTAGTAAGGAACTCAACAAACCTAGAGGAAGCTCCCTGAACCATGCTTGAATTTCACAATATGTAGATAATTTAGAGCTACCATTAGTAGAGATTAGTTCTTTGAGGAAAACTACAAATATGAACTCATAGATTCTATTATGAATAGTTGCAATAAACATGGATACTAATAGCACAATAGTAATAATATTTAATATACATACAATAATAATAGTTTCCACCTGCAAAACAAGTATTTCTATTCATAACCACCACTTATAAGAGCATCTAATCAGCATGTATAATCATTATGTCTATCATTTTCTTACAAGACATACATTTATGATCATTTATGGTAACAAACACAAATGTATACCATAGTAGTGTGAACTAAGATAAGTTTACAACTTCAATACAAAGTACTTTATTGTAAAAATGGTATGATAAGATAAATAGTTTGAATTGTCATGAAGGATACTTTCTAGAAAAAAAATTGAATACATTATTTGTTGTCTTACCTTGGACCAATTAGTATGTCTAATATTTCATGCATGCTATTTGTATATCAGTAGTAATAAAATACTAAAAGAAGCATTAGATACTTGAAGAGAGAGTAAGGCACAAAGTTAAGCCAAATTACATGGGGCATGTTCATTTTAGACATTCTCAAAAAAATCAATGCAAGATAGAAATAGGTCAAAAATCCATCAACTTTTCATTAGTGCCTTTAGATATTCCTCTACTTAAGTGACATGGTGGTAACAACCACTAGGATTATTTGTTCAATGTGATATCATGCACTATGTTAAATTGAAAAACTACAAAGAAGAGCATACTTTCCTAAGTTTGAAGAGAAGTTGCTTCTTAGAATAATATCTTCAAAGGAACCTAATTATGGGGCCTTGAAAGATTGTTGCAACTCCTAAAGAGTCTCTTTAACTATTTTGTCCATTGGAAGCTGAGAATAATTTACACTTATGCTACATTTTATTTCACAAATATTTAGAATCAATTATCGGTACATGTTTCAAAAATAATTTAGCAACATATTTTTATTTTTAACTTTTTCTTGGAACTAGTTCACTCTAAAAATCTTCTATGTTCATTAAGCGACACCTGCACCCTATATCAAGCCACTAAATTAGACCTATAGATATTGGTATTTAAATCATATATAGATTAACCCTAGCAATTATTATTCGATTAAATTTTCTTCACTTGCAATTGGGTTATTGAGGATAAGGAAAGCCACTTGGATTGGACTGATCTTGGAGTCATCAAAGCAATGAAACTCATTAACAGTAACCCTCTCAAATTTTTCTAATGTAGGCATGAGATTAATAAAATATCTCTTTAATACTTACAATCTAGATACTTCAAAGTAGATTTCTCTCATTCCAAGTGTGGCATTCCTACTGTGTACAAAATGTTAGTGCTTAATTGTTCTGGTTATTTGAAGTCAAACATTCTAGTTTGTAGAGAAGAGTAAATGAAGTTGAAACTCTAGGGCCATTGTTCTTGTTCTAAACCACATAGAATGGAAAATAATTAGTTGCAAAGAGACATGTTTTAGTCTTATAGATAGAATTCATCTCATTAATTGAGCTA
The DNA here is from genome assembly GCA_028749045.1 of Cupressus sempervirens. Classification (NCBI taxonomy): domain Eukaryota; kingdom Viridiplantae; phylum Streptophyta; class Pinopsida; order Cupressales; family Cupressaceae; genus Cupressus; species Cupressus sempervirens. The sequence goes on along the minus strand of CM053789.1, from coordinate 643,088,679 downwards.
CAATTTACTGGTGACTTTAACAATGCTTCATGCTACCAAGACTGCATAGAAGTTGTAGTGAACCTAATCATGTTTCGATATTATTTTTTCCATTAGTGTGGAAGGAGAGTCCATCAATTTCATTGTTTTTGCTAAGAATACAATAACTACAACTTGATGCTAATATTGAACATATCATGGAAGGAGATAGATATTGGTGATGCAATCCTACAAATGATACTAACTAGGTGTGTTACAAGTATAGTGGATATTTGATATTCTTGATGATTTATCTTATCAATTTAGTTATGAATTCTTGAGATATTTTAGAATGATGAATATTACTTTCAAAATCATTAACCTGTAGATAACTTAATGACAATCCTAGAAAAACTGATTTAAACTAAGAATAAATATGGTTCCTAAAGTGGTAGTATATGTGTTATTATGACTTGTTCTCCTTGTATAAATAAAATAAATTGAATGTTTTTTGATAAAGCATAAATTATTTCGATATCCGTTGGAGTTAAAAAGCTTAATGTTTTTGATAAATCAAAAGTACAAATTAAAATTGTGATAAGATAGGAGTTTTATTTATTTCCATCTCTTTCTAGTTTTCCTTGTCCTTAATTCTCCATATAATATGCTTCTAAATATGCACTTGAAAAGGGCTATATAAAATATTCTATCTTGGATTAGGCACCCATATATTTTGGTGTTGTCTAACAAAGCTCTATTTTGTTGGAATCTATAGCTGTTGGATCCCTACATGAAAGATCTTGGCCTCTATGATGGTGATGATAATGGTGATGGTTTTAATATGTTAGATGTTGATCTCACATTTGAAAACTATGAAAATTTATTTGGTAGTTCATATGATTAGTCTAATTCACTATTCGAGGACACAAGTTCTTTTGTAATTACATCTGGTGTGTTCTCCCTTCTGAAATTTACACACATAGGATAATTTTTTATTCTATGTTCATGAATATGGAGACCACATTGTTTGGCCAAATATGAAGTGGAGACTTTCTTGTAACATATTAATTTTCTTTTGATAAATGAGTTTCCATTGTTAGTGTCCAACATTCATGAGAAATCATAGTGACTACTATGCTCCCCTCCTGTTTATTGATTCTTCCTCTTTGAGTACCACATGCTTGAGATTTTTAGAACACTTAATAGTGGGTTTTACTAGGATACTAACTACATTGGCCTTTCTCTCTTCAACATCCAATACTTTCTCATGCACCACTCTCTTAGGAGAATCAAAAGAACTCACATTATCTTCAAAAAAAAATTTAGTTGTGTCATTCTTGGACTCCTTTATAGTATCATTTACCAATAATTTCCCACATTTTACACCCCTTTGAGTTGTTGCTTGTTTCAGGCTCTCAGAAGAATTCATAGTTAGTTCAACATTAGCTTTCAACAAGTCTCCCTTCTTGTGCTCACCTTTATAGTCCTTCTGAATAACCACTTGTTTGGTAGATTTGGAAACATTGACAATGACTTCAACAAGTGTGATGTACAAGTTGGATCTATTAGTGGCCTCCAGATTTCAATAAATGGCCCTATTAAAGGGCCTCTTCATGTGTTTACTCTAGTAGGAGGCTCAAATATTTGTTTCAAGTAAGGTTTAGGCAAGAAATTTGAGATTGGATGTTCCATCTCTGATTGAATTGAATTTTATTGGTTTTCTAATTTGCAATAGATGCTCTACTGACCACAAGGTGTTTATTTTTAGATATTTATAGCTGAATTTTATTTTGATAATTGGAAAACATTACTCCATCTGGGCTTGAGGCTTAAAAATTATGGTGATAAGTGCCTCAAACTGGTGTCACAAAATCCTTTAAGGAGCTTAAAATTTTCTTATTCCAAGGATTATGGCATTTTTGTGTTTTTCTTGGACTGTTGATACCTGTAATTTGCCACTTGTTGTTAGAGCAGTAAAGTTGTTTGTTAGAAACTGATACTCTATGTTTTACAGTGACATTTTTAATGTTTTTTCTTTATTGAGTTTCAATATATTAGAGTATATCTATGTGCTCAAGTTCTTGGATACAAATCTAGTATTGTTGGATTTTTATGAAATTTCTAGAATATCACTGGTCTCTAATGAGTACCTTTTTCTTCTAGTTTATTTGAAGAAAATCATAGTCAACAAGCCAATTTTTACAATATTTTTAGTGGTGTTGTCCTCAACATATACTACTCTACATCATTACCTTCTAAAGTTCATAGAGTCATCTTGTTACTATAACATTCTCATTGCCTTTGTAGGGAGAGTGATAGAAACACCTTTCTTCTCTTTTTTCTCATTTTTGCAGCCAAAAGTTAAGATTATTTACTGTGTCTTAGAAGAAATGGATTCCTCTCATTATTCATCCAACTTAATTACAAGTTCTCTTTACTGAGGAGGATGCTCATTTATGCTTTGAAGTGTGAATAATTTTTTCATTACTTTCCTCCCAACACTCAATAAACACTTACACTTATAATTATGACAGATGGAAGATATTCTTTTGTCTTGCCAAGTCAACTCCATTTTCACATTTCTAAAATTATTGTCTTTAGTATCGTCCATTCTTTCTCTATTTGGGTAGAAAATTGAATGGAGAAACTCCAATACACTCTTCATGGAGAATGATGTTAATTTGAAATGTTTGAGCTTTATAAGAAATATTTATTGATTTGACCATTGCTAGGTCAATTCCAGGCTGATGCTTTGTGGGATGATTCACAAAATGTCTACTTTTCATTTTCCTTTTACTAGCTTATACTAGTTTCAAAGGAGGAGATGAGTCAAACCTTTAATCTTGGCATTTTTTCAATTTTTTAATTTTTTGTATGACATCTTGTTGTCATCTCTTGGAATGTATTACATGGAATATCTATTGACTTCACATTTAAATGTTTATTTATCATCATTAAATCTTTGCATGGATTCCATTTATCACTTCAATTTGAATCTCACTAGTTTTTGCTCTAATCACATTCAATAACTAGCATGCAACCTACCAATTTATTGCCATCAAGTGCAAAAGATTTCTTTAATTTTTTGATTGAGTTGAAGGCTCCTTGCCTTCTAGTTAAGGATCACTTTTTGAAATGAAGAGAGTAGTACTATTTTTATAAAGTAGATTTTGATACCTTATTTTGAATGCTAGAGAGTGTAACTATACGGAAAATGAAATGTATTTCATTTTTATGTCAAGATAGTTGTAGTACTAGTGTACTAAGATTTTGAAGTAATGCTCAAATGATCTTTTGAGATTTAGTGAAGCACAAGTGAAATATCATTAAGTTGATTTTTCCTAGCTTCAAATGTTCATTTTAGTTTGCATATTAGTACAATTTTGACCCTACCTCAGCAACTGTCAATACCTGAATTTGAACTAACGAGAATAGATTTTTCTTATAGCACATAAAATTTAGTCATTTCTTTATTGATTCTTTTATAGATAGGTGGCAATAATCATTCAAAATTTTGGATGATTTTAAATTTAAGGTACTTTGAAGTTTGTTAGTGTACAAACATTGAAAGGAATAAAATGAGTTGGACAAATACACGAGGCAAGAGAAAAAGGAAATGACAAGGAAATGTTGAGGATATCCATTGCCAAATATTAAGGTGTGTCATCTTTTTGTCTGATGTCTCAAGTAACTTCTAGATTTTAGTGTGAACTTTGATGTGTGCCCTAGTTATTATGTTTTTCAAGTTACCACATTGATACAATACAAGTATGTTATACTAGATGTCAAACTTCTTACAAAAACACTAGTAGGGTATTGTGTGTAATATGTAGCATCTTTATAATTTGAACCAATTTTTAAATTCCAAATTTTGTGTACTTAATTTTTCTTGTCAAAATTTTGATTCTTATCTTACAAAAGTTGGGAAATGGTCATTTCTAAAAAATTCAATATCATTGAGTGTTGATCAAGTAACAAAGTTGGTTGTGCAAGAAAAATAATTCAACTAGTTAGATAACTATAGATGATATGATATAGTTATTGTTGGATACAATTGATTAATTGTGTATTATCTTTGATGTTACACAAATTTCATACCATTATTAGTTAGTATATGCCAACCTCACTTGGGTAGTGAAGATAGTTTTCTATGTCTACCAAGTATTCCTTTGATTGCCTAATTTAGAAGGCAATGTCTACCGAGTTCACTTAGGTGTCAAAGGAAAGTATACAAAAGATGAGTGTTAATCAAGATCACTCAAGTAATGAAAGAAAGTTGGATGGAACTAGTGCTAACCGAGCTCACTAGGTTGCCAAAGGATTTTTGCAAGTTTTTAGTATTAATCAATATTTTATTGGTCAACAAAGAAAATCATTTCTCAGTTAGTTTCTACAAAGCAGGGTTGGTTAATGAAGTATTTTCTTATTTTGGCATATTAAGTTTAATTGACTTATCTATGTATTCCAACCAACTACGGTGATGAATATTAATTATTCTAAGTTGTATTTGAGCTAACTTGACAAAGTAAAGATATGAGTATAAGGTCAAGTTGTGATTTCAAACTATTGAAATGCAAGTATGAAGATGTTATTGAAGATGTAATGATGAGAAGAGGAAGCAAATTTAAAGGATAATCAAAATATCCTTATGGATCAGAGAAGCTATATTTGATCAGGAAGCATCAAGTACAAGCCATAATAGAGATTTTTAATCAGCAACTAAGTTGCATTCAAATTAGGTCACCTCATTGTTACTCTCTAACCATTGTAGCGGTGATCTAAATCTCCTAACAGATTTGGCTTAACAACTATTTACAAATCCTCTAACAAGGTGGTAGTTCTATTGAACTATCTAAAGACCTCTAATAAGGCCACTCTTAATAGGGTGATTAAATACTCTAATAGAGTCACACCTAATAGATTGTTTTAAAAATTTTAACAGGGTTGACTCCTAATAGGGCTCACTTCAAAAGAGTGAAAATAATAACTAGTTGCAATTGGTGGTTTTTTTCAAATTGGGTTTCCACATTAAATCCTAGTGTCAAATGTGTTCATGTCATTTTTTTTAATGTATTTGTAACTAAGTTAAAGTAATTGTAATAATATATAAGATCTAAATTTTATATGTTAAGCATTTACCAAATACTTATTGAGTCACAAAATTTTATGTGTGTTTACTGAGCATCAACGGTATTCAATTTACATTTTTGCATTGACATCAATGAGATCTGGGATTTATTTTAGTAGTAACAGATTTACCCCTCCCCTCTCAGTTACTCCTCTTATATATCCAAAAATTGGTATTAGTGCTTTTGGTGCTTGCAGAGAAGGTTTCAAGGACCTAAGCTAAAGATTAAGATGTCTTGTAGAAGAGAGATCCCCAAATTGAACAGAGACAACTTTGCAGCATGGAAAGGAATTATGAGGTTACACTTGGCTACCATCAATGACTCAGGATGCAAGTATCTTGATACTAAATACAAGAGCCCCACTAGAACATTATTAGTTGAAGATATTGCTGAAATAAAGAATCATAACATCATGATGATTAATGTTGCATCTACTCTTAGTTATACTAAATATGATGAAGTCAAAGACTGTAAGACAACTCATAAATTATGGATCAAGATAAAATAAATATATGGAGGAGATGACAATGTAATAAGAGTTAGGGATGAAAGTCTTAGAGGTCATTTTTATTAAATGAAAATCAAATAAGATGAGAACATTGTAAAATATGTGGAAAGGATCAAAGAAAGTGTAAGTGCAATTAAAGCATCTGGAAGTGACATTGAAAACAAAATATTTATAAACAAGGTACTTATAACTCTTCTTCCTATTTATGCAATTAGAGTGTTTTCTATTCAAGAAATGAGATTTGATCCAAATAATAAAATATCTTTAGATTCTCTAGTTGGAAGATTGACGCCCTTTGAATTAGATAACTTTGATAACTATGTTCGTAGTTCAAAGGTTATTGAATCTACTTTTAAAGGTAAACTCTCACTCAAAGAAAAAGGTAAGAAATCAAAATCTAGTCAATCAAGAATTGAAGAAGAAGGAACATTAGAAGAAAGTTTAGACAATGATCTCACAGTTTTTGAAGCCCTACTTGCAAGGAAGTATTCCAAAGGAAGAGGAAAGTACAAAGGTAAAGTTCCTCTAATATTCTTTTCTTGTGAAGAAGTTGGCCACATGGCTACAAGGTGTCCAAATAAGGAAATCAAAGATGAAAAGAAAAGAAATAAGCATAAAGGTAAGAAGGATTTTGAGAGCTACAAGAACTACAAAGAAAAAGGTAAGAAATATTTTTTTATAGATAAAAATTTTGATAGCAATGAAGATGAAATCGTATATATTGCTATGAAAGATGAATATGATGATGAAGGATATAAGATGGAACTTATATCTCATGTTAGCAAAAATGATATATGGATTATTGATAATGGTTGTTCACATCATATGATTGGAGATAAAATAAAATTAGAGCACATGGAATATTATGATGGAGGTAATGTGAAATTTGGAAATAGTGAACCTTGTAATATAAAAGGAAAAGGATGTATTTTATTAACTAAAGAACTTGTATGTGATAATGCTTATTAGGTTGAAGGAATAAAGAATAATCTACTGAGTGTGGCATAGTTTAATAGCATTGGATTAAAGGTAGAATTCATGAATGGACAGACCAAATTATTAGATGGAAAAGGAAATCTAGTTGGATCTAACAAGAAAACAAAAGGTAATCTATTTTATCTTGATTTCAGTGATTGTTCATATTTTATTGCTCAAGTAGAAGAAAGTTGGTTATGTCACAAAAGGCTATGTCATGTAAACTTTGATAATATGGTTAATAAAAGAAAACATAAAAGAGGAAGAGGTATTCCTAGTTTGAAGAATCTTGATATGGGACTATGGAAGAATTGCCAAATTGGTAAGATGGGAAAGGCTAGTTTCAAAAACAAAAATTATTAGTAAGAAGAAGTCTTGAAAATTTTTCATACAAACTTATGTGGAGCTATTGGTATAGATAGTTATAGTGGAGAAATTTTTTTCATTATTTTTGTTGATGACTATTATAGTGGTATCTAGCAAGAGTAGAAAAAGAAATTGGAAAGAGGTTGAAATGTTTAAGATTAGACAGAGGTGGTGAATTCATCTCCAATGAATTAAATAATTTTTATATTTAAAAAGGAATCAAAAGACAAGTATCAGTTCTTAATACACCATAGTAGAATGGTATAGATGAAAGAAGAAATAGATCTATCATGGATTGTGAAAGAACCATGATGATTGAAAATAATCTTGCTCTTAAATATTGGAAGGAAGCTATCAACATTGTAGTTCATACCTTGAATAGAGTATAGTTGAAGAAAGACTCAGACAAAACTCCTTATCAGCTATGGTATGGCTACAAACCTTATGTAAGTTACTTGAAAGTATTTGGTTGAAAATGTTATATCTTGAAAGAGTCTAGAAAAGGAAAATTTGATGTAAAAGGTGATGAAGGCATATTTCTAGGATACTCCTACAAAAGTAAAGCATACAAATATTCAAATATTTCTACTCATAAAATAATAGAAAGTGCACATGTTAGAATTGATGTGTTTACAGAAAAGGGTGAAGAAGAAAGCAACAAGGAGCTAGAAGATTAAAAAAGATTTGTTTATTGTGAACCTGATACCCTACCAAATCTATCTAAAAGAAAGGAGGATTCATCTCTCAAGTCCCCAAAATCTCCAACAGTTATTAAGTTGAAGGTAATGCAACTTGAGTTACAATTTGAAGGACCCAAGTCATAGATAGGGGCTACCGAGCTAGTTCAAATTGATTTTGAAGGACCCAAGTCATAGATAGAAGGATCCAAGCTTGAAACTAAAATTCATGATGAATTTGGTGTAACTCATTCAAAGCCCAAAGAGCCTATGTTAGCAAGATATGTCAAAAGACATCATGCACCTAATCAGATCATTAGAGACAAATTTGATTAAACAATAACAAGAAGCAAATTAAAAAGTACATTTTTACTTGTTGAATTTGAACCTAGAAATGTCAAAGATGTTCTAGAAAATAAAAGTTGGATTGAAGCAATGAATGAAGAGATAGAAAAGATAGAAAAGAACAAAACTTGGACTCTTGTTCCTAGACCTAAGGATAAAAGTGTATGTACAAAGTGGGCATTCAAAAATAAGCTGAATAAAGAATGAAAAGTTTCAAGAAATAAAGAAATATTTTTGTGCAAAGGCTATTCTCAAGAAGAAGGCATTCATTATGGTGAGACTTTTTCTCCTATTGCAAGACTAGAAGGTAAGTAGGAGATAATTTCCACAGTTAGTCAAATTGTGATATTGCTATCAGGATTTAACTGTGTGATTTTTGAGTCAAACTCATTGACCCATGTTTCATGAGTAGTGATTCAACATGAATCCATCTATCATGAGAATAAATGGAACACTTAGCACTCATTGGATCTAGGTGATGCTCATAGGAGTGAAGCACCAGGACTTCTTGGGAGGTCACCCATCCCAGTACTACTCCAGCCTGAGTGCACAAATGGGATTGCAAGCTTTGGGTTTAACCATGGAGGAAACTCCATAGTTAAGCGCGCTCAGGCTGGAGTAGTACTGGGATGGGTGACCTCCTGGGAAGTCCTGGTGCTTCACACCTGTGAGCATCACCTAGATCCAATGAGTGCTAAGTGTTCCATTTATTCTCATGAGAGATGGATTCATGTTGAATCACTACTCATGAAACATGGGTCAATGATTTTGACTCAAAAATCACACAGTTAAATCCTGATAGCAATATCACAATCAGACTAGAAGGTGTTAGAACTTTACTATCATATGTAGCACATAGAGAATTTAAAGTGTATCAAATGGATGTTAAATATGCATTCTTGAATGGAATTCTTGATGAGGAAGTCTACATTGAACAACCAAAAAGTTTTTTAAATCCTAAAAAAAGAGACATGGTTTGCAAGTTACAGAAAGCATTATATGGTCTCCAGTAACCTCCTAAAGCCTTGAATGAGAGACTTCATAATTACTTTCAAAGTTACACAAAGCATTATATGGAAGAGATTGGCTTTCAAAGGATAAATGATAATAGTAGTCTATATATCAAGGAAGGACCAAACAAGAACAAAAATGGTATCTACATCAATCAATCTATGTATATCAAGGAGATACTAATTTTTTTTGGAATGGAAGGTTAAGGAATAGTTGGAACCCTTTTGTCTACTAGACATAGGCTCTCTAAAAATGATGATTCCAAAGAAGTAGATCAAACCACATACATATCAATGATTGAAAAATTGTAGTATGTAGTACATACAAGGCCTGATATTACTCTAGTAGTTGGAATAGAGGCAAGATTCTTAGAGAATCCTAAGGAAAATCACATATTGGAAATCAAGAGAATTATGAGATACCTAAAAGGTACTAAAAACTATGGCTTATGGTATAAACTTGGAGGCAATTTGGACTTGAAAGTATTTATTGATGCTGATTGGGTGGGAAGTATTGATGAAAGAAAAAGCACTAGTGGTGGAGCACTCTTTCTTGGTAAAAGACTAGTTTCTTGGACAAGCAAGAAGCAAAATTGTACATCTCAATCCATAACAAAGGTAGAATATGTGGCAGCAATAGTTAATTGTTCTAACATTGTTTGGTTCAAACAATTATTGGAAGGAATGAAGATAAAGGTCAAGAATCCAATAGTCATATACTATGATAACACCAATGCAATCAATATATCAAAGAATCTAGTGATGCATACTAAAACAAAGCAAATTGCTTTAAAATATCACTTCTTAAGAGAGTTGGTACAAGAGAAAGAAGTCAAATTGGAATATGTTAATACAATGGAACATATTATAGACATATTCACCAAGCCATTACCTAAGGATACATTTATGTATCTAAGAGGTAAGATAGGGTTCATTCCCCTATCTAAAGCTCTAAATCTCACTAAAGAAAGTTTAGTGATGCATCAACAAGAGCTAAGTTGAAGATCAATCAATTGGTGCAAAATTGGAAAGGGCATATTACAAATGAATCAATACTTAATGTACATTGGCATTAATAGAATTTTTGTTTTTGGCATGTGTTGTCAAAGAGGAAGGAGTTTACTATCATTCCAAAGAAGGAGAAGTTTATTGTAAGAGAGAGAAAGTTCTAAATGAACTTGGCAGAAGTTTTTGTGGACAAAGGAAGAATCTAGTGAAAGGAAGAGCTCAATACTAACAAAGGAAATTCTCAAGTCTAAAATTTCATTATGCTATGACTTGTTGTATTTCCATCAATGCCAAAGAGGAAGATTTTTGGATACAATTGATTAATTGGGTATGTGCAGGATGATGGTGTGCCAAAAAGTGGCGATCTAAAAAAATCTATAGTCTTCAAATATGTCAAACTATTTCAAAATATATTCCAACTTTTTTCCCACCCACCCTGAGACAAAATGAAAACAATTAATATCTTTATAAGGTCTACTATATCTTTTGATACCAACCTATATGTTCAACTTTAAAAACATCCTAAAAATGTGCTTTTGGCCTATTTTTATGTGATTTTTACTTCAAACATGTAGTTGACAACATTTTTTTCACCAAAATTTGATGAAATAAAAATGGTTCCTTAAGAATGATCTTATCTTTCCATAAATGTAAGGTTTGTCATATTATGAATTTAGTAAGTAATTATTACTTATTTTCTAATAGGTTAAATATAAAGTTTTGACTAACACACTACTTGAAAAACAACTATAACTTTCAAATAGTACAACATTTTTTAAATCCAAAAGATGCATCACATTCTATGTTTCTTCTACTATAATGTAAAAAAATGAAAAATTGAATTTTATAGAGTTTTGAATTAGATAAGATGGTCAGACATGAGAGTTCTTTTATTTCAAAAATACTAAAGTCAAAAATTATTTATTTATTATTTATTTATAGTAAAAATATCCAAAAATATGTCACATCTAGGCATGAGTCTACTACTTATATCTAGAATATTATTAAAAAATATTATCATTTGATTTTGATTAAGGTGGTTAGACATACGTCTACTTCTTATTTTTGTTTTGAAATTTTTGCAATATTGCAGTAAAATTCAAAATATTGACCAATAAATTTTTTAATTTTTTTGAGATAAGTCCTAGTAGTTTAGAAACTAGATTCAATTTTTTGGAGATTCTTTTCTCTCAACTTTTTGATGTAAAGTTAATAAAAAGTAGAAAATTGCACATCAAGTTGACATAACCCTAATTTTCTAATTTTTTATTGCCACTTAAGAGCATAGTTTGGTTGGCCATGATCCTACACATACCCAATTGTGTATTGTCTTTGATGTTGCACAAATGTCAAATCATTGTTAGTCAGTATATGCCAAGCTCACTTGAGTATTGAAGACAATTTTTTGTGTCTACTGAGCATTCCTATGATTGCCTAGTTCAGAAGGCAGTGTCTATTGAGTTCACTTGGGTGTCAAAGGAAAGTATGTATAAGATGAGTGTTAATCAGGCTCACTCAATTAATGAAGGAAAGTTGGATGTAACTAGTGCTAACCAAGCTCACTCTATTGCAAAGGATTTTTGCAAGTTTGCAGTGCTAACTGAGCTTCTATTGGTTAACAAAGGAAATCATTTCTGAGCTAGTTTCTACCAAACTGGATTAGCTAATGAAGGATTTTCTTATTTTTGCATATTAAGCTTAATTGACTTATCTATTGATTCTAGTCGACTAAGGTGATGAATATTAATTATTCTAAGTTGTATTTGAGCCGAGTTGACAAAGTGAAAGATATAAGCATAAGGTCAAGTTGTAATTTCAAAGTGTTGATATGAAAGTATGAAGATGTTATTGAATATTTAACGATGAGAAGAGAAAGTGAATTTGAAGGATAAGCAGAATATCCTTGTGGAGTAAAAAAGCTATATTCGATCAAGAAGGATAAAGTATAAGCTAGAATAGAGATCTGTAATAAAAAATTAAGTTGCATTCAAATTAGGTCATCTCATTGTTACTCTCTAACCATTGTAGTAGTGATCTAAATCTCCTAACAAAGATGGCTTAATAACTATTTGCAAATTCTCTAACAAGGTGGTAGTTCTATTGAATTGTCTAAAAGACTTCTAACAAGGCCACTCCTAATAGGGTGATTAAATCCTCTAATAGGGCCACACCTAACAGTGTGTTTTGTAACCTTTAATAGGGTTGTCTCTTAATAGTGCTCACTTTAGAACAGTAAAAATAGTAACTAGTTGAAAGTGGTAGTTTTTCCCAAATTGGGTTTCCAAGTTAAATCCTAGTGTCAACTTTGTTCATGCTATTTTCTTTTATGTGTTTGAAACTAAGTTAAAGTAATGGTAATCATAGATACATATAAAGTTTATATGTTAATTATTTATCGAGCACTTACTGAGTTACAACTTTTTATGTGTATTTACTAAGCATCAACATTATTCAATTTTTAGTTTGCATTTTTGTATTGACATCTAAATGATCTTGGATTTATTTTTGTAGTAACTAATTCACCCCTCCCGTCTTAGTTACTCCTCTTATATTTCCAATAGGTATATCATGTTGGGAAACCTATTTTCCAAGGTTGGTGAGTCAAATCCAAAGATTCACCAAATTGCTTTTGTGGATTTATCCCACCACCCAATGTAGTTTGAAAACAAGGGCTATGGGAAAAAGTGGTAGATACCATAATAGCACTTGATGTAGACCCACATGAATCATTATGTTCTAGTTTGGATTTTCCTTTAGGTCTAACAAACCTAGGTGCAAAATGTTATGCTAATAGCATACTTCAATTCCTTTACATGAATATAGCATTTAGAAATGGTTTATTTTCTGTCATGCCTGAACTTTTGCAAGATCAACTAGTTTTATACCAACTTTCATGATTATTTTATAGTTGCATTTAGGAAAAAAAAGGTTGTAGTAGACTTAGCTACATTTACAAGAACATTGGAACTAGTTAATGGATTCCAATAGGATAGTCATGAATTTTTGACATTACTTCTCTCTTTATTGGAACAATTTCTTAGTCAACCAAAAATTCCTCAAGAAAAACCTGTGGTGTAGGATTTGTTTCATGGAAGTCTCTCACATGTAACTCAATAAGCTGTCTTGGCAAATTTTTTTGGAATACCTTATTGAATTTAAGATTCTTAGTACACTTACTTTAGCATATATTATAAAATTTGTTAAATTTAAGATTCTATTTTTACTTCCAACAATTATCAATACAAGGGAGATGTACCATAGCTAGGAGCTCTTACCTTTGAGAAAGAATTGTACTGAAGATATACCATACCTATAATACACCTTAACTACATATATTTAAAATATTGTTTATTAAGGACAATCAATAGGTTCAACAACACTCACAACCACATGCCCAACAACCCAGACAATTTCATTCACAATTATAGGCCCTAGAATCTTTGCAATAGTATGATCAACATTTGCAATCTTCACAACATGTTCAACAAACCCCATTTGGCCATGTACTAGCTCCATAAAAACCATCTATATATAGGTAGTTGCCTATTTCTTAGTCTCTAATCTAGCCAAATTTTTTTTCCTCTCTTCTATAGATTTGATGTAGGGGCATCTAAGGTTCAAGGTTATTGACTCAGATGAGTGTTTTGGTCAAGATTTATTTCTAGGGGTCATAACTTTTGACTCAAATGTGGGTTTTGGCTAAAATTTTATAGGTAGTTGCACTAGGAGTTATTTGGATTGCTAATCTAGCTTAGCTTGATAGGTGGTCATTATGACATTTTTTCGAGAGCCTAAAACCTCATCTTGACCTCTAAAATTGGCTTTTTGTGTTTTTTCTAACTTTTTTAGAAATTTATTTTTGTAATAAATTCAAAATCATTTTTTTAATTTTCGTTTATCAGTTGGCAATTCATCTTGCCTTAGTTGGGGTCTTTTCCTAGGAAAAATCAAGATTCATAGGATGAGTTTTAAAAATTACCAAAAATAGAAAAATCCATTTTTCTTGAAAATCTTCCAAATATGGTAATTTTTGGAATTGTAATAAGTAGGTGTTGGTTTTCATTATAGAGGCAGAGTAGAGTTTTAGAAGTTTTAATAAAGAGTTATAGTATTTTGAATCATCTGTCTTGTGATAATTTCTGAATTGTTCTTGACGAGATTGGGTTACATCAAGATTCCTCCTACCATGCCATTATCTAACATACATCCCTAGGCTCAACAACTATCACAATAGCAACCAGTGCAACAACTATCACAATAGTAGTTGGTGTAGCAACTATCACAATAGCATCCCTCTAGTCATCTATTACAATAGCAGGTGCTTTTTGTGTAGAAAAATATTCAATTGCAACAACATCTTTTGTTTCAACAACAGATCTAGTTGCCTCCGATACTAGCACCTTTAGCGCAAGTCTCAATTCAATCCTAGCAACAACCACTCTTGATGTGCCTCCAGCAAAATAATGTGTAGGATAAACATTATTAATAAATGCAATGACTCAGACTAGTTGATTAAATGTGAAATATCTTAAGAATACTTATTCATGATTTTCATTTTTTAGGGTTATTCTCAAGTGGCTCCAACACAATAAGCTAGACTGAAACAAGTCAATAATGCATATATAACTTAGTTGTTGATTTATTTAGGACTATTAATGTGGTATAACATTAACATTGTTATATGCTTTTGATAAAGCCATGGATATTCTCAACACAACCGCAAGGAATTTTGAGAACTACCTTCACCAATGCACATTCTATGTCTATTGAAACCAAGACTACTATAGTTGTCACACCAATTAGTGTCCCTAGTTCTATACCACAAACTTGTGTCTAGACAGGACATACTTCTCCAAAGGGATACACTTATTATTATAATAGTGTAATAGGTGAAATCAAGGTGTTAAGCAACATTCTTTTATTTAACCTTGTTAGCTTCACTTCAAACTTTTTAATTAATGTTGGACATTTAGATTATGCAACTTGCTTAGTAGAGGCCACTCTTTTATGTTAAAATGCTATCATTTGAAAAAAAATATGATATAGTTTCTTATGGTTTCCAATTTATGTTATCTTGCAACTAGTAGTCATGCTAAAAAAAATTTAGCAACAAAAGCAACCACAACATCACTCATCAACAACAAAAGCCTCAAATGTTACAACCCCAACAACAACATCCTTAGATGAAATAGTCCAATGCATAAACAACAACCATAACTTTAGCAAACCCAAAAATAACATCAACCTCAACTACAAAAACCTCAGTAACTTATTCAACCTTAATTATCAACTATGAGTTTCCTTTTATATGATGTTCTATGTGGACCATAGTAGCAACATATAATAGTAATTTGGTACTTAAAATTTTGATATGAACTTTTACTCAGACCTTTGTGTTAACCAACAAAATAGAGCAACTAAGTTTTCAATAATCTATAAAACCCCTTTAGCCTCTTTGACATGGAATCTTATAAGTTGTCACCTCCAAAGAATGTGGGTGGAATTACTTGTCAAATTTTCAAAGATAATTTATTTAACAATAGAAATATAATTCATATGTATGGAACACTTTGCATGCTTATTTGTGCTCATTGATGTGGCTCAAGGAAAATTTTGAATTTTTATATATAAGTAATTATTGCTTTAGTGTTCTTGATACATTTTCACTTACTTCCTTTTGGGTACTATTATTCTTGAAAATAAACTCTTTTGTGCCTTATCTATGCACAATGTCATGTGGCCTAGTAGTCACCATTTTATTTTGAAATGAAAAATACTTTATAATCATTTTCTTCTTCTTTTCTTTCCTTAAAAATAAGCATTTATTTTGTGTAACTACATGGTAAAAGGGCGGATGCAAAATCTATAGTTGCAAGTACACATTTGATTCATGATCTTGGTGATGTTACATCAAAACTTTAAGGTACTACTTAAAATCATAAGTGGAAGAGCAATACTTGTACGTAAATGCAAGCACTTGACTACATAGATATTGAAAGCTAAATGATTTGAGAAAGGCATAGATTCTAATGTACTCGCAATACTTGATATAATGAAAGATAGGATTGGAAGCAACTTCAAGTCATCTAGCTCTAGAACTCCTAATGCTATGCATAACCTATTATAACTAAATATACTACTAAATATGCTATGAAATGTACTCATACAATGCTATGCACATTGTATGATTGTTCTTCAAAGGGTGTTAGCTCAATGGAAGAGCACTTGATTTTAAAGTAGGAGGATGGTGGTTTGATTCCATCATGCCCCATTATAACTAAATATACTGCTAAATATGCTCCTAAATATACTAATTATGTGACCAAATAGATCACTACTTATAAACCTAAAAAATGACTAAATCAACTTTCAAATTTATGACTAAATATGTGATTAAATATACTATTAATTATATGACTAAATGTGTGACTAAATCAACAATTGAAAATAGCAACTTAAATTAGTCAAGTGACAAATAGTACTTAATATCTAGTCATTTATAACACTACTAAATATACTAGTAAGTGATTTTAGTCACTGATTTTAATTTGTGACTAAAATATTCAGTCAAGTGACTAATAGTAGTTAATACCCGATCATTTATAACACTACTAAATATACTACTAAGCAATTTTAGTCACTAATTTAAATTTGTGACTAAAATATACTACTAATTTAATAGTATATTTAGTGGTATATTTTACTCATAGATCAACATCGACGACTAAAATTGCTTAGTAGAATATTTAGTAGTGTTATAAATGACTGGGTATTAACTACTATTAGTCACTTGACTGATTTTAGTAACATATATACAATTTTTAGTGGTTTTTTAGTCACATATTGTTGTTTTTGTACTAGTGTTCAACAAAGCACAAATAATCTCTACACTTTAGGCTCTACAAGACCAAGGCGGGTGCACCTTGGGGATTTTTGGTTATTTGACATTCTTCTTCAAAAATTATTCACTCAAACTCTTCTCTTTAGATCTATCCCCTTTATCAAAAAATGGTGAACTATCTTCTTGGACTTGCAATTAACTCCTTGATTACAGTAGCTAACTATTTCTTGGAGTAGAGCTATTACAAATAAGTAATTACCAACAATTTAAATCTTCATTACATAAAGTAAATATTGATTTTGAATTTTATGTGTATTGTAAAACCACATGATAGTATCAATTTCCATCTAAATTGATGATTAGTACCTTATCCATTGTTACATAGAGTTAAAATATTAAAATATCAACCTATTTAATTGACTTCCAATTAAAATTATCAAGTGTTAACCCTAAATCCCATTCTTATGATATCTATCCCATTCTTATGATATCTATCCAATATGCCTAGAAACCCTATCAATTCATAGAAGCATTTACTTGATTCATTGAATTAAAAGCAACAATGAAATGATATAAAACCTATCCTACTTGAAATAAATTAAAAAAACTTTATTCAATTAATCTTAAAATAGAAAACATACGAAAATAGAGATAGAAATTAAAGACTTATGTTGAATACAATTGATTAATTGTCTATTGTCTTTGATGTTACAAAAATGTCATATCATATCTAGTTAGTGTATGCTGAGCTCACTTGGACATTATAGATAGTTTTCTATGGCTCCCGAGCAGTCTAGAGTTTGCCTAGTTCAAAAGGTAGTTTCTATTGAGTTCACTCAAGCATCAAAGGAAAGTTTGTGGAAGATGAGTGTTAACCAAGCTCACTTATTTAACAAAGGAAAAATTGGATGGAACTAATGTTAACCTAGCTCACTTGGTTATCAAAGTAACTTTGCTAGTATGTAGTGTTGACTAAGTTTCAGTTGGTCAACATAGGAAAATCATTTTTGAGTTAGTGCCTTCTGAGTAGGGTTGGCTAACAAAGGATTTTTTTTATATTGGCATATTGAGTTCAATTAATTTATTTGATGGTTATAGCTAACTAAGAAGATGAATATTAATTATTCTAAGTTGTATTGGAGCTAACTTGACAATACGAAAGATATAAATAAAAGGTCAAATTGAGAATTAGAGTGAGTAAGAATGTGAATGCATGGAAGAT
This sequence comes from Cupressus sempervirens, assembly GCA_028749045.1. Classification (NCBI taxonomy): domain Eukaryota; kingdom Viridiplantae; phylum Streptophyta; class Pinopsida; order Cupressales; family Cupressaceae; genus Cupressus; species Cupressus sempervirens. Next base: position 643,070,640 of record CM053789.1, on the reverse strand, counting down.
TTTGAAGATCTAATAATGAAAAGATGAAGTGAATTAGAAGGATAATCATGATACCCTTGTGAATTTGAAAGGATACATTAGATCAAGAAGGATCAAGTACAATCTAGAATTGAGATCTATAATAAAAAATTTAGTTGCATCCAAATCAAGTCATGTCATTGTTACTCTCTAACCATTGTAGCAATGATCTAAATCTCTTAACAGAGTTGTCTTAACAACTAGTTGTAAATCCTCTAACAAGGTGGTAGTTCTATTGAATTTTCTAAAGACCTCTAACAAGGCCATTCCTCATTGGGTGATTAAATCCTCTAATAGGGTCACACCTAAAAGTCTTTGTTGTAACCTTTAACAGGGTTGGCTTCTAACAAGGCTCACTTTAGAAGGGTGAAAATAGTAACTAGTTACAATTGGAGGTTTTTCCCAAATTGGGTTTCCACATTAAATCTTGGTGTCAAATGTGTTCATGCTTTTTTTTTTTTTTGAAACTAATTTAAAATAATAAGTAAATATAGATATGATATTAAGATTTTCATTTTAAGTAATTATTGAGAATTCTCAGTGTTTACCGAGTTACATCATCTTTGTGTGTTTTTCAAGCATCAATAGAGTTTAGCTTTCAAAATTTATTGTTTTGTTATGAGATGTAAGGGATTCGAGATTTATTTTTTTGTAGTAACTAATTCACCTATTGCCTCTTAGTTACTCTTATATTTTCAACAATCAGTATTAGATATTTTGGTGCTTGTAGAAAAGGTTTCAAGGACCTAAGCTAAAAATCAAGATGCCTTATAGAAGAGGGATTCCCAAGTTGATACAAGAAAATTTTGTAGCATGGAAAGGACTTATGAGATTACATTTGATGACTATAAATGATTTAGGTTGTAAATATCTTGATGTTGAATACAAGACTCCTATCAAAACTTTATTAGTGGAAGACATTGCTGAAAAGAAGAATCATAACATCATAATGATTGATATTGCATCTACTCTCACTTATGATGAGTTTGATGAGGTAAAAGACTATAAAATAGCTCATGAAATGTGGATCAAAGTGAAATAAATCTATGGAGGAGATGACAATGTAAGAAGAGCCAAATTAGAATGCATTAGAGGTCAGTTTGATTAGATTAAAATAAGAGAAGATGAAAACATTGCAAAATATGTGGAAAGAATCAAAGCAAGTGTGAGCCCATTCAAAGCATCTAGAGGAGACAGTGATGATGAAACAATTGTAAGAAAGGTACTTAGAACTCTTCTTCCTATTGAGTCTCCATTTGAAGCCAAACTCTCAGTCAAAGAAAAGAGCAAGAAATCAAACGAAATTCAATTAGGAAGTGAAGAAGAAACAGAAGAAAGTTTTGATAGTGATCTTGAAATTATTGAAACCCTACTTACAAAGAAATACTCTGAAGGTTGAGGAAAGTACAAAGGCAAAATTCCTCTAATCTATTTTTCTTGTGAAGAAGTTGGTCATATTATTGCTAGGTGTCCAAAAAAAGAAAAAAAGGATGAGAAGAAAAGTAATAAGTACAAAGGAAAGAAGGAATTCAAGAGCTACAAGGTAAGAAATATTATTTTATGGCTAAATATTCTAATAACAGTGAAGATGAAATGGTATATGTTGTTGTAAAAGATGAATCTAATGATGAAGGAGATAAGATGACACTTATCTCTCATGTTAGCAAAAAATATACATGGATTATTGATAGTGGCTACTCACATCATATGACTGAAGATAAAATAAAGTTTGAACACATGGTACATTATGATGGTGGTAGTGTGAGATTTGGAAACAATGAACCTTATAACATAAAAAAAAAAGGCCGTGTCTCATTAACCAACGAGTTTACATGTGATAATGCTTATTGGGTTGAAAGACTAAAGCATAATCTACAAAGTGTGGCATAGTTGAATAACATTGGATTAAAGGAATAATTCATGAATGGGTAGGCCAAATTACTAGATGAAAAAGAAAATCTGGTTGGATTTGGCAAGCAAACAAAAGGCAATCTATTTTATCTTGATATTAGTGATTGTTCATGTTTTGTTTCTCAAGTAGAAGAAAGATGGTTACGGCACAAAAGATTATGCCATGTAAACTTTGTTAATCTAATTAAGATAAGCAAACAAAAAAGAGTGAGAGGTAGTCCTAGTTTGAAGAAACCTGATATGGGTCTATGCAAAAATTGATGAATTGGTAAGATGGGAAAGACTAGTTTCAAAACCAAAAACTATAATTTTGGAGAAATCTTAAAGCTTGTGCATACAAACTTATGTGGACCTATTGGAATAGAAAGTTATAGTGGACAATTTTTTTTCATTCTTTTTGTTGATGATTATTCTAGAATGATGACTATAATGTATCTAAAAGAAAAATTAGAAGCTCTTCAAAAATTCAAATGGTATTCGATAATAGCAAAAAAAAAAATAGAAAGAAGTTAAAATGCTTGAGATTAGATGGAGGTGGTGAATTCGTTTCAAATAAATTCAATGAATTGTACATTGAAAAATGAAATAAAAGACAAGTATCATCCCTTGGTACACTAGAAGAGAATGGTATAGTTGAAAGAAGAAATAGAGCCATCATGGATTGTGCAAGAACATTGATGACAGAAAAGAAGTTGCAATCAAATACTGGAAGGAAGTAATCATCACTATTGTTCATACCTTGAATAGAGTATAGCTGAAGAAAGACTCAAATCAAACTCCTTATGAACTAGCTACAAACCTAATGTAAGTTACTTTAAATTATTTAGTAGCAAATGTTATATCTCTAAAGAATCTAGAAAATAAAAATTTAATGTCAAAGGTGATGAAAGCATATTTATAGGATACTCCTTCAGAAGTAAAGCATACAAATGTTTGAATTTTTTTACTCATAAAAACACAAAAAGTAAACATGTGAGAATTGATGAGTTTGTAGAAAAGTGTGAAGAAGAAAGCAATAAAGAGACTAAAGATTATAGAAGACTTGTTTACTATGAACCTGGTACCTTGAAAAATATATCTAAAAGAAAGGATGCTTCACCTCTCAAGTCCCCAAAATCTCCAATAGCTACTGAGTTGTAGCTAGTGGAACCTAAGTCACAGTTTGAAGGACCTGAGTTGTAGTCAAAAGCTACCAAACTACTTCAAGAGAAAACTAAGTTTGATGGACCCAAGTGACAAACAATGGGACCTGAGCTTAATACTAAATTTCATAATGAAATCAGTAAATCCAAAGATCTTTTGTTAGCAAGATATGTCAAAAGGCATCATGCACCTAATCAAATCATTGGAGGTAAATTAGATGGAACAATAATAGGAGGCAAATTAAAAGGTACATGTTTACTTACTAAATTTGAAACTAGAAATGTTAAAGATGCAAGAACTTTGAAAAATGAAATTTGGATTGAAATAGTGAATGAGTAAATAAAAAAAATAGAGAAGAACAAAACCTAGACTCTTGTTCCTAGACCCAAGGATAAAAATGGAATTGGCACAAAGTGGGTGTTCAAAAATAAGTTGAATGAAGATGAAAAGGTATCTAGAAACAAAGAAAGGTTGGTGTATAAAGGCTATTATCAAGAAGAAGGTATTGATTATGGTGAAACTTTTGCACCTATTGCAAGATTAGAAGGAGTTAGAACATTACTAGCATATGCATCTTATAGAGGACTTAAAGTTTATCAAGTGGATGTAAAATATGCATTCTTGAATGGAATTCCTAATGAGGATGTTTACATTAAACAACTAGAAGGTTTTGTAGATCCTAACAAAAGATACATGGTTTGCAAGTTTCACAAAGCATTATATGGTCTCAAGCAAGCTCCTAGAGCTTGGTATTAAAGACTTCATAATTACTTGGCATAGATTATCTTTCAAAGGACAAATGATAACAATAGTCTATATATCAAGGAAGGATGAGACAAGAAGATTGTGTTGGTAAAAATATTTGTTGATGATACTCTATTCATAGGAAATGATGACTTGTGCAAGGCTTTTTCAGAAGAAATGAGTATGGAATTTGAGATGTATACGTTTGGAGATTGAAAATTCTTTGTTGGATTACAAATTCAATAGAAGAAAGGTGCTATCTACATTACTCAATCTAAATATATCAAGTAGCTATTAAAGAAATTTGGAATGGAATATTCAAGACCAACCCCTATGTCTACTAGACATAAGCTTTTCAAAAATGATGATATTGCATTAGCAGTCGATATAGTGGCAAGATTCTCAACAAATCCCAAGGAAAATCATTTGATGGTAGTAAAAAGAATATGAGATATCTGAATGGTAATGAAGAGTATGGTTTATGGTACAAAATATGAGAAAATTTGGACTTAAATGTATTTACAGATGTTGATTGGGCAAGAAGTATTGATGATAGAAAAAAAATTAGTGGTAGATCATTCTTTCTTGGTAAAAGACTTGTGTCTTAGACAAGCAAGAAAAAAAATTGTATCTTTTAGTCCACAGTAGAGGTAGAACATGTGGCAACAATAGTTAATTTTTCTAACATTGTTTGGTTCAAACAACTAATGATAGGTATGAAGGTATAGAGATCAAGGATCTAGTACAAATATATTGTGATAACACTAGTACAATCAATATATCAAAGAATCTAGTGATGCATACCAAAATAATGCACATTGCTATAAAATATCACTTCTTAAGAGAGTTGGTGCAAGATAAAGAAGTCAGATTAGAATATGTAAGTACAAAAGAACAAATTTCCATTCCCCTATATGAATCTCACTAAATATAATTTAGTGATGTATCAACCAAAGCATGTTGAAGATTAATCAGTTGATGCAAAATTGGCAAGGGCATATTGCAAATGAATTAGTACTTGAGGTACATTAATATTCACCAAGTATAGTCTTTGGCATGAGATGTCAAAGAAGGAGAAGTTTACTATCATATCTCATAGATTTTTTTTTTGTTAAAAAGAGGGAGAAGTTTGTTTTCACAAAAAGAATTGTCAAAAGGGAGAATGAACTTGGTAGAAGTTTTAGCAGACTAATGTTTTCTGACAAAGGGAGAAATCAAAGGTAGAAAGAGTTCACGCTAATAGAGGGAGTTCTCATGGATGAGAAACAAAATAAAAATAAGGATATATTCCTTACTTTATTCTTGTTCCAAAACAAATTCCTTGTACTATGCAATGTTGTGTTGCCATCAATGCCAAAGAGGGAGATTGTTGAATACAATTGATTAATTATGTATTGTCTTTGATATTGTTACACAAAATATCATATCATTTCTACTCAATGTTTGCCAATCTCACTTGAGCATTGAAGAAATTTTTATGTGGCTACTGAGTAATCTAGAGTTTGCCTAGTTCAAAAGGTAGTGTTTATTGAGTTCACTCAGGCATCAAAGGAAAGTTTGTTGAAAATGAGTGTTAACTAAGCTCACTTGGTTAATGAAGGAAATGTTGGATGAAACCAGTGTTAATTGAGCTCACATGATTACCAAAGGAACTTTTAGATCATATGAAACATTGATCGAGTCTTAGTTGGTTAACATAGGAAAATTATTTCTAAGTTAGTATCTACCAAGCAAGGTTGGCTAATGAGGGAATTTCTTATTTTTTCATATTGAGTTAAATTGATTTATTTGATGGTTCTAGCCAACTAAAAAGATGAATATTAATTATTCTAAGTTATATTTGAGTTAACTTGACAATATGAAAGATTTAAATAAAAGGTCAAATTGAGAATTAGAGTGAGTAAGAATGTGAACGCATAAAAGATTTTGAAGACCTAAAGATGAAAAGCGAAAGAGAATTAAAAGGATAATCAGGATATCCTTGTGAAGCTGAAAGGATACATTCAATCAAGAAGGATCAAGTGCAAGCTAGAATTGAGATTTGTAATCCGTTGCATCCAAATCAAGTTATGTCATTGTTATTCTCTAACCATTATAGTAGTGATTTAAATCTATTAATAGAGATGGCTTAACAACTATTTGTAAATCCTCTAACAAGGTGACAATTCTATTGAATTGTCAAAAGGATTTTAACAAGGACACTACTAAAAAGGTGATTAAATCCTCTAACAAGGTCACACCTAATAGTGTGTTTTTTAACCTTTAATAGGGTTGACTCCTAACAAGGCTCACTTCAAAAGAGTGAAAATAGTACCTAGTTGCAATTGGTGGTTTTTCCCAAATTGGGTTTCCATGTTAAATCTTGGTGTCAAAAGCATTCATGCTATTTCATTTCTATGTTTGCAACTAAGTTAATATAATAAGTAATCACATATATCATTTTAAGATTTTCATGTTAAGTAATTACTGAGCATTCTTAGTGTTTATTGAGTTACTACATCTTTGTGTGTTTGTCGCATATTGGCAAGTTTAGCTTTTAGATTTTATTTTATTTTCTGACATCTAAAGGATCTAGGATTTTTTTTTGTAGTAACTTATTCACCCCTCCCCTCTCAGTTGCTCCTCTTATATTTCCAACAACATACATATCCATAACTTTCCTTTTGTATTAATTATCCTTGAAAATAATACATTACTAGTATGAAACTCAAAATATAACTCAAGACATAACAAAAGTTGTCATTCAAGATTCATTTTTTATTCTTAGATTTGAAAAACTAAATACATCACACAATTGACACAAAAATTGGACCGACCATAAATAGCATAACCACTAAAATTCTACAAAACTCAGACCCACACTCAACATCTTGGAAATCATTTTATAGAAGGATTGTAACAAGCTTTAAATGGGAGGAAAGATGTCAAAATTCTATTGGAAAGAAAACACAAAGATATTTCACATGTTACCCATACAACATTCTATGTACTTTAATAAAAAATTAGGATGCAGTTCCAAAATTTCCAGGTGGTATTTTTTGTAGGCATCTTCAACATATTCCTCTCACTTTCCTTGCATTTTCTTTACTTTTTCTCTTAAATCACTTTGTTGCAGTACTTAAACTTCCTCCTATTGGGAGAGCCTTGATTTATCTTACTACCTCTAAGACATATATCTCCCTTTTTTTGGGCCATTCAATGCTTTTAATTTCATCTAAGTCTCTTGTTTCTTTATTCCACCAAGAATCTATTATGGCCCTTAATTCAAATGAAAATTGATTCAAGTATATTTCAATCTTGAACAATGAATCAATCAATTTATTAAAAGGTATGTCACTATCATCTTCAAAAATTGATGATGTGTCTACTTGAGCTAACATTGAACCAAAATAATTTAACCACTCTTGCCAATCTTTTAGTTTACTATCAACATCCAAAATTGGTGAGATACAAGGCTCAATCCCTTGTCACATGATTTTAATTTTTCCTTGTATTCTCTACATCTTACCAATAAAGAAGCCTATTAATTCATTCACTATTTTGAAGCCATCCTTTACTATGATGACTTATCTAGTATATCTAGCTTCTTTTACATTAACATGATCAACCTTTCTAGAAATTGAATGTATGGCCACCATTGATTAAAGATTGGCGGTAGCCATATATGTGCTTCATTGCAAACATGCTCAACATCTTGTAAAGAAATATAAAGAGCATAAGCCTATTAAGAAATCTTCTTTAGAGTCTCTACCCTATGCCCTATTATGATTTTTAGGACGCTTATCCTTACCTGACCACATTTTTGTAAAGATGGAGCATCAATGATCATCTTTCTTAGCTCTACTTCTTCTTGCTCCAAATTTGTACTCTGAGTGGAGATTTCCATTATGACCCTAGCTACTATGTGCCCTATTTTATCCTACAACATTTAGTTGCTCCCTCAAAGATGCAACTTCAACTTCTAACCCCTGAGATTTGGCCTCCAATTTTTCTATCTTTTGTTTATAAACATGGCTATTCTTGAGCTCTTCTTTATAGAGTTTCCTTGTTGACATGTCAATCAAGTTTGTTATTAGTGGCACACACTTATTTAGATTGTATATAGCTACCAAGCTCTTTGTATAGCTATCAATGTTTGCCAAGTATTTCAGTTGTCATAGAGTTCTATAGTTGCTACTAAGTCCTTTGGAAAAATCTTAGTGGTTATCGAGTATTCACACTTATAGTAAAGATCATCAATGTAAACCGCGCATCTCAGCATATGCTAAGTTTACCAATGCAAGCTAAGTTGTGTAGTGTTCACCAAGTTCATAGTGTATGTCATGTAAATCAGTGTTAACCAAGTGACTCAGTTTATAGCAAGCTCAAAGTGATTGTTTTTCTAGAGTCATACAATGTAAATCAAGAGACTCAATTTATATGATGACTTTCATAGTATCTACCAAGTTACTAGTGTAGATCAAGTTCAAGACTACTTGGAAGTGATCAGTATGGACTACGCCTCTACATCTACCAAGTGCATGATGATGCCAAGCATTGATAGTGGATGCCATGTATCAGAATCTCACAAAGTCATTCTTCAAAACCTAAATGTCTTCATGTGGGTTGACTTTGTAGTATTTGTGGTAACTTGTATTGTGGCTAAGTTTGTAATTTTTATAATTAGATTGATATATATGTAATATATTATAAAAGATAAAAAGTGTGTGAGAATAGTGAGGTGTGTGAAAAAGTGTATGTATGCAAGGAATTAATTAGAGAAGATCAGAAAGAGAAAATTAAAAAGGCTACAACAATATAAGGAGCAAAAAAGTCATATTTATCATAGCAAGGTGATCAATACTTAAAGGAATCTCATTAAACAAACCAAGTTGCAAATCAGAGATCATCTACTATTTCATCCTACTAGTTGGATCAGTCAAATCCTTTCATAAGGTAGACCTAAAAGTCTATTGTAAATCTCTTTACTCTGTGCATACTTAATTGTATGTTTATAAATCTTTTCACAAGGTGGACCTAGAAGACCTTATTGCTCCTAATAGGGTAGATCATTAGAAGTGATGAATATAAGCTTTAGCAAGCTAACATTATACTATAGTATTAAAATTATGGGTATCATCCCCACCCTAGTTTTACTTTCTATTTGAATGGTTTTTGGGTCACCAAATCTTTGTGTCACAATGTTATGAATGCTTTCATGTTTTTAGTTTCTTATGCATGCAACTAGATCAGATTATATGTGATGAATTAAATGATAACTGGATTATTGGATTAAGAGTTGAAATTTTTGAATTTCTAAAAGTTACTGAATCACCCCTCCCCTCTTAGTAACTTAGCTTAGTCTAGAATATTTCCAACAATTAGTATCATAGCATTGTGCTTCCCAGGAGAAAGCTTAACAAATTGTGTAAAGATCAAAGCCATAGAGATATTCAAACTTCACAAAGCTATTGACAATGAGAAGCTGGATCTAGAAATGTCCATTGCCCAACTTGAGAAAGAAAAGAAGCAACTCTCTCAACTCCTAGAAAGAAGAAAAGAACTTGTAATTCAAATGAATGATCATCTCTACATTGAAGAAAGAATTGAAGAACTTCATTCAAGCAATTCAGATGAAGCCAATGAAGAAATCAAAGAACTCCTAGAAAAGAATGGTTCCCTATAAGAAGAGGTATGAAAACTTAAAAGAGAGCAAGAAATTTAGGCAATAAAGTTATGCAAAGTCATGGAACAGAAAAACAAGATAAAAGAAGAGATATATGGAAGGAACAATAAAATTTAGAACCAATCGCTTCAATAAGCAAACCTTATTAATTAGCTCTCCAATGCAAATGAGGAAATCATGAGCCTAATATTTGAAAATGAAAGAATGAGAAATGATCTAAATTCTGAAAGGAAAATTAATGAAAGAATGAGGAATGATCTAACTTCTTAAGGGAAAATCAATGAAATATTATGGAATGATCTAAAATTTGAGAGGGAAGTCAATAAAAGATTGATGAAATCTCAAGTAGACATGAATCAATTGAATGAGTAAAACCTCTATAGGAAAAAAGGAAAAGCAAGAATTGGATATACAAAAGAAGGAGAATCATCCAAGCAAGGAGCTTAAAAGAATCAAGGACCTACTTACAATCACTATGGTAAGATAGGTCATATATCAAAAAAATGTTTGAACAATGGAAAAGAAAAATTTAATAGAAAGTGCTACAATTGTAATTAGCATGGTCATAAGGCTAATGAATATAAAGAGAAACCATGATTTGAAGGCAAATGCCACAAATATAAGAAACATGGACACAATTCATTAGAATACAAAACCAAGGTATTGAATCTAGTTGAGAAAATTGTGAAAGCCATATTTGGTTGGGACTACAATACCCCGTGTAGATGTCATTATTGTGGAGAATTTAGACACATTGGAATAAATTGTGTAAAGTATCATTTGAGGAAAAGAGACACTACTAAAAGATGTTTCATTTGTATAAAAATTGGTCATCTTGCCAAGAACTACATGAATAGTAGAAGAATTGAAGATGAGAAAAAGGAAAAGTTGATAACATCTAAAAATAGATGAGACAGCAATGGGTTCCTAAGTCTACTGAGGACACAAGTTCAAGTAATGATGATCAAGTCACTCAAGAATTGAGTGACTCTATCATTTCTACTTAAGTTCTTATAAGAGAGACTAGAACTATGTTATCAATGAAGACATCCAAAATAGTTCTAGTTTGAAAGAGAAAAAATATCCAAATCAGTATTTAGGATACAGAGGGATCACCAAGCACAAGTGTCTACTAAGTTATCTTCTCTACCCAATTAGGTTGGGTCACAAACTCTATCAAACAAGGTTAGGAGTGATAAAGATGTTCATGGTTATTGAGTCATGAAGACTTCACCAAATGTTCAGCACAAGCATAGTGGATGATAGTCTGTCAATATGATCTACCTTCATACTGAGCATTTATGGAAAATTTTTATTGAAATGTAAGAAATTGAAATCATTTCTTACCATGAAATTTTGAGTGTTATTGCAAATGTTCAATCTTTAGAGCTTCCAAGTGATTTGAGAGAATTTCTAGAAAAAGTTTTTTTAGTTCCCTCAAACCCTATTGAGTGAAGATGGCTCTAGTAGTAGCAAGGTTAAGCAAGGATTTGATATGTTAGTTCATGGAGTGGAATAGAAAGCACCAGACTTCAAGCTCACTCCTACAATCACTGAAACCCTAGATCTAAGTAGAGCACAATCAGAAATCCCTCCAAAGACAATTTTGATTAACAATATTCACTAAAACCCTAGATCTAAGTAGAGAACAATCAAAAATACCTCCAAAGATAATTTTGATTAACAATATTCACACTCTTTTCAAATGTGTTATTCAAGAAATTCATACATTGGAAATGGATGACACCCTAGGCCAACTATGTGTAAATGGAGTTTTGAAACTTGAGCACCAACACCTAGAAACCAAAGGGTTAACTCATATCCCTCACATGCCCCATGAATTTCAAGTCAAATGGAATAGGTTTATCCTCATTCAGGTGCAGAATGGTTAGTTGTGGTTGGAACAACTAGTGTTGATAACAAAGAAGATGATTCATCGAATCACTGGCCTCCCAATGCTAGCCAAAGCTAAAATGAAAACACCCTACATCAGATAGAATTGGAAAAGAAAATGTCATGACCCCTCCTAAAGAGAATATTATTATCAGATAAAATTTAATAATTCATATACTCTTATTGATTACTCACAAAAAGAATAATAATGATAAACTAAATAGACCAATACTTATGATTTATTTATTTAAATATATTATCCATAATAATATAATTTATAATAATAATCCTATTTAATTATTTATATTATTTATAAATTTATATTATTCATAATAATTATTATTATTAGTCATATAAATTAACAAATAATCTAAGCCCAAATCTATCATGCTTGGATGGAAAGAGGAACCTCCAGATTAGTTTCTCCAATTTGGTTACTCATGGGATAGACCTCATAAGATTGTTAGATATTTGGGGGTTCCTTTTTCCATCTCCCCTTCTCTCAAAGACATGTGGAATTGGATTAAGGATAGAATTATGAAGAAACTCTACAAGTGGGATAATAGGGTGCTTTCGCTTGTTGGTAGATTGCAAGTGTGCCAAAAAATCTTGTTATCCTACAGTATATACTTCTCTTCTGTCTGGATGTTTAGTAATTACCAACTGTTTGAAATTTAGAAGGCCATCAGGAGATTCCTATGGTCTAATGGTAAAGGTAATAGGAAGAAACATGCTATTAGATGGAGTTGGTGTCACATTGATAAGAAGTCAGGTGGTTTAGGCCTTAAAGACCTTAGTATTCAAGGGGTTTCTCTTACTACTAAGTGGATTTTTTAGGCTCTTGATGGTCATGAGCCTTGGGAAATTCTTATTAGAAATTGTTAGGAATAAGGTGTCTCAACCTTGTATAATTCCTATTCTTATTATTTGTTTTGTAAAATGTATTTCTTGCAAATAATGTTGATGTGTCAACATCTTGAATTGTGTGTAAGGAAATCATGACTAAAATAGTTATGACAGATTTCTATGACATGTAAGAGCTATGTTAGGAAGATTCAATGATAGGTGAAGACATGTGGCAACTAAGATATTTGAGTACTATACACTCCACCCCAATAGTGGGGTTCAATTTTTTTGGGGTTCCTATTTTCTCAGAGAATGGTAAAACCCTAATATGGTTTATCTTTTGGGAGTAGCCCTAAAGTGAAGTGCATGTTATAAGCATTTTTAGGGTTGCGATGAGATGAGATGCAAAAAAGGGTGTATTGTTGGTACTGCGAGTAGCTACTAGAGTGTTCTGTGGTTGATGTTGAACTTGCATTGCAAGTGTATTGTAACCTCGTGTTGAAGATAATACATTGTGCAGGTTCTAAAAGGGTGGGGTTGTTTTACGGAAAGGTTTTTCCCCACTGGCAAATCCTTGTGTTATGTGTTCCTTTCTCTATCTATTTTCTGTATGCATGGTTGGCTACAATATTGTTGTTTACATGATATTGAATCTGTAAGTGTAGAAGATTTTAATAGGATTTGCATCATATTTTCCTTATGAGATTAGTGTAAGAAGTTGTTTCTGCACCTGAGTTTCCTTACAGAAATAATATTCAATCTGGATTTCCTAAGCAAGCTACATACTGGAAGAACCTTCCCTTTGCTGATCTTGTTGCTAGGATGTTCCCTGTCTTTGTTCAAGGCTCCATGGTTTTTAAATCTATCTGGAAGGCTTGGGAGTTGCTGAGGGGATTTATTTATAATTCTAACATCGATAGCAATAATTCTATCCATGGTGAATGCTCTATCTAGTGGAATCTGAAACATAATGGCAAGCCTCTTGACATGACTCAAGGGTGTTCTACTAAACATTGGAACAATCATGGTATCAAGAGCTTTATTGATATTTTGGAGAATGACAACCTTGCCAGTTGTCAAGATATTAGGCTTAAGTTCAATCTTCCTGACTCTCATAAACATACCTATAATATGATAGCTAATGCATGTCTCCCTCTCAATCTTCCTTGTAGATGTGATGTGGATTCCATAGATTCTATATTTTTGTTGGGATGATGGATCCCTCTTACATAAAATCAAAGCTAAAGATATATATAAGGTTCTTAATAAAGATCACTCTATTTTATCACACCTGAATACCACCTGGTATATGAATTTGGACTCTCTTGAATGGCACAAAATCCTTGACATATTCTGAAAGTCTTGTATTCCTCCCAAAATCTTAAATTTTAAATGGTAACTTCTTCTTGATAGACTTCCTATTAAAAATCAAACTGGTGATACTCACTCTTGTTCTATTTGCAAGGTTTCTAAAAATTTAAGACATATTGTCTTTACTTGTCATTTTGCTAGGATTATATGGAAATTTTTTGTAATATCTATAACTGATCATGTCTCTGTGTTGGATACTATTCTTGGAAACATATCCAGTCTTAAGAAGGATGCTAACTTTTTTTGGAATATTCTCTCTTCTCATATTCTTTGGTTTATTTGGAAAAGTAGAAATGACGACAAATTCCAATATGTTGGTAGATCCCTTACTTTGTTTCATTTGAAACTCATACGCTTTAATATTGTCTCGCAGGTATGCTAATTTATGAAACTTGAAAAAGACAAATTGAAAAGATTTCTCTGTGATGGGCATGCTACGATGTTCATCTATGGAATGAAGCATGGGCTGGAATGGGCCAGCATTATTAATGACCAAGCTACTTTTGAAGAAGCCCTTAAGTAGTTGATTAAGGAGATGCGAGATACTAGAGGCCCTTTTTTTGATAGACTTGAGTTTTTTGCTCATATTCTTGAACAGAAGAAAGCTATTTGGATGGAAGGAGAGCTAGGATGGACAACATGGATTGATGATTGTGATGATACTTTGGATTAGCTTATCTAATTTCCTTTTTTGTAATCTCGCTGAAACCATGACATATTGTGCTAGTTGATTGATCATAGATTACCAATTGAACTAGGAGGTTGAGGTTCGCCTCCCTTCTCTTGATTTTGTTCCTATCTTTTTGAACTATCAATTATTTAATTTAATTTTAAAAAAATTGTTAATCAAAAAAAAAAAAGTCTAACCAATGAGATTTACATATAGATATTTAAATATAAATAAACAAAACACTAACCAAAAACTAAACTATATATATATATATATATATATATATAACTAATATGATATACTATATATCATTAATCCAAACTTATCTAGGACACATCCATTCAAAGTCAGTGTACACATGGGTATAAAGGCAAAGGTGGTAGTATGACTTGGGGAGAGATAGGGAATCACATTCAGCAAGTTTTCATTGAATACATATTTTGTCAAAATCTATATCAAAGTCAACTACCGGTTCACATTAGATACAAAGGACATGGGACAAATCACTGAACAGAGGAAAAGCAATCATAGCCACCTTTTCCAGTGCAAACATGAAGCTCAATTAAGCTTTGATGTGTATATTAACACTCAAAGTAGTAATCAATAATATATTATCATCGATAGGGAGAAGTATTAAGTTGAACTAAAGAGGAGAATATTAAATTGGTGGATTGATTTATTAGTAAAGTAAGGGGCACAAATTAATAAGAGGAATATAATTAGAAAGGAATCTAATTTCAAATATCTTTGTTTTAGACAAAGTTATCATTTATATATATACAACTTAGGAAATTGAATATTCTTGAAAATAAATACATTTTCAAGTATAAAGTAAATACTTAGAGTCATTCATAAGGCCTTTAATTAGAAACTAAGAGTGATTTGAGGGACTTATAAAATTGGGACATTACAAGTGGTATCAGAGCACCTTTCTTGCCAACCTATGGGAAATAGTTAATGTAGAAACACCAATGGGACCAGAGAGCATTAGAGAGGGAAGGAAGGAAACAATCCACCAAAATAAACAATCAAATAAGCAATGAATTAAAAGCTTTCATGGAATAGATGAACTAAACTACTCAAGCACTCATGGAATAAACTAAAAGAAACACTTGAGCTATAACCGAGCAAAGTGAAACAAATTGACTCCTCTCGGAAGCTCTTCATAATATAAACAAAAATGGGAGGGATAAAAATTCTCACCAATCTGAAGATGATAATAATTAGTGGCATATACCAAAAATAGAGAATAGACCTACAAGACCCCCCTTCCTACTCGAAGAAGAACCAGAAGATGGGGATGAGATAAATGAAGTAAATAATATAAATGAAATTATAAATGAGTACTCAAGAATTGATCTTGAACTTAGAAGGGAGATACCATTTAAAGATTATTGTGAGGCTCAGATGAAGTCACTATCAAGTAGAAAGAGACAAACACACCAAGAGAAAAGACTAAGAGAGGAAATAAGTAAAGTGAGCTTTCCAAAATTTGATGGAATAGAAAGAACTACATCACGTTCATGGGTACAAATGTTGGATACATATCTTTCCTTAAATCCCATGACTGAAAAAAGTGCTATTCAATTTGCAATCCTTCATTTAAGGGAAGTAGCACAAGATTGGTGGCAACATGGCCTTAAAAACCAAGGACATAAACACATTAGGAGTTATGATGAATTTACCTAAAAACTCATAAAACAATTTGATTGAATAGATGCATAATGATACTTCAAAAGATTAACCCAACTTAGACAAGAGGGATCAGTGGTGGAATTTTCTAGGGAACTTGAAATGTTATCAGCCATAGTACCCAAAATATCATGAAGGGGACTCACCTATTTATTTATAGATGGATTGAAGGAATCAATCAAGAGTGTAGTGGGTGCACATGAACCAATTAGACTAGAAGATGCCATCCAAAAAGCACTAAAATTTGATATGCACCAAATAAATGATAGGTCCAAGAACTATGCACATAGCACACATTTTAGACATTATGAAAAGGGAAGAAATCACTCCAAGGACTTCCAAAAATATGAGTTGTGTCACCATTGCAAGGAACCATGGGAACATGGCCATAAATGCATAAGAGAGATCAAGAGCTATTGTGATGAAGTAAAAAGAAAAAAATTATGCTTTCATTGCAAGGAAAGATGGGAACTAGGACACACATGTGGGAAGAGAAGCCAAGTTCAAAAAATGGATGCTACACTTGATGAGGAAGCAAAGGAAAAATTAAATAAGAAAAATAAATATAATCAAGAAAATAATGAAAATGCGAAGGATGAACAAGAACTAGATGAGCTACAATTTTAGTAGAATACATATATGTATGTAATAAAATGAATTATAATTAAATTACCTCCTAAGTAGACCACCTTGATGGGTGTCAATGGCTGCCATCAAGGCCAAGAGGGCCAAAGTTCCACTCTTGGGCTTAGGTAGGATGTTTAAGAAGAATAAAGATTACCTCCTAAGTAGACCACCTTGATGGATGTCAATGGTTGCCATCAAGGCCAAGAGGGCCAAAGTTCCACTCTTGGGCTTAGGTAGGAAGAATAAGATTACCATCTAAGTAGAACACCTTGATGGATTTCAAAGGCTACCATCAAGGCCAGGAGGGCCAAAGTTTCACTCTTGGGCTTAGATTGGTTAAGTTAAGATTTGACATCATGTCAACTTAATTCAGTTAAGAATCTTCCAAGTAGACCATCTTAATGAATATCACAAGTTGCCATCAAGGCCAAGAGGGCCAAATTTTTTCTCTTGGGCTTGGTAGGAAATTGGTTTAGAACTAATCTTTTCTTTGAAGCTATTACATATATGTACATGTTAATAACTATTTGTGTGTGTAGGATCCACAATCAAAAGGTGTACTGGGGAATTATATGTTATAAATCATTCCCTTTTCTCTACTTCATTATGAAAAATTATAAAGATTGTATGATGTGTTTGCATTGCGTTTTCTTCATGTCTTCATCTATTTTCATCTTGTCTACTCCATTTTTTCACGTATGTTTTACAAAATCTTCTAGGCGTTTGTATGAAAATATGTTTCTTGTCTATGGAAAAGGTTATGTATAAGTGATATTACTTGAGGATGAGCAATTTTGAGAAGGGTAGACTATCATGACCCCTCCTATAGAGAATCTTATAATTAGATAAAATATCATAATTCATATACTCTTATTGATTACTCACAAAAAGAATAATAATGATAAACTATATAGACCAATACTTATGATTTATTTATTTAATTATATTATCCATAATAATATAATTTATAATAATAATCCTATTTAATTATTTATATTATTCCTAAATTTATATTATTCATATAATAATAATAATTATTAGTCATATAAATTAATAAATAAATAAATTATATAGTATACATATTTTAATAAAGTCTAACCGATGAGATTTACATATAGATATTTAAATATAAATAAACAAAACACTAACCAAAAACTAAAAAATAGATATCTAACTAATACGATAGACTATATATCATTAAACCAAACTTATCTAGGACACATCTATTCAAAGTTGGTGTACGACTTGGGGAGAGATAGGGAATCACATTTAGCAAGTTTTCATCGAATACCTATCTTGTCAGAATCTATATCAAAGTCAACCATCGGTTCACATCAGATATAAAGGACATGGGATGGAGCACCGAACAGAGGAAAAGAAATCACAACCATCTTTTCTAGTGCAAATGTGAAGCCTGATCAATCTTTGATGTGTATATTAACACTCAAAGCAATAATCAATAATGCATTATCATCAATAGGGTGAAGTATTAAATTGGTGGATTAATTTATTAATAAAGTAAGGGGCATAATTTAATAAAAAGAATATAATTAGAAAGGAATCTAATTTCAAATATCTTTTTCTTAGACAAAGTTATCATTTATATATATAAAACTCAAGAAATTGAATATTCTTCAAAAATAAATACATTTTCAAGTATAGAGTAAATACATAGAGTCATTCATAAGGCCTTTAATTAGAAACTAAGAGCAATTTGAGGGACTTATAAAATCAGGACATTATAGAAAACCCTAGCAAAATGGGATGGTAGAGGAATAAAAATTAGTAGTGTTTCTAATATAGAATTGGAGTTTGGTATTCACATTATTGCACATAAAATATATGGCTCTAGCAGGTTGAATAGTGTGTCATGTGAAGTTGTGGACTTGGCATACAAGGTGGTAAAGAATAATTTGTCATTTGACCTTGCCAAGCTATTATTGAAATAGTTCAACAAAAATATGGAAAGCATAAAAACTTTTTAAAATAACCCATGCAAGTTTGATTCCTTGTTAACTTGTCTATTCTTTTATGTTTAGAAATTCTTCTCTTCTAAAGGCACTGTTGTATGGAGAAAAGATGTGCCTATGTTATATTAGATAAATGAGTTTATTTCTAAAATGGGTAAAAATTATAATAGTACTATGGATAATTATTTTGATGAATTCAAAGAGAAAATGAATAATAGGTTCTGAATCCCCAAGAAACTAGTAGAAGATTATAAGGATGATGTATGTTTCATGGTGGATTGTGACAAAGTATAAGTTTAGGAAGATAAGCCTAGAATTGTGTGGGTAAAACCTCTTGGTTATGAGGTTAATATTCATGAAACAAAAGATATCATTTAAGCTCTTAACAATGAGCAAATTGATTCTAAGGCTACATATTTTGGAACATATGATGAAGTAAAAGCTAGGATTGAACTTGAATTAAAGCTTCCTCAAGTAGTGAACAAAGGGAAGAAAAGAATTGCAAAACTAAAATCTAGTTCAACCCTTTTATTAACCAAGGAAAAAGGTGATGATGTGAAAGAAAAGATGTGCAAGTAAAGAATGAGGTATAATTTGAAGGAGAAGAGCTACTAAGGAAGAAAGGCAAGGTGATTATCACCAAGCCCCATAAGCCATCCACTACAGTTTTGACTAGGAGATCTTCAAGGAAGAAATCTAACAAGGAAGGAGGAGATATTATATTCAAGAAACCTCCACCTACCTTCCAAGATAGATTAAAAGATTTGGAATCAGGGGTAGGAATAAAAAATTTCAAATCATTAAAATATGAAATTAGGACAATAGAGGAGTAGAAGCAGATATGAAGACTTGGTAATGGATAAGATGGGTAAATGGAAATACTCACCAGACCAACTTGCTTCTCAAATTCCTAATGAGTTGTTGGAAAAGATAAAGCCAAGATGAGATTTTACTTTGTAAATTGTCAAAGACATATATGGGAAAACCTTGAGGTAGCTATTACTAAGCATATCGGATGGTGAGGTAAAATAGACATTGAAGAAAAATTGAGTCTAAAGTTTAATTCTTGTCTATTTTTTATTAAAGACATTGAGCATGTTGTAAGGAATGCAACACTCAAAAGAATATTTATCTATTACATAAACCAAGTGATTTTCTAGTTGATGTCAAAGATATGATGATGATGATGAAGATAAAGAGAAAGTTCAAGAAGAGAATGTTGAAGAAGAAACTCATTTTGACAATGAAGAAAATGAAGAGGATCAAGGACAAGAGGCTACTAAGAAAGAAAAGCCAAATGATGAGGAGACTAATCCAGTTAAGATAGCTACAATAGTCATTGCCTCACTTCCTCACTCTCCAAGAAAACCAGTGACCACATCAAACATGGAGATAACCCCAACAAGCTTGATTGTGAGCACTAGTGCCAATCCAATCCTTTGATCAATCTTTGCTCCTACTCAACTCAACACATCATTGATAGAAGTGACTTCCACTTCATCTACTAAACTGCAAACTCTTCCTTCATCAACTGAGTTGAGTACTTTAGTTTTGAGCACAACAATTTTGGGTTCTTCAGGTATTTATATAAATATTCCTTTAATAAGCATAGTATTAGTTTTTATAGCTAGTCCTAGCATGTCTAAAATTGTTTCTATTCTAGGTACAAAAGCAATAAGTGTAAGGATAGTTGAGCTCAAGGTTCAACTAAGCACAAAAAAATTGAGTAAAGGTGAAGAGTTGGAGGAAGAA
The DNA here is from genome assembly GCA_028749045.1 of Cupressus sempervirens. Classification (NCBI taxonomy): domain Eukaryota; kingdom Viridiplantae; phylum Streptophyta; class Pinopsida; order Cupressales; family Cupressaceae; genus Cupressus; species Cupressus sempervirens. The sequence continues at coordinate 643,050,338 of CM053789.1, read as the reverse complement.
ATTGATTTAGATGAGGAAATTGTCATCCCAAATTAGGATATTTCTAATCTTACTTTAGACAAAATGCACTTATCTAGTGAACTCCTCTAGAAGAAGGCCAAATAGTAGAAACTAAGAGAGGAGAGAGATAAGGAATTTTAAATAATTGAAGATGCAAAGAAAATTCTAGCAGACACCATAGGTATTGAGGTTGACTCTTCTCAGCCAATTTTATATCACCTAATAGAGGTAGTTCAGCAATTCAATGAAGATATTGACGAACGAGATAATTTAGTACAAGATGTAGAGAAAAAGTTTGATAATAAATTGCTAGAGCACATTGCTTAGTATATAGCCATTTATCAAGTAGAACTTTCTACAATTTTGGGGAATTTAGAAGCATCTTGTACAAATGTGTCATCACTTTTTTGGAAAGCTTTGTGATGTTTCTGAGTTTACTAAATAAATAAAGGAAAAATTATCCAAAATAGATGAAGATTTGAAGGCTAGTGCCCAACAACTACAACTTGACCCTAATTCAAGCTCTATACATTTTCAAAGGATAAGATTTTTGTCAGATATGCAAGAAAAATTGCTTAGAGGAGAAGGAAGGATAAGATCCACATTGATAGAAATGCAAAATATGATTCTTCCCATCATGGATGCATTGCAAAAACATATTGTACACTCAAAAACTCCCATCCATGACAATAATTTCACCATTGTGGATCATATGATAGAATTGTCAACAGAGGTTCAAATTGAACTTCACACATGCAACACCCTACAAGACAATTGGTATAACACCTTGGAAATTATTCCCAAGGTACATTCAGATTTTCTATCTCATTTTGGTATTACTATGTAAATAAATAGAATAAATCTTTGGCATTAATGTCAAAAAGGGGGATACACACACACACACACACACACACACACACACACATATGTTATGGGGTAGAACATGCAAAATCAATGGCAGAATAAGTTGTGTATAGAGAGATATGTTGTATATAGAAAGATGATGTATAGTATACTATATAAAGAATATATCTATTACAAAATTAATTTTCAAAAATCTCAAAAAAATAGTATGCTCTACCGAGCTAGAATCACAAGGTGATCGATAAAAGGTGTTCAAGAAATTTCATTTTGATATCAATTTTTGCTAATAAGTGTTTTTGTCAGAGATTGTTGACATATCAGTCAAGTTTGTTATTAGTGACACACACTTATTTAGATTGTATATAGCTATTGAGCACTTTTTACAAGTATCAGTGTTTGCAATGTATTTTAGTTGTCACCGAGTTCTACAGTTGCAACCAAGTCCTTTGGAAAAATCTTAGTGGTTATTGAGTAGTCATAGTTATAGTGAAGATCAGTAGTGCAAACCATGCATCTTAGTGTATGCCAAGTTTACCAGTGCAAGTCGAGCTATGTAGTGTTCACTAAGTTTGTAGTGTATGTCATGTAGGTTCAGCGTTAACCAAGCTTTTTAGTGTTAACCAAGTGACTTAGTTTATACCAAGCTTGGAGTGATAGTGTTTATCGAGTCATACAATGTAAATCAAGAGACTCAATTTATATGATGAGATTCATAGTATCTACTAAGTCACCAGTACAAATTGAGTTTAAGGCTACTTGGAAGTGATTAGTATGGACTGAGCCTCTACATCTACCAAGTGCATGACAATGCCAAGTAGTGACTATGGATGTTGAGTATCAGAACCTCACTGAGTTAGTCTTTAGAACCTGAATGTCTTCATGTGGGCCAACTTTGTAATATTTGTGGTGACTTGTATTGTGGCCAACTTTGTAATTTGTATAATTGGATTGATATATATGTAATATATTGTATCATATCAAGAGTGTGTGAGAATAGCTAGGTGTGTGAAAAGGTGTATGTATGAAAGGAATTGATTAGAGAAGATCAAAAATAGTGAATTACAAAGGCTACAATAGTGTAAGGAGCAAAAAAGTCATATCTATCATAGCAAGGTGATCAGTGCTTAAAGGAATCTCATTTAGCAAATGAAGTTACAAATTAGAGGTCATCTACTATTTCATCCTAACAGATGGATTAGTCAAATCCTTTCACAAGGTAGACCTAATAGTTTTTTATAAATCTCTTTACTGAGTCCATACTTAATTGTATTTTTGTAAATCCTTTCACAAGGTGGACTTAGCAATCATCATTGCTCCTATCAGGGAAAATCATCAGAAGTGATCAATGTAAGATTTAATAGGCTAACTTTATAGTACAGTACTAAATTTATGGTATCATCCCCACCCTAGTTTTACTTTCTATTTGGAATTTTTTTGGGTCACCAAATCTTTGTGTCACAGTGTTATGAATGCTTTCATGTTCTTAGTTTCTGATGCATATAATTAGATCATATTATATGTGATGAATTAAATGATAATTGGATTATTTGATTAAGAGTTGAAATTATTGAAGTTCTAGAACTTATTGATTCACCCCTCCCCTCTCAGTAACTTAGCTTAGTCTTGAATACTTCCAACATTTCTTGACATCTATATAGTCATGCAATACTCTAACTAGTTTTGTCTATATTTCTTCAACTTTAGCCACATTCATGAATGATAAATGTTTCATTGCCTTGGAATTTTTTTACCCAAAGTACCCTACATAATCCAAACTATCATGTTTTCTTGGTTAGTACTCTGTACATTCATTAACTTTGGCTTATTTGTTGCATGAGCCATGCTCCATACTGCTAGAGACTTGGAATCAATATTTAATCATGATTCCCTCTGAAGTCCATTGACACAAAATGCTTCATAAGATATATTATTTTCTTGTCTTCTTATCTAATCAACCATGAAAAGTTATTCTAGATCCTAGCTAGGCACTATAACCATACCACTTCTTTGTACTAGGTCTCTAGCCTCTATAAGAGTCTTCACCTCACTCTCTAGGTCATAAGCATGAAGCTTATCAACCAATTCTTGTTTCCTTTCATCAAATTCTTCTAGTTTAAGTTTCAAGACCAATTCACTCTACTTCACTTTGTAGAGGAAACTTTTAAACTGAATAGGTTTTATGAACTCATCATCCTCTATAAATTATTGAGCTTGAATGATCTTGTCATCCAATCTTGTTATTGCTAGCTCTAGATCTTTCAGAGAATTCTTTGTTGTGTTCACTCTATCCCATATGTAACTCTACCTTAAATGAGAAAAATATTGATTTCTTCTAGGCATGATCTAAAGTGTCCTTTGTTTTACCTTTTTAGGTATATGGTTCAATAGGCTCATCCTCTTTGACTTCCAAAGTTACATCTAGCTTCAGGCTATTAGGATTTACCTGTTCCTCCTCTCTAATTGGCCATACATGCATTTGTGCCATGATCTCAACATAATCATCCACCATCTTCCTTATTCTTTCTAGATAAGGGATATCCATGTGAAAACCCTTGAAGTTTGGGTCTACTTTCTTCATCTCATTCTCTACCCTCAAAACATCATCAAATTTAACCAATTTGTCAACATCTTCCCCCTTAGCTACAACATTTGGAATTAGGTCCTCATGTGGTAATTCCTTTGTACTTGGCAATGCATAATTCCTAATTTCTTTTAGGGTATGAATTTCATATAATTTTCTAGGTCATACATCCTATAGGGAGCAATTAACAAATTTTAGTGGTGGAGGAATCAATGAATTTTCTCTAAAAATTCTTTTCCAATTGAAAAGTATCATATTTTAAAATGTCTACAAATAAATGTGTCTTTATGCACCTTAGGGCCTAAGCATTCCTTATTTACCAAAAATAATTGCCACATGAATTCACTGATGGCCAATCTGGGAGGGATATACTTGGGTAATACATGAGGTTATTGAGGAAACCATAGAATCTCATAATAGAAAAGGTTGGAAACAAGAAAAGATCACCCTTATGATCTATCCTCTTACTTCCAAGCAAAAGAGATCCTCTCAATAAAAATTTCAAGATATCAAGAGCCCTAAAGAAACTAGGGTCTAGCATTCTCATAATCACATAATTAAAGTTATTGAAAAAAGAAACACAATCATATTAGAGATAGATTCTATCCCATATCCATGTCAAAAATTGAACTAGCAGCTCTTTATTGGTATTTGATTTTTGATCAATAAAATTTGGGCTAATATACTAGGCCACATTATTATATAGAATTAGATGCATAAGTAATGAATAATGGTTGAATCTAAAATTCATCACTTCTCCTCTTTATGCTAGCTCAAGATTGTCTTTGATTTTCTCTAGGATATAATTTACATAATCATATTATCCACCATGTTAGAATCCTATACATCTCTTGCCACAATGTATATTGATCCATATGTCATATCAAAACCATCTCTACCTACTACTTTGTGGACACTATACATAGTCTTCACAAAGTAATTCTTGAATTTGTCTGTGGGTATCATCTTATCTTCCTTCTTTGGATAATATTTAGCCTTCTTGAGGTTCATTGGGATGTGTTGCATCATAGATTTTCTAGTGTAGGAATTTGTATTTCTCTCAAACTTCTCTTCAAGTTCTTCCAAGTCTAGTGGTTCACTGATTGCGCCATCTAACCCAAAAGCTTCAATGAAAGATGACCTAGTATGAATAGATTTAGTGATTGGGTTATAAGATCTAATTAGGGATTTTAAAAGATCAACATCTATGATTACCTCCAAGAAAATGAACTTAGCTAGATTATTCTTCCATGGATTGAACATAGGAATCTTATTAAATATGTTGTAGAAATATTTTAACAATTTATAACTGTTGATGCCAGGGAAAGTAGCATCCTTATAGAATGCATACAGATCTTTTAAATCATCTTCATTTGCAAAGATAGCATTTGATGAGTTTGGGAATAACTTTATCCACTCATCTGCTAATTTATTTTGTTTCCTTTGCCTGGTTTTTCCTCCTTTGGAAGTAGAAGTCTTAGTGACTACCATATCTATAGCTTGAATCTCTTCTACTTCTCTATCCAACATCTTGAATGTGAATTAAAAAACAAGATACTCTATAATTGGCACTAAAAACTTTGAAATTCTTAAAATCTTCTTCTTTCTACAAATAGTAATCAACTACTAGCTATAAATAATTTTATCTTATGTGTACTACATCAAAAATCTCTATGCATTGATTTCCACATGCACAAGCCTTAAACTCAATTTTTTCTATCACCTCAATAGAGCTTTGACATAACTATCCAACTCAAAATTCCCTATACTGTACTCAATCTTTATTGGTCAAGAACCTATGTCACTTTCCATCTCAGATAAAAGGCAAAAAGTTCTTTCATGTCTTTTTTTTGGGCTTGCAATCTTATGATTCAATTTAAAATTCAAACCCTTTGTATCTTCATAAGTAAGGAATTTAGCCTTTGTGATCCTATTGCGACTAAAAATTGAAGCCCTGATTTTGTGTACCATTCTAAATTTTGAATCAAATTGAGCACCTATAAGCACCTTTAATGCATGTGTACCTAGACATCATTTTGAGGCCTATGAGGTGTTTTATGTTTCTAAAACTTTGCATTCAGTATATGCATGCATGTTATGATGATAAACTATCATTCTGAATCATTTCATGAAGTGTCATTTTGAGCATTGTTCAAATTTGCATTTTTACTCAAGTGTCAAACAATGACAGGAAGCCTAATTGTAATTGAATATCTTGCACTCAATAAAGATTCATGAATCACTACTTTGGGAATGTTGAGTATGAATATCCAAGAACCTACATTTTAGATTTAAAATCATTTCAATTTTTTTTGACTAGGTTTTGAATCCCTCAAAGTTGGTTGTTTACTATTGGCATGTTGATGCAAATTGTTTAGAATTATGAGAAGCTCAATTTGACTAGTTATATCTTTGACCTAGTTGACCAAATGAGAAAATAACTTTTGCATTGAATTCTAGGGGTTAGACACATTTTTTGTTTGATATTTGAGTCTATGACAAATCTATTTGATTAGTTTTCAAATGCGATTCCAAATGCAATTTATGAAGTTTTATTGGTGTCTTAAAGTGTAGATTGATTGATAGCCCTATTTGGGATGTCATAACTCTAAAGTCATGATAGGTGAGACCAAATGGATTACACCGCTATTTTATATTTTGAAAATTCTTTAAGTGTTCCAATTTTCAAGTCTTGATGAATCCATCAGCACACTTTCCCAAGACCATTTTATTTCTAAAAATCATTAATCTGGTAGTGTTCCTAGTCCTACAATTCTGAGAACTCAACTTTGAATTTATGCAAAATTTTCCTAGTTATTTATCATGAGACAAAATAAAAGACTCATACTCTCCTTGTAATAGTGAACTAATGCCATAGATTTTAGACCCCCAAGTGTTTGTTTGACCTATTTTCAAAGCAAAAACCAAATACACTTTATTGTTTTTTGACATGTTTGTTTGCAGGCAGTTTAGAGAAAGAAACTTTGATGGTCATTATCTTTTGATGCATGTATGTTCATGAGGAAAAATATATCTAGGTACAATAATGTGGAACAAATAATAGGTATGTCAGATCTTAGGGCTCAACCAGGTGCTTCAGTCAGTTTTTAAAGCCAACTCATCGACCTTCCTAGTAGAAAGTTATAGTTTGAAAAAAGTAGTAAAGTGAGTTTTAAATGATAAATTAATGATTTATTTTGATCTAGACGGAATTGAGTTAGTTCAGGGAGTCAAATTAATGGATTCTAGGAATCAGGTGTTCGAAAATGAACTTTTTTTAGCCAGACCCACTTTGGGGTCTGACTATTTCCATAAAATTATTAAGATGCCATGTGAATTGATTATGTCTATAGAAGTCACATTTTTTTTCCATTAATGTATTTCAATTGGCACATATAATCATTGGTTATCAAATGGATGTGTGAAATTATTACATATGTAGAATATTGAAAGAGGGAATTAAGTGCACCAAAGAGGTCCCCAGTCTCATACTTGTTGAGATCTTTTTCATTGAATAGTTTCATGTGAAGCTATTGTGTAATGACTTTCTCATAAGATACGAAGTTATGAGATATGAATCAATGGTTGAAGCATTGATTAAGATACATAAAAAAAATGAATTGTTAAAAGATTTCATTTGAAACTAGTTGATGGAGCTCATGTAGAGGAAGGGGCATGAATAGTGCTTGAGATAAGAAATTTTTCATTTAAAGGTCAATGGCTAAATAGAGGGGTGTTGTGCATTAGCACACTCATAATTAAAGTAGTTATTTTCTTGTTTCTTGAATAAAGTACACATGGATGAAGAAGGCATTCAAGCTTTCCAAGACAAAATAAAAGTTCAAACCCTCAAATTATGCATTCTCACTCCAATCATAGTGAATCGTAAGTGTATGGATTTTACACACAAACAAGGAAAACACCATGTGATATATCTTCTTAGCTAATGTATCCACATGTAAAAAGGGATTTGTGGTGTTGTGTGTGTATGTAAAGGCATGATTAAGTTCAAATCACATAGTTTTGTGCAAGGGGAGAATGCTTTTCAACGTGACTTGTCTCCCTATTTTTTAAGACTAGGCATTTTAAAGAGGGATATGGATGTTGATGGTTGAGATTTTCATCTTGCAATTAAATACAGTGTTTTGAATATGATACCCAACCATAGTCAATGCTTCCATCAGCTACAATTTGAAGTTTGATGCCTTACATATTGTAGAACTTTTGCAAATCATCATGGGGTCAATGTAGTAGATTAGTATGTAAAATGTGAAGAGTAGGAGTATGATAGGATGAATCATATTCTTGAGGGGAAAGAAATTGGAAGCCCTAGACCCACTAAAGGCATGTCATGGAGTCAATGCTTTTGGATATAACTGAATTTTGTTTCTAACTATGACATTATGCAGACGTAGCATTAGGCCTTTTTTATATTTAATTAACTAGTATTAAAGGATAAAGCACTAATTATCAAGCTTGAATGTTGGAAAGTGTTGGAGATAGTTATATTGTGTAATCCTAGTATAAAAATTTGTCCTGATCCATGGTCTTCTCATAGTAATCATAGGTCTATAGAACAGGGGTGAAGTTCAATGTTGGAGAAATCCTATTTTAGAATGGTCAAATTAAACAAAGTTACCCAAATAGGATTATTGACACAAAAACAGCAACACTCGCAATATGCTATTTTTCTTAGCATAGCTGGTATAAAGGAAGAGGGTACATTCTTGCAATGGTTGAACTTGTACCCCTTAGCATTATGTTATGCATTATGGACAAGTCTTCTCTCATTGGAGATGTCTTCAGTGTTTCCTATTCTCACTAGTGTTGGAAATATAGATGGAGTAACTAAGAGGGGGGGTGAATTAGTTACCACAAAAATAAATCCACATATCCCTTAGATGTCTTATAAAACTAGTTACTACTACCACTTGGTAACCACATAGAAAAATGCTATAACTTGGTAGATGTAGTGTATGTTAACTTATTACTAATCTTTAAGCCTTCACAATGATTAACATGCATGCATAAAAGAAAATAACATGAACACAAGAGACATTAGATTTAATGTGGAAACCCAAAATGGGAAAAACCAACAAGTAACTAGATATTAATTTTCACTCTTCTGAAGTGAGCCTTGTTAGGAGTCAACCTTGTTAAAGGTTACAAAACACACTATTAGGTGTGACCTTGTTAGAGGATTTGATCACCCTACTAGGAGTGGCCTTGCTAGAGGACTTTAGAACAATTCAATGGAACTATCCACCTTGTTAGAGGATTTACAAAATGGTTGTTAAACAAATGCTATTAAGATATTTAGAAATCACTGCTACAATTGTGAGAAAGTAATAATGAGCTAACTTGAATGAGATACAACTGAACTTTGTTGATACAAATCTCTATTCTTCTTTATTGGACCCTTACTGATCAAATAAATCTTTGGTACTCCTCAAGGATATCTAATCCTTCTTCAAAATTCATTCACACTTTCCTCTTCACACACTCAACTCACTCTCATGCTTGCTCATTACCATTTAGAATTCACAACTTAACCTTTTATTTATACCATACAAATTGTCAAGTTAGCTCATTCACAAGTTACAATTACCAATAATCATTACATCAGTTGGCTACAACAATTACATTAAAAAATTGAACTTTATTTCCCAATACAATGAAATCCTTTATTGGCCAACCCTACTCGATAAACATTGCTCCAGATTTGATTTCTAGTGTTAACCAACTAAAGCTCAGTGAACACTATGAACTATACAAAATCTTTTGGAGATCGAGTGAATTCGGTAAACATTGACTTTCCTTCACTAAATTTGTGAGCTCAGTAAAAATTGACTTCTACCATAGAAACCTTGGACGCCTGAGTGAGCTTGGTAGAAACTATTTCCACAAAGTAACTTTCAAGAATGCTCAGTAGATTGTGTAATTTTCTTTGCTGACCAATTATGCTCGGTAGACTCTATGTAATAACTGATATGAAATTTTTGTAACATCAAAGACAACACACAATTGAATAATTGTGTCTAACAATCTCCCTCTTTGGCATTGATGGCAACACAACATGTCATAGTAGAATGAAATTTGAGAACAAGTCTTTAACTGACAGAACATTTCTCCCTCTTAGATTTTATTCCACAAACTCTTCTTGAATATAGTAATCTCCCTCTCTGAAGGAATTACATAGCTTCTTTTCAAACCACAAACAAATTCAAATTTCAAAAAGATATGATAGTACACTCTCCCTCTTTGAAAACACATGCCAAAAAAAACACAAACCAAATGAGTAAATATGTAACTTAAGTACTAATTCATATGCAATGTTCCCTTGACTATGCTACATCAACTAAAAATTCTTCAACTTGGATCCTATTGATGCATCACTAAAACTTCATTTTAGTGAGCTTCAGATAGGGGAATGACCCCTAGCTTACCTCTTAGATACAAGAATGCATCCCTAGGTAATGGCTTGGTGAATATATCAGCATTTTGTTCCTTTGTATGGACATATTATAATTTGATCTCCTTATCCTACACCAATTCTCTGACAAAGTCATACTTTATTGCAATGTGCTTGGTTTTTGAATGCATAACTAGATTTTTAGATATGTTGATTGCACTTGTATTGTCACAAAACATAACCATGGTTTCTTTAATTTCCACCTTCATGCCTTCCAATTACTTCTTGAACCAAACAATATTAGAACAATTCACTTCTACAACAACATACTCTACTTTGTTGTAGATTGGGATGTACAATTTTTCTTTTAACTTGTCCAAGAAACTAACCTCTTTCTAAGAAATAATGCTCCTCCACTTGTACTCTTTCTGTCATCAATGTTTCTTGTCTAATCTACATTAGTAAACACTTTCAAATCTAGATTACCTCTAATTTTGTTCCATAATTCATAATCTTTAGTGCCTTTCAAGTATCTCATGATGCTTTTCATTGCCATCATGTGATTTTCTCTTGGTTTTGCTGAAAATCTTGCTACAATACCACCTACAAGAGCAATATCTGGCCTTGTATGAACTACATACTACAAATTTCCAATCATTGATCTATATAAGGTTTGATCTACCTTTTTTGATTCATCATGCTTGGTAAGTTTTAGTCCAGTACACATGGTAGTCCCAACTAGTTTACAGTCTTCCATACCAAACTTTTTGAGTATCTCCTTGATGTATTTAGATTGATGATGTAGATACCATTCTTGCTTTGCTGAATTTGAAGACTAATAAAGAATTTGATCTCACCAAAGATTGACATCTCAAATTCCTTGTTCATTTTCTCTAAAAATTCTTTGCATAGATCATCATTCCCTATAAAAAAAGTATCATCCACAAATATTTTTTCCAAAACAATCTTGTTATCTAGTCCTTCCTTGATATACAAGCTACTATTATCATTAGTTCTCTGAAAACTAATTTGAATAAGATAGTTATGCAATCTTTCATACCATGCTCTAGGGGCTTGTTTCAGGCCATACATTGCTTTGTGTAATTTGCAGACCATGTCCCTCTTGTTTGGATCAACAAAACCTTCAGGTTTCTTAATATAGACTTCATCTAGAATATCATTGAGAAATGAAAATTTGACATCCATCTGATAAACTTTAAATCTTTTGTATGTAGCATATGCAAGTAAGGTCCTAACACCTTTTAGTCTTGCAATAGGAGCAAAAGTCTCTCCATAGTCTATCCTTCTTCTTGAGAGTAGCCTTTACATACCAGTCTATCTTTTTTCTTGATACCTTACCATCTTCATTCAACTTATTTCTGAATGCCCACTTAGTTCCAATCACATTTTTCTCTTTAGGCTTAGGTATAAGAGTCCATGTTTTGTTTTTCTCAATTTTCTCTATCTCTTCATGCATAGCCTCAATCCAACTTTCACTTTCTAATGCATCTTTGACATTTCTAGGTTCAAAATCAGCAAGTAAACAAGTACCTTTTAGTTTACTTCTTGTCATAGTACCCTCAAATTTATCTCCAATAATTTGATCTAGTTCATGATGTCTCCTGACATACTTGGCCAATACAGGTTCCTTGTCTTTTGATTGAGTTCCACTAACTTTATTTTAAATTTCAATTTATGGCTCTGGTTGATCTGACTATTGCTTGGGTCCTTCAGACTTAGTAGGCATTAGCTCGATAGCATCTAAATGTGACTCAAGTTCCTATAACTCAGTTTGAACTTCTTGCAACTTGGTGGCTATAGACTTGGTAGTAGAAGTTTCCTGATTGGCAGATGTATCTAGCACTGTATCAGGTTCAATGAAAAAAAATCTCTTGTAATCTTCTAGTTCCTTTTTTCTTTCTTCTTTAGTACTTTCTGCAAACTAATCAACTTTCGCATGTGCACTTTCTATGACTTTGTGAGTAGACAAATTCATATATCTATATGCCTTACTCTTGCAAGAATATCCCAAAAATATTCCTTCATCACCCTTCACATCAAATTTACCTTTTTGGATTCTTTTAAAATGTAACATTTACTTCCAAATACTTTTAGGTAACTTACATTGGGTTTATAGCCATACCATAACTCATAGGGGGTTTTGAATGAGTCCTTCAACTGTACTTAGTTCAAGGTATGAACTGCAATGTTGATAGTTTCCTCCTAGTATTTGATAGCAATGTTTATTTCAATAATTAAAGTTCTTACACAATCCATGATAGATCTATTCCTCCTTTTAACTATTTCATTCTACTCAGGAGTACCAAGTGTTGATACCTGTCTTTTAATTCCTCTTTCAATACAAAAGTTATTGAATTCATGAGAGATGAATTCACCACCTCTGTCTGACCTCAACCATTTCAATCTTTTCCCTATTTCTTTTTCTACTCTGGCCAAATACCATTTGAACTTCTCAAATGCTTCTAATTTTTCTCTTAGATACATGAAAATCATCATTCTAGTGTAATCATCAACAAAAGGAATGAAGAACTTCTCTCTAGTATAGCTCTTAATTCCAATAGGTCCACACAAATTAGTATGCACAATTTCCAGAACTTTTTCAGACTGATAGTTCTTACTTTTAAAGCTAGTCTTTCCCATCTTACCAATTTGACAATTCTTGCATAGACCAACATCAGGTTTCTTTATACTAGGAATGCCTCTTAATTTTTTGAATTTTCTTATTTTCACCAGGTTATCAAAGTTCACATGACATAGCCTTCTGTGCCATAACCAACTTTCTTCAACTTGAGCAATAAAACATGAACATTCACCAAGTTCAAGATAGAACAAGTTACCTTTTGTTTCTATGCCTGATCCAATCAGCTTTCCTTTGTCATCCAAAAATCTTTCTTTTCCATGCAAGAATTCCACCTTGAATTCATTATTAAGTAGTTGTGCCACACTCAACAGATTATTTTTTAGTCCTTCAACCCAATAGGCATTATTGCATACAAGCTCTTTGGTTAGTAAGATTCTTCCTCTTCTTTTTATGCAACAATATTCATTATTACCAAACTTCACACTACCACCATCATAGTCTTCAAATTGTTCAAACTTTGTTTTTTCACTAGTCATATGATGTGAACAACCACTATCTATGATCCATGTATAATTTTTTCTCACATGAGAGGTAAGTGCCATCTTATCTTTCTCATAATTATCAAATTCATCTTTTACAACAATGTAAACAATTTTATCTTCACTATTGTTAGAATCCTCAGAATCTTTAGCCATGAAACATGTTTTCTTACCTTTGTCTTTGAATGATTTGAAATATTTCTTGCCATTGCACTTGTGACCTTTCTTCTCATCCTTTTTTTTCTTTTTTGGGCACCTAGCAGCAATATGACCAATTTCTTCACAAGAAAAATAGATTAGAGGAACTGTACCTTTATATTTTCCTTTACCTCTAGAATATTTCCTTGCAAGTAGAGCTTCAACTACCTCAAGATCACTATTAGAATGCTGCTTTGATTCTTCTTCAATTTCTAACTAAGAATCCTTTATGTTCTTACCCTTTTCTTTGAGTGAAAGCTTGGCTTCAAATGCTGATTCAATGTTCTTGGAAGTTGGAACATAATTGTCATAGTTATCTAGCTCAAATGCATTCAATTTTCCTACTGTGGTCTCTAAATTTATCTTATGATTTGCCTCACATCTTCTTTCTTGAATTGTAGAAACTCTAATTGCATAAATGGGAAGCAATGTTCTAAGAAATTTACTTACAACTATTTCCTCCTTGATATCTCCTCTAGAAGCTTTGATTTCACTAATGCTTGCTTTGACTCTTTCAACATACTTGGCAATGTTTTTATCCTCTCTCATCCTCTTTTGATCAAATTGTACTCTTAGACATTCTACTTTGGCGCTTCTCAGATTATCATCACCTCCATAGATTTCCTTCACCTTGTTCCACATTTCAAAGGCAGTCTTACAATCCTTGATATCATCAAATTCTTCATAATATCTTAGGAAAAATGTAATACTTATCATCATGGTGTTATGAGTCTTCTTTTTAGTAATTTCATTAACAAATAGTGTACTAGAAGGAGTTACATATGCTTCATCAATATATTTTAATCATGTATCTCCAATGGAAGCTAGATGGAGTCTCATAAGACCTTGCCATGTAGAAAAGTTATCCCTATTAAAACTTGGAAATTCCCTCTTTGTAAGAAATCCTAATCTTTGGCTTAGATCCTTGAAATCCTTCTTGCAAGAACCAAAATATTTGATACCAATTTTTGGAAATATAGATGGAGCAAATAAGAATGATGGTGAATTAGTTACCACAAAAACAAATCCATAGATCCCTTGGATGTCTTATAAAACTAGTTACTATTGTCACTTGGTAGCCACATAGAAAAATGTCGTAACTCAATAGATGTAGTGTATGTTAACTTATTATTGATCTTTTAGAATTCATAGTGATTAACAAGCATCCATAAAATAAAATAACATGAACACAAGAGACACTAGATTTAACATGGAAACCCAATATGGGAAAAACCACCAAGTAACTAGCTACTAATTTTGACTCTTCTAAAGTGAACCCTGTTAGGAGCCAACCCTGTTAAAAGTTACAAAACACACTATTAGGTGTGACCTTGTTAGAGGATTTGATCACCCTACTAGGAGTGGCCTTGCTAGAGGACTTTAGAACAATTCAATAGAACTGTCCACCTTGTTAGAGGATTTACAAAATGGTTGTTAAACCAACTCTATTAAGACATTTAGAAATCACTGCTACAATTGTGAGAAAGTAACAATGAGTTGACCTAAATTAGATGTAACTAAACTTTGCTGATACAAATCTCTATTTTGCTTCACTAGATCCTCACTGATCAAATAAATCTTTACTGCTCCTCAAGGATATCTTATCCTTCTTCAAAATTCTCTCACACTTTCCTCTTCACACACTCAACTCACTTGCATGCTCACTCATTACCATTTAGAATTCACAACTTGACCTTTTATTTATACCACACAAATTGTCAAGTTGGTTCATTTACAAGTTAAAATTACCAATAATCATTACATTAGTCTACTACAACAATTACATGACAAAATGAAACTTTATTTCCCAAAACAATGAAATCCTTTATTGGCCAACTCTACTTGGTAAACACTACTTCAGAAATGATTTCCAATGTTAACCAACTAAAGCTTAGAGAGCATTGTGAACTCTACAAAATACTTTTGAGACTAAATGAATTTGGTAAACACTAACTTTCCTTCACTGACCTTGTGAGCTTAGTAGAAATTAACTTCTACCACAGAAACCTTTGATGCCGGAGTGAACTCGATAGAAACTATTTCCATAGAGTAACTTTTAGGAACAATTGGTAGACTCTATAATTTTCTTTGCTAACCAACTGAGCTTAGTAGACTCTATCTAATAACTGATATGACATTTTTGTAACATCAAAAATAACACACAATTAAACAATTGTATCCAACAACTAGAGGTCCATCAACTACTAGCAAAGATAAGTCCTTTTCTAGCCAGTGCATGCATGAATATAGTCATATTCTATTTCCTAAGTCTGAGGATTTTTCCTCTCCACATTTGCATGCATAGGTGAGTCATCCACTAGGAAATAGTACAAAACATTAGTCCCACATTCACCATGCAAAGGATATTTTAGTTATTTTTATACATAAACACACTATACCATAGTGTCTTTAAGACACAAGCATGTTAAAAGGCAAGGAAACCATGCTTGCATGGGGCCTAGACTAGATAATAGGCACCAAGTAGATATTTTAAATGAACTAGTAGATGACAAGATGATGAGAAGGATTAGAGGACCAACCGAATGATGCCATGTAGCAACATGAGAGCCATTGGTGAAGTGACACATGGTAGATATCTTTAGAGCCCCACATGGATTTCAAGGTGCCACATGGCAAGTTCCAAGGCCAGATTAATAGGATTGCAACATGGGGTGAGATTGACAGATGTGACTTTCCCACAATATAAAGATACACGATCATTAACTAAAGGGGTAAAGCGATGAGGTGACATGTGTCATGGATAGTGATGTGGCAATGTCTAGGAGTAGTGTACAAGATCATAATGCATGGAAAGATCAATAGATGTCACCTTCTCACAATATAAAGATATAGGGAAGTTAGCCAAAGAGATAAAGTGACATGTTGACACATGTCATTGGGCTAGGGTGGTAGTGTGACAAATCCAACCAATCAAGTGACACCACATGGCAATGATGTGGCAAGTTGATAGTACATGTGAGATCTAGTGGGAAGATACCATGTGGTGATGCATTGGATAAGAGACAGTGATTATTGGACCAATTAGAGGGTACCATGTGGTACCCAAGTGGCAATGATATGTGATATGTGTCAAAGCTTGGTCAACCCAAGTTTGACCTAGATGCAGAATTGGAGGAACATTTCCAAAGTTCAACAAAAGTAATTTTTTCTTATTTTATGGTTTTTAATTTTTAGAAGGTCATTTAAATGAAAATATTTTTTATTATAAACTTTTTGACTTTAGGAAAGGTTAAATATTTTCAAATAAATTATAGATCTGAAAACTAGTCATGGACCTAAACTTCTTGTGATTATCCTAGCCATATCCTTGAGGCTAACTGTAGGACTATCATATACCAATAGAAATCTCTCAGAACAAAATTTCCAGATTTGATACTTATTTTTACATAGGAATTAGTATGTGTGAGATATTTTGGGTTTTGTTAGTGGTGCTTTATTTTCAACTGTATTCTAGTTTAGCAACTTAGACTTGGTTTTCAATGAAAAGATAAATTGGGTGTGTGCCAAAGTTAGTAGAGATGTAGTTGGCAATGCCTTTTCACCTCCAAGTTAGTTTATTCAAGGATTTATCAACATTTTAGATGCATGCTAGATTTCTTTATGAGAACAAGGGTTTCTCATTAGTTGGAGCAATTAACTACCCCTAGATGTATTTGTTCGTATCATTGGGTTATTCAAAAAATGTTAATTTAGGATCCAACAAAATGGTGAATCTATTGGGATATGTGAAGCAATTCATTGTTAAAAATATTGCAATCTCTAGTAGTATAAATTTTTTCAACTAGAAGGGGATTCAACACAATAGGAATAATTTGCTATAGCAACAAGGTTGTGAGATGTTCCACTTCTTTGCTGAAAATTCATGTTTTCTAGTTATGCCTTATTCTTGATAGTAGTAACCTTGAAGATTGGTGATAAATAATGTTTTTAAGACCAATTATCAGTTCTCATGTTTTAGTCCTAGTGATTTTGAAGTACTTCTATGAACCTAAGAGTCAAGGATTAAGTTTCTTTTACTTTGTCAAGAGTGTGAAATTCCAAGGTTGTTGTATAAAGTTTTTCAAATACCTATTGAAAATGTTGGTCCAACTTGTTGCATTGTGTAAGTTGAGAAAATATTTTCTCACCAATTGAGTGGTGACTTAGAGTTATATCTCTATACCAATGCAATGTGAAGTTGAAGGTATTGTGAAGGATACAACAATTGGAAGGCTGATTTGAAGAAATAATCTAAAGTTCTTGGAAATGGTTGAAAGGATTGTGTGAGATGCTATGGAAGAGATACTAAATCAAGATAGGATTTTAATCTATTATCTTTTTCAGCATTGAAGTGGTTTTCAAGAATCACATATTAACGTATTTTCCATTTTTATGAGATTTCTTTTCCACGAAAGTAAGATATATGAAAGTTTCTATGTCAAGTTATGTTTCTAACAAATAGTAGGAGAGTTTTTTGATGCATCTCCACATATTTTATGAAAGATGAACATAAAATGTTTTTACATGTTGGAGTATGTTTAGAGATTAAATTGGTAGAATATTTTTAAGATATGCTTCATGTTATAAATTCTGAAAATTATTTTGGTAAAATGAGTTATAAGTTTGCAAGAAATGTCAAATTTCTTTTCACCTAGTATGCAGTATGTTGATGAAAATTGTAGATCTATCTCTACCAAGGGATACTTTCCATTACACTTTTATGGAATTCATGGTTTCCCAAATACCATGTTTTATGATCTTATAAAGCATTTTCCTAAGTTTAATGGAAGCCATTTGGATTCAACCAATCATCATGTTTAGATGTTTACTGATTTGATGGGTGATTTTGAGATTGGTTATGAAGACATGCATATGAAGTTATTTGTTCAAACCTTGGAAGCTGATGCTAGAGATTAGTTTACCTTTTTGCCAACATCTTCTATTTCATCTTAGAGTGAGTTATATGCAACCTTCATGGAGCAATTTTGGGAAAGAATAAGCATATCTGATTATTTTGAGAAGTTCTTGAAGATTCAAATCAGGAATATTGAACTTATTCCTAAATTTAATATTAGATTTGTAAGATCCTTGAATGGGATTCCTAAAAAATGTAGAATAGATGATCAAGTGTTTTTAGTAGTTTATCTTGATGCATTTGAAGAAAAATTATCTATTGAGGGATAAAAAACCCATGATTTTGCATCATGCATTCATGACATCAATAAAGATTGAAAACAATATAAGGTATGGACTAACCAAGAGTCATTTCTCTAGAAAATTTTCTGGCAAGATGAAGTCAAGAAGAGAAGCAAATGTCATGTTGAGTGTTCAAATTTGAATTAGCATGTAGGTATCCATGCTATTGTAACTAACCATGTTGAGAATTCAAAATTAAAAACATGTGAAGATGAACTTCCTCTATTGTAAAGAAGAATTGATCCTATTCTTGCTCAACAAAATGTATATATTTGTAGTATTATAGAAGTAGATGACAAAGTTGATTCACTTGATAAGTTATTTATTGATGATTTTCCTTGTGTTGAGAATGCCACTAATCATGAAATTAAAAGACACTAATCTCAATTTTATAAGGATGAAGAGGCTCAAAGCTATGTTTCAAGTGATGAAAAAAAGCTCGTTGATATGGTCTGTTATGATGAAAAATCATGTGAAGGAGATAATGAAAGTGGTTACTTAAGTCAAGGTGAGCACACTGACAATGTATACTCATCTTCATGTGAGTTTGAAGTAAATTGGTAAGAACAGAGCAATGATGAAAGTCAGTATTCTTATTTAAGTAATGGTATGGATCTTTCGTCTAAATCTGAAAATGAAGATTTATCTCCAAATTGTATGAATCAACTTGAGCTTGAAATCTTTGAAGAGGATATGTCTAGAAATTATGAGGATAAGGAGATCATTTACTAGGATAAATTAACTAGTTGTGTAGAAGAATTTCATAAGATTACATGTAGTTGTAATAAAAAATTTACAATTGATTCTAAGGTTAATGCATTGGCAACTATTGGTAAGTTAAGAGATGATTGGTTGTCAAGAAACATGAATCATTTTAGAGAAGACAATGAAAGTAACATTTATCTATATTCCACACACCTAATTGATGAAGTCGATGGTGTGTCTTCATGTAATGATTCTAATTTTTCTTCTTCATATGCTGAAAGTGTTCATGACAATGATGTTTGAAATGCTTTCAAGGTTTTCATTAATCCTTTATGTTGGTGTTTGAAAACTACTGAATCAACAAAATGCTCAATAAAAAAATGATAACACTCATATAACCTAAAGAATAGCCAATTCCCATTAAAAATTACATAAGTAAATCATTTGGACCCAACTTCAACAAAACCACAAATGGTTTCCTACTCTTTAGGCTCTGCAAAACCTAGGTGAGTATACCTAAGGGATAATTCACTAGGATATTGATGCACGAGACTTAATTTAGTTTTATTTTGATTCTCATCCTCTATCCCTATCACATGTGCAATTCATCCATTTATTAATATTCTATGATTCATATATATCCCCCTTAAGAAGATTTGGTTCTAATTCTCCTCAAGTTTACAGTTACTTCTGGGAATAGCAGCTACTTAATATCTAGAAGTAGAATATAAATGAGTGCTGACCAACATTATAACTCTAAATAAGATGGAACAAGAATGATTTTAAAATTGAAAAAAATGGATATGTAGTAGCAAAATTTACTCTCTAACACCTCTGATTTATATGACTAGTGGTTTATCCATAGGGGCAAAGAGTCAACTATTAGCAAGAGATCTTGTTCAATTAACTTGTAATTGAATTCATCAACTATAATCACCTATTTCCATTCTTATGAAATATCATTTTCATAAACTCATGAATTCTACTGGTCTACTAAAGCATTTACATAATATCTTGAATTAAAAGAAACAATAAAGCAATATACAACCCATCTAGACTGCATTCAACCAAATGAACCTTATTCAAATGATCTCAAAAATTAATAAACTCATGAAATGGAGATAGAAAAATAGTGGCATAGATCTAGTGTAAATAACCTTCTGTATTATCATTTTGTTGATTAATACAAGACCCAATAGAAACTCAATGAAGAACCCATGAATGCATGTTGATACTGTCATTTCTATTTGTCATCAGAAAAGTACATAACTAGAAGTAAACTGAAAAAAATAGCTACACATGAATGGACTAACTATACTATTTCTTGACAATCCGAAAAAATACATCAGAATTTGGATCATCAAATTTCCTTGAAAACTCATTTATATAGGCATGAGTTGCAACAAGCAAAGGGAAAATGTGATTGATAGGTGTCCATCAAAAAGATACTTACATACACCTATCACAAAAGGAGAAAAATATGGATAATAGAAAGACTAATACATCAAACGTTCTTTTGTGTGTCCCTTTCTATTACACCTCTTGGACAAACAAGGGTACTACTGTCTAGTTCTTTGATTATTCTAATTCCTCAGAGTAAGTGGCCATCAAGCTTGAAAGCGATGAGTCATCTCTAATTACCTACAAACTTACTTTAACCTAAGGATTTTCCTTGTCTTCATCATTAAATGTAATGGTGAATTTTACTTTTGCACCTTCTTCTTCCTCATCATCTTCTATTTCATCATATTCTCCAATCTTCTCTATAGACATAAACTTATCTTTCCACTCATTATAAGTAGTATCATCTGGCCAATCAAAATTTAGAACTTCTCTTTGTATAGTTATTAAAGAATTTGTAATTGCCTCTATATCAACAAAATCTTTTGTGATGGTATTATAGAACAACTATACTTTTACCAACTCCTCATTTGTCATTTCCCATAACAAGTGGCTTGTTTCATTTATAAATTTATTCATTCTTTCACAAAAAATCTCATCCAACTCCCTCTTCCATTCTTCCTTTTCCTTTACTTTATCAATTGTTTTTAAAGCACGAGGGAATAAATCAAATTTTTCTACAAAATACTTGGAAAAACAAATAGTTAATCTTCTTTGAAAAGAATTTTTTTTATCTTCAAAACCTTGCAATTTATTTAACAAATCAAGGATCTTTTCTATTTGATGACAAGGTAGCTGGATGACAAATATACACATAGTAGTGATATCTTCATTTCTTTCTGTCCACTTCTGCACAAGGGGTTTGAATACAACTTCATCTCTCTTCAATTCATCCCTAATAGCTACAATCCTTGCCAATTGATCAAAAAATGTTGGCCATTCTATCCTGTCCACTAGATACATTACACCCTACCTCAATTTCTCTTCTTCAAAATCCTTTACAGTGTAGAACTATGGCCTTTCTGGGGTGTCTAGTATCTCAATAATTGGAGTTGATTTGAAAGGTTCAACAGGTGGTTGTGGGGTTATGCAATCCTTGGTCTACTAGATTCTCCTACTTTTCTCTTCCCAAGTATTTTCTCCATTTGAGTCACTTTGTTTTCTAATAACTGTATCTTCATACCCCTCTCCTAATGTGCTTTCAGAACTTCTTCAAACCTAGCATTGAGTTGAGAAAATCTATCTTCTTCCTAGCCAGACACCGCACTACCAAATTTTAGCATTTCTAAAGCCATTCCCATTATTTTGTACTGCCTACCTCACCAACCCTGAACACTGTCAATGCACCAATATGCTCTATAGTAGAAATTTTTTGCATCGTAGTCTTATCCCTTTTTTCAATAGACCAAATAACAAGGGCTTGGTGATCATCACTAAACTTGACTCCTCTATGAGCCTATAATACCTCTTCTTCAGTCTTGAATTGGACATCCTTTTGTTTCCTTATTGAATCAAAAACCATGGCTTTCACTATATCCCATTCTAGAAAAATAAGGACTCCTAACTGTCTAACTATTTTCCTTCTAGCCTCAATTGTAAATTGAGAAAAATCATTCAAAAATTTAGATTTTACCTCTTCCTTAATAGCAAAATCTGATTTATCAGGTTGTTCTACCTTTATCTTCTCACAAGTTTTCTCAAAATTTCCTATGTTTAACCTACACAAAAATTGTGAAAATTCTCTAGACTTCACAAAATTTTCATCAATAATAAAGCTCTCAGAGGCTTGGGTAACTATAGGATCTATTTCCTTACCTTGGTAATCAACAAAAATTAAATCCAAGGAAGGTGTAGGAGGCTCTTGTGGTTCTCCAATCTCCAAATCTATGGAAGTAACAATTACATCCCCCTCTCCACCAATCTATCTAAGTTGTTCCCTAAAAGATGATTCATCTTCTATCCGAATTGGGGACTTACTTGGGGAGAATTGTTCTACTTGAGAAGAAGAAGATCCCTACTCTGACTTTTTCCTTTTTGGAGCACTGGCTATAGATGGACTTTCTGGCCTTGGCCTTTGATGAAGGGGAGCCTATTGTACACTTTGAATCATCACATAACCTACCCTTCTCTACAAGGTATACTAGCAAGAGCCTCTATATTTTTGCTATTTATCCTCCTTTGTACCTTCATAGCCCTGTCTGTATATGTCTCAACATATGTGTTCATTCATGGTTTAGATTATCACAGTAAAATTGTTCATTAATGATTGCATCCTGGCTCCCCAATATTTTTTATCCTTTAATGGGTCATAGCTGGAGTCAAAAGCATTAATGAATTTTAGAGTCTTACTAAATACTATGCATTTCTCTTTTCTCAATTTTGGTTCTTGTAAAGAAAAAACATTTCTAAATACATCTTTAGGATAGTATACCTAGTGCACCATGCAAGTAGCCTTTGTCCTCTATCTTAAGAGGTCATAGAATCCTTCAAGGTCAATAAATCTGGCATGAGATTCTACCATGTTGTATCTATCTAGGAACAAGTTGAGATGTTTCCACCCTTTCCTCACAAAAACAAAATCATGTGCTATAGTAACAACTGGGAAAAAGATACCCTTCTTAGGAAAATCCCTCTCATCAATTGTACCTATCTACCATAATAACTCTGCTATCCATATTTTTAGTGGCACATGGAATGGTAACACATGAGGCTTTCCAAAGAAGCCATACACTCTTATTACTATTGAGACATTATAAGGGATTATATCCCCCCAATTATGACTAGCTAGTAGCCCTTTTGCATTACCCTAGGGCCTAACCAATTCTAACAGTGTTTGTGGAATTCTAGTGCTATCCCCCTCAAAAGCAATCTAAGATTTGATGCAAAGTATCTATCAAACCTCACATAACTGGCATCTGCAGCCTCTGAAGTCATGTCCACACTCCATAACTACACTAGATTCCTCTCTCCATCCCTAGTTATTTCCAACTCCATACCCTTGGAGAAAAAGGTAAATCCTTTGTACAAGCATACATACATAAGCAATGAATACCAACATAATGGTTTGTCCACTTTCCCCTGTGCTATCCCCACTAAACCATTATGAATTTCCTTTGCAAGAAAAGTAGAAAAATATAGAATAATGCTCATCCCAAATTGAAGAGTTTGAGCCATAATAAGGACAATTGAGCCTAGGATTTGATCAACTTCATCCATTCCAAAAATCTTGCAAAGAGAAAAATATAATGCCTGAGCCCTGAGGTTAAAATGTCTTCTTAGTAATGGCTCTAGGGTGTTGGTAGTAATAACAAGCAAAGTACCAATTTTAGTAGCTAGCTCCTGTAGTGGCCCTATCCTTGAGTAAATCCTTTATGCATCATATCTTTCTTGAAGGTCATCTATATCAATGATTTCATGAATGGCATGGTTAGGGTTGAGGTTGAAAACCTCACTAATTAGTTTAGGGAAAACCCTAAAAAGATTCACTCCAGCATGGTTCTTTACCTACCCTGTAATTGGATCATATTTCTTGGCCAAATCCATCAATAAATCACTATCAAAGAAAACTATGGGGACTGTTAATTTTCCAATGTCAAAATCTAGACCTCTCATGGAAACCCAGGCATCTCTTACCCAGTTAGCTTTATCATAGAAACCCTCTGCTATGGCTACCCTAGGGTGTTTAGGAATCAACTCCGTCCCCTTAGTTATTTCGTGTACAGATAAAGGGAATTGTTCCAGAAAGTCATCATGCATAGAGTATTTTAGATAATCAGTCTATCCTATAAACTCTTTTCATGGAGGCATTTTGAGATTTAAAAATTCTATCACACCAATTTCTTGCTACTCAAAAGTTTAAGAGCACTTACTCGCAAAATTCTACTTCACTCTATGAAATTCTTTGCTGTAACTCACTGGATTTCTCTACAAAATTTTGTGCCCTAGCTCTAGAAATGTTTTATGCTCTGATAATTTTTTTCAATTCTATGGTTTAGTAATGGTGAGATTGTGAATTATATTCAAGCATTGAAATCACACAAATGAGCTCTAAACCATATTAACTTCTAGTAGCCATTTTCCCAAGTTGCATAAAAATTTCAAATCTTATCTATTGATTTCACTGGATCAAATGGCTTTAATTCAAAAAAGTAACAAGCTTTATGACCTTAAGAACATGGCCATGTGTTGTATTACTACTTACCCACATTCCTTAAATTTCTTGCATCTTAAAAGTGCAAGTAAGCACTATCTATTGATCAAGATAAGATCAACGATCAAACAAGTTTACAATTAAAAAAGGCCCAGTTAGCTATACTAACTAATAGGAAGTCTCTATGTGAATCCATGCCTCCTGATAACCTCCATGTAGGTAGGTCCCATATTAAATTCTAATGAAGTAGTGTTTGACATCATCCTTTCCACGTGTCAAGTTGGCAGAGCATCTTTAAACTATAAGCTTGTGCCAATTGTTGATCTTGGAAAGATCAATGGTGACATTTCTTGAATCCTAAAAACCTTTTGAAATGTGGATAGTGACATCACCATAGACACGTGTCTTCATGGTGCATACCCACATTGCTTAAAATTCCATCAAGTTTCTAATGTGGGCATGCACCTTTTGTCAATCTGATCAAGATCAATGGCAAGTAAAACTTTGAACTTTATGGTCACATCATCCACTTGGACTAATGAAATAACTTGTCTCATCCCTCATACTTTGACCAATCTAACTATTGCATTAATTGCTAGAATTTCTGCACTCATAGCATAAGTACTTCCATCTAGGCACATCTAACATACAACAAGGCATGACTCAACATTCTCACCTAATCTTGGCCCCATTGTGACACATAGCCCAAAGATGCATACCCGCATTCTTTATTGAATGAGTAGTTTCATAATGTGGGCTTGTGACATCCCTCGATCTTTGAAATATCTATGGTTGATAAAACTTTGATCCTATTTGGTAGGCAAACTTCTTCATTGGTACAATTGGAAATACATATCAGAAATCACCTTACAACTTGGCACACCACAACACACAGTAGAGATTCTTGACCCCACCTTGCTATGTGTTGAAATACCACTTGCCTGCTTTATTTATCTCTCATGTAGCTTGAAAATGCAGGCATGCACTGGGTTTTGATCTCACATAGATCAATGGTCATAGAATCATGTGTCTTAAAATACCACATTAACCAAACTGATGAATAAAATACTACCCCCCAATCCAACTCATCTAAAAACTGCCATGGAAGACACCTCAACATCATTCTGTGGAAAGGTGGGGCCATGATGTTAGATCCTACTACATGTCCAATTTGCACTTCCCTACATTATTTAATTCTCATGTATCTTCTTAATGTGGGAAAGTGTTAGCCCTTGATCTAAACAAGATCAATGGTCAATGAATCTTGGTCATAAAGTGATACCTCTATTAATATATCAACCAATCACATCATAAGAATTCTAGAACATGCATGAAAGGTATTGACAATTCTGCAAAAAGATTCTAGCAATTTATGAAAAATTACAATCTTTGTAGTGCACTGAGACTTTAAAAGGGCAAGGGCTACATGTCATCAAAGTGCATGCCCATATTATTTAAAAACCTTGCATCTCAACACTGAGAGAATGTGATACATCTTGATCTGAACAAGATCAACGGTCACACAAAATCTATATCATAATAGGTATTTCTCAATAAAATAATCGAGCAATTTGTAGGCAAAGCATGACCAATAAAGGTTTAAACAAGATTTTTAAATGAAATCATGCTTGCATAAGCCCATCCTTTGGGTAAAAGTAATATGCCTTAAAATCATTTTGTTTTTGAAATATTAATTTTGAGGATTTTTCAAAACTAGGGTAAAATAAAATAAGGCATTAGGGTTTTAAACAATTAGGGTTTCTCAATGATTTCTCTACTAATAAACCTTGAGAATTTGATAGAAATCCAACAACATAGAGACTAGTACATCAACTAGGGAAACCTAAGAATTTGAAAAATACAAGGAACAAAACCCTAATTTGCAAGATACAATGTCTTAAATAATTTTTCGATCAAATTTTCAAAAAAATTCTGTACTGTGAAAAATCAAACCAACACTTTATATGATGAAGAGTTTTATTTTGATCAACACATCACTTGTTACAATTTTTATAGGGGAGCTTTGTGTTGGGACTGAAGATTGTAGCCCTAACTTTGAGTATCACTGAAAAAATGAAGCCCTATAAGTGTTTTTAATGCATGTGTACCTAGCTATCCATTTGAGGCCTATGAGGTGTTTAGTGTTTCTAAAACCTTGAATTCAGTACATATATGTGTTCTATGATGATAAATTTCCATTTCAAATCATTTAATGAATTCTTGTTTTGAGTAATGCCAAATCTGTATTTTTGCCTAAGTGTCAAACAACGACAGGAGGTTGTGTTTGCAATTGAATATATCACACCCAATAATGTTTCATGAATTGAAACTTTTGGAGTGTTTAGTGTCTATACTAGAGAGCCTATTTTTTAGATTTTGAGTTTTTTAAAATCCATTTGACTAGGTTTTGAATCCCTCAAAGTTGGTCATTTATTGTTGTCATGGTGATGTGAATTGTTCAAAATTTTGCGAGGCCCTGTTTGACTTGTTATAACTTTGACCTAGTTGACCAAAACAAGAAAATTTCCATTAAACTACATTTTAGAGGTCATGTAATTTCTATATTTCAATATTGAGCTTAAGATGAATCCATTTTATCAATTTTTGAATGTGATCCCAAATGCAATTTATAAAGTTTTGCAGGTCTCAGTAAGTGCAGAGTTGTCGATATCCATTTTTGTGATGTCATGTCTTTGGATCCATGATAGGTGAGATTGAATAGATTTTACCATTATGTTCTACTCTAAAAATACTTTAAGTGTGTCAATTTTCAAATCTTGATGAATCCGTCTGCACACTTTCCCAGGTCTATTCCATTTACAAAAAATGCTTTTCTAAAATAGTTTCCAATCTACAAATTTGAGTAGTCCACTTTGACCATTTTCCAAATACATCCTATTATTCATCATGGTCCCTGATCATAGATTTATATTTTCCTCATGACAGTGAACCCATTCCCTAGTTATTGTTTCCCCAATGGTTGTTTACACAATTTTGAAGCCAAATCCAAACACAAATTATTTTGACATGTTTGTTTTTAGGTAGTTTTAAATGAGCAACTTTGATAGTCAATATCTTTTGACTAAGTATTCTACTTGAGAAATGATTCGACATGGTACAAGAATGTGGAACAATGAATTAGTGTGTCTATTTTTAAATCTCGGTTAGGTGTTTGGGTCAATTTTTAAAGCCAGTCAAAGGACCCTCTGGCACCAAATTAATAATTTGTATAAAATGATAAAATGAGTTTTTAATGATCATTTAATGCTAGAAATTAATTATAGTCGGTGATAAATGTTCAAAAAATCACTTTTATAGTTTAGTTGTTTGAAAAAAAAACAAAAAATAGTTGGAACCACTTTTGGGGGCCCGACTAATTGCATTAGACTGAATAGAAAGATGGGGGTTAAAAGTATTTTAACAAAGGGGGGATTCTATGGAGTAGATTAGAATTAAGAGTAAGGAGGAAAGGCATTATGATTAGAGGGATATAGTCAAGAATAAGAAGCTAGATGAAAACAAGACGAGCTTAACAGATCAGCAAGATGGGTAGAAGTTTGGAGGTATCAACATTCATTTTGAAAAGGAATCTCTTCTATTCATGCTAAGGTCTTAACTAGGATAAAAAGAGAAATGTAGTAATTAATTACACTTGGAAGGGATCACACTAGAGAATACTCTATTATGGATGATGTTTGTGCTTATGGTTCACCATTCTAAGTGCATATGTAGTCTCAATATTAGAGATTAGTATAATGATGAGGAAAAGCATAATTAGCAAATGTTTTCAAGGCTGTCTATCATACCAAGGGGGATTTGGACCATGGCCACCAACATAGGGATGATGGACACTACTTATTTTGTTGGAAAAAACAAGCTTTTTTCATGGATCAATACCACTTTGCAACTCTCTCCAAAAAAAGTTGAAGAGGTTGCTTCTAGGGCTATTCATTGTTAGCTAATGGATGTTGTACATTTGGGCATGTTTCCAATGCATAAGGTAAATTTTGATGCAAAGACTGAGTATGACATGATCCAAAACTACAAGGTGCTTCAAGATATTTTCAAGAAACTTAAGATCAACAAGTAGATAGATGTGAATAAGCTTGTTAAGGGTAGCCCATTGTATAACTTGGAGCTTACTTAATTGATTGAAACAATGATGACACACTAGCTAGATTGATCTAAATTTGGGTGCATGAACTTCCAGTGTGGGTACTTGCCCTTGATTGCTTTTTGTCATTCTTGATTAAGGATGCCTCCACAATTATCTAGAGAACCCACAAGCAAGGAGGAAAGGAAGCCTAAAAGTAGGACAATGAAAGTGGACAAATCCTAGAAGTGTTATTTGAAAGACCTAAATACAACTTCTCTGATAATTGTATAGTCTTATCATGATGAAAGTTTCTACATGGCCAAGCTTTTTGAGCAGGCTAAGCATTATGAGGAGATGGTAGAGTACACGAAAAAGGTAGCAAAGATAGTAGATGTGGAGAAACTGATTGTTGAGGAGAGAAATGTACTTTTATGTTGGATACAATTGTTAATTGAATGTTGGCTTTGATGTTACACAAATGTCATATCAGTCATCAGTTAGCTTCTACCGAGCTCACAAGGCTAGCAAAGGAAAGTTAGCTTCTACCGAGATCACTTGGTCAGCAAAGGAAAGTTAGATTCTAGCGAGTTCACTTGGTCAGAAAAGGAAAGCTAGTGTCTACCAAGCTCACTTGATCATTGAAGGAAATATGGCAGGAAGTTATCTTCTACTGAGTTCACTAGGATAGCAAAGGAAAGTCAGTACTCACCGAGTTCACTCGGTCTCCAAAGGAATTTTGCAAGATTTTGTAGTGTTTACCGAGCTTCACTTGGTTAACACTAGAAAAAATTCTAAAGCAATGTTTACTGAGCTTCACTTGGTTAACACTAGAAAACATTCTGAAGCAGTGTTTACCGAGCTTCACTAGGTTAACACTAGATTACCGAGCTGAGTCGGCTAGTGAAGGATTTCATTATTTTGATTGTTTCATAGAATTAATGTAGCTGACTGATGTTTTTTTTTTGTTATTGTAACTTATATTTGAGCCTGCTTGATAAATCTGAAAGGTATATATATAGATATTCAAGTTGTGGAATAGTGTGTATGAAAAAGTGAATGGAAGAGAAATTTTTGATGAAGGATTAGATATCCTGGAGGTGCTGTAAAGTTGTATTTGATCAGTAAGGATTCAGAAGAGCAGAACATAGATTTGTAATTAGCAAGAGATAAGTTGAATATCATTCAAGTCATTTCATTGTTGCTTTCTTATCATTGTAATAGTGAATTCAAAATCTCTTTACAGAGTTGTTTTAATAGCCATTTTGTAAATCCTCTAACAAGGTGATAGTTTAGTTGAATTGTTCTAAAGGCCTCTAACTAGGCCACTCCTAACAGGGTGATTAAATCCTCTAACAAGGTCACACCTAACAGTGTGTATTGTAACCTTTAACAGGGTTGACTCCTAATAGGGCTCACTTCAGAAGAGTGAAAATTAGTGACTAGTTACTTGGTGGTTTTTCCCATATTGGGTTTCCACATTAAATCTAGTGTCTCTTGTGTTCATTTAGTTAATCTTTGCATGCATATTAATAACTTTGAATGCTAGATGAATAGTAACTAATTAACTTACCGAGTAAAAGTATTTCTACACTATCTCCTGAGTATTAGTAGTAAATAAGCATTTTAGACATCTAAGGGATTTGTTTTTTTTTTTTTTCAACTTGTTTCGTGGTAACTGATTCACCCCTCTCCTTACAGTTACTTCATCTATATTTCCAACACTTTTAGTGGCTTACAAAATGTTATTGGAGTTCACTGGGTTTTTTGGAGGATAATTTCCTACATTGAATAGAAGGAAGAAAGTAGGGGTAAATTGAGAGCATCTAGAAACAATTTGAACAAGATTATATTACTAGATCATAAAATGTAGCCAACTAGAGCAAGATTCACATATCCCTTCCAAAATTTTATCTGTAAAATTACTGGATTATGAAAACCTAATAAATATGCATTTCCTAGATATAATGTTAAAAAGAATTCTTCATAAAAGAGGCATGGAAAAAACCTTCTAGGGTGTGAGAAAATCCAATGAGGGATGGAAACTTGTAGCATAGATAATAGCTTTAGAATCACCTATAGCATCACTCTAATTAGTTGCACCCTCTATCACATCTACCTTCACCTACACACATAGAGGTAATGCTTATGTGTTCAAATATAAATAGGGGCATTCATTCAATCCATCATCCAAACTTTGCCTACTAATACTAGAACTCTACTGGAGTGAACATAATTTGATAGCAAGGAACTAATAGGTAGTGATGTCCAGAACAAAATGAGGAAGATGTAATGCCAAATGCTTGAAGTTGGAAATGGTTAAAAGGCATCTTAGATTCCTTATCAATTCCTAAAATTTTTGAAGCTATTCAAGGCTTGAGCTATGAATAAAATTGATTCCTCCACTGGCAAGCTTGTGCTCAATAGTTTAGTGCAAAAGACAATGAAAAGTTTTAACCCAAATGCCTTGTGAGAAAAATTTCTAAGATCTTTAAATAGGAAAGCACTTTATTACTAATTCTCTAATAAGAAAACACCTTTTCAAAGGAAAGCCAAATGCAAGTGGGACCTAGATAGGTGGTAGGTTAGCTAGGCTTATTTTGGATGGACATGCAAATCTAGGCACCCACTTGTATTTGTGACAAGGCAAGATCCAAAAAATAACAAGGTGCCAAATGGCATAGATTTTCAGATAGCAATGACATGGCAAGTCCAAGATAGATGCTCCAAATTTTGTCATGTGGTGAGATATAATATCTGATGCTTCCCCACATTTCAGAGATGTGCAAAAGTTAAGAAAAGTGGGAAAGTGCCTCAGTGCCATGTGGCAGTGGGCCTTGTCCATGGTAACATGGTAGGAGAAACTCTCAAACCAATAATGAAGTTCCACAAAGTGATGACATGGAAAGTGTTGAAAAAGTAGTGAAATGGTAGTGATAGAGTGGTCAAGTAATGAATGAGGTAGTGCCATATGGTGGTAAGTGGCAAACCAATCAAAAGGTGCCATTGGAGCCCAGTGCAAAAAGGTAATGTATAGGCTTTGAAATTTTTAAAAGGTTATAACAAAAAGATCTAAATTTAGGAAATATGATTTTTTTTTGCATAAATATTTAAAAGGATAAAGTACTGACTTGAGACCATAATAGAGGCATATTTTTCAAAATGATTTTCTAGGTGTTTTCGATAAGCAAAAATAGGAGTATTATATATTTTCAAAAGTGGGATAAGAAAAACTTTCTATTTGGGGAGTTTGTTTTTACACAAGAAGCCATTTGTTCAGGTTATATGAGGTTTTCTCCTAGGTTCCCAGTTTGCACTTTCATTTAGGTATTGAAGTTTAGTTTTGATTTCTAGTAGGGTAATGAGTTGAACATATGTAAAAGATAGTAAAAATGTTGTTATGGGTGAGTTTAGTCACCTTCAGGTTAGTTAAATCCAAATTTTATCAGCATTTATTGATGCATTCCAAATATTTAAATGACACAAGGGTTTTTATCATTCCTAAGTGATATTTCCAAGTTGGTTATAGAATAATGATGAAAACTAAATTAGATTTCAAGGGTAGAAAGAGGAGAGATGTTTTACTGCAACAAAGGATGGAGATTCAAGTGGACACATGTTGTCTTTAGATGAGATGCAAGATTCCATTCTTCCTTTATATCTTTCTCTTTATCACCCATTTTCAGGGTTCCAATTTTGGAGGAAAATGATTCACTACTATGATACCATGTGTGTTCCAATCTTGAGTTTTCTCAAATTTGTGAAACCAGTTTTCTAGTTTTGATGTGTTCTCATTACTGTGACACCACATTATTTAAAATATTTTCTCTTGTATGAACAATAGTAATGAAGATAATATAGCTAGTTTTGATATGATAGGCATTTCTATGTTTTAATTTCATGCATCTAAATATATAAGTTTCAAAGAAATGAATACAAATAGCATAATCTCTTTAGTTTCATTTTGATTTTCATCTACTATATTAGTAATCTACAATCTTATGTGGTTTAAAGATAAAGAACTAAGACCCATTTGCATCCCCTTAAGGTTGTATGTCTGATATATTTTTCTATTATTATAAATGGCCAAGTAAATGCTTGATGTGTTTGATAGGGTTGGTGGTTATTTTGAGAAGGATATTTCATGAGAATGATGTCTTTTTGAACATAGATGTCTAATTCACAAGGTGATAGGATAGATTTGATATTTGGGTGTATGAAATATGTCCTTGATATCACATATGTATGTATTTAATTTGTGGAATTGCCCAATAGATAAGGCACTGATCAACTACATGATCAACTTGTTCTTATTGCTACATATTTGGGGTTTTTCTAAAATCAACATCATTAATCAAATATCTTTCCCTTTAATGTTGAAGAGCTAAAAAATGTTACCCTCACTCAGCTTGTGGATTTCATAGATTTGCAGTTCGCTACTACACATCTTTTTTATTGCATAAGTATAGGAGAAATAAGGGTTTTATCTACTTTGTTTAGATTTATTGTGTGCTTTTGACAACTGGTACCATATAAAGAATCTATAGGTCCACCCACCTAGGTTTTGCAAAGCCTAAAGTAGAAGAAAGGTCTAGTCTTATAGTTAGCCTAGTGTTTGAAAGGATATGTTAAAGATGGGAGTTAGTTTCCCCTAGATGTATCTTGTGTTGGAAATATTTAGGATAAGACAGGTGACTGAGAGGGGAGGGGTGAATAAGTAACTTATAAAACTTTCAAAAAAATTAGCATTTTAACCATTCACCATTTATTCATCTAATCTACTGCATAACTGAAAGAACAAACATTCATTGCACATGTCCATAGGGATTTGGTGACCCAGAAACCTTCCAAATAGAAAGTAAAACTAGGGTGGGGATGATGCCCACAAAATTTCAATACTGCAATATAAAGTTGGCCTGTTAAGGCTTACAATGATCACTTCTAGTGATCTGCCCTATTAGGAGCAAGTAGGACTACTAGATCCACCTTGTTAGAGGATTTACAAACATACAATAAAGTATGCACTCTGTTAGGAGATTTACAGAAAGACTGTTAAGTCTACCCTGTTAAAGGATTTGTAAACTGATTCACCTGTTAGGATGAAGCAATGGATCTACTTACAACTATTTTCTGATAAGATCTTTTTTGCATTGATCACATGACATGAT
Source organism: Cupressus sempervirens (assembly GCA_028749045.1). Lineage (NCBI taxonomy): Eukaryota > Viridiplantae > Streptophyta > Pinopsida > Cupressales > Cupressaceae > Cupressus > Cupressus sempervirens. The sequence goes on along the minus strand of CM053789.1, from coordinate 643,016,429 downwards.
AGATATAACTTTTCTACTCCTATGTTGACCTTTCTGAGTCCCTTTTATTTTGCTGCTGATTTGCAATTCCTTGCTTTGCTCGGTGAACATTGAGTTCTTCATTTACCTTTCTTTGCTTGGTGAACACTGAGTTCTTAATTTACCTTGCTTTTCTTAGTGAACACTAAGTTCTTCATTTACTTTTCTTTTCTTGGTGAACACTGAGTTCTTCATTTACCTTGCTTTTCTCGATGAACACTAAGTTCTTCATTTACTCGATATCCTCTGAAATGCTCGGTGAGAACTGTTTACCTATTGAACTTATAAGGTAACCACTGAATGCTCGGTATACATTGTAGACTAAGTGATGAGCTAGATAAGCATTCAAAATTGAATAAGTGTTTGCACTAATGATAAATATACCATAATTCCAACAATCGCCCCCTTTGGCATTAGTGACAAAAACACTTATGAGCCAAAACTTATGTGCAAAATTTGTCATACTGATTTACATATATCTTCCCCATACAATATGCACAGAATATTTACAAATATTTCTATCTTTACACAAGGCTTCCTTATTTACATATATCTCCATTTCTTTTCTCTATCTCTTATCTCTTTTCTCTAATCTTTTCTTTGGTACTCTATCTCCCCCTTTTTGACAATAATGCCAAAATAAAAAATATGTATTTACACAGAAACACCAAAATGAGAGTTAAACTTAAAATGTACCTTGAGAATAAGAGCCAAAGTCTTATCCCAATTTTCTTACAAAATTTTGTAGGTGGAGAGTGCTATCTGAACTTCAGCTAAAAGTTCAATCACATGATCTGCAACTGAAAAATTGTTGTCATGGATCAACGTTTTAGAGTATACAATGTGTTTTTGCATTGTGTCCATGATAGGAAGGATCATATTTTGAATATAAATCAAGGTAGATCTGATCCTTTCTTCCTCTCTCAACAATTTTGCCTACTTTTTTGACAAAAATATGATTCGGAGATGATGGGATGAACTTGAATTGGGGTCAAGTTGCAACATTTGGGCACTGACCTTCATATCCTCATCAATTTTACTTAATTTTTCTTTGATCTCCTTGGTATACTTGGTAACATCACAAAGTTTGGCAAAAAGTGAAGTTACATTATTAAAAGAATTTTCAAGATTGACCAAAATTGTGGACAATTCTACCTATTTTATTGCAATGTGCTGAACAATGTGCTCAAGCACCTTATTATCAAATTTTCTTTCAGCCTTTTCAATCAATTTTTCTTGACCAGAGGTGTCCTCATTGAATTTATTTACAACCTCTTCTAAATGAATCAAAATGTGTTGAGTAGAATCTACTTCAACACTTATAGCTTTTGTATTTATATTCTTGGCATTCTCAATTATTCTGTACTCCTTATCCCTTTTAGACCTTAACTGCTTCTGGGTAGCCTTTATATCTATTAGTTGACTAGCATACCTCATTTCTTCAATGGTAGCATTTTCATAGTCAATTTTTGGAATCACTATCTCTGTGTCTAAGTCAATATCTTCAATAATTTCCTTTCCAGTGATTAGAAATCTTAATGGTTGCTTTTGTTTGACTTCTTTGATGACTGGTTTAACCTTAGGAATAGACACAATAGTAGAGATGGAAGGACTAGTAGTGAAAACTAGGATAGGACTTGAGGATTGAGTGCCAATAGGAGTATTTATTGGATCAAAAACTAGAATACTTCCCAAGAATGATGATACACTCGGTAATGCAGTATCTGAACTAACTGGATTTGAAGTAGATGCAGATAATGCTGACAAAATTGTAGAAGAAGCTGGAATCAAAATTGTAGAACTTACTGTTACACTTCTTGGTGATGATGGAGCTGAGGAGACTGGCTCAATAGCTGAAGAATTAATAGTCAGCTCGGTAGATGAACTACTTGGCACATCTATCTTAGATACCTAGAGCTGGGAGGAGGTTGATGAAGATTGAGCAATTGATGTGGCAATTGTTCTCACAATCTCACTTGTAGAAGTTATCTCCTTAGTGGATAAAATAGTTTTTGGTGGAGAGTGAGGAAGGGATGCAATCACTGCTGCTACAATTTTTACTGGATCATCTTCCTCCTTATCTTCCTCTTTAGCTTCTTCCTTAATTTCTTGTTCCTCCTTTTCTTCTTCCATTAATGCATGTAGCTCTCTTGGTGAGAGTGTGATAGATGGAGTGCCATCAATATCATCACTATCACTACTGTCATCATCCTTTATTTCCACTGGGTCTTCACTGGGCTTATGCAGATGATAAACATTTTTCCACATGTTTGTAGAATCATTTACAACATGCTCAATGTCTTTGATCAAAATTAAACATGTGTGAAATCTTATCATCATCTTACCTTCATGGTTTTTCATTGCAGTTTTTACTTCTGCTCCAGTGAGACTTGGTTGAAGATTCTTCAGGGATTGCTCATAGATGTCTTTTACCATTTGGGTGGTTGATTCCCATCTCAGTTGCAATCTCTCCAATAGTTATTTTGAGATTTGGGAGGCAAGCTGGTCCGGGGAGTATTTCCATTTTCCCATCTTGCTGAGTACCAGTTCCTCTATCTGCATTTTCTCAACATCTGTTCTGGTTTCAAATTTCAATGCCTTGAAACTTGTGATGCCTGCTCCTTCTTCCAATTGTTTAAGCCTTTTCTTGAATGTGGGTGTAGGCCTGACTAGTATAGGTTCCTGGTTACCTTTTCTGGTTCTTCTTGTGAATACTGCAGTAGGCTTCTTCTTAGGTTTGGTAATTATTACCTTACCTTTCTTCTTCAGAGGTTTCTTCAGTTTCTTATTCTTCTTTTTCTTCTTCTCCTCCTCCTTCTTCATCATCTACTTTTTCCTCACCTTTACCTTCTGTTAGCATAAGAGGGCCAAATGCAAGTTTCAATTTTGCTATCTTCCTCTTGCCTTTGCTTATGGCCTATGGTAGCTTAATTTCAAGCTCAATTCTGGCCTTTGCTTCATCATAGGTTTCAAAAATAGGTTTCCTTGGGTTTACTAGCTCATTTACCAGTGCTTCTATGATGTCTCTGGCTTCATCAATATTTACCTTGTAGGGAAGAGGTTTTACCCATGCAACTCAGGGTCTAACTGCCTAGATGTACACCTTATCACAGTCAACCATGAAGCATACATCATCTCTGTAATCCTCAACAAGCTTAGGAGGAATCCTGAACCTATTATTCATCCTCTCCTTGAAGTCTTCAAAATAATTTTCCATAATGCTATCAAAATTTTCACCCATCTCTGCTACAAACTCATTTATCTGACACAAAATTTGAATGTCTTTTCTCCATACAATAGTTCCTTTAGATGGAAATATTTTTTGAATGTAGAAAAATAAACAGATCAATGAAGAACTGAATTTACAAGAGTTATTCTTGGAATTCCTTATACTATCCATATTTTTATTCAATTGTTTTAGCAATACCTCAGACAGATCAAATTCAAGGTTTTTCTTTACAATCTTGAGGGCCAAATCCATAGCTTGACAAGGTACACTATTCAATCTACTGAAACTGTATAATTTATATGCAATTAGATGAATACCAAATCTTAGTTCAACATCAGATACAATGTTTACCTTCAAACCTCTACCATCCCATTCGGCTAGGGTTTGCTTCTGTAGCTCCTCTTGACCTAGGTTTTTGGTGGCTTTTTCTTTATTAAGCATAGGGAGATCTGTGACTTTATGAATCATCTTCTTTGTGATTAGCACTGGCTGCTCTAACCATAATTGTCCATTATGCACTTGACTCAAGATATACCTAATCCATTTGGTTTGGAAGTTTCTAGGCATATGCGAGATATGAGTCAAGCCTTTGGTTTCAAGATGCTTGAACTCAAGTTTTAGAGAGCCATCTACACTCACTTCACCTAGGGCACTGTCCATCTCTAGGTTTTTTATTTCTTGAATAGAACATTTGAAATGAGTACGAATATCATTGATAAGAACTACCTTAGGAGGTATTTGTGATTGAGCACCAGTTGGGTCGAGTGATTCTGCAATGGCCAGAACAATCTTGCAGTTGGGCGCTTTCCATTCTGTACCCTTTATCAACATTTTTGAACCTCTTTTTTCCTTGGTACTACTAGTGCTTGTAGATGCCATAGCTGCTCGATAAGTATAAGAAAATCTTGAACAAATTCTCTGCTTGAAAATCACTTGAAATTGCCTAGAATTTGCTCTAGATTCACTGGAGATCTTTTAGCTTTGAGTATTCTTAAGTCATGGTGAAAAATGAAATTGAATTCTACCCTTTTGATGGAAATACTATCATTAATGCTTAGTACGAAGGTAGATGAGATGACATAGTGCTTGCTAGTCTATCATTGATTTACTTGGTAAAACCTTGCAACTTGGTGTCCAAACAAAATCGTTCATACTCCTGACCTAGCTCGGTAAGGTCTTTAACCAACCTTGCTTGGTAAATGCAACATGGTGAATGATAACTTTTCTTTGGTCCTTGTATTTGAAATACTGATTGTAACCATTTGCACTCTTTTACACTGAAACTACTTAAGATATGGCTAAAGGATGCAGTTCTTGATTCTTCTTAAATCTAATTGGAAATGGTGGAGTCACCCATTTCTTGAGTGATATGACCATCATTTGAACTATCTTGCTCATTAGATTTAGGAATCCATTGTTTTCTCATCTGCTTTCGAATGTTATCAGCTTTAGCTTTCTTTTCATCTTCAATTCTTCTAGTATTCATGCAATTCCTGGCTATATGACCAAGTTTAGTACATGTGTAACATCTTATAGTTGTATCCTTCTTTCTTAGGTGATGTATTGCACAGTTTATCCCAATGTGTCCATATTCTCCACAATAGTGACACCTAAACCAAGTATTGTAGTCCCAACCAAATATTGCTTTGATAATTTGTTCTGTTGGATTGAATGTTTTTTATTTACATTCAGATGCCTTGTGACCTTGTTTCTTGCATTTGTGATATTTTCCTTCAAATTTTGGTTTCACTTTGCATTCATTAGCTTTGTGACCATGCTGATTGCAGTTGAAGCATTTGCCATTGAATTTTCCTTTTCCATTACTCCAACATTTGTTTGATGTATGACCTATCTTTCCTCAATGATTGTAAGTGGGTCTTTGATTCCTTTGGTTACCTTGTTTGGAGGATTCACCTTCTTTCTTGTATCCAAGACCAGTTTTACCTTTTTGTCTATGAAGATTCTGCTCATTTTGTTGATTCAATTGGTTCATTTCTGTTTAAAATTTCATCATTCTTTCATTGACTTTTTTTTTCAGTAATTAGGTCATTTTCCAAACTTTCATTGATTTCTCATTCAGATCTTAGATCACTTTGTAAGCTTGCATTGATTTTTCTTTTAGTGATTAAATCATTTCTCAAACTTTCATTCTCAGATCTTAGATTCAAAATTTCTTCATTTGCATTAGATAGTTGACCTACAAGATTTTCATGCTGAAAGAATTGATCATTCCTTACCTCTAAGTCTTCATTTGCCTTATTTCTCTATTCCAAAGCTTCACATAACCTGATTGATTGGATTTCTTGTTCTCTTTTAAGCTTCCTTACTTCTTCCTGTAGAGAGCCATTCTTTGCTAGGAGTTCCTTGATTGCTTCATTAGCTTCATTTGAACTGCTTGATGGTAAAAGGTCTTTAATCTTTTCTTCAACATACTGATGATCATTCATTTGTCTTGCAAGTTCCTTCCTTCTTTTTAGAGATTGAGAAAGATGCTCCTTTGCTTCTTTGAGTTGAGCCATGGCCATTTCTAGATCTAGATTTTCATTTTCAATAGATTTGTCAAGTTTGAATATATCCATTGTCCTTGATCTTTGCTCAAGTTGTCAAACTTTTATCCTGGGAACCACAAAGCTCGAATACCAATTGTTGGAAATATTCAGGATAAGACAGGTTACTAAGAGGGGAGGGGTGAATCCATAACTTATAAAACTTTCAAACAATTCAGCATTTTAACCATTCACCATTTATTCATCTAATCTATTGCATAACTAAAAGAACAAACATTCATTGCACATGTACACAGAGATTTGGTGACCCAAAAACCTTCCAAATAGAAAGTAAGACTGGGTTGGGGATGATGCCCACAAAAGTTCAATACTATAGTATAAAGCTGGCCTATTAAGGCTTACAATGATCACTTCTGGTGATTTTCCCTGTTAGGGGCAAGTAGGACTGCTAGATCCACCTTGTTAGAGGATTTACAAATATACAATAAAGTATGCAATCTGTTAGGAGATTTATAGAAAGACTATTAAGTCTACCCTATTAAAGGATTTATAAATTGATTCACTTGTTAGGATGAAGCAATGGATCTACTTACAACTATTTTCTAATAAGATCCTTTTTTCATTGATCACCTAATGTGATAGATATAACTTTTCTGCTCCTATGTTGACCTTGTTGAGTCCCATTTATTTTGCTGCTGATTTGCAATTCCTTCTTTACATGCGAACATCAATCTCTTACTTTTTATATCTTTTTCACACACCTCATATATATCATATTACAAATGATATTAGACATTACATATATACCATTTCATTGTTTACAACTGCAAGGTCGGCCAAAACATAAGTGAACAAAACATTACTGAGTCAGCCAGATAGTAGAAAACTCAGGTTCCTCAAGCTGACTTGGTAACCTTCTGATACTCGACATCCACTACATTACTTGGCATCGTCATGCACTCAGTAAAAGTAGAGGCTCGGTTCATACTAGCCACACAACACTGCTTGGAACTCGGTAACCATTGGTGACTTGGTAGATATAGTGCCACTCGATAGAAACTAACTTCTTCATTTACCTTGCTTTACTTGATGAAAACTGATTTCTTCATTTATCTTTCTTTTCTCGGTGAACACTGAGTTCTTCATTTACCTTGCTTTTCTTGGTGAACATTGAGTTCTTCATTTACCTTGCTTTGCTCAGTGAACATTGAGTTCTTCATTTACCTTGCTTTGCTCAGTGAACACTGAGTTCTTCATTTACCTTGCTTTTCTCGGTGAACACTAAGTTCTTCATTTACCTTGCTTTGTTCGGTGAACACTGAGTTCTTCATTTACTCAGAATCCTCTGAAATGCTCGGTGAGAACTATTTACCTATTGAACTTATAAGGTAACCACTGAATGCTCAGTATACATTGTAGACTAAGTGATGAGCTAGATAAGCATTCAGAATTGAATGTGTTTGCACTAATGACAAATATACCATAATTCCAACATCTTGTTCTCATCAAGGTAATTTGAAATTGTCTTAGTTTCAAAACACCAACAAAATGGTGACTTTGCTAGGGAGTTGATGAAGAAATTTATTGTTAAAAATAGTGGAATCGCTGGTATAAATAGAATTTTCAAAATCTATATGGTAGACAAACCTTGAGAATTCAAAAAAGATTTGATATAGTAGAAAGAATTTGCTACAACAGTGGGGTTGTGAGGTGTTTTCCATTTCTCTACTGAAGATTCATGTCTCCTAGTTATGCCTTATTCCTAATAACAATAGTTTTGAAATAATTGGAATGATTGTTACATTCAAGGTCATTCAAAAGATTGCAAAGTTTCTACCAAAATTTAGAGTTTGGTAAATCTTTTCTCACTAAGTGAGTGGTGAATCAAAGCTATATCTTTGTAACAATGCATGATAAATAGGAAGGTATTTTGAAGGAAACAATAGTTGGAATGCAGATTTGAAGAATTCATCTCAAGTTCTTGACAATGGGTGAAAGAGTTATGTGACATGCAGTGAAACAGTTACTAAATCTAGCTGAAATTTGAATTTTCTATTATTTGCAGCATTGAAGTGGTTTGTACAGTATTTTCCTAAATTCAAAGGGAACCATGAAAATTCAACCAGTCATCATGTTCAGATGTTTAGTGATTTGATTGGTAATTTTGAAATTTCCCATGAAGATGTGCATATGAAGTTATTTGTTCAAACATTGGAAGATGATGCTAGAGATTGGTTTTCCTTTCTACTAGAATGCTCTATTTCATCTTGGGATGAATTAATTTCAACCTTCATGAAGCAATTCGAGGAAAGAGTGAGCATCTCTGATTCTTTTGATAAGTTCTTGAAGATCCAAATCAAGAATGATGAATTAGTTCTTGAATTTAATATTAGATTTTCAAAAGTTTTAAATGAAATTCTTGAAAATTGTAAGCCAGATGATCAAGTATGTTTAGTGGTTTATCTAGACAAATTTGATAAGAAAATGAGTTATCTATTAAGAGATAAAGAACCTAAGACATTGTATCAAGCATTCATGATAGCAATAGAGATTGAAAATAATATAAAGTATGACTTAACTACGAGTCATTTCTGTAGAAATGTTTGCAGGCAAGATAAGGCTCAAAGGAAGAATCAATGTCATGAAGAGTGTTTAATTTTAGATCAGAAAATACGTACCCCTACTGTTGTAAACAATTTTGTTGAAAATTTAGAAGTAAAAACATGTGGACATGAAGTCTCTTTATTGCAAAAAGGAGCTAAGTCCATTCTTTTTGAATATAGTGCACATGTTTGTGATATCATAATAGTAGATGAAAAAGTTAGTTCACTTGATAAGTTATAAATGCAAGATATAAATTCAATTGTTTCTTCTCCTATTGATGATTTTCATTATGTTGAAAACATAATTGATCATGAAGTTACAAGATGTTCATCTTAGTATGAGGATGAAGAAGCTGAAACCTATTACTCAAGTGATGAAAGTAAAGTTGCTGATCCAATATATTATGAAGAAGCATCTTGTGAAGACAATGATGAGAGTTGTTACTTGAGTCAAGAAGAGGGCATTGATGACACATGTTTGTCTTTATATGAATCTAATGCAAATTGGGAAGAAGTAATGATGTAAGTGAGTACTCTTATGCAAGTAAATGTATGAGTTCTTTTTCTAAATGTAAAAGTGAAGTTCCATTTTATAATTATACAAATTGGCTTGAGGTTGAAAGTTATGAAGAAGATTTGTCTACACAATATGAGGATAAAGAGACCGCTTATAAGGACAAATTGATTGATTGTGTAGATGAACATTGTGAAGATGCATGCAATACTAATCAACAATATGAAAATGATTCTAAGATTAATGCATTGACATATATGGGTAAGATGAAAGATGATTGGTTTGCAAGACATTTGAATAATATTAATGAAGAAAATGAAGGTAACATTGATTTACTATTTTCTAACATGTTTGTTTGCAAGAAGTTTTAAATGAGCAAGTTTGACAGTCAATATATTTTGACTGATAATTTGTCATGAGAAAATATTTGATAGGGTGCAAAAAGTAGAACAAAGAATTATTGTGTCTATTTTTAAAGCTTGATCAGGTGTTTGGGTCAATTTTTAGATCTATCCAAAGGACCCTTTGGCACCAAATTGATAGTTTGCAAAAAATGATAAATGAGCTTTTAATGATCAATTAGTGCTCGAGATTAATTCCATATAGTGATAAATGTTCAAAAAATCAGTTTTGCAGTTTAGTTGTTTGAAAATGAAATTTTTTTTAGTCAAACCTACTTTTGGGGGCCCAACTAATTGCATCGGACTGAATAGAAAGATGGGGGTTCAAAGTATTTTAACAAAGGGGAGATTCTATGGAGCATATTAGAATTAAGAGTAAGAAGGAAAGGCATTATGATTAGAGGGATAAAATCAAGAATAAGAAGCCAAATGAAAAGAAGATGAGCTTAAAAGATCACCAAGATGGGGCATAAGTTTGGAGGTATCGACATTCATTTTGAAAAGGAATCTCTTTTGTTCATGAAAAGGTCCTAACCAGGATAAAAAGAAAAACATATTAATTAATTCCACTTGGAAGGGATCACACTAGAGAATACTCTATTATGGGTGATGCTTGTGCTCATGCTTTACCATTCGAAGTGCATATGTAGTCTCAATATCGAAGATTAGTATAATGATGAGGAAATGCATCATTAGTAAATGTTTTTAAGGCCACTTATCATACCTAGGGGGATTTACACCATGGCCACCAACATAGGGATGATGGATGCTACTTACTTTGTTGGAAGGAATGAGCTTCTTACATGGATCAATACCACTTTTCAAGTCTCTCTAAACAAAGTTGAAGAGACTGCTTTTGGGGCTGTTCATTGTCAACTAATGGATGTTGTACATCTTGATGTGTTTCCAATGCATAAGGTAAATTTTGATGCAAAGACTGAGTATGACATGATCCAGAACTACAAGGTGCTTCAAGATGTTTTCAAAAAACTTATGACCAACAAGTACATAAATTTGAATAAGCTTGTTAAGGGTCACCCACTGGATAATTTGAAGTTTACTCAATTGATTGAAACAATGATGCCACATCAGTTGGGTTGATATAAATCTGGGTGCATGAACTTCCAGTACAAGTACATGTTGTTGATTTCTTTCTTTCACTCTTGATTAAGGACACCTCCACAATTATCTAGAGAACCTGCAAGAAAGGAGGTGAGGAAACCCGAAAGAAAGACAATGAAAGTGGAAAAATCCCAGAAGCACTATTTGAAAGACCTGAATACAACTTCTCTAATAATTGTAGAGTCTTCTCATGGTGAAAGTGTCTACATGGCCAAGCCTTCTGAGCAAGTTGAGTGTTATGAGGAGATGTTCGAGTACATGGAAAATGTAATAAAGATAGTTGATGTGGATGAACTAATTATTGATGAGAGAAATCTACTTTTAGTTGCTTACAAAAATGTTATTGGAGCTCGTAGGGCCTTTTGGAGGATAATTTCCTCCATTGAATAGAAGGAATAAAGCAGGGGAAAATTGAGAGCATCTACAAAAAATTTGAACAAGTGAGCCTTGGGAAACTCTCATTCTATTATTGGATCATAAAATGTGGCCAATTAAAACAAGATTCACATATCCCTTCTAGAAGTTGATCTATACAATTAATGCATTGTGAAAACCTAATATATGTTCATTGCTTAGATATAATGTTAAAAATAATTCTTCATAAAAAAGGCATGGAAAAAACCTTCTAGGACACAAGAAAATATAATGAGGGATGGAAACCTATAGCATAGATAACAACTTTGGAATCAACTATGGTGTCACTCAACTTAGTTGCACCCTCTATCACATCTACCTTCACCTACATGCATAGAGACAATGCTTGCATGTTTAAATATAGATAGGGGCATTCATTCTATCCATAATCCAAACTCTATCTACTAATACTAGCACTCTACTAGAGTGAACATAATTTCATAGCAAGGAACTAATAGGCAGTGACATCTAGAACAAAATGAAAAGGATGTAATGCCCAATGCTTGAAGTTGGAAATTGTTAAAAGGCAACCTCAGTTGCTTATCAATTCCTAAAATGTTTGAAGCTATTCAAGTGTTGAGCTATGAAGAAAGAGGAGAGATGTTTTACAATAGCAAAGGATGGAGATTCAAGTGGACACATGTCATCTCTGGATCAAATACAAGATTTCATTCTTCCTCTATATATTTCTCTTTCTCACCCATTGTGGGGGTTACATTTTTTTTGTGCAATCGATTGGTTTCAATTTTAGAGAAAAATGACTCACTACGATGATACCATGTGTGTTCCAATCTTGAGTTTTCTCAAATTTGTGAAACTAGGGTTCTAGTTTTGATGTGTTCTCATCACTATGACACCACATTCTTTAGCATATTTTCTCTTGTATGAAAAGTAGTAATGAAGATAATATAGCTAGTTCTGATATGTTAGGCATTTCTATGGTTTAATTTCATGCATCTAACTATATAAGTTTCAAATAAATTAATACAAACGGCATAATCTCTTTAGTTTCATTCTAATTCTCATCTCCTATCTTAGTAATCTACAATCTTATGTAATTTAAGGATAGAGAACTAAGACCCATTTGCATCCCCTTAAGGTTGTATGTCTAATATATTTTTCTATTGGAACAAAGGGCTAAGTAAATGCTTGATGTGTTTGACAGGGTTGTTGGTTATTTTGAGACGGATATTTCATGAGAATGAGGTCTTTTTGAACACTAGTGTTTGATTCACAAGGACAGATCTAATATATGGGTGTATGAAATATGTCCTTGATATCATAGATGTATGTATTTAATTTAGGGAATTGTCTAATAGATAAGGCATTGGTCAGCTAAAGGATCAAGTTTTTCTTACTACTACATGTTTGGGGTTTTTCTGAAATCAACGTCATTAATCAAATATCTTTCCCTTTAATGTTGAGGAGCTAAAAAGTGTTACTCTCACTCAGCTTGTGGATTTCATAGAGTTACAATTTGCTACTGCACATCTTTTTTATTGCATAAGTATAGGAGAAATAAGGGTTTTATCTACTTTATTTAGATTCAATGTATGCTTTTGACAACTAGTACCATATAAAGAATCTATAGGTCTACCCACCTAGGTTTTGTAGAGCTTGAAGTAGAAGAAGGGTCCAACCTTATAGTTGGCCTTGTGTTTGAAAGGATATGTTAAAGGTGGGAGTTAGCTGCCCCTAGATGTATCTTGTTCTCATCATGGTAATTTGAATCTTCTTAGTTTCAAAACACCAACACATTGCATGGAATTATCAACCCACTTTTTGAAGAGCACATGGAATCTTCAAATTTGGTTAATACTAATCTTGATGATGATACATTGTCTTACTACTGTAAGAGGTCATATTGTTCTTCTTCTAGGTGTGATGGTGTTGTTGCATCTTATGATGTTGATTAGGGTTTTTTTTAGTGGTGAATATTTATAATTTTGTGAATCTTAGAAATTTTTTACTACTAATTTGGCTAATAATTTAAGATTTAATGCAATCTAAATCACAAAAATTTTATTAAATATAGTTCAAAAATATTTAAAATCTCTCAATAATTTATTTTATTAAAAATATTAAATTCAAAGATTCACAACAATATTTGATGCATGATTAGATTTGACTCACCTAAATATTATATATTATTCAAGAAATTAAAAATAATTCACCAATAATTATCATAATTATTAGTTACTTTAGGGATATATTACCAAAATTTAGTTTTTGCTATTGATTTAAAATATAATATAATTATCCTCATAATTTTCATAAGATAAAACATGTCCAAGATTGATTTGTAATATTCCATGTTGATTAGCGAACTTCCTATTATTATTGAGATTCACCAACATTTTGTACTCAAAAATTATGATTCCAAAATGATCACCAATGTAAATAATATTTAAAATAAAAAAATTGAGAGATTCATCGATAAAAATAATTTAGTTTTTCAAAATAATGGAAGATTTGCCAATAATTATATTTATTTTTTTGGAAGGGATTTCTTAAAGTTTACCCTGATGTTGATAATGAGGTGTTAGATGAAGTTATTGTTGAAAATCAACTTGCACCTTGCAATGAGTTTTATGGTGAGTGCTAATGTATTTTTTGATTGCAAATAATCATTGGAGGACACTGAATTAGTTTCAGACATTGACATGGATGACATTTGTGAGTACAAATCTAATTGCTTATTTGAGTACCAATTGGTTGCACATGAAGATACACAATTTCAAGGTATGTGTGATCTTTTTCCACAAGTTGAATATGAAACTTTCATATTCAAGGTTGATAGCATGCATTATTCATTTGATGAAGAGGAGTCACAGTTTAATTCTGATATATTTAAGCATGTTGATCCATATATTTATAGTGAGCATTTTTTTAAATGGCTCCTAGTTTGTATATCTTTTCTTGTCTTACAATCTCTCGATTGCAATCAACTAACACTTATTGTGACTTCAAAATATTTCCTTTAACTACTATTTTTAACTCCTGATCATATGTTGGTTGTTATCTCCCCTTTGTTGTAACTTCAAAGACTCTTGGATTCACTGTATAGTATCCCTTACGACCATATGCTCAGCTATATTTTGTGGCTTTAGAAACCCTCACTATTTTCTCCTATGATCTTATGATTTACTACTCTTCATATCTTTGGAAGATTCAATTGCCATGTGTTTCAATTTCTTTATGCTTATGTTCTTGGTCCCACTTGGTAGTAACATATCTCTCAAATTTGACATTTCCTTGCTTATGATCATACAATCGTGTGATCTCCTTACCTTTGTAGCTTTGAAAGTCTCTTTAAAAACCTTTACACTTATATAATCTTCCATTCATCATAAGATTGTAACCCTCCATATCTGTAAGAAATTGAGTAAAATAAAAACTAATAAAACAATTCAAGTGAGCTTAATGTGAAGAATATTACCATAAACCAAATGAATTTCCCAATGGATCAACAAGAATGGAGACAAGAGATTTTGAAAGGGGAAAGCAAAGAAAACCCCTTGTGTAATATTAAGAATGTGGCAAAGAAGCCAAGGGAAGAAGAGAGGAGGAAGAAGGATTGTGGAGCAAATTAGCTCATTACAATAACATCAAGAAGATGTAAAGAAGAAGTATGGAAGAATGAGAGAGGCATCTCTTTTTATAGAGATGAGAAAGGAGTTACATGTGTAACTCCCATTTCTATGAATGCCACAGTTCATAATAAGTGTGTGCAAAGTGTCAATATTATCTTTAGGAGGATAAACTAAATTTCTTAATAAAGGAATTATAAAAAATGAGTTTTCCTCACATGTGGACTAAAGGACAAGTAAATCGCATGTCCTTCACATGTGTACAATAAGACAAACTAAATTTAGGCATCCTTGGAATGCCCCAAATTAAATACATCCAAGGAAAGATTAATATTTCTAACATCCCCCTTTAATATTTACTTGGGGAGATTATATCAAAGGGTGTTAAACCCAATTTTAAAAAATACAACTTGGTTTTTTTGAAGCATCTTTAATCATGCAAGAGGTCTCATATTATCATGGGTACATCATTGGAGAACTAGGAGAAGTGGATAGTCTTTCAAGTGTGATACATCTTCAAGAGTATCCATGTACCATAGGATCTGTACAACAAATATTAATGTCTTGTGTGTCCTTGATGGATTACTTGACAAAGAATAAATAAGGCAACTATCCACATGGATAATTTCATCTTATATTCAAGTTAGAAACTTTTCAAGTATAAGTAAACTCTCATAGAGTAAACTAGAATAGAGTGATAAATGTAACTTGGTACCACAAAGAAATCAAGATAAATCATATTCTACAAAGAAAAAATATGTTATCAAAAATTTCAAGAAAGGACCATAGAAAAGGCTACCTAATGAATCCAACATCAACAATGCATCAATCATGTGGATATAGATAGTTCACTATTAAGTCATCTCACTGCAAATTAATGGGTGATCAATCCATAACATGCATGACTACTGATTTAAGCAATGAAGTATGCATAAAACTATATGTCATTATTTCAAAGATACCAAAGGGAAGAAATATGAGTATTAACAATAGATTTCCTTCAAATAAGAGTAAAATGTCCTCAAGATGGGTCAGATTAACTGAAATTGGTGGGAAACTCTAGGAATAGCATCCTCTTCATGAGGGAGAAAAATAGAACAACGTGGTGGGAAACTCCATATAAATCTCAACCTTTCAAAATGGAACAAAGATAACCAAATGGAGGGAAACTCCATGTGATTAGATGGTATAAACCATAAAGTACCAATATGACAATACAATGATGCTAGAAAAGCATAAGTTGCACTTATGTGCCAATAAGTAGAACAAAATAAATGTTGAAGGCAATAGTGTATAATAACTCATAATCCCAAGGAATAAGAAAGAGTGAAAAAAAAAAAATTAAAGGTGAAATATATAAGAATGCACTCATAATTGACAAGTCACAAAGACACAATAATTTGTATATTTATTGGGATATATATGTGGGCCCCCATATAAATTTATGAATAAATATACCTAAAATATCATGGTATGAAATCATGCAAAGAAAATTAAGATCATATATAGAACATAATTTCTAAGAAACATACTAAAGACAAATGCCAAAGATGATGAAAGAGAATCATTAACATCAAAAAATATTTGTAGTAATTAATCCTCCTAGGTTGAAGTCCACCCATTCTAGAAATTGATCTCGCTTACTAAGTAATTTTTGAAACAATTTAGTTTTTATCTTAATAAATTTATCATGTGAGGAAGTGTCATGAAGTATGAATGTACCATTTGTTTCAACATTAGCTTGATTACCATTATCAACATTAGCATGAATTTACCATGATCTATAAATGCATCATTACCATTACCACTATAAGAAAGAATAGGAGTAATAAAGGTAGATATATGAGAAGTAGGGTTTAAAGAAGGAGGTTGGTCCTCTACTAACACAATTCTACTTCCACGGAATTGTTCATTTTGAGCATTAGAAGAATCATGCACATCATTTTCTACAATAAAAACATTTCATGCTATTTGCACTTTGTTAGTAATAGGATTATAAGCTTGATAAGATTTGGTATTTTGTATTTTTCACTCATGCACCTAGTACATGCAATCTTAGATGGAGTAATAGGAGGTAAATTTTCAGCCATATTAGATGAGACATGATCAGTATTTCAAATGAGCAAATCTTTCGTGCTACATATTAAAAGTAGTATTTTCATGTAAAGAGTGTCTTCAAGAAGTAAACCCAAAAAAATTAAATAAGTTATCATGACCTAACTTAGCATTAGCAATAACTTCATTAGTGTTAGGATCAATAACAAATCACATGTCCCTATGAAATTCAACTTTGTAATCTTGACATAATTTAACAATAGAAAGAAGATTGTATTTCAACTTAGGAACATAAAGGACATCATGTAATTTTCTATTTGGAATACTAACATTACCAAATCTTTCAACTTTGCAACTATGATTATCAGCTAATTGAATTGGAATATTAGAAGGATTGGGTTGCAAAGAATCAAATACTGCTTTATGAAATGTAACATATTGAGATGCAATATCAATGATCCATTCTAAATTTTTAGGAACATTGTAACTAATAGTAAAAGCATGATGAGATGGATGAGAGTTTTGATTATTCTTATTGATAGGTTGCTTATCTTTTTTCTTTTTAAAACAATTATTAGTTACATGACCATCTTTCCCAAAATAAGTACAGTGGGTTTTTTTATTATATTGATTACAATGAGTATTATTACAATTTTTTTTTAGACTATTATTATTATTAAAATTATGATT
This sequence comes from Cupressus sempervirens, assembly GCA_028749045.1. NCBI lineage: Eukaryota > Viridiplantae > Streptophyta > Pinopsida > Cupressales > Cupressaceae > Cupressus > Cupressus sempervirens. Next base: position 642,999,286 of record CM053789.1, on the reverse strand, counting down.
ATTGTGATTATTATTATTATTATTATGAGCATTGGGAGAATCATTATTAGAATATTTGAAATTTTGATTTTGACGTTTAGGCACAAAGGCAAGTTCATTAGATATAAGAGTACCAAATTGTAACAACTTAGCTTCCTCTTGACGTAGCAAATTTTGAAAAGCACTATATGTTAATTGAGTAGACAAAGTAGGAATAGCAAGTTGAGAATGAACATTAGTAATAAATTGTTGAAATTGTCAAGGAAGACATTTCTTTAAAATAATGGTAACTAATCTAATATCGGTGAGAGTAATGCCTAGACCAAATAGTTGACTTTTAATATAATCAAACTTAAGTAGAAATTCATCCATAGATTTAAAATCAGTATACCTTAAGTCTTCCAAACTGTCTTGTAGTTGAATCTTGCATGATTCAGATGATTTGTCATATGTTTGCTTCAAAATATCTCAAGCTTCGTGGGTAGTAGTGCAATGAGAAATTAAAACATATAAATCTGAGTTAAGAGATATACCAATAAGGCCAAGAGCTTCTTCATTTTTAGTATTCCATGCATTTTTTTTAACTTGTGTAACTAAGGTACCGAGAACTACAGAAGGGTCAGTAGCAACATCTAAAATATGCTTAAATCAAAAAATAAAGGAGAGATGTATTTTCCAAGCATGATAGTTAAAGTTATTCAACTTAATTTAAGAATTAGAGTCAACATGATTATAAGAGGAAAAAAAATACCTTCTTTACAAAATAAATTTGAAGAAAAAAATTAAATTAAAAAAATTATTTGAGAGAGAAAAATAATAATAATTAAATCCCTTTTTTATTTATTTTTTTATATTTTAATATTTTAAATTTTAAATTTTGAAAATTAAATCTAGATTCTATTTTCCTAACTAACTAACTAACTAACTATCTGTCTGTCTGTCTGTCTGTCTGTCTATCTATCTATCTATCTATATAATATATGTTTTTTGTTTCTTTTTAAAAAAACTTCCTTCCTAAAAGAAATCACATACTTTACTTTATTTTATTTTTAAAATCTCAAGTTTGAATTAAGATTTAATAAAAAAAATTATGAATAATAATAGTAAATAATTATTTTTTTAAACATGTGAGAGGGAAAAAAATATAATTGAAATATTTTGTATATTTCAATCAAATTTTTTTTATGAGAGCAATCTTTTTTAAAAATTAATAATTGATTGAAATGGTGGGAAAGAAATTCAAGCAGTTTTTAAAAAAAAAAAAAATCTCATAAATGATTAGACAAAAGGAACAAACAACATGGCTAAAGTTAGAAGGAGAGAATAAGACACACAGTTATGATTGTAAAACTCACAATAAGCTAATAATAGGAAAGATGTGGAGAAGAAATTCAAGTAATTTGAAAAAAAACAAACAGAATCTCATAAATGATTAGACAAAAGGAACAAACCACATGATTAAAGTTAGAAGGAGAGAATAAGATATGTTATGATTTTAAAACTCATAATAAGCTAATAATAGGAAAGAGGTGTTATAAATAGAAAAGAAGAGTAGTTATGAATTATTAATTTTTTAGAGATTTGAATTAGAAACCCTTATAGCTTTGAAATTATAACTATCATTAAAAAAGTTGTACCAATGATGGATATAAATTTATTAGAAATAAATATAGAATAAAGAGAAACAAGATAGTTAAAAATATTATTAATGAAGCTTTTAATGACTTGTAAAGAGTATAGTATTTTTTGTTTAAAAAAATGAACTGATTAATATTTTTTTTAAGTCTATGAAAGAAGGTGTTAAGAGTAATAAAAAGTATAGCTATTTTTTATTTGTTTTGGTGGAAAGCCTTCCAAAGAAAGAAAAAATGGGTTAGATGATAAAATGAACTCTTTGGTGGTAAACCTTCCAAACAAAGTTAGAAAAAAATTTGATGATTGAATAAAAAAAATGCAAAAAAAAGAACAAATTTTTATTTTTTTCCCTCTTCTCCTCTTAACAAAAATCTTCAAAATGATAACCTTCACACAAGCTCAAAACAAGGATTAGAAAAGCTCTAATACCATGTAAGAAATTGAGTAAAAAAGAAACTAATAAAACAATCCAAGAGAGCTTAATGTGAAGAATATTACCATAAACCAAATGAGTTTCCCGATGGATCAACAAGAATGGAGACAAGAGATTTTGAAAGTGGAAAGCAAAGAAAACCCCTGTTTAACATTAAGAATGTGGTAAAAAAGCCTAAGGAAGAAGAGAGAGGAAGAAGGATTGTGGAGCAAATTAGCTCATTACAATAACATCAAGAAGATGTAAAGAAGAACTATGGAAGAATGAGAGAGGCATCTCTTTTATAGAGGTGAGAAAGGAGTTTCATGTGGAACTCCCATTTCTATGAATGGCACCATTCATGATAAGTGTATGCAAAGTGTCAATATCCTCTTAAGTAGGATAAACTAAATTCCTTAATAAAGGAATTATAAAAAATGAGTTGTCCTCACATGTGGACTAAAGGACAAGTAAATGAAATGTCCTTCACATATGTACAATAGGACAAACTACATTTAGAAATCCTTGGAATGCCCCAAATTAAATACATCCAAGGAAAGATTAATATTTCTAACAATGACCTTAGCATTTTATGTCCTAGGACCTTTTGGTCCTTCTTTTATATGATTGAGGGTTCCCTTTTGAGTCTTTATGCTTATATGCTTTTCAACTTATCACAATATCGTATGACTTGTTATTTACCATAGGAAACTTACAATGACATGATATGGGATGATTGTAAGATCAAAAACTTCAAAACACACATCTACAATACTATGATTACATTGGATACCATAATATTGGGAGACCCAACACTTACCTTTATGATCCTCCACTAACCTTTACTTCATAACATCAGAAGAGGGAAAACTTAGGCTTATGACTATATGCTTAAAACCCCAATTGTAAGATGGAAAATATGAAAATCACATGTGATCTCTTGCTTGAACACAAAACCTAGCATTAAGGTCAAACTTGATTGTGGATTTAAGACATTTCTTGATGATAGGGTAAAGACATAACCCTTAGGACATTAGAATATCCTACTAGGAAAAAAAAATCATATTGGGCTGGTGAATTTTTTAATTAGGTTAGGGATTTTTCTAGAACATTGACAACAATATAGAACAAACCTTAATCAATACAACATTTTTCAAGATATTTTCACAATAAAATTCCAAAATTTGGCACAATGAAAATAAGGGAGCTATCGCTTCAAACTACATATTTCCTTGAGTGGTTGGCCTAAACTTGATATCGACTTCATCCAAATTTTCAACTAATAGAATAGAAAATCATTGCTTGGAGTAACATCAAAAGTCCCACAAGAAAATGTACATTTTGCACTACAAATGTTAGCAGAAGAAATAATACCCAAACTCATACTGCCAATTCTAGCACAAGTAGTCGAAGGAGAATCAAAATTTAATAAGAATGCACTAATCATCCTTTTCCACAAATCTAATAGGTGATATGCATTATTCTTAACTTGAATCAAAGGTTAATTTTCTCTTCCTCAACTTGTTCCATGTATAAAGAAAAAAAGAACTCTAAGATGGAACACATAGCCATAGTGAACATCCAAGATATGGATGACTTAAAGTATTCAATTGGCAAATACTCATAGAAACTTTGAAGCATGATTTCTAATTTTCCAACTTCCTATATTAAGTTATCAATGCTAACATTATCAAATCTTTCTAGAATTCTATTAACTAACTCTAGTTTATAATCAACCATTGTAGAGAGTAGTTTATCATTCTTATAATGGAGATAAATACCACCATATGCATTTGGTTGAGGATCTCTTATGGTCTTGGGCTCCCTATAAATACACATATTGGAAGATGGCTTCCATAAGTTGTAGATATCTTTTCAAATATCTATTTAATTTGAGTAACCCACTTGTCATCTAGTTCTGATAAGTACGAAGGCCTTAACTCTCATGACTTTTTTTTTTTGTAGCCTTCTGCAATTTTTTTTTAATGAGTATTGGTTTATTCTTCTAGTCATTTCCATATGGTAAGAATCACTCTGTCATGTCTTTTTACAATTGTGATTCTTGAGGTTCAAACCATGAGAATTTGGTTTCAAATTCTTTTACATTAGTGTTTGAAATTTGAGTCTTCATCTTTTACTCTTTCATCCAATGAGTCGTTTTGTACAATCTTGAATATTTTTCTGAAGGAAACTAGTAAATATAGTGGAAACTTGTGTTTATTTCTTCCTTCATTTCTTTCTATTCATTTGCGACCTAGCTTTGAGACCATGTTAAGTTCTCAAGATTACTAAAAATATAATGACACTACATATGTTTCATGTGCTTTCAAAGTGTAGATCTAAATGCATGATCTGATTAGGATCTAGGACTATTACAGAGGAATGCTTAACATTATTTCATAAAGTAAAATTTCAAAGCGTTAATTAGCAAATTAACACAACTTAAATGCTGAAATGAACAAAGCATAAAAACGTAATGACTGAAAGAAAGAGAGTAGAGAGACATAAGGCAAAACACGTTTGATAACGGAGTTCATCCGCAGGTCGGACTACATCTCTGGGTCCTGCTCCAATAGAGGGACCAATTCGATTTGCTCCAAAATCAATTACAAGTGTTCAAGATCTTCCCTTCAAGCACAATTACAGCATTACTCTCCAATGTGCAGGAATAATCATCAAGTCTCCAAAATCATAATCTCCTTCTCATCACCTGGATGCCTTTCCAAAGCCTACTACCCCCATTTTATACATCAAATTTAGCCAAAAATGGGCTAAAACAATTAACTAACAAAATCCCCCATTTTGGTTACATATTTCGAATTTACCCCTTTTACCATTGTTTGGATATGATTTGACACCAAAATTAAGGGTTTGTTTTCAACAAATACCCCTAATTAAATAAGCTTGGGCGGATTTGTTATGAATAGATAACAACTCTTCCCTTAATATTACATATGCCATAAATAGCCCATTGGTTGGCCTTAATTTTAGGAGGCCAATGGTTAGGAGTTCAACTCCCATTATCTCATTCCTTTAATTCGAATTTAATAGCTATTTTAATTCAAATTTGAATGTTTTCCCTCTCTTTATGATTTCATGATGTCATGTTGATGTCATCGAAATCCATACTTTTACTGGAATTTGAAACCATCATAACTTTTATATCTGATCTTCGTTCTTGATGAAACGAATGCCATTGGAAAGCTTTTGACGAGCTCTTTCATTTGGAATCCACTGTCAAATACTTTTGAGAAGATTATTTTTCACCCTTTTACGACCTTTGGTCCCAGTTTGACCAAATTTTGACCAGTCATAATTTTTGCACTTGAACTCCAATTTTGATCGTTCAAGTTATGTTGGAGTCAAAATTGTGAACACTTGTAATGATGTTGATTCTTGGAGCATTGGGGACATTTTACTTTTCAGTAATTTTCATCCCCTGGATCAATGCATATACATAGGACTTGAAGAGACACATCTCTAATTGATGATTAATCAAATGCAATAGTAGTTAACCAATAATCATAGGGTATTAACTCTAGATTGGTTCAATCTAATTGAAGCTACAACATTAACATAAGAAACAAGATTATTGTTACTATACCATTAATAGTTCAAAGAAGGATGAAACAAAGATTAATCCTCCCAAGTTGCTAGTGATTCAAAGAGTGATCAAAAGCAAGGATCAAGCTTACCAAATTATTACTAGCCAAAAGAGAGATCCAAAGGAAAAAAATATCAAGCCCTTAGTAACTACGAGTAGTTTAATAGAGGAAAGCCAAATTATATCATGTATGAAATGCCATCATTCTCCAAAGGAAGTCAAACTATAGAACAATGGAGGGAAGACATGTAAGAGATATGAAGAAGAGTCTTTTTGGGTTGGAAACACAAAGACCAAAAAGAATCAACACTATCATTGTAATACCCCAAAATTGGCTTATTGCATTGATCACCAATTTTGGTCTATTTTGATTAATTCTAATGTCCTATGTCACTAGGAAATTCTAGTTCAAATTTTTGCTACTTGACCTAAGTGTCAAATGCAGAAAACACTAAATCTACATTAATCAAGACATCTACTTAATTCCTAAGTAATGACTTGTATTAGTCATAGTAAACCTTTTTTTATTAATATTTAATTTAATTTGAAATGTTTATACTTTAATTAAATTAAATTATATCCTAAGACTAATGTACTAAGGAATTAAAAATGTTTAATTTAATAATTATGCCCACTTTAATTAATTGAATGTGATTATTCAATTAAATGAAAAAGGCATTTATGAGGTCATATCTCACTTATTAAATTAAATAATATCTTTAAAGTACTCTCTTTAGTTCTAAAATGTAAACTCTGAGTGAACTACTTCTCAAAATTAGAATCAATTCAGTTAACTTGCTCTCACACTTATGACAAGTTTAGTTAACAACTTATCACACTCAGATTTGAAATAGTTAACTTCACCTACATGAGGAAGTTTCCATCTTAACTGAATCTTCTATCTAATCTTAACTGCTCATCAAGGTTGATCTTGACTATTGATCCATTCTTGGATCCTATTTAAGGGGCTCCCAATCCCTCATTATGGAGGTTGGAATTTTTATGCTATTGAACTGCTATCAAATTCAATACTCACTTTCTAGGCTTTTACATTGCTCTCACTTTAAATTGTCATTTATATTAAATAATGCATACATCTAATTTAGATTCCTTTATTGTTACATAGAATAGATTTTCATTCATATAGATTACTTGCACACTCATCTTTGCATAAATCCTTCATTCTAGAAAGGTCTAGTTGCCTACATCTCATTCTAAGAGTTCATAGGAAAAATCCTTCTAGATAGAAGGCAATGGGTTGCACTGTCAGGTGTGTTGGTGTTTGAAAATGTAAGGACCCTCCTCGTATGTAACTATCAAATATGAATTCTCTATTAAAATCATCATAGGATATTTAAATGGATATGAAGTAATGTTTATATTGTGAATGTCCTAATGAAATTGAGAGTAGTTGACACATCCATGTTTTAATGCTTAGTGATTCGAGAACTACTATAGTGTCTCAACTATTTAATTATTTAAAATTTCACTAAAGATGATATGAGGTGTTTTCATCTAATGATGATGAAATTGATTATGGTACATTGATGATTAGGTTACATGCTTTTAGATAGTTCAATATTCCTTAGTTAGAGATGTTTATGATGTTAAGTATATGCATGCCTAACAATGATTATTCTAGTATGTTAATCTGAATTAATGATGAAGACACAACCCAAGCACAGAATGGACACAACAGGAAAAGGGAAATTGTATTAACTGTGAAAATAAGCTAGTACATTCAATACAGAGAAAATAGACTTCATAACATGCCCTAAGGGCTTACAATAACATAAATCTGGAGATAATTTCTCTTTTCAGTACCTCCTCTCAAACTCCACTCTGAACTGCCTTTTACAATGCCAGAAATGTCCTTAAATAGACCCCGGAGGGTTAAGGACTAAGAATACATTCTAGAAAGTGCTAGTAGGCATCCACCAACCAAGTAGAAGGCTCTAACATACTAGAAGAATCCAAAAACAGTAATCAAACTTCTGGGAGGCATAACTTTTGAACCGTAGCTCCGATTGACGAACCGCTTACATTTTCAAAAAGCTCTCGAATGGCTCTATAGCCCTATGGACTAGCTTCACTTGTCTCCCATTTTTTAGCTTTTTTTGAGGTCATTTATTGCCCCTAACCTGACTTTGAAGCATTCTTAGGAGGTCTCCAAAACCCAAAAAACTGCGATAACTTTCAAACCGTGGGGCCTTTTGACCTGATTCTTGTTCTGGAATGTTCTAAATTACAATTACATTCATCTGGCCAATTTACACCTCCTAGTTCACCAAAATGATGGCTCAACTACATACTCTTATTTTATTTGGCATTTACACGTATCCCAAGGTGTTCAGATACTCTATCCTAGAACACTGATAGTGGAACTGTAAGAGTTGGAACCTTTATTTGACCCAAATGGGTATCTAGAAATGAAAACACATGAAACAAAAACTAAGTCTAAGTACATTTTTTTTGGGTGACACAGGATTGCCCTTATACCTCTGGATGCTCCTGCATCAATTAATGAATAAGTTATGTTATATTGATATTGTGTTTATTGATGATTAAATGTGAGTAGAAATGAATTAAACAACTGATTGATCGAAAGATGTATGTTCTAATTATGCGATTTCCTGATATATATATATATACATATGTGCATGTGATTTTATGGGGCTACTGATGTGTGCAATTAGTGTGCAGGATATTTTAGCCGAGAAACTCGATGGAGGAATAGAACTGATCCCTTTGTACCATTCATGGAAACCTTGTTGTTCATATCTTAATTGTATTGTGAGATGTATGAATGTATCTCTCTGTAATTTAGTAAATGTTAATGTTTCGTAGTAGTATTTTTATAGTGTCGCTTGACACTCGTGAATTGTTTATGCATTTTAGCATGCTAGTGAAGATTAACTATGTAACCTATGGACCTAAGTTAGACTAAGTTAGTGTCATTTTTGCTAATTTGTTTTTAATCGAGTTTAGTCACCCCTAATCTGATTTAGTGCTTAATCTGCATTTTTGGAGTTGTTAGATGGTCTTAAATATTGCTAACATTTGTTTGGTCCCAAATCTATTCCTAAGGCCTTAAATCATGAAATCTTAATACCCAAGGGGTATGGGTATAGGTTGGGGGCATTTTTCACCCCCTAAGCTCCTTTTGTTGACTTTTGAGGCCACTCAAAAAGTCTATTTTTGCCTTTGTGCGAAAATTGAAAGTTGTTACCATGAGTTCGATAACCTCAACTCCACTTAGAGGTTGAACTTAAGTTTAGTTGAGTTAGAAACCTCTTTATTTTTAGGTGAGTGGGGGAAGTTATTGCCCTTTTTGGTGGTTGAGTTTGGATCTTATTTAGAGGCCCTTTTTGAGTAGTTTTGGGTGGTTACCCAATCTCTACTTTTAGAGAGAAGTCTTGGAAGAGTGAAGGCAAGGAAGGAAGGAAAAGCTCTTCTCAAATTTTTCATTTACCATAACCTCTTTGTGAAGGTACGAGTTCTTCATCTCCTTTGTTCAGATTGTTCATGCTTGTTTCATGCTTATGCTATTTTGTTGTTATTTGTATGCTTTTATGTATGTTGGGTATGTTGGGAAGGATTGAAACTATGTTTTCTTGAATGCATTTCTTTCATGTTTATGTTTGAATTTCAAAATTTTCTTGTATGGGTGTTTTGGCATTACTCATCCTTGGATAGGGCAGAAGTGGCCAATTTCAGCAAAGGTCCTTTTAGTTGGACTCCAACAGTGTAGAGTCTCTTCTTAGGACAAGAAGAGGGAGAGAGGGTAGGGTGTTATGGGCCCCTACCTGTTAGCACAAACCATGTAAGAGTTTTGGCATGTAAGAATGGAAGAACGGAAGTTCTTGAGTTATAGCCCCGATTAGGCACTTGTTTGGTGTTGTGTCTGACATCTCATGTTGGAAAAATCCACCTTCTCCCTAGTTTTATTTCAATGTCAAATATGTTGTGAAAACCCAGTGTGGAAATGAATGTCTAATTTTGTGTCCATGTTATGTTGTTATCACCTGGTCATTTTTTTGTTCTCTCCACAATCTCTGTGATGTATTACAGAAAATGAAATGGGTCCCTTGTTAAGGGCCATGAAGGAAATTTAAATTGATTGTTGAAATTCAATTATGTTCTAGATTAAAATCTTGTGTAGAAATGTATTTTAAACTTTTGTTGTAGTGGCAATGATGTCAGGTTTTCTTATTGGTTCTTTCCCGATGGAGCTTTGAACCAAGTGGTTTAATAAATAAAATAAGAATGTTTGAGTAATCCTTGCTTATAAGATCCTTCATATTTTTTGTAATGTGCATGTGTTTTGAAAATTAGATAAAATGGTGATATGCAATTTATGCAATTTTTGAGTTCAATTATGTTAAGGAAAAATTTATGTTATGGTTGAAACTTCGATTAAATTTTGTGATTTTTTTTAAAGAGATAAAATAACCCTACATTAAGGTTTAAACAAATTAGTAAACTCGATGATTAAAATTAACATAGAGAGAAAAAAATGAATATATACCTACTTGGTTAAATAGATTTGTTTTGCTCCAATTCAACACTTTAAAATAAATATATATATAATTTTCCCCTTAACATGAAATATGGTTGGCAATCAAAATCTATACTTAGAAAAATATACACCTCTTGTTATAAAAATGGATTGCATTCAAAAAAAAAATTGACACTTAGAAAAAAATAAAGCCTTTAAAAAAAAAGCGTTCCCAAGAGCAAATATGCTCTGGATTTTGTATGGGAAAGAAATTAAATCTTCTCTTCAACAAAGAATCTAAAAAGATTCTCTAAAATATTCCACATATATATGAGTGTTCAAATTAAAGAAAAGAAGAAAAAGAAAAATAAATAAATAAATAAAAATATATATGTAAATATCTAATTTCTAATATCCTATCTACTTATCTTTTTACCATAACTTCATAACTTCTTACCTTTATCTATCTTACCAAAAAAACTCTAAACATAAATTTATGTCCTATTTCCTCTATCCTAAGCATGGGAGGAAATCATGATAACCATCACACCAAGGATGATGTCACCCTGCATAGTGAAAAAAGTCAAAATAAAATTTGGAGGGCAAGTTTAAAAAGTGCATAATTGTTTTATAAAATTTGTTTTCACACACCTTATTTACATTCTTTCAAACTACGCATACCTTTCCTTTTACCCTTGGGCTGCATTTTTCCATGCCTTGGTCTACGTGGGGATGTCTTGGAAAGCACCCATGTTTTGGTACATGGAAATGACATGTGGCCTAGGGGTAGGGTTAGGTAGTTAAGGGTGTTGGGTAGAGTTTAGGGGTGGGTTAGTAGGATTTTATTTATAGTTAATTTTTATTAAATTAGTTTTTCAAAAGTTTTTAAATATTAGTTAGTTTTCATATGTTTGTATTTTTTTTAGTTGTTTAATTAAGTTAGTTTAAATTATTAAATAATATTAGTTGTAGTTTATGTATATTTTTAATTAGTATATTTTGTTATAGTTTTAGTTAGTGTTATTTCTTAAGTATTTTAATTATTATGTTTTTAAATATGAGTATAATTTAATATTAGAATTTCATTTCAGTTTTTAATTAAATGTTAGAAGGGTTAGTTGTATTATGTCAAGGTCATATAGTTAAAATTGTTTTTGAAATAGATTTTAGTTATTTGTTATGTTGAAGTTAATTAAAGTAAAAGTAATTGGTATGTTTTTTTAAAATATTAGTATATTTTAATATTAGAATTTATTTTAGCTTTAGTTAATGTAGTTAGTATTCATTTTAATATAATATGAATTTAGTAAATCATTTTAAACTAAATAATGCTAAATGTTAGTGGTTAGAACATGTAAGTTTTTTTTTTATTAGTTGAGTTTGGTAGTGGTAACTATATTCAATGTTAAGATGGGTAAGTTTTGATTATTATTTTTGTGTTGTATTAAACTAGTTAGTAGTTATTTTAATTAAAAGATGATTGTGGACTAGTAAGGTGTATTTTACTAGTAGAGTTAGTTATTTTGTTTAAATTTAATATTTGATTAGTAAGAATTGGAATTAAATAATTACTAAAGTAATTTAAATATGTTGACAATTAGTATTTTGCTTAATTAATATTATAATGGTTAACCTAATTATAAGTTAAAATTAACTCTACTTGTAATTCATATTTGCTAGTAGGTTTAGTGTAATTGTTGTTTTACATACGGGAATTTTAAAAAGTAGATAAAAATAATATATTGTTTTAGATTAATTCAATTTAATTAAAATATATATTATTTTTATCATGAAAGATTTTAAATTTTGGATGAGTAATGCTTTAAAAAAAAATTACGTGTGTTTTGCCCTTGTATTTTTGGGCATGACAGAAAACGCTGGAGGGTTTTCAATTATCCCAATGAGAATATGACACATCTAGGGGTAGCTAACTCCCATTTTCAACATGCCATTTTAGACATCGGGCCAACTATAAGGCATGACCCTTCTTCTACTTCAGGCTCTGCTAAACCTAGGCAGGTAGACCTCAGATTCAATTGATATCATACCAATACAAAAACATATCCCTAAATCTATTAAACATATGAGAACCCTTATACCTCCTAATAACTCAAGAAATAATATCAATCTATAGTAGTTAAATGTAGATCTATGAATCTCAAAAGTTGAGTGAGGGTATTACATTTAGGTCCTTCAACATGAAAGGGTAAAACACATTTGATTAATAATGTTGAATTCAACAAAACCCCTAATATGTAACAGCAAGAACTAAGTGTAGCTGATCAATGCCTTAACAATTGGGCAATCCATGAATCAAATGCATACATATGGATATCTGATACTTATTTATATATTAAAATATTTACCTTGTAAATAAACATTTTTTCTCGATTCGAACCTCATTCTTACATGATATCAACCTCAATAAACTTGCAACCTTGTTGAATTCTCTAAAGCAATTCCATAACCCCTTGGGTTATAAGTAACAATGAAATAACATACAGCCTTAAGGGACTACAACTATGACCTAGGCTCTTTGTTCAAAGACCATAAAACATTGAAATTCACTAAGACAGGAGATGAGAATCAGAATGAAACTAAAAAAATTCTTGTTCATTTGTATTCATTTCCTTGAAATAATACAACCAAATGCATGAAATCAAGACATGAAAACACCTAACATATTAGAACTAGCTGTATTATCTTTCCTACTATTGTTTACATAAAAGAAATTGCTGAAAAATATGTGGTATCACAGTATGGGAACACATCAAAATTGGATCCAAAACATGGTATCATAGCAATGACTAGTTTTTCTCCCTAGACTAGAACCAACCTTACCATCAGGAAAAGAAAAGAAGATATAGAAGAAGAGTTAATTCCTAGATTTGATCAAAACATGACATCTGTCCACTCAGAAAACCTTCTCAATAGGTTAAAACAACTCTCTAATCTCTCTCCTTAACTAGTGAATCAAATCTTCATCATTTGGCTTTCAACAGCACAAAATATCTCAAATATCTAATTTAACAAGTAACTAATTTCATGCCTGATCTTTACCCATGGTAAAAATGAGAATCAGATTTTAAAAATGACTTCTAAAAACCAAGAAAACTATTTAGAATCAATTTTCTTCACATCCAAACCTCACCAAGCCTTCATATCTGCCTTTTGTCTGATCCTAATGCTTCATGCTAAATTTTGCTCATTCCACGTAGAATGCCCCAAAATTTGCAAAACTGCTTATAGACTGAACCAATGAATTTTTTTGCAAAATCTAACCCCAAATCTGGAAAATTCAACTTCTCCTGGTTCCAACGGTATGCTACACTGCCTATTTTGGACAAAAAATGTCCTTGTTATGGCCATTTAAAAAATAGTGTCCTAAGTTGTGAACAAGCATTAAAATTAAAAAATTAAAAAATTTACATACTTTAAACTATATAAAAATTTAAAATAGTTCAAATTTTTCATCATGCATCTAAATAACTTTTCTGATTTTTCATTTTTTTCAATATCTCCTCTGCCTCTTTGCCACTTGTTGACTCCTGATTTGCCCTGTAACATTTGAGATATTTTAAATTAATTAATATTTTAACATTAATTAATTTTCTTAATTCCTTCCCTGTAGCACCGGTGGCTTTCATTTTTTCCCTTATGTGCATCTGCTCAGACTTAATTTTCATAACTCCGGAAGCTCCTACATTTTCCTTTATGTTCTCATGGACAAGCATGTAAATCCGAAAGTCTTTAAAAAAAAATTTATGTCTTTACGTGCAAGAACTTCCTTTATGCTTTCATGCATTACTTCATTTCACGTACCCCCGTAGCCCTTTGAAATTTTCTTTATGTGATTACACTCCTGTGAACCCATAGCACTTTAATATTTGTTTTATGCCCATACACTAGCATACCACTGGGGACATCCAAATTTCACCTTATGACCATACGCAATGCATGAACTACCATGAAATTTTTAGATAGTAAAATTAGCTTTATGTCCATTCACTGATCATAATGTCAGAGGACCAAACTTTATCTTCAGCGATCTTTCGACACACTCCATCCTCATTAGAATCTATGTGGGTCAAAATTTGGTTGACCACGATGCCCACTAGTTACAGCTTCCCACAAAGGGCGATGTCTTTAAGAAATCTTATATTAAGTGTGGGTTTACATTTAAATACTTTAATACTCCTCCACATGATGAATGCGGGATTATCGCTTTGAGGTTTATTTCAAGCTCTACACCTTTCCTTTGCTAGCTGCCTATAGATCTATCCAACCCACTTTTCTAACCATCGTCAAGTCCCCTCCATTTTGGAATTGACATGTGAGGCTTCTCCTATGTGGAAGTTTCTTCCCTCACTTTGCAGGTGGCTCTCCTTTATGGCATGAAATATTGTAAGACCCAATTCATAGCTCACCTTTGACTATGTCAATGAAGGCATTCAAAGAAACAAATATGGAGCACATTTTACCAAGGGCGCTTGAAGGAATTTCATATGGAGGAATCTCCTTCTTACGTTGTCTGACTCCCTTAATGTGTCTGCATCTACCCTTGATTCATGGGGTGCTACATATCTACATGCCAAAACATGGATTGCAGATCCTCTTCGCATGTATACCCCTTTTTGTTAGAGTAATTATTTTTTCTAACTTATTAATTAAATCACTTTGATTTAACTAATTAAGTTTCCTATTACTCTAGTTTTCTTAAGCTATCTTGTAGGTGCATATAATTAATATTTTATTAATTATATTATGCAATCTAGCTTTTTTAGGATTTAGTTTCCCTTTTCGGATTTCGTGATTCCTTTATAAGGATTCACCTCTTTGTATTTTATTCATTCACTTATTGGATTATATGAGAAATTTCTCTTTGCATGTCCATAAGATGGATCTGGCTTTTTGGCCTCCATAATTTTTTCTTGCCTATGTTCTTTGCTTCATCCATGTGACAGGGTTATGCATGCAGGTGTTCTTGGAAGATTAGTTTTTCATCTAATCTAACATGGTATCAGAGCTAGCTTGCTGCTCGTTGTTCGTGGTTTGTTGAAGCATTTCAGAAGCTGCATTTTTCGGAGCAGTGGGAGGCCGTACAGATAACTTTTTTGCACTTATTACAAAAAAAATTTAAAAATTTTGGGGCACTTTGGGCTCAAATGGATGCTTCCATTGGATCCAAAAGGTCATTTGCAGTCAGAATCCATATCAAATTTGTCCATTTTGGACACCGTTGGTCTGGGAGACAAATTTTTTTTGTCCAATAGGGTCGTACGCCCCCTGCACACAGTACGAGGCATCAAAAATAAAAAAAATCTCAAAAAAAAATTAATTCTGCGCAATTTTCAGCCCTGGCGGTTAATAAGCCGCAGCAGAACCGCTAGCAGTTAACCGTTGCGGTCATCGCTGGCGGTCTGCCAGATGTGCACAGCGGCTTCGCAGGCGGCTCCTGCCGTAGCTCCGCCTAGCGGCTGCTCTTCACCCTTCCGCCACCCAGCTACCGCTCCGCTGGTGGTGCGGGGGTGTCGGCCCTTTTTTGTTTTTTTAATTTAAAAAATAATTTTTTCTTGCATTTTCAGAGGCCCTGGTGGTTTTTTCTCTGTAACTTGAGCATACGGACGTATTTTTTTGATCCAAAAAATGCACCAGAAAGCTAGTTCCGAGACAAAGATTTTGGTATAGGTATTTTTGGGTTTTGATGTAGTTTGGTTGCCTATTTTGGCAGTCAAACCCAGATGTTCTATTTTGCACTCCAGGAGGCGTATCTTGAGCTTCCAATCTCCGATTTTGGACTTCTTTATATCGCTGGAAAGCTCTTTCTATGCTCTTTCCAGAGATGTTGTTTGTTGTTCCAGATTCTATTCCAAGCACATCCTATTAAATCTTTTTTATTTTAGCATTCTGGTGGATGTCCTAATTGTTTCAGGTCCGAAGATCGATTTTGTTGCTTCAGTTGCTTCGTTTTGAGCTTTTTCTTCTGT
Source organism: Cupressus sempervirens (assembly GCA_028749045.1). Lineage (NCBI taxonomy): Eukaryota > Viridiplantae > Streptophyta > Pinopsida > Cupressales > Cupressaceae > Cupressus > Cupressus sempervirens. Next base: position 642,983,171 of record CM053789.1, on the reverse strand, counting down.
TGTTTTAGCCTTATGTTTTTTCTAATAATTGTTGATATTCATTGTAAGCATCTTTATGCAACGCACTGAGATAAAGTGCCACTCTTACTTTTCGAGATCTTTTTCATCATTGTGATTCATTGTACTCGCACTATTTTATAAAGTGCCATGGGGGGGGATAGTTGTTTGCCACTTATAGGACCTCTTTCTCTATTTTCTCATGTAGTGTTGATGACACATGCCTTTATTGGTGTTTGTACCTCACTCTCGATGTGTTTGGCTCCTATGTTGTAGGAGATTTTAGGCCCATCTTTTCAGCTACCTGTCACCTCACTTGCCTTAAGGGGAGGTTATATTTTTGTTCTATGCTTCTTTGGTTGATGGTTCATGCCTTCTATTTCCATGGAGGTTCTACAGATCAGCATTTTGACAGAGTTTTGCGATTCTTCATGCTTCAATGATTCTCTTCTGATCTCTTTGTTCCTTCTTCTGGAACATTCTTTGCTATCTCTTTTTGGAGTAGAGTTTTTCCCATGTGGTTTTCTCTATTTCTCCTCTTTATAAAAAATTTTTTGTGATTGGGTACCTAATCAGGCCTTGTTGCCAGGACCCAATTCTACTTTCATAGCTATGCTAGGTTAGCTTCCTCCCAAGATTCGCTTAAGGGGGGGTGTTAGAGTAATTATTTGTTCTAACTTATTAATTAAATCACTTTGATTTAATTAATTAAGTTTCCTATTACTCTAGTTTGCTTAAGCTATCTTGTAGGTGCATATAATTAATATTTTATTAATTATATTGTGCAACCTAGCTTTTTTAGGATTTAGTTTCCCTTTTTGAGTTTCATGATTCCTTTATAAGGATTCACCTCTTTGTATTTTATTCATTCACTTATTGGATTATATGAGAAATTTCTCTTTGCATGTCCATAAGATGGATCTGGCTTTTTGGCCTCCATAATTTTTTCTTGCCTCTGTTCTTTGCTTCATCCATGTGACATGGTTATGCATGCAAGTGTTCTTGGGAGATTAGTTTTTCACCTAATCTAACATACTACGTGGATGTCTTTTAATATGCTTTTTTCCTTGGTGTCATTCCTCTAACTTCACATGGACCTCTCCTTCTTACCGCAGATTTTCTCTTTTTACTCATGCATTATCTTGCATTTGGCGTGAAGTGTTCGCTCCATGCATGAAGTGTTTTCTCCAGGCGTGAGTGGTTTGTGAATTGCAACTTCTATTTTTTTATGCATGGGTGACTCTTCTATTAATGCTGGTCGGCTTTGTTCTTCTTCATACTTCTACCCTACCCTATGTGGAGTTCATTTTAACTATGATATGCTCGTTTATTTGACTGCCCTGCTCTTTCTTATGCATGTGGAGTTGTTCCTTTCTTTTGGCATCTATTTTGCATGATGCAATAGGGCATATAAATCATGCCCTCCTCTGCAATGAATTCAAGCACCCCACAGTGTGACATGCACTGTGTGCTTGGATTCTAAAGCTCAAAAAGCATGGGATAGTCTATGTGTAAAGATGCCAAATGATCAAGAGCTGGAGGCATTATAACTCTGTCACTAGTTTCCAATTGTGGCTTATGAAAAAATGAAGCAGGATAACATCGATAAGTTTGCTAAAATGAAGTAGGATATCCATAGCCTCTGAAAAACATTTTGGAAACAATCTACAGAAGTAGGCACCTTGAATTTTCAAAATGGGCACTTAGAATTTTGCACAAATTGTATAGTGTTGTCAACTATGCTGACGACAAAAGCTATGCAAAATTTGCAGGGAAAATACTAAGAAGTTGCCAAAGCATAAGCTTTTAAATGGGACAAACCAAAACATTTGATCTCACTGCTTGGGCTTCAAGCTATTCCCAATACTACTTCATTGGTAGTATCACAAACAACCTTCGAGGTCCTTGATACATAATCTCTCCTTCAAACAATAAGAGCATGTCATTGAATAATTTGTATGTCTCAAGAGCAGGTTGCAATAGAGCTATCAACATTATGCCATTCAGGACATGGATAATTTGTCATAGGCACTTGATTATCTGAAAAGTTGTAGCATTGTCCAACCCTGTGAAAATTTTATCCATAGAAAGAGCTTTTGGATGACCCACCAACATTTCCCCTATAGTGACTCTTTTCTTCTTACCTCTAGAAACTCCATAGAGCATTTGATCTCCTAGTTTTATGTTAGCATAGATGTCCAGTCCCAAAACTTTCAACACATAGTCCATGACAAGACTATTCTTCTTGCCTTCAATTACTATTTCCTTCATATAAACATCAACATCTAGATGGAGGAGGCAGATTTTTTGACTTCAAATCTATATAGTAAACATCTCTATTGTGGCAATAATCAACAACATTAATGAGTTGCTAGAAGTATCTCCTTGCTTCATCTTCCACTTTTCAAAATTTGAAAGATGTGTTCCCAAAATTATAATGATTACAATCATTATAATATTTCAACTTTAGGGAACTTTTAATTCCTAATATACTTTATCAGTCTAATATTGTTTTGCCAGGCTCCAAAGCAAGTCTGGCTAAAAAAAATTTCATTTTCAAACAACTGATATCCAAAACTAATCCATCAACCATCTAGCACTGATTTGATCGAAAATCAATCGCTAGAAAAAAATTTGAAACTCATTTTACACCTTTCTATAAACTACCAATTTTGCATCAATTGGTCCTTTGACTGGCTTTAAAAACTGACGCAGACATTTGATTGAGCTCTAAAAATTGGCATAGCAATTCTTTGTTCTACACACTTTTACCCTTTCAAATCTCGTCTCATGAAAAATTTGGGGTCAACAGATATTTGCCATCAAAGTTGCCTTCTTAAATTCACTTGCACATAAACATGTCAGAAAGCAACAAACTGGGTTCGGATTTGGCTTTGAAAACTGAGCAAATGAGCACATGGGGAGATGAAAACTAAGATGATGGTTCTTTGTCATGAGGAAAATATGAATCTGCAATCTAGGCTCAAGATGAATAACATGACGCAAATGGAAAGCAGTCAAAGTGGGCTACTTGGAATTTGTAGACTGGAAACAATGGCAGAATAGTGATTTTTGCAAATAGAATTGACCTCAAAAAGTGTACAAGTGGATTCATCAAGACTTAAAAATTGAAAAACTTAGAGTATTTTTAGATGAAAACATAGTGGTACAATCCATTCAATTTAGCTAATCACAAATTTTGAGTTATGACGTCCCAAACAAGGGTACCAAACAATCTACAAATACTGACACTAGTAAAACTTTAGAAATTATGTTTGGAATCGCATTTGAAAACTAATCAAACGGATTTTTCATAAGCTAAAACTTGAAACATAACAAGTCTCTGATGTCTACAATGCAACACAAAAGGAAATTTAGCATTTAGGTCAACAGGGTCAAAATTATAGCACGTCAAATAGGGCTTCCCAGAATTATGTGCAAAGTGCATTTGCATGAAAACAACAACTAACCAACTTTGAGGGATTCAAAACCTAGTCAAATAGATTTGAAATGACTCAAAATATGAAACATATGTTTTCAGGTATGGACACTAGACACTCCCAAAGTTGTGAATCACAAAACACTTTTGGGTTTGAGATATTTAGATGCAAACATGGCCTCCTGTCACTGTTTGACACTTGGTGAAATATGTGGAGTGTCACATTAAAAAAATTGCTGAAAAGTATGTGGTATCATAGTGTGGGAACACATCAAAACTAGATCCAAAACATGGTATCACAGCAATGATTGCTTTTTCTCCCTAGACTAGAACCAACCTTACCATTGGGAAAAGAAAAGAAGATATAGGAGAAGAGTTAATTCCCAGATTCAATCAAAACATGACATCTGTCCACTCGAAAAACCTTCTCAACAAGTTAAAACAACTCTCTAATCTCTCCCCTCAACTAGTGAATCAAATCTTCATCATTCGGCTCTCAACAGCAGAAAATATCTCAAATATCTAATTTAACAAGTAACTGAGTTCATGCTTGATTTTTACCTATGGTAAAAATGAGAATCATTTTTAAAAAATGACTTCTAAAAGCCAAGAAAACTATTTAGAATCAATTTTCTTCACATCCAGACCTCACCAAGCCTTCATATCTACCTTTTATCTGATCATGATGCTTCATGTTGAATTCTGCTCATTCCATTAAGAATACCATGGAATTTGCAAAAATGCTTATGGACTAAATCAATGAATTGCTTTGCAAAATCTGACCCCAAATTTGGAAAATTCAACTTCTCTCAGTTCCAATGGTATGCTACATTACCTATTTTGGACAAAAATGTCCCTATTATGGCCATTTGAAAAATAGGGTCCTGAGCTATGAATAGGCATTAAAATTCAAAAATTTAAAAATTTACATAGTTTGAACTATATAAAAATTTAGAATAATTCAATTTTTTCATCATGTGTCTAAATAACTTTTCTGAATTTTCATTTTGTTTTCAATATCTCCTTTGCCTCTTTGCCACTTGTTGACTCCTGATTTTCCTTGCAACATTTGAGATATTTTAAATTAATTAATATTTTAATATTAATTAATTTTCTTCATTCCTTCCCTGAAGCACTGGTGGCTTTCATTTTTTCCCTTACATGCATCTACTCACACTTAATTTTTGTAACTCTGGAAGCTCTTGCATTTTCCTTTACATTCTCGCGTACAAGCATGTAAATCTGGAAGTCTTTAAAATTTTCTTGACACCTTTACGCATGAGAACTTCCTTTACACTTTCACACATTACTTCATTTCACGTACCCCTATAGCCCTTTGAAATTTTCTTTATGTGCTTATGCTCCCGTGAACCCATAACACTTTAATATTTATTTTACACCCATATGCTGGCATACCATTGGGACCATCCAAATTTTACCTTACAATCATACACAATGCATGAACTACCATGACATCGTTAGATAGTAAAATTAGCTTTATGACCATACACTGATCATAATGTCGAAGGACCAAACTTTATCTTCAGCGATCTCCCAACACACTCCATCCTCATTATACACTACATTGTTCAAAATTTGGTTGACCACGATGCCCACTAGCTACAGCTTCCCACAAAGGGTGATGTCTTTAAGACATCTTATATTAAGTGTGGGTTTACATTTAAATAATTTAATACTCCTCCACATGAGGAATGTGGGATTATCACTTTGAGGTTTATTTCAAACTCTACACCTTTCCTTTACTAGTTGTCTGCAGATTTATCCAACCCACTTTTCTAACCATCGTTAGGTCCCTTCCATTTTGGTATTGAAATGTGAGGCTTCTCCTCTATGGAAATTTCTTCCCTCACTTTGTGGGTGGCTCTCTTTTATGGTATTAAATATTGTAAGACCTAATTCATAGCTCACCTTTGACTACGTCAATGAAGGCGTTCAAAGAAACAAATATGGAGCACATTTTACTGAGAGTGCCTAAAGGAATTTCATATGGAGGACTCTCCTTCTTACATTGTCTAACTCCCTTAATGTGTCTGCATCTACCCTTGATCCATGGGGTGCTGCATATCTACATGCCAAAAGATGGATTGCAGATCCTCTGGGTGTGTATGCCCCTTTCAACTATGTGGATGTTTTTTAATATGATTTGTGCCTTGGTGTCATTCCTATAACTTCACGTGGGTCTCTCCTTCTTACCGCAGGTTTCCTCTTTTTACTCATTCATTATCTTGCATTTGGTGTGAACTGTTCACTCTAGCCATGAAGTGTTCGCTCCAGGTGTGAGTGGTTTGTGAACTATGACTTCTGGTTTTATATGCATGGGTGACTTCTTTTAATGTTGGCCAGCTTTTTTCTTCTTTATACTTCTGCCCTGCCCTGCATGGAGTTCATTTTAACTATGATCTGATCCTTTATTTGACTGCCTTGCTCTTTCTTATGTGTGTGGAGTTGTTCCTTTCTTCTGGCATCTATTTTGCATGATCCAATAGGACATATAAATCATGCCCTCCTTTGCGATGAATTCAAGCACCCCAGAGTGTGACATGCACTGTGTGCTTGGATTCTAAAGCTCAAAAAGCATGGGATAGTCATTGTGCAAAAATGCCAAATGATCAAGAGCTGAAGGAGGCATTATAACTCTGTCACCACTTTCCAATTGTGGCTTATCAATAAAAGAAGTTGGATAACATTGATAAGTTTGCTCAAATGAAGTAGGATATCCATAGCCTCCGAAAAACATTGTGAAAAAAATCTGAACAAGCAAGCACCTTGAATTTTCAAAATGGACATTTAGAATTTTGCACAAATTGTATAGTGTTGTCAACTATGCCGATGAGAAAAGCTGGGCACAATTTGCAAGGAAAATGCTAAGAACATTGCCAAAGTATAAGCTTTTAAATGGGATGAACCAAAACGATCTCACTGCTTGGGTGTCAAGCCATTCCCAATACTACTTCATGGGCAATATCACAAACAACCTTCAAGGTCATTGATACACAATCTCTCCTTTAGACAATAAGAGCATGTCATTGAATAATTTGTATCTCTCAAGAGTGGGTTGCAATAGAGCTATCAACATTGTGCCATTTAGGACATGGATAATTTTTCGTAGACACTTGATTATCTGAAAATTTGTAGCACTATCCAACCCTGTTAAAAAAATTTCCATAGAAAGAGCTTTTGGATGACCCACCAATATTTCCCCTATAGTGACTCTTTTCTTTTTACCTCCAAAAACTCCATGGAGCATTTGATCTCCTAGTTTTATGTCAGCATAAATGTCCAATCCCAAAACTTTCAACACATAGTTCATGAAAAAATTGTTCTTCTTGCCTTCAATTATTGTTTCCTTCATATAAACATCAATATCTAGATGGAGGAGGCAGATTTTCTGAATTCAAATCCATATAGTAAACATCTCTAGTGTGGCAATAATCAACAACATTAATGAGTTGCTAGAAGTATCTCCTTGCTTCATCTTCCACTTTTCAAATTTTGAAAGATGTGTTCCCAAAATTATAATGATTACAATCATTATAATCTTTCAACTTTAGGGAACTTTTAATTCTTGATATACTTTATCAATCTGATATTGTTTAGTTGGGCCCCAAAGTGGGTTTGGCTAAAAAAAAATTCGTTTTCAAACAACTGATATTCAAAACTGATCCATCAACAATCTAGCACTGATTTGATCAAAAATCAATCGTTGGAAACAAATTTGAAACTCATTTTACACCTTTCTACAAACTATCATTTTTGCATCAAGTGATCCTTTGATTGGCTTTAAAAACTGACCCGAACATCTGACCAAGCTCTAAAAATTGGCATATTGATTCTTTGTTTTGTACACTTTTAGCCTATCGAATCTCATCTCATGAAAAATTTAGGGTCAACAGATATTCACCATCAAAGGTGCCTTCTTAAATTCATTTGTACATAGACATGTCATAAAGCAACAAACTGGGTTTGGATTTGGTTTTGAAAATTGGGCAAATGAGCACATGGGGAGATGAAAACTGAGACGTTGGTTCTTTGTCATGAGGACAATATGAATCTGCAATCTGGGCTCATGATGAATAACAGGACACAAATGGAAAATGGTCAAAGTGGGCTACTTGGTTTTTGCAAATTGGAAAAAATGTTAGAAAAGTGATTTTTGCAAATGTAATTGACCTCAAAAAGTGTGCAAGTGGATTCATCAAGACTTAAAAATTGACATACTTGGATTATTTTCAAAGGACAACATAGGGGTAAAATCTATTCAATTTAGCCAATCATGGATTTTGATTTATGACATCCCGAACAGGGGTACCAAACAATCTGCAAATACTGACACTAGTAAAACTTTAGAAATTACATTTGGAATCACGTTTGAAATCTAATCAAACAGATTTGTCACAAGCTGAAACTTGAAATATAACAAGTCTCTGATGTCTACAATGCAATGCAAAAGGAAATTTAGCATTTGGGTCAAGTGGGTCAAAATTATAGCAGGTCAAACAGGGCTTCTCAGAATTATGTGCAAAGTGCATCAACATGAAAACAGTAACTGACCAACTTTGAGGGATTCAAAACCTAGTCAAACAGATTCAAAATGACTCAAAATCTGAAACATAGGTTCTCAGGTATGGACACTAGACAATCCCAAAGTTTTGAATCAAAAAACACTTTTGGGTTTGAGATATTTAGGTGCAAACATGGCCTCCTGTCGCTGTTTGACACTTGGTGAAAAATGCAAAATTGGGATTTGCTCAAAATGAGACTTCACAGATTGGCTCGAAATGACAGTTTAACTTCATGGAATATGTGGAAGGGCTAAATGGAAGGTGTTAGAAACATTAAACACTTTAGGGGCCTCAAAGGTACAGCTGGGTACACATTCATTTATGGGGCTTGATTTGACTCAAAATTTCAAATAGACGCTAAAAAATGAGAACGCAATTTTGAGTGCCAATAGCATGTCTTCAATAAATGACTCCATGTTTATTCTAGGATGGTTCCACTAGTAATGAATTCATTGAATCATGTGTGAGGTTCAGAGGCCTAAAAATTCGAGCATACATTTTTGGCGCCCACTGTAGGGCCACAAAATACAATTTTTCTAGCCTCATCTATTTTATTTTTTGTCATTTTTATCATTCTACCGTACTTGCCCATACAGATTTATAGATTTTTGTTTGAGAAATTTTATTTTTTCACAAGAATCTGAGGGTTTCACATGTCTCTGTAGGCTTTCTCATGCAAAAATGTGCCCCATTGTGCAAGTTCTCACATGGTACATCATTTTCTCATGTGAGATAGTGAAAGGCTTCACACGAACCTGAACAAGATTTTGCGCATAATCTTGCAACAACACAGTTAAGATTCATTTTTTTCAAAATGTTGTTTATCACTTTTTACTGACATCTTTTTTTGTGAAGCATTGTTATTTCAAATTTTCTAGTTTCATGTATCTTGACAGTTATCTACAAGATATTTGACAAAGATTCCCTGATATAAACTTTCCTAAAACATGAACTGACTATGTGTTTGTAGGACGTTGTCAAAGAAATGATTATGAAAGACTACTCTTAAAACCCACTAAAATAATGTTTCTTTTTCTTGCTTTCTAAACATAGTCTAATTAGGGCTTGTGAACTTTGTAGGGTACAAGACAGAAAAATAGAGGATTATGCTCTTCACCACTTGGAGGTCATGACCAAGAGTAAATCAAAAATCTAGAAGCTTCTGAAAGATGGCATTTGAGGGAGGCAAGTAGCTTAGTGGTTCGCTAGTGCTAGTCCTTTTCTATGATGAGATGATGATTTCCTTTCAAAGGGATCAAAATCTTTAGGAAGGATGAGTCTAGATTGATTAAGCTAAGTTGGTAATTAACGTGTTTTGCATGTTTGGGTGAGAAACTAAGGTAGAGGACTATGCTCTTTCCCCTTGAGGGAAATCAAAAACTTTGACCCTTATGTTCGAACCACTAGTCCGAGTCAATCCTTTAAAGGGCCTCCTAGAGTGATCCAACATCCAGGAACAACCCAAGTGAGCACACTCCTTTAGCTAAAGATTCCAACTCACTATAATCAATATGCTTTGTAGAGTGAAAGACTCCAAAGTTGGATTAATTTCTTGCCCTTGATTCTTGATATGACTTATCAAGGGGAAGCTCTATCTCTTGCACTAGCTGACATCGACCCCTGTCTTGCTAAGCAAGTGTGTGCACTCTCAAATGTTGGTGTGGGTTGCTAGTCTCAACTCTAGTTGTAAAGCCACTAGGGATTAATATGAATTGAAAATAAGTAAAAAACCTTTTAGTTAGAAACTACTTGGCTCACCTCCAAAAGGAGGCATAATCTTTGTGCAAGGAGGGGGAAGAATCTCTCCTGTAGAACTCACCATAGGCATGCTCTTGGGCATTGTATACCCGATTGACCCCTACCACAAGGGTGTTCATTCAGCATATATATTATTGAGCCCTTTGAATATACCAAAAGCATGGGCTCCCTCTAGGTTGTGACACGGCTATGTGAGGTGCACGCATGCACATAAGTTGTGGGACAAAGGTTTTGCATTCTCTACCATTTTCTATTTTTAGGGATAAAGTGTGTTTGTTATCGAGTTTTAAACATGTCCAAACTTTCTTAAACAAACTAAAATTCAAGACTCCCCTATCCCTCGAAATTTCTTTGCCCTTAGTTGGATTATATTCGACAACTGATTGCTCCTAGTGTCCATTTAAAAACACTTTGTTTTGTTTGAAACCCAAGTGTCACTTTCAAAAATCTAGAAATCAACCCTACAATCTATCAATTATCTATCACACAAGACTCCAATCTATCTAGACTAGTCCAAAACTATCAAAATCTCTTTGAAACCTAAGTCTACCATTTATCTGGTTTCAAATTTTGTACATAGCTTTGCAAGATTTTGCATGAGCCTCATTGGTCCTATCATTTCTTTTGTGCAATACTGCGTAGTTTCTTGTGTGAACAATTGCATATCTCTACATGTGATCTTGCTATTTTTTTTTTTTTAGGCCTCTCATTTCTTCACATATCCTAGAGCACATCCTCACATGAGTTCTAGTTGTTGTTTTAAGATTTTGCACCTACTTGTGAGCTTTCTTGCATGCCTCCTAGAGGATCTTTGTATGAGAACTTGAGTTAAAATTTTCAAATTACCTTGTTTGGACAACTTGAAATTTGCATATGGTCTATTTCTTGCATCTAGTTACCCCTTCTCTATCTATAAATAGTCCCAAATAGTGACATTTCACTTGACTAATGACTTGTAGACTACACTTTAGCTAGTCTCATCTCTCACTATCTTGTTCATATTTCCTAGTGTTCATTATACTCCATGTCATAGTAGTCATAATCCTTGGTTGTTCTAGCCTTCACTCAGACTACTTGTACCTTAGTATACAATACTCTTCCTTTTTCTTTTTGAGACTACATTTTAGCGTGATTTGTGTCTTGGTTCTTTCTTGTTGTCCTTGTCTGATTGTCACAACAAGAAGTAGTAATGTGTTTTATTCTCTTAGACTTGGGCAAGGTTGCACTAGGAGCCATAATCATGGAAGAGGTTGCCTTTATTTTTTTACATGGTCTACACTTATTTTTTCTAGTGACAGATCTTCATGATCTCCCTTGCCCATCAAATCACCTCGAGTCCAACAAAAATTCTCCATAAACTTGCAACAAACTAGGAATCCTTTGTATCAAAAGAATTCTGACACTAGCAAAGGCCCTGCATCTCTGAACAAAACATTTGACTTCCTTTTCAAAGGATCTTTCCAATCACAACACATTGAAACTAAACATATTCCTACAATGGCTAATCATGAACCTGAACATGGTAGTCGTAGCAGACACCAAGATCCACCTAGGAATGATAGACAAAAAGACCATGACACTAATGAGGAATAAGAAGAGGTAGAAATACTTCTTGAACACATCAAAAAATTCCAAAAAGATAAAAAATTTCAAAAGTTCATGGAAATCCTACTCAACAAAGAGAAAGAAAAGTACTTTCTCAAACTTGCCCAGCTGGGAGCTAAGCTACCGTTTCATTTCAATGTGGAAACCATCGTCATTCCTAAAGAGGAAACTGAGACTTCCAAACTCCAAAAGTTGTTAAAAATCATGCAAGACCAACTAGCTCAGATGATGCATGAAAAAAAAAAAAACCCACAAAAATATACATCTTAGATGCTCCTTGTCCATTCCCATTTGACAAGAGCATAAACATGCCTCCTTTCCCAAGAGGAGTAGAACTACCCAAGTATGAAAAATACTTTGGACCCACCAATCCCCAAGATCACTTGTGGAAATTCGGTGCCTTGTCTATGGAATTTATGTATAACTAGACATATATCATGCATTTATTCCCCAGAAGTCTAGGTGATCAGGTTTTGGAGTGGTTCTCACACTTTCCTCTTGGTATCAAAACATTTGATGAAATCACCAACTTGTTTGTCCAATAGTATTCTCATAACATTCAACACCCTATCAATATTTGAGATTTATGTAAACTTAAGTAGAAGGTTGGGGAGCCCTTCCTCACATTCCTCTAGAGGTGGAGACAACTGTACACTAAATATTCATGCACTATTCTAGAAATGAAAAAGTTTGACATCTTCACTGATAATCTCCTACCTAATTTTGGGTATAGAGTCTAACTTTAAGGTCTACATACCTTTGAAGACATGATCACACAGGCCATCCACATAGTGGAATTCATGGTTAAGGGTGAACTCACTCTTTAGAAAGACACAAAACAAGGCTCCACTTCCAACAAGGACAAAACCAAGTATGTCAACAAGAACTAATAAATTGTACATGATGGGGTTGTTGAAAATGTCACTCCTAAACTTAATAAGAAAATTCTAAGAAATGCTAAGAAAATTCCTCCTAACAACAAGACATCTAGAAACAAATCAAGAAACTCATGGGCCACATGTTGTAAGTGAGAGTATACACCTCTAGGTGAGCCTTTGGATGTAGTTTACAAAACCTTGTTACAAAATAAGCTTATCTCACCATTGGAAAACTCTTGCCCTTATGATACACAACAATGTCCACCATGGTGGAATGAAATTGCGTTCTGTGAGTACCACCAAAATAAGGGACACAAAACTAGCAACTACATAAACTTGCATCACAAAGTCCAAGACATGATTGATGCTGGTGACATTGTGGTAGATGCACATAACAAGAACTCAGATCACAAGGCCTTCAAAGAGCCCTTCTTTGCCTATGAAAAGGGAGAAAGTTAAAAAATGAAACCCAACAAAAAGGTTAACTATGCATACTCTAATGATGACAATGTGATAAACATAGTTTAAGTTGCAGATTTTGAATATTGTGATGTCATTACCATCAAGAACAAGCAAGATAACGATAAAACCAAGACACCATTTTTCTTGAGGGGGCCTATTTCCAACACAATAGAAAATGTACCTTCACAACACTATGCTAACATTGGCACACCCTCTCACACCAAGTTGGTGCTCAAAGGCCCTACACCTTCTACTCCTGATCCCAAACAACATAAAGACAAAACCCTTACTGGTCCATCTGGTAAAGGTGCAAAACTCACAATGAATTCAGTAGCAACTGACTATAGTGTTCTTGATCAATTGAAATGAACTAATGCTCAAATCTCCATCTTTGAGCTGCTTAAAATCTTGCCTGCTCATAGATAGATTGTAGATAAAGCCCTCGCTGAGGAAAATGTTCCTCAAGATCTTGATCTTGAGCAATTTCAATCTATAGTAGGTCACCTGACCTCACCTTACTTTATGTCCTTCTCTGAGGAGGATGATAACTCATTGAGTCACCCACAGAATCAACCCCTATACATCAAGGTCATGATACACTAGACACATGTTCATTAGGTACTCATTGATAATGGCACTAGGTTGAATATTGTCTCTACCTCTTTCCTTAGAAAATTGAATTATTTTGAGGACTCTATTGATCCTCATACAAGATCACTATCAAAGCATATGATGAAGTCAAACAAAAGTCTCTAGGTCTTGTAGTCTTACCCCTTCATGTCAGTCCTATAGAAAGGGATGTCACTTGTCAAGTGCTTGGCATTCCTTGGCTTATAATATTTTTCTAGGATGGTCATAGATACATGAGATACATGTTGTGCCATCCACATATCACTAATACATCAAATTTCCATTTCATGGCTCTAAGGTCACTATTCCTACTACTACTAGCTATACCTACAATATGCTCAAAGCTGCTAAAAATTTCATCCCCACTAACAAGGAATATATTGATTATCATGACAAAAAACAAAAACATATTGAGTAGTCATTCAAGATGATATAAACTAGCATGGGGGAGTACCATATTGAACTATTGTTATCATTAACATCTCTTCCTCAGTCTCCTCATCATTATGGGAGACCATCTAAGGCAAAGAAGTTGTTTGTGCTGACACCTCAAACCAAGTATAATGGCACTTTTGTAAAGGCTATAGTTCCCTTAGAGGATGAAAGTGAAAATAGAGCCATTTCTACATGGCTTTACAAAGAAGAGACTCCAATAGACCTAATAGAGAAAGCTCAAGAGATCACTCCTAAGAAATATGGGCCTGGTCTTAGACTCATAAAGCATTTTGGCTATAAGGGAACTAGCCCTATTGGGTACAATAATAATGGCCTATTTGATCCTATTAAGGCAATAGCTCAAAGAAATAAAGATACATCTAGTCTAGGCTTTAATAAGGTTCCTTTCCATTTGGGAGCTAACAAATTCATACCAGAACCTAAGAGTTCATCCAAAAATGAGTCACAAGCTGAGCAGATACTCAAGATGACCAATATGATGATGAGGATCCTTATACTTATCCTATTCCTCGTGATTTGGCTAAATTCTTTGCTAAGCCTAATGACTTCATGCCACATGTCAACACTATGGATTATACTAGTGATTATTCTAAAAACAATACTAATCAACCCAAAGCTCATTCAGAAAGGGGAGAGTCTAGTCAGGCATTATGTATTGAATACTTGTGTAAAAACCTAGATGATGAAGGCAAGTATGTCCCTATCATTTTAGTTGAATTCTATAGCCTATCACCATCCAACACTAATTCTAAGGAATATGAGTTTGACTCTCTTTCAGAAGTGACTACTAGATTGAGTCTTGTCATAGCTTGGGGACACTGCTTTCTAGTGTCATAGAATCTCTCTTGTGATAGTCACCAGTTGTTATGGATGTGTTTGCCTACTATCACCAATGTCACTCTTTTTGAGATTCTCCTTATAGAATCTCTTTCATGATAGTTACCAATTGTTCTGGTTGTATCTACTTACTGTTGCTAGTGTCACTCTTTTCAAAATTCTCCTCATAGAATCTCTCTCGCATTAGTCACTAGTTGTCCTAACTATGTCTATCTACTGTTGCCCAATCCTACTCGGGTTCTTCTCGTAGAAGATTCCTCTTTGACTTTAGTCACCAATCATTCTAACTTTTTCTATCTACTGTCATCACCCTTCTGAAGAGACTTCTTTCAAACATGTTTTGGACATTGACACTTGACATCAATCCCAAAGAAATTAAACTCAAAATGACATAATTGTTTGGACATGCTGAGCATTTTTTTTTTTTTTTTTCTTTCTCTTTCATCATGCTTCCTCGAATAACTTGATGATTTCATTTCTAGCTAGAGAAGTAATGGATGGGGGCATGATCTTTTCTTTGTTTTCTACTTGCAGTTTAGTTCCAATAAGTTGATGTATTCCTATAAAGGGGGTGTCCACTATAAGAGCCTCCATCTCGTATTGGATGGTCGGCTGTACCTCGACTTCTTTTATATGGATACATCAATAATGTTGGTTCTTCTCCTTGTCTATTAGAGTGAACTCTTCATGCTACAATACATACTAATACTCATCCTATTAAGTGAACATATGGGTCACTATGAGTATATCTAGCACACTTTTGTCTTAGGTTACAAACATAAGGGCCATTATGGATAGAATACATATTGAGGAATTATCATAAGATAGATATCTTGTGTGTTTGGTGTGTCTACCATGCAAGTGACATTCTAGTCATCCTAATCTTTATGTTTTGATGCTTATGTTAACTTGCTAAATCAAAAGGGGCAAATGTTTTGGTCATTCTGGCTTCTTGTGCCTCGAATGCTTACATTCCATCCCAATAACCCTATAACATATGTACTATCCATATTTCCATGATTGCAATGTTAGTGGGAATATTATGACATATGGGATTTTCTTCTATGCTCCATGATGATAAATTGTCAAGACTTGGTAACCAGACCTAGGGTTGCATATCGCATAGTATTACATTACTTGGTTTGGTATATGATTCAATTGCAAATTTAATTTCATCTTCTGTGATGAGGGATTCTTAGTTTCTTCAACGTAACATGGTTCTTCATGGCTGCACAAGCATTTGATCCTTTGGTTCATCCCCTCGTGCTCCTCACTGAGATACTTGTCACTGTCAAGAAAAAAATGAAACAATACATCATATGTCAGTTTATTTACCTATGCATTCCATTTATAAAACCATACATCCATATCATCTACATAAATAAGTCAAATCAAACATACATCCATGCATCACATCACATTTGCATCTCATAATCATAGAAATAAAACATCTCATGTATATCAAAAGAAAAAGATAGACAATGACAATGACAATGACATGAACACAATGATACTCGACTCCAAAATCTCATATATATATATATTGAAGAATGTGTTAGTAGAAAAATGTGTGCTACTTGAGCATTGTCGGTCAAAAAATGATACAAAATGGTGTTGGCACACCAATCAATACATAGCCAAAATCATCAAAAATTAGAGGTAAGAGCATCAAATGTCTAACTCTTACCACCGTCTTCACCTCTTGGAGGAGGAGGAGGAGGAGACGACATGTCTAGCCTAGCTGGTGGGTGCACACCTCCAGACTCTTGAGCATATTGTGAAAAGCAAGGCACTTTCTGAGCCTCATCGAGCACTACTATAGAATATAATAGGTTGCTTGGGCTGCCTATAGTCTCACCTCATCTTATAACATCTCCACCCTCTGCTTCGCTACCTGTACCTACTCCTCCAGCCTCTAGATCTCATGATCTCTCTCTATGATCCATGCATCCCTCACCACCACATGAATCTAGAACTCTCCCAACTATCAGGAGGCTTGTCTAATCCTCTCCCTCACCCTCCTCAAGCCATCTTGAGGCCCAGTAGTAGGGTACTCTTGCATCTCCTTATCAAGCATCTTAGGCTACTGCTTAGGTGCTTGCTCCTCCACCCATGGCCTCTACCATCAGTCCTACTCCACTCCATTGCCACCAACCCCTGCATCTAATCCCATCTATCATGGGGGAATATACACTTGCCACACCTTATGTCACACCTATGGTGGCTTTTACTATGCCAACTGCTAGACTAGCCCCTGTGCAAGTGCTTGTTGTGGAACCTGTGCCACCATCCCCACGGGATTCATGAATCGTGGAAAGGGGTGGCTAATAAAGTATTCCTAATATGCAAGTGTCATCTTGGCATCTACTATCTCTAGGAGGTAATCCCACTATGATGCAACTAGGTTGTGCACATCAATCATTGACCTCTTGGGATCTAGTCTTGCAAACCACCCCCAATCTAGATCCCTTGCTAATCTTGCATAAGCACAGTACTCTTGGGAGATATGCTATGGAAACCCATACTATCTCTACACCCATGTGATGGGGAGTCTCTCAATAATTTGGGTTGCTCAACCTAATAGTAGTCATAAGGAGAACATCCAACTCAGTTCCCTAGGAGTATCATCCCAATCCTTGGTTTCTCTCTAGGGTCAACATACGGTGGAGACTAGGTCATCGAGATGGGTATGCCAATGCTCCATCTTACCCAGGCCTACCTAGGTAAGCCACCTTCTATATCTACATATGTATGACTCCATAGGCTCATAGGAATCCTAAAAAATGGGCCTCATAACTAGCAGGTGCTCCCATGCCCAAATCAACAAAACATATACTCTGACAGCCATGCTCCTCCACTCATGATACACTATCTTGTGCATCTCATAGAACATATGGGTGAGTATGCACTGGCCCCATTTGAATCAGTTAGGAGCATTGAGTATCCTTTGTAGCATGATGCCTCATCTGCACTCTAGCCTATGTTGTCCTTTGTATGGCACCAAGAAGTAGCTGATGAAAATAGCCAAAATTGAGGCCAACCTATGAGTAGTACCAAAGGTATGGACGAGCTCATCCCATATGATGGTTCACCCTATTTCCAACTCCCATTGGAAGATGGCCCTCAATGCCTCTGCGCCAGCTTAGGGTAGTATGTCATAGACTATCCTTGACCCATGTAAGGGTATCCACAATATTTGGTAGATGTCTTCTAGTGTGATCATCATCTCCCCCTGTTGGCGCTCAAAATTGCATGGTCAATTTTGAGCACTATTGAAAAATTCAGGCCTATAAATGCTTTGTGAAGCCTATGTACCTTGCCATTGAGTTAATGCATAAATGGTGTTTAATGTTTCTAACACCTTTCATTCAGCTTGTCTACTTGTTCCATGAAGATAAATCATCATTCTGAGCTATTTGGCGAAGTCTTCTTTCAAGCATTTGTCAAATTTGGAATTCTGCCCTAGTGTCAAATCATGATAGGAGGTTGTGTTTGCATTTGAATATCTCACACCCAAAAAAGGTTTTGTGACTTTTCACTTTGAGAGTTTCTAGTTTCCATACCTGAGAACCTATGTTTCAGATTTTGAGTCGTTTCGAGTCTGTTTGACTAGGTTTTGAATCCCTCAAAGTTGGTGAGTTACTATTTTCATGCTTTTGCAATTAATTCCTAATTCTGGGAAGCCCTGTTTGACGAGTAATAACTTTTGACTAGTTGATCCAAATATTGAAATTCTTTTTGCGTTGCATTTTAGACGTTAGGGACTTGTTAAGTTTCAAATTTTAGCTTATGATGAATCTGTTTGATCAGCTTTCAAACGCGATTCCAAATGCAATTTTTGTCTTTTTACTAGTGTTATAAGATGCAGATTTGTCAGAAGCCCTGTTCATGATGTCTTATCTTGAAATCCGTGATAGGTGAGATCAAATGGTTTGTTTCCCTGTGTTCTATACTGAAAATGCTCCAAGTGTGCCAGTTTTCAAATCTTGACAAATCCGTTTGTATACTTTTCCAAGGTCTTTCCATTTTTAAAAATCGCTTTTCAGTCAGTGTTCCTAGTTGCAAAATTCCAAGTAGCCCACTTTGAACATCTACCATTCACGCCTTGTGATTTTTCATGAGCCCAAATTATAGGTCCATAATGTCCTCATGACAGAGAATCAATGCCCCAGTTTTCATCTTCCCAAGTGTTCATTTGCCCAGTTTTCTGAGCCAAATCCAAACCTAGTTTATTGCTTTCTGACGTGTTTGCTTGCAGGTAAATCTGAGAAGGTGACTTTGACAAGCAATATCTTTTGACTGTGATCTCATCATGAGACAAGAATTGATAGGATGCAAGAATGTGGAGCAGAGATTCAGTGTGGCAAATTTTAGAGCCTGGTTAGTTGTTTGAATCAGTTTTTAAGGCCATTCAATGGACCTCCTGACATGAAATTCACAGTTTACAGTTAAGTCATAAAATGAGTTTTAAAAGTGTTTTCAGTGATGGATTTTATTTTCAATCAGTTCAAGATGACAAATGGATTAATCTGAAGGATAAGTGTTTTGGAAGCGAAAAAAATTTTAGTCGGACCCACCTTGGGGCCCGACTAATCTTCATCAAATTAACTAGGAATGTATAAGTGTTAGGCATGATTGAAGTTATCCATTTAGCCCTCTCTCGGTTGAGTTAAAGGTTGGTAGATAAAGCTCTGGATTTTCCCAGAACAGGAAGGCATCGTTGATGCCACATTATATGAGACCTAGACAATATCCATATTTTATGAATAAAGAGGATTTAGTCTCTCATACGCATTAAGAGGATTTCAAGCACACTGTATTGTGAAGTGGTGAATATGCTTGGAGAGGAGTTAGATGAATAAAATATTGCATAAAAAATGGGATCTAATTCAATATGGGAGGAAATGGGTTTTTCACCATACCCAAGATTAAAGGGAGTGAGATTATATTGGACTTCCTGTAGCAAATGATGAAGTTGTTTCTTGAGACTATCAGAGGCATCTTCCACCTTTTTATTTAATCCAGCTAGTTGTCCAATGGTATCAGAGTATCAAATATGACAGCGTCCTCTTCATTTTTCAGATTTCTCCAACCACAAATTTCACAGCTCCACGTATTCAAAGGGAAGCTGGCCGGCCAAGCACAAAGTGTTCACGCCTAATGAAGTAGCATGCAATGAGGGAAAGGAGATGGCATTCAAAGCAGGAAGAAGCTAGAACTATTCATGAAATGTTTAAGAAGGAAGCAAGGCACTGTTAAAGATCACACATTCAAATCAAAGTTGAAGCCGCTAACTGCTAGGAAAAACATGCACAAAAGGTAGGAATGGGCGTTTCAAATAATGTGTAAAAAACCAAAAGGAAATTCCTCACGCTAGTAGAAGACAATCTACTCTCTCAGAACAGAGCCATCTCATGTGAAGGAGACATCAATGCACAAAGAGGAAAGAACACACCCAAACAGACCCACGATTTAGCATAGAAAAATGCCCACCATTTGCAAAGCCCACACTCAACGCATAAAAAGAGCATCAACCAGTAAAAGGAAATGCTCATGTTTGGAGGGCGTGAGGCAACATAATGAAGGTCCACATTTTTTAAAGCTGAAGGCACAATAAATAAATGAAAGAACCAATGCTAAATAGAAGCAACTCACGCATGTTACTAAAGTTTGCTCCATGCATACAACAATGAAGAAAGCCATCCACAAAAGAAGGAGCAGACAAGTTTGAATAAAGCCCTGCGTTATTTTTAAAAAGGGGCAGCAGTGCATAAATGAAAGAGAAAAACACAGTCAAAATTGCAACATATGAGAAAAAGACGTCAACGGCCAGGAAGCTCAAGAACTAAGTAGCCCATGCTCTGCTAAAAGGTAGGAAAAATGTGCACAAGAAGGGACACGAGTTTGTCTCAAGCCCAGATTCTAAAATATTAAAGATTGGTTCTCTAGATGAATTAGCCAAAGCTTGATGAGTAGTTCTTAATCCACCGTGGGAGGAGAGCGCCTGCGCAAAAGAGGAAGGAGTCGTTGAAGCAAATATGAAGTTGCACTCAGTTTAAAAAATGTGAGAAAGCAGAATTAGGACGCATGGCAAGTGGGTCTCGGCTGGCGGCGAGGTGGTGATCAGGAGCAACTTGAGAGGATGCATCAGATCGTGACACGTGTCAGGATTTGATAGTCGGCGCAATCTCGCATTATGGAGATATGAGGGATTTTAAAAATGTGGGAAAGCGTGATTCTGCCACATGGCACGGGCCCGCCCAATGATGATGTGGCATTGCATGTTCGAGCAACCAATCAGATAATGCCACGTAGCAGTTGGTCAACTGAAGGTTGACCCCGAATTCAAAGGCAATAGCAATTAATGAATAAAAATAATAATAATATTTTATTATTATTTTTATAAAAAATGCATGTTTAGTCGTCCAAGAGGTATTCTTTCTAAAGTTTTGACTTTAGAGTTTTAAAAAAATTTCAAATTTAAAAAATCAAATGTGCAGACATGAGTTTCTAGTAGAGGAGTCATTTTCAAAATGACTTTCAAGAGGTTTCTGAGAGGCCAGATAGGCAATGTTATATATCACCGAAATTTGGAGAAGACAAACTTTTCGATTCCAGAGTCAGTTTTTGCACAAGTATCAATCTTTTTGAGCTACAGGAGGATTTGTCTTAGGTACCTGAATCGCAACCATTTTCAGACCAGGAATTTTAGAATTGGTTTTTGGCAAGGTAATGACTTGAATATGTATAAAAGATGGTAAAAATGCAGTTGGAGTTGAATTGGTCCTCATGCAAAGAAACATGATCTCACATGAGAGGCAGTGAGAGTATGAGTGAAAAGTGCCCAAAATCCCATGCATCTCACACAAAAGGTGGGTATCTCTCATGCAAGATTCCCCATCAACATGCATGAAGAAACACTAGGTTGGTGGTTCTTCGTGTGAAGAAAGATTGGGCTTGTACGAGAAAGGACACCCTCATGCAAAAACTGATTGACCAACATTAAAAACATGATAAAAATGTGCTAAAATACTTCAAAATGCATGAAAGATTAAATGCAAAGCAAGTTTGTTCACTACTCATTAGAGGTCCATAGTCCACCAATCGGCTATGTTGTTAGGATCACTTGAAATGATGCATATGCACTGGGACCACCATCTTCGTCTCAGAGCTCTCTTTCACTAAAAACAAAATGTACAAAATGATTTGAAAATGACCCTTTGGGCCCTTTTATAGGTTTTGACCTAATTTTTCAAAGTGCTCCAATTTGTACAAAAATCACCTCCTGGCTAATTTGACCTTCCTAAATCCATTTTTGGGATTGAATTTGAAATTTGACACACCTAAACAGCCCAAAAATGCATTTTAAAATTTTGGGACTGATGTGATCAAATGCTTGTGTAGTCCAAATTCTTCTAGTACTTTGAGAATCTTGGAACCTTTTAAACTCGAAATTCTTCAAAATTTAAAAATTTATTTAGGAAAAAGTCAACTATGGTCAAAACTAGTCAACTTTTGGTCAAACTTGGTCTTCAAAACCTCAAAATCTTGCCGAAGTGGCTTCAAATTTTCTTTTGATTGTTTCGTTCTCTTCTATATGCTACTGATTCTTTGATTTCTTCTATCTCTTCAAACATGTTGCTTTATTTCACATTTCTAGTGTGTCATCTTTTGATTTTGCTCCCAAGGGGGTAGGATTATTACATCATTGAATCTAAAATCAACTCAATCTAAATCTTCATTGCTCGAGGCATTTTGTTCCCATCTTATGTCCTCATTATTTGGGGCATCTCATCATTAGGGGCATCTTGTTTCCCTCCATCTGACATCTTTTTCATCTATTTCATCTTGTCATCAGTTCATCAAACTTTATAACAGTCTTTATTAGAGTTCAATGGACAAGTGTTGAGATAGGCTAAACCTCGATTCCTAAGGATCAAGCCCCATTTTGGGGATGATTCTATGACTCATGTTTGAATCTTGTTATTTATCAGTCTAGGTATCTAGGTGTTCTATCTAGATCCCTTAGGATTAAGCTCTATTGTGGAGATAATTCTTAAAAGCTTATCAATTTAGGTATCTAGGTGTTCTACTTGGATTCCTTAAGATTAAGCTTTGTTTTGGAAATAATCTTTAAAAGCTTATCAATTGGTCTCTGTGTCATCAATTTTAGAACCAATCTTACTTATTGATCTTCGCATCATGCTTTCTAATTTTCTTTAAATTGAGCATGTTGCTCGTACATTCATTCAAAGAGGGGAAAAATGTAATACCCCAAAATTGGCTCATTTCCATGATCACCAATTCTGGTATATTTTGATTAATTCTAAAGTCTTATGTCACTAGGCAATTCTAGTTATGATTTTTGCTACTTGACCTAAGTGTCAAATTCATAAAACCCTATATCTGCATTAATCAGGACATCTAGTTAATTCTTAAGTATTGACTTGTATTATTCACATTAAACCTATTCAATTAAGATTTAATTTAATTCGAAGTGTTTATACTTTAATTAAATTACATTATATCCTAATACTAATGTACTAAGGAATTAAAAATGTTTAATTTAATAATTATGCCCACTTTACTTAATTGAATGTGATTATTCAATCAAATGGAAAAGGCATTTATGAGGTCATATCTCACTTATTAAATTAAATAATAACTTTAAAGTACTCTCTTTAGTTCTAAAATAGAAACTTTGAGTGAACTACCTCTCGAAATTAGAATCAATCCAATTAACTGCTCTCACACTTATGATAAGTTTAGTTAACAACTTATCAAACACAAATCTGAAACAATTAGCTTCACCTGCATGAGGAAGTTTCCATCTTAACTGAATCTTTTGTCTAATCTTAACCGTTCATTGAGGTTGATCCTGACTATTGATCCATTCCTGGATTCTATTTAAGGGGCTCTTAATCCCTCATTATAGAGGTTGGATTTTTATGCTATTGAATTGTTGTCGAATTTAATACTCACTTTCTAACCTTTTACATTGCTCTCACTTTAAATTGTCATTTATATTAAATAATGCATACATCTAATTTAGTTTCTTTTATTGTTCAATACAATAGATTGCATTTCATATAGATGACTTGCACACTCATGTTTTGTATAAATCCTTCATTCTAGAAAGGTCTAGTTGCCTGCATCTGATTCTGAGAGTTCATAGGTAAAATCGTTCTAGATAGAAGGCAATAGATCACATTGCCAGGTGGCTTGGATAAATGACTCCATGTTTATTCTAGGATGATTCCATAGGTAATGACCATGTTGATGTGTGTGTGAGGTTTAGAGGCCCTCAAATTCACACATACAATCATGTCATGAGCATCTAACTAGACTATAGAAGGGTGCATATATGAATAATAGCACTTATACAACATAAAATATATTGATTTCATACATCATATTCTCTCTCTCTCTCTCTCTCTCTCTCTCTATATATATATATATATATATATATATATATATATATATATATATATATATATATATATATATATATATATATATATATATATATATATATATATATATATATATATATATATATATATATATATATATATATATATATATATATATATATATATAGAATATGATGTATGACATGTTTGATTACTTTATCATCTTTTTCCAATAGAGAAACATGAGTTATATAA
This sequence comes from Cupressus sempervirens, assembly GCA_028749045.1. Lineage (NCBI taxonomy): Eukaryota > Viridiplantae > Streptophyta > Pinopsida > Cupressales > Cupressaceae > Cupressus > Cupressus sempervirens. Next base: position 642,958,858 of record CM053789.1, on the reverse strand, counting down.
AGAAATTTAGAGAACATATAACAAGGAGCACAATATAGGGGAAAAGCCATGGTTTACTTTACTGAAAAATATTTGATAATTTCTACATATTTGGCTAGGTGTATGGTCCCAATTTTACAAAAAAATGGGTTGCACCCCTAGGCCCATCATTGCATGATTTATGCTATCAACTCTCCTTTTCACATGATATAGAAAATCCAAATTATTTTTTGTACATGAGAAATTAACACATTTTCCTATAATTTTTTAAGGGAAATTTTTTGATGACTTAAATTTTCCCATTGTTTTAATAGTTTTAGGAGAGGGACAATATTTTCCCGATTATTGTTCAGATATGTTTCGCACACAATTACACCAACTATATTATTCATAGCCATATATATTGGATAAACAATAATTATATTGGAATTTACATAAGATGTGATTATACTATGAAAGATTTTCCAATTATTTTGCATACACCATAAGATTCTCTTCAAAATTTCCAAAAGGGATTGGTTTAAATATATTCATAGATCAGTAGATTCTCTCAATTCTGATCAATAGAAAAGTCTTCATTTCTTAAATTTCCAAGAGCATTGGTGAATAGAAATTACAATTAAGGAAAAGATGAGTAACTCAAGCTTTGATCTATCTAAAATTTTAACTTTTGTTCTTATTTAGTAGGTACAAGTTAGATAGTTAGCAGTCAATTATCACCTAGGACTAGTGACTCAGTAACTAGAGAGACCTAAGAAATCTATATTTTATAGTGTAGTTTGTATGACAAATTCATTTTATTTAGATAAATATATGCATGTTGAAAAATTACAATTGGAACAATTTTTGTTTTTTCATTGATGTCTAATCTATTGATAAGACATATTTCTATCTAACCTAAATGTCACATCTATTTGATTGATGAAGAGGATTTGAGAGATTTCTCATAACAATAGCACCTAAGAGGAAATGTTGAGTTATGAAAAGGAAGCTCAAAAGGACATTTTATTAGTTAGACTTTAATAAGATAAAGTGATTGTTCATATCATATATGTAAAGCTTAACCAAGAAAAAGAGTAAAAGGTTAAGGAATGCCAAGTGATGCTAGTTTTAACCAAGTTCTAGTGGAAGCTAAGAAAATATAGTGTTCACTGAGCATTAGTAATGACCAAGAAATTCTAAGCCATAATTTCTATAGTGACTGAGTAATTAAGTGATGACCAAGTGTCAGAACTTAGTGATTGCCAAGTGATAGTATTTTGAATGTATATGAAGAATCATGATTTCCATTTGACTTAGTTGATTTCTTAGGATATGTAAATTCTGTTGAAGATAAGATTTATAAGTTGGATCATTAAATTCAAGGAGAGAATTAGGTAAAGACATAATAGACAAATTTTAGAGGAATTTTGATAGGATAATCAAGAAAGTGGAAAGATACAATGAATTGTGTTCAACTAGATTGTAAACTCTAAGATCTATGTTGATCATGGAAAATTGAAAAGTAGTAATTACCTATTTAAGGAGGTGTAGAGTTAAAGTAATGTGTGCATGAAGAGTGAAGATAGTCAAAGAAAAGAAGGAGAACAAATTTTCTTGCATGGATGCTACTAAAGTTGATAAGTAAATCTAAGTAGAAGGCTTAAGTTTGTCGAAACGAAAAGATTGACTTCTTGAAAGGTTTCTAAGTGAATCAAGAAATGGAGATGATAATGAGGAACTTATCAATGAATCAACACTTGAATCAAATAGTGATTTCAACCTACAAAATTGAGTTGTAATCATACAGATCAAAACACTATTATTTTATTTCTAATAATTGTAAACAATTTGTATTGAAATCCTTTTAACGAAGGTTGACCTAACAACCATTTGAAGTACTTAACAGTCTATGTAAATCCTTTATCAAGGTGACATTCTAAATAGAATGATCAAATTCCTCTGACAAGGCCACTCCTAATAGGGTTATTAAATCCTCTAACTAGGTCACATTTAACTGTATGTATTATAACCTTAAGAGGGTTGGCTCTTAATAGAGCTCACTTTGAAAGAGTGAAAAAGTGGTGACATTTTGCTGGTAGCTTTTCCCAAATTGGATTTCCACATAAAATGCTAGTTTCAAACTTGTGATGAATATTTTATGATGTTTTACATTTGATAAAGTTTATATTTGGCAAATATGTTATGTTTAGGATAGTAATTTATTTATCACTATAGTAGAGACCAAGAAATAGTAGGATAAGCAGAATAATGAATGGTTAAATTTTAATATTTTATGATGTTTTACATTTGATAAAGTTTATATTTGGCAAGTATGTCATGTTTAGGATAGTAATTTATTTATTAGTATAGTAGAGACCAAGAAATAGTAGGATAAGCAGAATAATGAATGCTTAAATTTTTTAAATTTTTTTAAATGACACTTATGGACCTTGAGTAACTATTTCAACCCCCCCCCCCCCCCCCCCCCACTTGTAGTTATTCTAAGCATTTCTAATAGTGCAATATTCGACTATCACATCTTCAACAAGTTTATCTTTTCAAAAACCTATATTTCTTCATAGATGTCAAAAATGAACAAGGGTAAGAGTCCTACATTTGGTGGAAGCCTAGAAAGGCCAAAAAATGCAATCATGGAAACTTTTCATCATATTTTGGTGGCATAAATGTTTATGGCCACAATCAAGAAGTTACAATATCATAAGTTTATTTACAAAATTAACAACCACAAGATTCCCAACCATTGTCATCCCCATTGTCACATGTTGAAGAAGTTGGTGAATCTAATTTCTCTTATCACAATGAACTTGAAGATCTCTAGGTAAATACACACAGTGACCAAAACTATATAATTGACTTGGATAAGAATTGAAAATATGGTGATAGTAAATGACTAGGAAATGGAAAAGGGAAATACAAAGAAAAATATGATGCAAAATCCAAAAAATAATAGAATTGGGATCTATCAATGAAGAATTTTCAAATAGAATAGTCCTCAAAGTATCCATTAATTAAACTTGTCCACAATCCAAATCAAGGAAATCCTCTTGTAGAATGCATATGTATGATAAGCATAAGGATAAATAAAAAGGAAAATAGGCTACAAATAAAAAATGACACCATATAAAATCATATCAAAAAACTTTATGAGAAGAAAATAAAAGATGGAATGGAACAGTTAGTGATAAGATGGAAAACCAAGGATAAAACTCAACATGTTAAGAATGCATAAATATTTGAATTTCAAAAAATAAATATAAAGGAAGCCTACTTGAGTAAAATGCTTGATTGAATCTCTTCTTGGAAAAGAAATGGAAGTAGAACAAATGGGTAAAGCTCTTTAGTTAAATTTTTTCATTTATATTTTGATCAAAAGGCATACCATGAAAGACTATCCATCGTTGAGTTTTTTATCGCACTATATGAAAGTTTGTTACTATCTAAAGAGTAATTGGTCAATAAGTAATAGATGGAAATAGGCAAGTTGTATTACTAAGGTTGAAAAGGAAAATGTCAAGGAAAAAAATTATAGAGTCAAATTTTATATCATTAGATTTAAATGAGGTGGCAAAAATAGACATTACATCTTGGGTATGTATGCTTTTCTATACTATACACAATTTTATCTACTATCCTAATCTACTAACTATTGTTCAAATGAAAGATAATTAAATAGTGGAAAATATCTCTAAAATAGTAAAGAGCTCTTTAATTAAACATGGAGGTATAGATGACATGATAATTTACCAAAAGTTGGTGCATATTGGAGTAGATGGAGCTTCAACAATGCAAATCCTTGAGAGTGCTCTTCTCACAAAGTTAAAATATTTTCTTACATCTTACATTGATAACATTCATTGCATGCCCCACATTATGAATCTAGATTTTGGAATTATCAACAACTATTCAAAAATATACAAAGTTGATTTTTTTCTCAAAGATATCTAAAAAGCACTTTTGTCAAATTCCTAAATGATTTAGGGAATTTCAAAAGTTTGACAGTGGACTAACTAATGGAAGAAAGCTTCTTAAGGATAATAAAAACACATGGATCTCTTTGAATGGACTTGTGCATCAATTTTTCTCTAAATATCCATCATTTCTTGGTACAATAGAGTTAACTCATGATAAGGATGGCCAATAGAAATATGGCAAGCTACTTGAAAATTTAAGTAATGTACAGACACACTTAATGTTAGTAGGTATTCTCCTCATGCTAGAGGGCATTTGGAATGTAATGAATAAGATAAAATGAATATTTATGTATATTAAAGAATATAGTACACTTATTAAACTAAAATGTGTGGCCCTTCATAATCTCTATCACAATCTAGCTTCATTTTATTTTGATAATTTTTTTTAGGGTAATTAGAATCATAGATTTGGAATCATGCTAATTTTTTTAAGATTAATGAAAATAGGGAGTTATGTGCCAATATATGTGGTCTTGAGATACCAATGCCCTACTATAGAAGGTCTACGTCCATGAGAAAAGGAAAACAACCCACACAACCAAAATTAACTATTACAAAGGAAGTCGTTGACAAGATTGTTGAGTTATTGATTATGTTAAGAAATTTTTATATAAGATTTTCTCAAAAAATAGATAAATATTTCCTCCATGTGAATTATTTAAAGCAATGATTATTGTGTTTTCCAATTATTGGAGCCTCAAAATTCTAAAATATTCTAGAGATACTAGTCGTGATAGATAAATTTTGAAAACCCAAAGTAATCAATAGGGTAATAGTAAATGGAATTTTAGATTAATCTTATTTGAAAGAGAAATCACATCATTTTCTAGCTACAATAGAGGAATAGTGTGATCTTATGTGAAACCCTAGAGAAGAAGGACCTATAATCAAAATTTGGGGAAATATGGTTGAGAGTGAAGTGTCAAAGGATTAAATATAATAATATTTCAATCTTGTTGATTTATGTTTGACCATGATATTGGGGTCTTTGGAAGATGCGATTTTTTTTTAAGTGCTTTGGGGTTCCTAAAGTCAAAGGCAAGAAATAAAGTAGACATGAATTTTAAAAATTTCCTAAAGCTATATACATCCATATATGAAGTCAATAATTTTCCTTATGAAAGGGCACTAAATTTATGGAGGAGGAAAGGTCAAATAAGAGGGAAGGGAAAATTTTCAAAAAATAAAAATATTAACTCAAATAATCATAATGATAGAATTGATGTTGAAGTTGGGGATCTTGAGATGTAAGTAAGTGAAGATATGAAAAATGGAGAAACGTAAAGAATTATGAAGGACTCTTTGAACTTGATGGCATGGAATAGAATGATTCTAATGAAGATGTGTTTTGTCAAATCTAACAGTTATGTTATGATATGGAAACTCTAAATTTTTTACTTATTAGTAATTACTACACCCTACTTTCTTGATTCTAGAAACTATTATCTATATCTCATCATCTATCATGCATAATAATTTATATCATATTATAAATGTCTAATGTCAAATAAACATAACTAGAAAATATGTGTATTTTCATATCAAAGGTAACTTTTTTCCCCCTCTTTTTCATTTGATTTTTTTCATTTTTGTTTTTATTTTTGATACATTTTAGAAGATAATATATACATGACATGACATGGATGAAGGACTTAAGAACCTTATTCTTTCAATCATTTACTTGAAAGGAGTGTAATAATAAAGCATGACTACAATAATAGGCACAAATATGTTGGTAGGGTAATGAAAAAGGAATATGCAATCAATTCAAGCTAAAAAGTGGATAGGCTCAATGAAAGGATGGGAAAAATGTGTAGGAGGACAGAGGGAGGAAAGGAAGACTTGACATTAAGTGTATGGAAATGGATACAAGAACAACATTTGCACACACCTTGAAAGGAGATAAAATGATAGAGAAAGATGAGATTTTTTGGATTTGATAGAGGAAAGGATTTGGATTTTGGGACATAAGGACCCAAAATGGATTTGTAAGATGGAAGGATTTGTGATGGAGGCATAGACATGTTGGATTCTACATTTAATCTTTTCTTAGGAATCTATACTTCAAGAAGCTTTTTGGGAATCCACATGGACTTTTAATTTTCATTATTTTAGGAACCCGTATTGCTTTTGGATTTTCTTTTGGATTAATGGTCCTTTGTGGCCTCTTGTATATTTATTTTTTTCTAGATCATATGTTTCATTTTTTTCACAAGTTAGTTAGACTAGACATGTTGATCCTTGATTGCATGTGGATTCCTTGACTTAAAGACCTTATATTTAGAATTCAAGTTACTTAGAAAGGGAATGCAATTCATGGATGAAGGAAAATTAGGTAGAGGGAATTTGGATTCATAGAAATTTCTCCAAGATGTGTGCCTCTATTAACTTGCATATGGAAAAGGGTAAGTGGATTTTGAACTAGTGGATGGAGGAACATATGGATCTAAAATGGATGGAAGGTGTGAAGGAGAAGGTATATATTTAGATACAATTTTTTACAGGATAACAATTCTTTGAAAGGGAACTTTAGGATTGTGGTCATTGTTGGTGCCAAATGATACTGAGAGGGAGGGTCAATTAGTATGCTCACTTCTACAAACTCTAACGGTTAATTTAGGTAGCTTTAACATACAATTTGTAACTACCATGTTAACTATCAGGTAAATGTTAAAGGTTATAATATAAAACCATGTAATGCCATACGCACTCATATATTAATAACAGAGATATTTTTACATGGAAACCCATAGTTTGAGTGTGAAAACTAGAGTGGGAGTAATATACCCACTATCCTTTCCTTGCAAGTAAAAGGGTTCCTTGTTAAATGCTTACATCTGTTCCTTCTTAGAGAGCATCCTGCTAGGAATGCCTATAACCTATTAGGATTACAACAACTTGTTGAGGCTACCTTGTTAGAGGACTTCAATCTCTTTTTAAAAGATACCTTGTTAGAGGAATTAAAAGACTTATTACAAGTCTTCCCTATTAAAGGCTTACAATAGTTCAATGTTTATAAGAAAAACTAAAGATTAGATCTAAATATTTGGCACACCTTTCCTATTAAATCCTTAGTGAAATCTCCTTGAATAATATTTTATCTTCGTATTTAGTTCTAGCCTTTTGAACTTCCTTTTTTTACTATCTCTTCCTCCTCCTCATGCTCTTCAAACCTATCTACTGTTACACTCTCTTCATAACTATACTTGTCTTCTCCTTTAGATATTTGGCTCACATAGTTGTACTAACAAAAATGAATGGATTTCTTTCTCATCAAGAATATTCTCTCTTCTTTCCATCCAACTTCTAAAAATAAAGTCCAACTAATATTTAAATCATGTTCAATGTTTATAGACATAAATGCTAAAAGTTATCATGCTCAAATTGTAAATTGTAAATTTGAATTGCATAGTGAGCATAGTCACAAGATACCTATGGCTACCTATCTATAGATTCCTATGATTATATGCTAGATTATCTATCTTAGAGTCTACATATAAACTTGTGACATTGCATGCTTTAACTATGACTCAACCACATATCTCTATGTGCATGTCACATCACATCCAAACCCTATTTTGTACCATCACATCAATGGTGACTTGGATACAAAAATCATAGTTTTATATATTCCTTCATTCTTCTATCATATCCAATATGCTATTCTATCAGTCGTTGCACTTGCAACGTTTTATTACTTCTTATTAACTGGTTGTCAATCAATGACAATACTTTATACTAACTCCATGCTTGAGTTCTCTACTCACCACTTTACCTAGTTGGTATAGCATAGTCTAACAATATCCCCCTTTGGCATTGATGGAAAATCCTTTATTCTTATGTGTATATTGCATATGTTAACAAGTATTACAATGATTCTTAATTTTGAAACTAACCTATCTTCATACTGCCCATTTGTGGCCTTAGACTTATCAAACCTAGTCTACTTATTTCATTGCTTCCTTTTCTTTGGATCTTCCTCAATTTTTTCTATGTGTTTCCTGTTTCTCCTTATCTATTTTGATTTATTAGCTTCTTCTCCTTTCTATCTTAGTACATTTCTCCCTTTATGTTCTATTACTTCTCCCCTTTTTTTTCATTAATAATAATGGGTAGTTATGTGGTACTTGTGGGTTTTCTTTTCTAGGTCCATTCTCCCCTTTGATATTAGTCTTCATCCTTATTGTTTTAATCTAAAATTGCTCAAAGATATCCTTTTTTTTTTTTTCTCATGATGAGTTTAGAAGAGTCTCCCATTACTCTTTTAAGTAATTGAGTGCAAGCACTACACTCTTAAGTTATGTTAGTTTCCTATAAATTGCATCATTTGTCTCTATCATTAATATGGAAATCAAATCATCCACTTTCTTTAGATTCACACTAATGATTCTTATCATTGGAGTTAGAAAAGTTGAAGTTCCATTAGTTTGATAGCTCTATTCTCCTCTTATTCTTGTAGTTTATGGACTAGATACATTGTATCTTGGATTTTTGTGATGTCTTTTATAGTTGATCGAGAGACTGGATCATAAGCCTAAGTATCTTCATCATGCTGCTACTAAGCCATTGATATTTTTCCTCAAGATCACCTATTTAGTTGCCTGATGTTCCTAATTTTTAAAATAATACAATTATTCCTTTCAATTCTTCAAGAATTCATATTTGAGTATCCTTAGTTCCCCTTTCTTCTCTATAATGAGTTTCTTTTCCTCTTCAAGAGGTCTCATTGGAACTTTTTTTTCTTCTAGCATTAGAATCTTTCCTACATTTTCATGGAGATGTCTTATGGAATCTTTTATCTATCTAACAAGATCATCATCCTCATTATAGAATGTCTCTCTTGTAAGTTCTTTTAAAATATCACAAGCCTCTAGTAGTGTGGTAGTTGGCTTGTACCTCTTACAATTTTGCTTCATCTATTTGTATCGTGCTATAAAATGACTATATTTATTTAGTTCTTTTGATTTCATCTCATGAACTCTCTTTCTCATTTCTTCAACTTTATCTCCAAGTTCTTCTATCTTGGAAGATTTAGCTAAGTCAATTTCATAGAGTGCACCCTCATCTTCTAATGTGGTGGACTCTATCTATTTTGGGGATTCTTTTTTTCCTACTTCTAAATTCCTCTAAATCTCTTTTCCTTTTCCCTTTTTCTTTCTCTAGTGTCTTGATTCTCCTCTATTCCTTGGATGGTGTTGATGAAAATTCCATTGTTGGTGTCTCATGTGGTTGAGTAGATGATAAAGTCTCTTGGCTCTCTATCTATTTAACTATATTTTCTTGTTCTCCTTCTGCACTATTATGTACTTCCATTATATAGGTAATTGAGTGTCATTAAATTCATCACATGTGTCTTTCTCTTCTATTACCCCTTCCTTTTCTCCTAGTCTAATTACTTCATCATGACTAGTTGTTCCTTAACCTTATATTTCTCCCACTTTGGTTGTATTGATGATACTAGGATGTTCTTATATTGTCTCTATATCATCCTTTTGTTTCTCTTCTATAGTTGATGGTGTTATTGAGTCATATTGCATCTGTCTTCCCTCCTTGGTTTTTTTTAATTTGCTTGACATGTCCAACACATTGTTTTGTTGTCTTATTCTTTAAGCTATTATGACCTATTATCCTAGTTTTCTCTTTTCCTTTCTGTTTTCCTTCTACCTCTTGGCCTTTTCCTTCCCTTTTCTTAAAGGTTGATTTTTCTTGTTCATACAAGTGAGACCAAAACTTTTTGCATTTTCAAAGGGTTGTAGTTATTAATGCTACATTTTTTGGAGGGTTGGTATTCTGCCTGCATGATGCTACAAGATCCATGACCTCCTTACTTAAATTAGGTCTAAGATCTACTAATGATTCATTTAGCATGTCGTCCTATTATAATATGTCTTTAGACCATATATATTTTTTTTGTCTCAAAAAGCTCACTTGGAACTTGTGACTCCATCTTTTATGGTGTTCCATTGAACACTTCTAGGGTTACAAGTACAACCTTTATAATTCTACTCCTATTTTTCTTAGTGGATTTTGAAGATATTTATATAAGTGTATTATAATTCCCATTATTTTCAATATCATCAATAATATTTTTATTTTTATTTTTCTTACCTTCCTTTGTTGACATGAGACTTTCTATCTTTGTTTCTTCTTCTTTTCTTCTTCCTCTAGCTAGGTCAGAGGTTTCTTCTTTCTTTTCTCCATGGTGTTTCTCTTGTATGTCTCTACTATTGGTGGCTTAGAAGTTTCCAATTTCCTTTTTCTTGTTTCTTCTTCTTCTAACTCTAATACAAGTTTAGGTGAAGGGTCTCTTTTGTGTCAAGATGTGGGTTTTCTTCACTTCCTTAGGTTGCTTCTTGTTTATCATGTTCCATAGCTTGTCCCATATCTTTCTTCTTTTTCTATTTATTTTCCTTGGAGGCTTCCTCTTGTTGCTCCATTAAATTTTCCATTTTTATTTTTTTTCATACCAAACATTTGTTTATCTTTATCAAAAAAATTCTCATGCAATTGTTTGATCAAGTTATTGGTTGGGTCTTCTTTAACCTCATAAGGAAATTTTGTCAACTAGTGAATTCTTGGTTTCACCATTTGTACAATGCAATTATCTATTCTTTGTAAGAAGAAAATGTTTCTTCTATAGTTATTTACTAAGTTAATAGGTATCCTCTGCCTTATGATATCTTCTTCAAATTGCTTCAAGTACTTATCAATAATCTCTAAGGCACTACAACCCATCCTATTGTGCAAGCTCATTATCTAAGTTGGATGGTGTTCATTTACTTCCATTAGAACTCCTTGTAACCAAGGAACTCTTCCTTAAAGTCAAAAAAATATTCTTACCAATAAGCAACTAATTCAAATACATTTGCACCATTGTTTCTCTTGATCTTCCTCATATTCTCTATCATCTAGCCATGTAGCCATTGTTGAACAAGAGGATTGTTGAAGTATAGAAATGAGGGAGATTGTTGAAAGCTATCATGAGAAAAATCATTATTTTGTCACTAATGTCAAACCTACTACTAGTTGGAAAGACAATTGCTAACTTTGGTCTGAGTTTGATTGATTAATGAAGATGATTTGAAAAGAACAGATAACAAGAGTACCTAGAGAAAGGTTGAGTTATATGATGTAACTCCTCGCCAATGGATCCAAAAGAATTAACCTAAATTTTTACTAATTTTTCCAAAAGTTTTATTTTATTTTTTAAACATGAAAGTTAAACCATTCACAACATACACATAGTAGCGAAAACAATAACATACTTTCAACTATAAGCATACATAACAGGTTACGTTCCTTAAGGATCCCAAGATGTTGAGTCACATTTAATCTAATTAATACTAAGTCTAACAACTACCACATTCACATGAAAGAATAATTAAAAATTCCAATGTACATAATATACATTTGTTCTGAATGCCTCTTGGCAATTAAATTTGGAATGCTCTATCATCCACTGTACATGTCACAGGGTATGAAAAGCTTAAAAGAATATACATATGTAAAAATAAAGATACATCATCATCCTCGGATCCATGATACAAAGTACAATAAAGTAAATGAAACCATTAACATACATGATACATACATTCATCAATAAATATATAACAACCATTGTAAAAGATAACCATCCATCATAAAACATAACTAACTAAGTGTGTGGTTCCTCCCAACCGTCAATAGCATCATTAGACCATCATGGGCCCTAGCCATCCCTCCATGCACAACATCCCAAGCCATTGAAGAGATCATCAGTATTATAGTAAATAAGGATGTCACTCCTAAAACATACTACGACATATGCAGAAGGAAATCTACAATGCTATAACATATGCATAAGAAATCTAATCATCCAAAATAAAGCATAAGATAAGTAAATAACATCATCTATCATATGAATAATCATCAATATAAAGAAACATAGTAGTAAATAACATCCATCATAAGATCCAAGAATAGAATGAAGATAAATGCCAACAAAGATAGCGCTGGAGGAGATACTCTCAAGTCTCAAATAGGATATCAAATCACATAACACAAGATAAAAAATCACATCACATAAGTACTCTAAGTCTAGGAATCCTAAAAATGTACTAACAAAAAGGTTCCAACATAGGCTGACATCTAATCCCAGAGGCACAACACAGACACGTAGGAAATCTACTACGTAAGTGGGAAAGTGTCATCACATGAATCATGCTAGAGTTACCCTGGTAGTCTCTCAATAGACCCTAGCCCCCTAGTGATCCCTATGCAGCCATTAGTATCCTCTCATACTAATGAGGCATACTACGAAATGCAAGGTCACAACCAAGTGTTCTCTCTACTCCCATCCTAGTCTGTACTAGCACTCGAGGCATGGGCGAGAACATACAATTATCTTATTAGGTTCATTTAATCCCTATTTAGTGTAAATGTTTTCACTTATTAAAACAACTTACAATGTGTTACCCTGGCAGCCACTTAGGGCCCCGACCCCCATTGCAAGCCACTTCCTAACACTACAAATAGATAACCTACCCTAGGCTCAAGAAATCACAAATCACAAAATCACCTCAATCCTATACAAGTGATTGGAAAAATACCAAAAGATAATCCATAATAAGAACATCAAATCTCCATGAGCAACTCAAAAGCATTCGATGATAATCATGACCATAATAGTTCTCTATTGGCAATTGAAGGTATCAATGATAATCACAATATCCATCGGTCCTCATCGAGCAACCGTATAGTATTCCAAAATAAATCTCAATATCCATAAAAATGATAAATCACAATATCCATTGGTTCTCAACGAGCAACCGAAAGCATCTCAAAATAAATCATACTGATTGAAGACTCCAAAATGGTTGAGTCAAAACATGTCACAACATGACAACATCAAGAATTAAATCAAACACTTCAGTCCCATCTAGGCGACTGGAAAGTAATCCAAGTATAACTGATCGATGACTCAAAATTGATTAAGTCAAGTGTCTCATACACATACATCTCAGCTTCACACATGAAGACTGATGAGCATCAACGAATAGTGAATACAAACATCTCATAGAGCATACCATCACATTACCATGGTTGGGTTTTTAAAAATATCAAAACCATACAACATCAACATGCCATCACATCTCATAACCCCCAAGCCTCTGGTAGACATCCTATAACTAGTCAACACTCTAGGACCACCCAAAATCCCAAAACAAATATCTCATAGAAGACAAAATAATAGTTTGGGTCTATTTTAAATCACACGGTTAGGTCAAATAGGAGGTTTCTATTTTTGTTTCAAGTGTATTCCAAGTGTATAAGTCTCTTTTTTTGAATCTAAGGTCAACCCATTATCTTCTCGAATAAAACGTAACAATGTTCTAGAAGACAATCATTTACTTATCTACATCATTGAACTAGTTCCCATTTAATCAAAACATTCACATGATTTCACTAAAATCGATGAAATAAAGCTTCCTTAATTCTAAAAAGCATCTTCCATTATTCATGTCATTAGAAAAACACTTAACAATTTCGATGTAAATAACTTACAATTTCCTTATAATCAATATAATGATATCAACTTAAACTCCATTGCATAATGTAATTATCAAATAAATTAATAACATTTCACTATTAATAGTATCCATATTGTTGTCTCAATAACCATCAGTAATTAATAATTAATAAAATTTTCAATTTTATTAATTAAAAATGAACTATAATTACATATATTGATTAATAAAAATCATTAGATAATGCTTGAGGATTTTCGAGAGAATAATCTAAGAGTTCCATCAAAGTCAAATTTATAATCTTTTAATGGATTTAAGACTTAAAAACAACTTCTCTTCAAATTCAATCTCGACTAAACTCTATTTATTTAAATTGATCTATTACTTGTTACAACACTTAAATTATTACTCTCCAAGGCAATCATTTATTAAGAATAATCTTCATTGGTCCAAAAATCAATCTCATAAGTTACCTCCAACTATAATCATATCTATTGACATTCAAACTAATAATTTTAATTGTACTAATATTTACTTCCAATTAATAATTCCATATTTAACATTGCAAAACCCAATGAATATCCATTGTCAAATGATTAACAATGATTTTGTAATTTAAAAATTATTTATATTCTAATCCATTAATATTCAAATTGATAATTTAATAATAATTTGTTAATAAATAATAACAAATTACATTAAAAATCCTACTAATAAGTCTCCAATACCAAATTTGTCATTACTTTAAATATTAATATTTTGATTAAATTCCACCTATGTACGTTGACTAATAATTCAATTAATTATTCTCCTTCAATCATTAACCAATTGTAATTAAATCTAATTTAATTAGATTAATTAATGAGTCATATGAAACCAATTAAAGGTCAACTACACATAGAAATGTTAACACTAACAAATAGTTAACCATACAAAACGTATTAATAGAAATTACTTTAATAGCAATTTAAATCTTACTTTGAATCATTACCAACATTGATTATCATCTATTGAATAACGTTATATATATATATATATATATATATATATATATATATATATATATATATATATATATATATATATATATATATATATATATATATATATATATATATATATATACTAACATGCATGTTATTAATTAATAAATACATATATTCTGAAGTCAAACTTATTTAACTTTGTAACATTGCATACATCTTGTTATACACACAGTAAAAATTAGCAACTATATAATCAAGTGTATATCATGTAATATAAACTTTAATAAAATCAATTAACATCACCCCTATGATGAAGTCAAATAGGGGCATGTAACCAGTTTGATTTTGTTATTAGAGATCATTTAATAACACATTGCTATTATGATAATAATGATTTAAAATTGAAAATCGATTTTCGATTCAAATATTAAACAAGGCATATGATACACAGGTTTAACTGATAGATGAATCATTGCAGCATATGATTTGATTGCCAACAACATAAGTCGTGCATGTATATATATTTGATCAATAAAAACTTAATAAAACTAAGACTTTACAACAATAAAAGTTTAACATATATAATACAAGCGATATCAACTATTTAAAAGAGATTTTAATCGTTGCACACAAAATGGAGTGGATGCGGCTACTGATGATAGCCATGTAAATTATAAGTTTGTGAATGTGTCCACAGGAGCCAGATTGCTACAACTATTTTGATAAAATATTGCGGATCGTTAAGCTCTTCAAAGTCATGGCAAATGAGAGACTTAATCTATTTAGAACTATCTTGCTGATTGCAATAATTGAGATGGTTAATTCAAGATGAGTTTTCGGACAACACAAAGGAGAAGGTTAAATTTTATATGTCTACCCCAATTTAGAATGAAATAATGACCACCTGTAGTAGTCGATGGTTCCATTGAAAGTACTCCAGATTCAAGAGATTATCCTAACATCCTCAACCCACGGAGGTAATCATATTAAATGTTATCTCACTAACAAGGAAAATCGCCATTGATGATTCCGACTCAAAACTAAGCACTGGAGTGAGTTAGCACCGATTGTGGGCTGCACAATGGTTCAAATATGTCTATCCTTGACAACGGTTATCATCAAGAGGTCTTGGCGCTATGGCTTTGGATTGCTTGTAGCATTAGGAGCTGCTATTCTAATGTTGTCTAATTGCTAATAACATTATTTCTGCCTGATTGTCATGGCGATGTTGCAAGTTTGCTCCTTGACTCCACAAATTCTACCTAAACACTACACGTGATTTAATAGTCACTGCCAGCTTTATAAGCCATGCCTACAATTAATCCAAGGTTGTGCAGTCTGCGAAGACGTGCTACAGTCTTATAAGTATTTTCCCCCATTGCAGGTACTTTGCAGTGTGCAGGTACCCAATGCATTGTGACCACTTGCCAATGTGTGAAGACAGTGGGGATAGGGGTTGAAAAAAATCCACCCCGTATGGCATATGTAATGTATAATAATTTTAAAAAAAAAAATTAAATCGTTATCATAATAAATGTTTCCATCAAATTTTCCTAAAAGTATATATGGTTTTAGCACAACGTATTTCCATTGAAATTTATTTTGAAACACAAATTTGATATAGAAAATCCATATTTATATATATATATATATACATATTTCAATAGAATTTTTCTTATTAACACAATCCCTCAACATTAAAGGTTATATATATATATATATGTGTGTGTGTGTATATATATACATATATATATATATATGTGTGTATATATATACATATATATATATGTATATATATATATGTGTGTATATATATACATATATATATATATGTATATATATATATGTATGTATGTATGTATGTATATGTATGTATGTATATATATATATATATACACATATGTATATATATACATATATATACATATATATATGTATATACATAGATATATATATGTGTGTGTGTGTGTATATATATATATATATAAAATCTTTTGTAATGTCATCTAAAAGAAGATTGCAATCGATCATTATTTCATTCCATTCAAAATTCTAATCCTCAAGCAATTATATCTTCAATTCTAATTAATTTGAACCCAACCCGATTCAACATCTAAATTTTCTTTCATGAATGGAACTAGGGTTTTCTAATTGAGTTCCCTATTGATTTCTTCGCAACCAATTAACATGCATATCTAGATTGAAGATTCATTTTTGGAGTATTATTCAGACACACATAACAGACATGATGAAGACACAAAAAGAAGAAGAGTGAAATGGAATATGCAAGAACCACAAGTGTCTACCTGGACACTGATGCTAAATTGCCTCTTCCAAAATCTATAGAGCAAAGCCTCTCCCTTCTCCAACATTAGTAACTCCTTCTAGAACTGAACCAACCATACCCTCAAGTGATTAGGAGTGCTTGTAGAAGCATATCGAAGCATGCAAAGCATATAAGCATGTTGAAGCATATGAGCTTGTAGAAGCCTATGATGATGTAGAAGCATACTAGGAGAGCCTATATATAAAGGCCTCCAAGATGCATCTAGAATGTGTCTAGAGAGAACTAGGAGATAAGCATGACAGCTAAGCACATAACTTCTACGATAAGAAGATAAACATGATGAGGTGTCTAGAATGTTGTAGACACCATGTGCTCAAATAATGCGCTAACTCCTATTTTGTCAAAATGATTAGAGTGCAAACTCTTGTGTTGTCAACATGACAGCTCACGAGAGTTCGCATAATCCTATTTGACTGCACGTTAATTAATTTAAAATTCACTTTACTCTTTTCAATTTAATTTATTAACTTTAAATCTCATGCACTTATCATGAAATTATTAATAAATTAATTTCTTTTCCATTTTTAAATTTATTTTCAAAACTTAATTGATAAAATATATAATAATATTATTTAGCATTTATTTAAAAATGAACTCTAAATATATTATTATTAAATTAAATAAATATTGTCACGTTCCAAATTTAAACTTATAACTTTTATCTTCAAATTTAATTCTTCTTATTTAATTAATTTCCCAATTAATTAAAAAAATTAAATATTAAAATATCATATTAATTTTCCACTAAATTAAACCATTAATTGAATCTTTTAATTAGGCTTAATTAATAGAAAATTCGCCATGAAAGAGGTTGGCAACAACAAAAAGATGCAAACTAGGGGCAAGCACTACATATGATGTATAAAAGGAGCACTAAGACCAAGTAAGACTTTAATGATATAGTGTATTTTTTTATTTACTTAAGGATACAATGAAAGGATACTTAAGGAAAGATAAGAAGAATACTAAGAAAAGAAATGTGTCTCCCAAGCCTTACTAAGAAAATAGTGGAAGTGGAGAAATCTAGTTTATTCTAAGCAAAAAGTTAGTTATCACTGAGAAAAGAGAAGATTTAGTTCATGTCGAGAAACCTAGTTTTGACCAAGCATTAGAAGATATTCATTGCCAATCAAACTATTGGAAATGGAAAGGAGTAATTGAGAGGTGAGGGGTGAATTTCTTACCACAAAAAAAAATTCAAAAGTCCATTTAAGATGCCAACACAATATAAAACAAATAACTTGTTGTAACTCGATTAACATCGAATATTTTGATGTAACTTGGTTAACACTAAATATACTTCTTTAAGTCTGTTAATATTGAATATATTACTATCACTTAGCATTGAACATGCATATATTAAGATTTTAAATGTGAATAACTTGACTTAACCTAGTTGAAGAAACATAAAGTAAATAACATGAACACAAGAGACACCAAGATTTAACATAGAAACTGAATTTTGGAAAACCACCAATTGCAACTAGTTACTATTTCTCACTCTTCTAAAGTGAGACCTATTAGGAGCCAACCTAGTTAAAGGTTAAAAAATACAATGTTAGGTGTGACCCCATTAAAGGATTTAATTCACCCTATTAGGAGTGACTTTGATAGAGGTCTTCAGACACTTCAATCTTAAAATACCACCTTGTTAGAGGATTTAGAAATAGCTATTAGTTTGACTTTATTGAGAGATTTGATTTACTGCTATAATTATTAGAGAGTAACAATGACTTGACCTAATTGTTGATGCAATGTCTTTGCTGATTTTAGATCTCTATTCTAGCCTGAATAGCTGATCCTCTTTGATCAGAATGTTGTTTGCAAGTTGGTCAAATCAAATACTCTAATATCCTTCCAATTTGCTTCCTTAATTAGCTTGTTTAATTTCATGCTCCCTTAATTCAATACTCAACTTGACCTTATAATTATATAAATAAACTTGTCAAGTTAGCTTCAATATACTTTTAATCAAAAAAATTCCATCCCTTAAGTACGCTTGAATTAACCTATAAATCTATTAGACTTAATATAATGTCAGATGGCTAATATAGAATCGAGTACTTGGTCAACTCAAAGAAACTCTTTGTTAATTGACCCAACTAGATCAATACTAAGTCTAAATTGACTTTCTTTTGGTAACCAAGTGAACTCAATTAACTTGGGATCCATGCCAACTTTCCTTTTGTAATCAGGTAAACTCGTTTAATACAAGATCTTCCTTAAATGCTTTAGTGAGCTCTATAAGAACTATGTATCAACTTGGTTGTAACTAAAATGCTCAACATACACAAGAAATTGTCTTCAATGTCCAAGTGATCTTGCCAATCATTGAATTGCTTAGTAATTCTTGAGATTTTGTGTAACATCAAAGATAATATACAACTGCATAATTTTTTTCAACAATCTCCCCCATTAGCATTGATAAAAACACATGTCATAGTACAATGAAATTTTAGAAAAAAATAGAAGGATAATATCCTTAGTTTCATTCTAATTCTCATCCATGAGAACTCCCTCTATCAATGAGAAATCCCTCTAACATCAATCTCTTCCTCTGGAATAATTTTTTGATTTCTCTAACTTATATTTCTTCCTTTGACAGTAAACTCTCCTCTACTAATACAAAATTTCTTTGATATGACATAAAAGTATCCCTCTTTGAAATCTCATGCCAAAGACAACAATCAATGCATTTTTCATGTACCTAATGTACTAATTCATATGCAATCTTCTTTGACAATACTACATCAATTTGTCTAATCTTACAATCACACTAAAATTTGATTAGTGAGCTTTAGATAGGGGAATGATCCCTATGAGTGGTAAATGTGGGCCTCTATATCACACACACTTTAACATGATCATTATCTAAAGAATCATCCTACAATGAACATGGGATTGTTCATTCAAAATAACCAACAAGTCGATCTGTTGCCTCCTAACTAGAATGATTTTGCTAATGCTCTTAGATTGAGAAGCTAGCAACCAGACATCTAGAATGAAGGATTTTAAGCTATATGATATGTAATATTTATGCTATATATATGTATTTAATCTAGAAATATAAAGAACTGATTAATCTAGATGAAGGCATGATTAATCTATTATGAGATATCAAATATGAGAGTATTAAGCTAAGAATGCAAGAACAATTAGTGAACAATTCAACATAAATTTAATACTATTAAATTTCAACCTCTGAAATGAGGAATTGAGGGCTTCTTAAATATAATTCAAGAATTTGATCAATGGTTAAGATCATATTGAATGAAGGGTTGAGATCTGAAGAAGATTCAGTTAGAATAGAAAGTATCCTTATGAAAAGGAAGTTAACTGATTTGTTTTTTAGTGGAATAAGGAGTTAACTAATTTGATTTCTTTTCTAATTTCAGTCCACTCAGAGTTTCCATTTCTGAACTGAAGAGAGGATTTGGAGAATATATTTAATTTAATAAAATTAAATATGACCTCATAAATGAATAATCCTAATTAATTGAATAATTAAACTCAATAAATTTAAATGAGGATATATTTAACTAAATTAAATACATTTAATTCCTTAATGTGTATTTTAGCAAAAGGGGTAAGTTCAATTTAATTAAAGCTCTAGGACTGATAGTTAAATTAAATTAACTAATAGGTTTACCTTTACTAATCTGATTAGACTTAAGAATTAAATAAATTATATAAATAATGCAAATTAGGGATTTTCTACATTTGACGCTTAGGTCAAATAGCGATTATCAAAATTTAGAATTGCCTAGTAAAATAGGACTTTTAATTGATTAAATAGACTAGAATTGGTTGAGCATGGAAATGTGCAATTTTTGGGGTATTACATTTTCCCCTCTTTGAATAAATGTGTGAGCAACATGTTGATTCAAAAAAATCAAAAGTATGAAGCATAGATCAAGAAGAGAGATTAGCTTTGAAATTGATGATAGAGAGACCAATCAATGAGATTTTTAAGGTTCTCTCTAGAAAAGGGCTTAGCCTTACGAAATCTAGATGGAACACCTAGATACTGATATGTGGTGAGATTGGTTCTAAGATTGATGACACAGAGACCAATTGATTAGCTTTTTAATGTTATCTCTAGAACAAAGCTTAATCTTAGGGAATCCAAATAGAACAACTAGATACTAAGATTGATAATATTTTTAAGGTTATCTCCAAAATGAAGCTTAACCTTAGGGAATCTAGATAGAACACCTAGATACTAATATTGATAGAACAAAGATTGTAAAACTTCATAGAATTGTTCCCAAAATGAGACTCAATTCTCAAGAGTCGAGGTTAGACTGTCCCAATATCTATCCATTAAAAGGTGACAAGATTAATCATGATTCATAGAATTATCCCTAGAATGAGGCTTAATCCTCGAGAATTAGGGTTACACTATCCTGATACCTATCCATTAAATAGTGATTGAAATAAAGAGCTTAGAATTGTCCCTAGAATGAGGCTTAGTTCTTAGCAGTAGTTAGGATTATCTCCAAAATGAAGCTTAATCCTTAGCAAGAATTTAGAATTATCTCTACAATGAAGCTTAATCCTCTAGAGTCTAGATAGAACACTTGAATACTAGTCCATGAAAGAAATAACAAGACCTATCATGAGTCATAGGATCATCACCAAAGTGAGGCTTGATCCCTAGGAGTCAGGGTTAGAGTATCCTAATACCTGTCCATCGAACTCTAACAAGAATTGTTACAAGATTGATAAACTAATCAAAAGATAAGATAGATGACATATAAAACTAGGTAGAAGGGAAAAAGATGCCCTAAGTGATGAGATTCCCCAAGTGATGAGATGCCCCAAGTGATGAGGACATAAGATTCAGATTGAGTTGAATCTAATTTTGAAAGATTCAATGATGTAATCATCATGCCCCCTTAGGAGCAAAATTAAAAGATGGCACATCAGAATAGTGATACAGAGAAGTAGATTGAGAGAAACTAAAGAAATCTAAGATTTAGAAGGATATCAAACCAATCAAAAGAGTCTAAAAAAAATTTGAAGTTTATTCAAAGTGATTTTGATGTCCAAAAGATCAAGTTTGACATTGGTTGACCAGAGTTGAATAGAATTGACTTTTCTAAAAAATTTGGAAAAAATTGAAAAAAATGTGATTTGAAAAGATTTCAAGATTCACAAAGTATTAGAAAAATAGACTGCACAAGCGCTCGATCGTGTTGGTCCCAAAATTTTAAAATGCAAGTTTGAGTTATTTGTTTGTTAGATTTAAAATTTTCTCTTGAAAATGGGTTCAGAGTAGCCAAATTAGCTAGGGGGTGATTTTCGCACCAATCAAAGCACTTTGAAAAATTAGGTTAAAACCTATATAAGGGCCCAAAGGGTCATTTTCAATTCATTTTTTCTTTTGTCTTTTGTGAAGAAGAGAGCTCTAAGGAGAAAGATGGTGGTCCCCATACATATGCATTGATTCGAACATTCTTGGCAACACAGTCAACCAATAGATTACGGACCTCTTGTGAGTCATTGATTATCCAACTTTGCATTTGAAATTTCACACATTTTTAGCATTTTTAGCACATTTTTTAGGGTTTTTAAGGTTGCCAATTTTGGATGTCAAGTGAGGATTTCATTCTTCACATGGTTTTGAATTGTCTTCCACACAAGGAAGTACCAAACTAGTACTTCTTCGTTGGGCATTCTGGATTATTTTCATGTGGGAGATACCCACCTCTCATGCAAGATACCCTAGTTTAGCTTGAAATTTTGCAACTCACACAAAAATTTGACTTCCCACACAGAAAAGATCATCTCATTCAAGGACTTGAATTCTCACATGAAAAACTAGTGTGGTGTGCAAAATTTTAGTTTGAAATTTTGATTAAATTGCATTGATGTTTTCTGCTTGCATTTATCATTTTCACATGTCTAGTACTGATCATTTTTTGCATGTTTGCAGGTTAGCTTTCCTAGTGTCAGTTTTGATCACATTATCCTCCCTACAGTGCATTTATTTGATAGTTGGATGATGTTGACATGACACATATTGATGCCCTTGGCCAATCATATCTTTTCTAGATTCTTTCATTATAGATGAATCATGGTTTACTGACAACACTATTTGAGTATTTCCATTTAGAGATGAACACCTTTCACTTGCCCCAGGGAGAGATGACCATCACACCAAAGGACATCTATAAGATTCTTTGCATACCATTCCATGGGCTATGAGTAGTGTATGACACAGTGTCACGGATAAGTACAACAATATTGAGGGCCATTTTCTAGGAGGTCCTCATCATGGGCAGAGTTATCACATGGGATGAACTAGTGCATACTTATGGTCCCACCCATAGGTTGGCAATGGTACTTGGTATATTTATTAGTTATTTTTTGATGCCTAACAAAGGCCAACACAAACTCGAGTGTAGATGGGGTAGGATACTATAGTAGATGCTAGATGACAAGTTTTTTATGGATGGGGTCAATACATGTTAGCCCATATGTTCCATGAGATGCATGAGATTATATATCATGAGAGGAAAAGCATAGTTGTAGGGGTCTATGTTCTTCAGGTTTGGGCATAGGAGCACTTGTCCATTGTGAGGCCCATCTTTGCTGATGAGAGGTAGGATCTTGAGCCTTACATATGTAGGTATCTGGGATAGTTGACCTAGATCGCTTTCGGAAAGAATAAGTAGTGGAGAGGTCAATTGGATGACCTAGTAGCAATGGTATGGAGATCATGGAGAGAGACTAAGGCATGGTAAATTGCACTAGTGGAGCTAGGTTATATGTTTTCTTCTCAACCACTAATTGGTTGCTCCATGCAGGTGATCAAGAGATTCCCACTAACTTGTGTATGGTGATAGTATGGTCAACCCCAAGACATCCCACAAGAGTATTGTACATATGTGTACTTTTCCATAAACTTGGATCATGGGTGGTCTATCTGATTAGACTAGGGTCATTCTATGATCAATGTGCATACTCTAGTTGAGACATGGGATTATATGGTAGGAGGAGTAGATGGGGGGATGACTCTAGCATACTAGGCATATTTTGCAAGTCATTGTTTCACTCATTTCATAGATCTAATAGGGATGGCAGCACTAGTGTAGCTAGTTTAGGCACCATAGTTGTCACTACCATAGTAGTGACCATAATAGCCATAGTAGGAGAGACCCAACTAGAAAACATGACAAGTTCATATTCCTCCTTGATAGATGAGAGATAATGTAGGTGCTAGGAGGAGTGGGATAGGATAGAGACATCTTTGTGGTTAGATGGGCATCATGGGAGCTATTGGAAGAGATGCACAGAGATCTCATATAGGGGAGCAACCAACTCAAAAGGTGGAGCATGGAGTGGGTGATGATGAGATGTAGGATCAGCCTACTTTTGAGCCATAGAGTGGAGATATCCTAGCACAAACTTAGGATTCCGTAAGGAGATCTAGAGAGTAAGCTAGGATAGCACAACAATAGGTGGGAGAGCTATAGATACAACTTGCCAATAGGGATATGATGATATCAGAGTGGGATTGAGAGATTTTCTCATTATGAGAGTAGTTAGAGTGACAACAAGATAATATTTAGATCTAGTCAATGAGTGTTATGTATTACTATGTGGCAGATGTTTCAATAGTGCCATCTGAGGAAAAGAAGGTGCCATGATTTTTTCCATATGTTAGAGAGTTGAGAGGTGCATGGCCTTTGACTAGACTAGAGATGCCTCCTCCTTGTCCACCTAGAGGTGAGGGAGAGGGAAAGTGTTATCCCATTTTGGGCCAATTTTTCTTTGGCTATGTATCGATTGGTGTACCAACATCATGTTGTATCATTAGAAGATTGACAATGCTCAAGTAGTATTTAGTTTTGCATCAATGTACATAGTTGACTCCACACACACACACACACACACACACACATATCAAATTTTTCATTCAAGTATCTTCACATGTGTCATCTTTTCTCTATTGTAGTTTGTCATACATATGATGTTTATGATATGATTAATTGAACACAAATTTGATATGATGTATGAATGTAGTATAAATGAAATTAATCATGAAATGCAAAATGTGAATGAACTAACATCTCATCTAGTATTCCATTTTGTTGATAGTGACAGGTATCCCAGGAAGATTGGGAGGACGAACTAAAGAATTGGACACTTGTGCAGTCATTAAGAAACATAATAATTTAAATAAACCAACAATTCCTCATCATGAAGGATACAAGTAAATTAGTGATTGAACCATGCATTCATCCAATGTAGCCCTGTGCTAGATGCAAGCCTAAGTCCGGTTATGATGCTTGTATAATTATCATCACTGAATGTTTAGCTAAATCTACAAATGCCATATAATTCCCACTAATATTGCAATCATGGGAATATGAATATGAAACATGTTCTAGTTTTTTCAGGATTAAATGTAATCATTCAAGGAACAAGAAACTAGAATGACCAGAACATTTGTCTCTTTTGATGTAGCAAGCTAATATAAGCATTAGAGCATAAATGCTAGGATGACTAGAATCTCTCTTGCATGTAGACACACTAGGCACATGAGAGATCCTTCTTATACTAAGTAATTGGTAAGAATTTTGTCCACAACAACCCTTACATTCGTAACTTGAGAGAGAAGTGTGTAAGTATACTATCAGTAACCTATAAGTTCACTTAGTAGGACAAGTATTAGTATTTACTATAGCATTGATAATTCACTCAAACAAGAAAAAGAACAACTCTAAGTGAAGAATCCATATAAATTGAATCAAGGTACACACAACCATCCAAGATGAGATAGAGGCTCTTATAGTGGACACCCATTTCATATGGATGCTTCAATCATTGGAACTAAACCATCAAACAAAAAGCAAAGAAAAGATCATGCCCCCAGTCCTCACTTCTCTAGTCAAAAGAGACATCATCGAGTTTATTGAAGGGGAATGATAAATCAAATAAACCAAACAAGAAAAGAAAAGCTCTGCATATCCCAAACAAGTTCAACATTTTCAATTTAATTTCTATGCTATAGGATTAATTTCAATTGTCAATGTTTAGAAAATATGTGAAAGAAATCTCTTTAGTAGGGTGATGACAGTAGATAGATGTAGTTATAACAATAGGTGACTGAAGTCAAAGAGGAATCATCAATAAGAAGAACCTTAGTAAGAGACTGAGCGACAATAGACAAATGCAATTAGAAAAATTGTTGGATAATGTGAGAGAGATTTTCTGTGAGAGGAATCTCAATAGTGACACGAGTGATAGTCAGTAGACATAGTTAGAACAATTAGTGACTAACATGAGAGACCTTTTGTAAGAGAAATCTCAAAAGTGACACAAGCGATAGTAGGAAAACATAGTTAGAACAATTGGTGACTAACACAAAAGATCTTCCATGAGAGGAATCACAAAAGTGACACAAGTAATAGGAGGTAGATGTAGTTAGAATAACTAATGATTGATGTGAAAGAGATTCCTATGACACTGTAGGATGTAGCACCCAAGTTATGACAAGATTCAATCCATGGATACACGAGTGAAAACAACAAACTAAAGTAGGAAAGTAACTATACAAGAGCCAAAAGATGCAATGTAAGATGTAGCATTTGAAACAAGAGGTGCATGTTTACTAGTTTTTTACCTTCTGGGTAAAGATTCTATTTTTGCTACCATGATACTTGTTTCCTAGGTTTTCATCAATGGCACTTTTGTTTTTTAATTTTTTCGTGTTTTTCTCTTTTTTATTTCTTTTGTATTTTTTAAATTTTTGAATGCTTTTGGTATTACCAAGGCAACTATTGCTAGGTTTTCACCAATATAATGGTTTTTTTAGGACTTTTAAATATGTACAAAGATCTTTCAAAATCCTATCAGTTATAGAACCACTTCAAATGGAGAGTGTTGATGGGCTCCTTGAGCACCTCTCCCTTGGTTGTAGAAAGTTGGTAAGAACCAAATGCAAGCACTAAAGTAACTACGTATGGACCAAGCCAAATCGATTTGAACTTCCCTTTCTATACCCATTATTTCTAATTGTTAGTGTTTTCACTCAGATGAGAACACCCAATTGGAAGTCACATGGCTTAACTTTCTTGTTTTAGTTTCTAGACATATGCTATTGATAAGCTCAAAGATGATAACATGACGCTTGTTGATATTCATCTAATAATTATAGCTATTGAAGTTGAGGTATTTAGTAGTAATCATCAGTAATGAGGCCCATTGTGGAGATTCTCAAATTAGGAATCTCAATCTTAATTGGAAACACATCATCTACTCCATATACCAAAGCAAAGGGCATTGTACCTATTGGAGTTCTAATACTAGTTCTTTAAGCCCATAAAGTTGAATTAATATAAAGGTGCCAATACCTTCTAGATTCATTAAATGCGCAATTCAAGATCTCAAGGATAGCCTTGTTGGATGCCTCCACTTGACCGTTACCCTAGGGGTAATAAATAGAAGACCAATGTTTCATGATTTTCAACTTTTTGGACAATTCTTTAAGATCATTGTTTTTAAACTATCCTCCATTGTTAGTAATGATGAAAGTAGGTACACCATACCTGCATATGATGTAATTCATAATGAGAAGACATACAATTTTTCCATTTTATATAGTGAGAGGGACTAGCTCTAACTATTTAGTGAATTAGTATGTAGCTATAATCATGAACTTGCGTCCATTTGAAGAGGATAGGTGAATTTGACCCATAAGATCAAATGCCCATTGTTGGAATTCCCATAGCATGATAGATGGAATTAGCTTCCTAACTGGAGCATGAATTAGACTCATATGGAATTGGAATTATTTGTAAGACATAGCATATTTGATTGCATCTCACTCCATATTCTACTAGTAGTAACTAGCTCTATTATGTTTATGAGTTAGTGTCAAGCCATTGGAGTGAGATCCACAAATGCCATCATATACATTGGTTAATGTGTATTCAAGTTCTAGACCCCTAAGGAGTGTTCCATAAAGACCTCTCCTAAAGAATTCATCAACAATAATAACATACCATGAAGCACTATGGATGAGGTGACCTTTTTCATTATGGGTTAGATTGTCTGAAATTTTTTGGTCATGCATGTAAGAGTATATAATGTGGTAGCAGGATGAGTTGTGTCCTCTAATAGAAAAAATCATCTAGGATTCAAGGGAATTATAGTTAGGGTAGAGTAATGTCTGCACTAGAAACTAATGTGGAAGATCATTCTCTGGCATCTGTAACATGGAAGCAAGAGTAGCCATTGCATCAGTCACTTTGTTGTCTACCTGAGGAATTTTTTGAAAAGTGATATGACTAAAATATTTCTTTAGGTTATTCACCATGCATTTATAAGGTATCAATTTCTCATCCTTTGTTTGATACACATTCTTGACCTGGTTGATTACGAGCTATGAATTGCAAAAGATATTCAATTCATCTACTCTCCATTCGATTGCAATCTTCATGCCATTAATTAGGGCTTAATATTATACAATATTGTTTATATAAAGAAAAAAACCTTGTATGCCTTAGAAAATGAATACCTCTATGGTTTTATGACTAAGGTCCCAATATCATATCCCTATTGTATGAAGGAGTAGTAAGAGAACATCACCCAAGTTTGGTGTGTTAGCATTGGAATTGATTAATCAGAAAAGTCAATGTTTAGCAGAAGAAGACTTTGCATTGGTACTTCTACTAATTGATCGGCAATTTCCTATCCTTACATAGCCTTCATTTCAACATACCAAATATCAAACTCACTTAGTATCATGACCCACTTAGCTAACCTTCCTATTAGAGTTTCCTTGTTGAGTATGTATCTTAGTGGAACAATTTTAGCAACCAGTCACATAGTATGAGTGAGCATGTACTGTCTTAACTTTTGGGAAGAAAAGATGATTGCCAAGAAAGCTTTCTTAATGATGCTATAATTCATTTCATAAGAAATAAGTTTGTGATTGAGATAGTAGATAACTTGTTCCTTGTTATCATTATCTTCTTGAGCTAGCAAGATACCAAGAGATAACTATGTTGCTAAGATGTACAAAATGAGAGGCTTCCCATAAATAGGAGGTATCAAGATTAGTGGATTAGCCAAGTATTGCCTTATTTTTGTTAGATTCTGATCACAAACTTTTCTCTAGTTATATTTCACACCTTTATGCAAGGTCTTAGTGAAAGGTTGTGACCTATCGACTAGTTGTGAGATAAATCTATGAATGGATTGAAGTCTTCCTTATAAGTCTCTCATCTGACTGATATTATGGGGTGGAGGCATGTCCATGATTGCTTGAACTTTCTCTGGATCTACTTCAATTCCTTTTGTAGAGATAATATAACTAAGAAATTTCTTTCCTAGATGTTACACCAAATGCACATTTCTTGGGGTTGAGTCTCAGACTAAATTTCTCCATATGATCTAGGATTGGTTCCAAATCTTGAAGGTGAGTGTTGTGTTTTGCACTCTTAAACAAGGTATCATCAACATAGTCCTCCATTGTAGTATGCATCATATCATGGAAGATTGTATTAATGGCTCTTTGATACATGGCACTAGCATTTTTCAGACCAAATGGAATCACATTCCAATAGAAGGTTCCCCATGCACAAGTGAAAGCAATCTTTTCCTTATCTTCTAGTAGAATATTGATCTGATTATAACTAGAAAATTGTCCATGAGTGAATACATTTCATATTCTACTTTCATATCCACTATCATATCAATGATGGGGAATGGAAAACCATCCTTCAAACATGCTAAATTCAGATCTCAGAAATCTATACAAAATTTGATACATTTGTCATGCTTGGAGACTAGAACAATGTTGGAAATCCATTCAGCATAGTTGATAGCACAAATGAAACCATCTTTTAGAAGCTTTTCCAATTAAGATTTAATAAGTAATACAACATGAGGATTCATTTTCCTAAGTTTTTGTTTCATCAGTTTTAACTCCTAGTGTAATAGGTAAATGGTGCATTTTGAGACTAGGATCCAAGCCTGGTATGTCTAAATATGTCCATGCAACATTTATCTTTTTCACTGGGAAGAAGGAAATGAATTCATCTCTTTCTTCTACAGATAAAGACTATACAAGGTGTATCATGTGAGCTTGTTCCTCTATTCTCATGTTGATTGACTATGTCAATTCTATCAACACTAATGATATTTCCTAAAAATGACTAGGAAGTGCATCAAATATCTTATCCTTAGGTACCTCAAAGATGTGTTTGCCTTTCAATACATTTTTTATTTATTACTATTTTAGGTTTTAATACTACCACAACATGGTTTTAACCACCAGACCTTCTATTTCATTTCTTTTTTATTGTATGACTAAGATATTTGATGTCAGCTTCATTCATGTTGATGCTTTGTTCATTGGTGGAAGACTTTATAGGTTTGATAGCATTTAAGTATAAGGCAAGAAAATACTCATTCTATAATGTAGGGAGTTTACTAGATGCATTAGAATTCTAGTCTATGAGCTTGGGATAGGTGAGTGAAAGAGATGTGGCACGTTTGATGACATTCATAGTATAGTCATCAAATGCTTGAAAAAGTAATTTGAGACCTAGAGTAGATTCATCCACAAGTATGTTCAAATTCCTTGGAGTTCCACCATCATTAATCAAAGACTTGATGATCCTAGTTGGACGAGACTCATTTGACCTAACCCTAGATGATTCACCTACCTCAAGCTGATTTTCACAAGTATGAACTTGATCTATATCTTTGTATATAGTTTCTTCTACGAAGGAATTAAATTCATACTCTTGAGAATATGTGGTGAATGGAGAAAGATCATAGAATTCTCTAGTGGGAATAGGTACTCATTCTCCTTCATCATCTAGATTTTTTCAATGTTTCTATATGACTAAAGCATGACTGGAATCTCCTTGTTCTTGTTGGATATGGAGAGAATTAGTAGTATTGTCAAAAGAATAACTATCACCATCCATAGTGCTAACATGTGGTACAAATTCATCTCAATATATGGAGAATTTAGCAAGATCAATAGGAATTGGATAAGGATAAGGATCCTCATCATTAGCACCATCCTCATGGTCATCTAACTCATCTTGTGACTCATGTTCAAATGAACTCTTAGGTTCTAGTATAAATTTGTTAATCCCTACATGGAAGGGAATCTTCTTGAAACCTAGGCCATATGTATCTTGAGATATTCTAGCTATTTCTGATAGGATCAATCAAGTCATTTTTCTTGTGTCCAATCAGACCATTCCCTTTATAGCCAAAGTGTTTCATAAGTTTAAGACCTAGAACATACTTTTTAGGAGTAATGACTTTATTTTCATATTCCTCCTCTAGAAGTATAGTAGCTTTAATAAAGGTATCATTATACTTAATCTAAGGTCATAGCACAAAAGGTCTCCCATAATGACAAGGAGACTTAGGAAAATATGTCAAAGACATAACTAGTTCTATGTGATATTCACCTATCCCAATTTCTTTCAACTTGAGTAATTGCTCAATTTGTCTCAACTTATCATCATGATGGTCTATAGATTCCCTATTAGTAGGTACAATTCTTTCAGTATATTTTAGAATGTTACAAGTGTAACTATTATTTGCAAGTATGGTGACTTTAGAGCTGTGAAATGGAAACTTGATGCATTGATGCTATGTTGAAGGCACAAATTTCATTTCATGTATCCATGGTCTCCTTAGTAGGATGTTTTATGCTAATGGAATATCAAGGACTTGACAAGTGACATCCCTTTCTACAGGACCAACTTGAAGAGGAAACATCACAAGACCTAAAGATTTATACTTGACTTTGTCATATGCCTTGATGCTTATCTTGTGACAAGGATGAATGGGCTCTTTAAAATAGCCCAATTGTCTAAGAAGAGTAGAAAAGACAATCTTTAAACCAGCTCCATTGTCAATGAGCACATAACAAACACAATTCTGGTGTATCATGACTTCAATGTGTGATGGTTGGTTATGTGGATGACTCAATGAATTGTCATTCTCCTCAAAGAATTACATATAGTGAGGTGAGGTTAGATGACCTACCATAGATTGGAACATATCAAGATCAAGATCTTGAGGTACATTTGACTCAGTGAGGTCTTTGCCAAGAATCTACCTATGAGTAGTGAGATTTTGAGAAATTCAAAGATAGTTATTTGAGTACTTGTCCATTGTAATTGATCAAGGATACTATAGCTAGTAGTCATAGAAGATGTTACAATTTTTGTATCTTTTCCAGATGGACTAGCAAAAGGTTTTTTTTGGTGTTGTTCTAACTCAAGAGTAAAAGGTGTAGGGCCTTTAAGGACTATCTTGGCACAAGAATGTGTAATTATGTTAGAACAAGATTGTGATGGTTTTTTTTCAGGTGTAGTAGATGTAGTACCCCTTAAGAAAAATGGTGTCTTAGGTTTGGTGGTGTCTTGTTTTCCCTTGATGGTAATGACATCACAATACTCAAAATCCATAGGTTCAACCATGTTGATCACATCATCATCATTAGAGTACATATAGTTGACCTTTTTATGAGCTTTCTATTTAGGGTTTTCTCCTTTCTTATAATGTTGGAATGGCTCCTTGAAAGCCTTGTGATCTGAGTTCTTATTATGTCCATCCATAATAATTTCACCATCATCAATTAAGTCTTGAACTTTGTGATGTAGGTTGATTCAATTGCTAGTTTTGTGACCTTTTTTCTTATGATATTCACAAAATTTACTTTCATTGCACCATGAAGGTCATGGTTGTGGATCATAATAATGAGAATTATCCAATGGAGAAATGAGCTAGTTTTGTAGCAAAGTGTTATAGACCACATGTAGAGGTTCACCAAGAGGTGTATATTCTCATTCTTGACATGTAACCCAAGATGAGTTCTTCATTTTTTTTTCAAATGTCTTGTTGTCAGGAGGGGTTTTTTCAATGTTCTTAGATGCTTTGAGATTGTTTATAAGATTGAAAGCTACTTTAGCAGGTCTAGGAGTAATGTTATCAATGACTCCATCATGTACTACCTCTCAGTTCTTGTTCACATACTTGGACTTGTCCTTACTAGAATTTGATCCTTGTTTAGTGTCCTTTTGAAAGGTTATTTCACCCTTTTTGACCATGAATTCCTCTATTTGGATAACTTGTATGACCATATCTTCAAAGGTGCATAGACCTTGAAGTTGAACTTTATACCCAACATTAGGTAAAATATTATCTATGAAGATGTCAAGTTTTTTATTTTAGGAATCTTTCATGAATATTTCATGTATAGTTGTCACCACCTCTAGAGGAATGTGAGGAAAGGTTCCCTAACTTTTTGTTTAAGGTTATAGAAGTCACATATGTTAACTAGATGTTGCATGTTATGTGAGAAATATTAAACAAATAGGTCAGCAATCTCATTGAATGTTTTGATGCCCATAGGAAACCGTGAAAACCATTACATGGCCTAACCACCCAGACTCCATGGGAATAGATGCATGAGATATGTCTAATTGTGCACAACTTCCATGGAAAAGTACCGAGTTCTTGTAAATGATCTTTGGGGATAAGAAGTTCCAAAGTATTTATCATACTTGGGTAGCTCAACACCTTTTGGAAAAGGAGGCATGTCTAAACTCTTGTCAAAAGGAAATGGATAAAGAATGTCTAAGGTGTATGTTTTGGTTGGTTTTTCCTTATCACACATCACTTTGGCCAAATGTTCTTACATGATTTTCAATTCTTTTTACAACTTGGATGTTTTAGTTTCCTATTCATGTGTAATGATTGTCTCAACATTAAAATGATGAGGTAGTTTTGCTCCCTCTTGAGTGAGTTTGAAAAAGTATTTCTCTTTCTCTTTGTTAAGAAATATCTTCATGACTTTCTAGAAGTGTTTATCCTTATGACATTTTTTGATGTTTTCAGAAGTAATTCTTTGGTTTCCTCATTCTTGTCAATGAAAGGTTCTTTCTATCTTTCATTGCTTTGGTGATCTTGTTCTCTACTATTTTCTTCATTTTCTTGGTCTTGATTGGCCATTTTAGGAATGTGATAAGTTTTACTACATGTTGGCTGAAAAGACCTCCTAAATAAGAATTTAGCTATTTTGTCTAGAATCGTATGTGTTTTGGTAGTTTCAAGATTCTCTTGATACAAGGGATTTTGAGTTTTCTGAAAGTCTATGGAAAATGTTATTTCAACATGAGGTGCTCTAATAGGTGAAGGAGATTATGAAGACTCCTCACTAGATTTATTGGATTCAAGCCATGTATATAGTGGGCAGTAGCCTCTACCATGATTTTGACCCCTAGCTCTACCACATTTAAGTCAATAGGGAGGAAACATGTTTCCACTCCTTGTTGCAACAAGCATAGACCATGATTAAAAGAAAAGCTTAGACAAGGACCATACTATAACACAGCCTCAAAGTGAGATAAGAGTGGTTTATACCTAGGTATGAGTCATCAGAGTAATGGCTAGAACAACCAAGAGTTATGACTATTGTGACACAAGGTATAATAAACACAAAAGGATAGAATAAGATAACTAAGTGAGGAGACTAGTTAATGTGTAGATTGAAAGTTGTCAACTAAGCCAAAAGTTAGACTTGAACACTAGTACAAATAGAGGAATGAATAGGTATTCCTAATACAAACTAGACTTGGATTAGATTTTGAAGAGGGAGCTCAAAATAACTCACTCTTTTTGATAGATTTTGATAGACTTGTGTGAGGAAATGACTCAAGGATGAAGAAGTACAGACAACCAAGCAAGAAAACACAAATAACAGAGCAATTTTTGATAATTTTAGGACAAAATTTGATGCAAAGATTCAGAGATAACCACATGAGAAAGTACAAAGTATGAGGTGAAGCTTTAGAATAGAAAATTTAGACCAATTTTCTTATGTTAGGACTTGCACAGAGTTGCACAAGGATTTGATAGTTTGACCAAAAAGGGATAGAATTTTAATTAGAATAGATAGTTTTTGGAAAAATCTCATGCAAAGATCCATAGAAAGTCATACGAGGAACTACAAAGAACCCCACAAGGAAGTGCAAATAGATGGTTTTCTCACATGAAATTGTGCAGAATTGGACATGAGAAAAGGACAAAACTAATAGTTTTTTACTGAACTTGAAGAGATTTTCAATGGTTTTGATAGTTCTAAATAGAAGACTAACTATTTTTACAAGTTATAGGTAGATATCAACATTGTTTACAAGTTTTGCACATCATTTTGGTTTGTAAGTAGACAATTGTTTTCAGACACAAGAAGTAAGTAGTAGTTGCAAATAATCCAACTAAGAATAAAGCAACTCAGAGGGACTGGGAAGTCTTGATTTTTTTTTTATTTGACATATTTTCATAAGTTAGAAGACTCAAAAAAGACATGCCTTATCCCTATAACCAAAAATGGTAGAGGAAGCAAAACCTTTGTCTGACAACTTATGTGCATGTGTTCAACTCACATAGTTGTGTCACCCCACTAGAGGGCACCTATATTTTTGGTGTATTCCAAGGACTCAATAACATATATGCTAAATGAGAACCCTTGTGGTAGGGGTCAAGCATGTATACCACCTTTGAGGATCCAGGTACATGCCTATGATGAGGATCTACATGAGAGATTCATCTTCCTCCTTACACAAATATTATGCCCCCTTTCATAGGTGAACTAGGTAGAAACCATCTAAATTTTTTTACTTGGCATCCATTCACATTAATCCCTGGTGGCTTCATGAACTAAGTTAAGGCTAGTATTCCACACCAACATCTGAAAGTACACACACTTGACTAGCAAGACTAGGGTTGGCACCGACCAATGCAATAGACAGAGCCTCCTCTTGATATGTGATATTAGAAATCAAGAGGAAGAAATTAATATGGATTTGGAATCATTTTATTTACAAAACTTCTTAATTATAGTGATTTTGAATTACCAAAAAAAGGTGTGTTGTCACTTCGGTCACTCTTAGAGGTTGGATCACTCTGAAAACTCCTCTAAAGGTTGACTCAGACTGGTGGTTTGGATCTTAGGATCCAAGTTTTTGATTTTCCTCAAGGGGAAAGAGCATACTCTACCTCATTGCCTTACCCAAAAACATAGAACATGTTGATCACTGAGTTAGCTTATCAATCCCAACATGTCTTTTTCCAAGAATTTGAACCCCTAAAAGGAAATTACCATCTCTTCATAAAAAGATTTTCTTGGGAGAACCACTAACTTTCATGCCTCCCTCGGCTATTGTCTTCCAAATGCATCTAGGTTTCTAATTTACTCTTGGGCATCACTTCCAAGTAGCAAAGAGCATACTCCCCTATTCCTTTTTCTAGAGCCCTATGAAGTTCACAAGCCCTATTAGACTATGTGTAAGAAAGTAGTAAAAAGACACAACATTTTAGTGGGTTTGAATATTCTTTGATACAGCATATCTTTGACAAAAAGTCCTCCAATCAAACTATTAGTATTGTTTAAGAGTTTGTAATAGGGCATCTTTGACAGGTGATTTGTAGATCTTGTTAAGCTGATGAAAATTAGAAACTAAAAATGAAATACTTCAGAAACAACCATCAGTTAAATCATCATGATAAAAATAGTATCTAAAAATTACATTTTACATTTATTGATGTTGAATTTCATGCAAAATTCTTCACAAGCCATGTAAGAAAATGGCATGTACCATGTGAGAAATTGTACAATTATACAATTTTTTGTGCAAGGACGTGTAGAATAGGGAGAAAAATCTTAGTTTCTTCATGCGAGAATGAGCTTTTTGTGCAAGAAATTGAGGGACTATATAGATAAAAGTAATAGAACATTAAAAAAATATAGAATACAGAACAATTGAGGCCAAAAACCTAATTTCTTAGCCCCATGGTGGGTGCTAGAAATGTGAGTGCTAAATGTGGTCTTCTATATTTACACACACTTCAACATAATCATTATATGAAAAATCAGCACGAAATGAACATGGGATTGTTTATCTAAAATAACCAATAGGTTGAGCTATTGCCTCCTAACTAGAATGATTTTGCTAATTGCTCTCAGATTGAGAAGCTAGCAACCAAACATCTAGAATGAAGGCTTTTAAGCTATATGATATGTAGTATTTATGGTAGATGTATGCATTTAATCTAGAAATATAAAGAACTGATTAATCTAGATGAATGCATGATTAATATATTATGAGATTGCAAATATAATAGTATTAATCTAAGAATGAATGAAAAATGAGTGGATTATTCAACATAAATTCGATGCTATTCATTTTCAACCATTGAAATGAGGAATTGAGGGTTTCTTAAATAGAACTCAAGAATTTTATCAATAGTTGAGATCAAATTGAATGAATGGTTTAGATTCAAAGAAGATTTAGTTAGAATAGAAAGTTTCCTTATGAAAAGGAAGTTAAAAAATTTGTTATTGAGTGGAATAAGGAGTTAACTAATTTAATTCCTTTCTTGATTTTAGTCCACTTACAGTTTCCATTTCTAAACTAAAGAGAGGATTTGGAGAATATATTTAATTTAATAAAATTAAAAATGACCTCATAAATGAATAACCTTAATTAATTGAATATTAAACTCAATAAATTAAAATGAGGTTATGTTTAACTAAATTAAATACATTTAATTCCTTAATGTGTATTTTAGAAAAAGGGGTAAATTCAATTTAATTAAAGTGTTAGGACTCATAATTGAATTAAATTAATTAATAGGTTTACCTTTCCTAATTCAATTAGGCTTAGGAATTAAATAAAGTATGTAATTAATGTAGATTAGGAATTTTCTACATTTGACACTTAGATCAAGTATAAATTATTAGAATTTAGAATTTCCTAGTAAAATAGAAATTTGAATTGCTTATATAGACTAGAATTGGTTTAGCATGGAAATGTACTAATTTTGGGGTATTATAATCCCTAGCTTACCTCTTGGATACAAGAATGCATCCTAAGATAATGGCTTGGTGAATATGTCTACAATTTGTTCCTTTATATTCACATATTCCAATCTCACCTCCTTTTCTTGCACTAATTCTCTTAGAAAATGATACTTTATTGTAATGTGCTTAGTCTTGGTATGCATCATAGGATTCTTGGAAATGGTAATTGCATTAGTGTTATCAAAGAAGATAATTATTGGATCCTTGATTTCTTCCTTTGTACCTACCATTAGTTGCTTGAACCAAATGATGTTAGAATAATTAACTATTGATGTAACATATTTTGCTTCTACTATAGACTAAGAGATACAATTTTGTTTCTTGTTTCTTGCTTGTGTAAGACACTAGCCTCTTTCCAAGAAATAATGCTCCACTACTAGTGTTTTTCCTGTCATCAATACTTCTTGCCCAATTAGCATTAGTGAAGTCTTTCAATTCAAAGTTGCCCCCTTTCTTATACCACAAACCATAATCTTTAGTACCTTTTAGATACCTCATAAATAATTTTATTGTCATCATATCATTTTCCTTTGGATAAGCAAAGATTATTGGCAACATACCAACTGCTAATGCAATATTAGGTCTTGTGTGTATTGTATACTGATGTTATCCAATCTTTGATCTATATGTAGTCTAATCCACCTCTCTAGAATCATTATTTTTGGAAATCTTATGTCTAGTAACATAAGTGTTCCAACTAGTTTGGAGTCTTCCATTCCAAATTTCTTCTATATTTCCTTGATGTACTTTGGTTGATAATGTAGATACCATATTTCTTCTTTTGAATTTGCAAGCTAACAAAGAATTTAATATCTCCAAGCATTGAAATTTCAAATTCCTTACTCATTTCTTGAGAAAATAATTTTCATAGATCATAATGTCCAGCGAATAATGTATCATCCACAAAGATTTGTACTAGTACTATCTTCTTATCTAGTCCTTCCTTGATATATAGACTAGTGTTGTCATTTGTCCTTTGAAAGACAATCTTTACCATATGAGTATGCAATCTTTCATACCAAGCTCAAGGGGCTTGTTTAAGATCATATAAAGCTTTGTGTAGCCTATAAACCATATTCCTTTTGTTAGGATCTATGAAACCTTTAGGTGCTCAATGTAGACTTCTTCTTCTGTGATTCCATTCAAGAAGGTTGACTTCACATCCATCAGATATACTTCGAATTCTTGATGAGAAACATAAGCAAGTAGTGTTCTAACAACTTCAAGTCTTAAAATAGGAGAAAAATTCTCCCCATAATCAATGACTTCTTCTTGAGCATAAGCTTTGCAAATTAACCTTTCTTTGTTTCCTAAAACTTCTCCATTCTCATTCGCCTTGTTTCTAAATACCAATTTTGTGCCAATTACATTTTTGTCTTTGAGGCTAGGAACAAGAGTCCAAGTTTTGTTACTTTCAATTTGATCAATCTAATCATTCATTGCCTCAATCCAACTTTCATTTTCTAATTCATCTTTAAAAGTTCTAGGTTCAAACTCAGTAAGAAAAAATGTACCACTTTATTTGTTCCTTGTCATTATTCCTTTTGACTAGTATCCAATGATTTTCTTGGGTGCATGATGCCTTCTAAAGTATCTAGAAATTATAGGTACCTTACTTCTAAATTCACTTGGTTCACCATGCTCAAAATGATCTGTTGAATCCTACTTGGGTCCTACTATTTGTGACTCAGTTTCCACTTGTTAAAACTCAAGTCCTTCTAAATATGACCTAGGTCTTTTAGACTATGACTTGGGTTGCACTAGCTAAAACTCAAGTTGAACTAGAGATGTACAAGACTCAAGTGGTGAAGACTGTTGATTTTCAAATACATTTTCTTGAACTTCAGCTAAAGTATCAGGTTCATAGTAGAAAAAGTTACAATAGTTTTTGGGTTCTTTTCTTCTTTCTTCTTCACTATTTTTGAAAAAATCATCAATTTTCACATGTGCACTTTCTATGACTTTGTGAGTAGAAAGATTCAAGCAGTTATATATTTTTCTCTTGTTGGAATATCTCAAGAATATTCCTTCATCACTTTTCACATCAAATTTTCCTTTCCTAGATTCTTTCAAGATATAAAATTTGCTTCCAAATACTTTAAAATAACATAAATTAGGTTTATAGCCATACCATAATTCATAAGGTGCTTGATTTGAGTCCTTCTTCAACTAACCTCAGTTCAAAGTATCAACTAGTGTGTTGATTTTTTCCTTCTAGTATTTGATTGCAACATTTTTATCTATCATTAGCACTCTTACACAATCCATAATGGGTTTTTTCTTTCTGCTATGCCATTTTGCTGAGGTGTACTAGGTGTAGATACATGTCTCTTAATTCCTCTTTCATTGTAGAATTCATTAAATTCATTTGAGAATAATTCTCCTCCTCTATCTAATCTTTGACACTTTAGTTTCTTTCCTATTTTTTTCTCCACTCTAGCCAGATACCACTTGAATTTTTCAAATGCTTCAGATTTATCTTTTAGGTACATAATTGTCATCATCCTGGAATAATCATCAAAAAATAATATAAAGTACTTATCTCCATAGTAGCTTTCTATGCCAATGGATGCACAAAGATCTATATGAAATAGCTGTAGAACTTTGTTGGAATGATAATTCTTCCTTTTGAAACTTATCTTTCCCATCTTCCCAATTTGATAATTTTTGCACATTTCTATATCAGGTTTCTTTATACTATGAATTCCTCTCACTCTTTTGTTCTTTCTTATTGTGTCTAGGTTATCAAAATTCACGTGACACAACCTTTTATGCCATAACCAACTTTCCTTTAATAGAGCTAGGCAACATGAACTTTTAGTTAGATCTAGATAGAATAAATTACCTCTTGTTTGATTGCATGTACCAACTAGATTTGTTAGCATGAATGTTTATGATACTAGTTTGAAGGAGTATTGAAATGTTTCATTCATGACTATGTTTGTTATTGATGTCAACATAGCATGGTTTCTATAAAAATTGGATGAGTAACAGACAAAGATGTTAATGGTATGGACAATGGTTTGATTGTCTAGTGATGTACAATTATGGATTTTTTTGCATAATGTTCTAATGATGTGATTTAGTGCACAAGGTCTAAGTCCAAGATGTTCGAAAGATGTATTGAAGACATATGGATGATGTGCTTGACTTATAGAGAGCAGTTTAGACATAGAGTATTGGAAAAGTAGTTCTTGATGTCTGTTGCCTACATTGGATCTGAGATGTAGTAAGAAGATGTGTAGTCTACAAGTGACAAAATAAAGTCTATTGATGATGTCAGTGAGTGCACAAGCCCTAGTATCACATTTGTGAAGTTTTGTATAGACTATGAGTTGGCATTGCTATTTTAATTGTAATTAATTAATTATTTTATTATAATTAATTGGAAAAGACTCAAGGTCGGCTCAACAAATTATTATGAAGATATGGTATAAAGGAAAGATGTTTTCCTTATTTGTAAGTCTGTCAAAAATCTATTAAAGTGCCAAGTGTGAAAAGTGGTAGAGTATTTTGAGAATGCATGTAAGCAATCCAAGGGATAGTTGGATGCAAGATTTTTTATTTGGTTACAATATCAGAAGGAGTAGAGGTTTGGTTGACATTAAAGTAGAAGAGAAAGGAAGTAAATTTCATTTCTATTATTCAATAAGGAATAATACAGAGATCATTTGGATAGTGGGTTCATTGGTCATATCCTTGAAGCTATTTGGGTAGTGGGTCATGTTGTCTTCAACAACTCCTAACATGGCTGGCATAGCTCCTAACAAGGTTGGAATCTCCTAATAGGGTCCATCCTCTAACAAGGAATATTTATATTAGTACATCATCTTGTGAGTACCATCCCCACCAAAATTTTCCCTCTGATCAAGGATTTCCTTAGTTAACATATGCTAATATTTTTGTGTATGAGTATCTTGTTGTGGTTTTAGTTTATATTGCTCATATTGTTTATTTTTTTGAATTTTGATAATTGTGATAATAGTTGGATAATTGATTCACCATCCACCTTCTAAGTTATATCAATAAACTATATATTCTAACAATTGGTATCAAAACATTAGGTCGTTGAAGGATAACCTTAATAGCTCTGGGAGATCAATGGAAAATCTTTTTAGAAAGGATAGTCCTAGATTTGATGGGGCCAACTATGACAATTGGAAGGAGAAGATGAAGACTCATATATTTTGGATGGGTATAGGTTATTGGATCTTGACAAAGAGTAAGAAGAAAATTGTTGAAGAAGAAAAGCTTGAAGGATACAATGAAGATGAGAGATTTATTCATGTGTAACATGAGATCCAAAGAAGATCTATTATCATCTCTTCTAGAGAATTAATATAGTCAAGAAAAGTCACTTGAAACATCTTATGAAATTTTGAAAGCATTAGAATCTACTTTTGAAGGTGATACACATGCAAGGAGAAT
The DNA here is from genome assembly GCA_028749045.1 of Cupressus sempervirens. Classification (NCBI taxonomy): domain Eukaryota; kingdom Viridiplantae; phylum Streptophyta; class Pinopsida; order Cupressales; family Cupressaceae; genus Cupressus; species Cupressus sempervirens. The sequence continues at coordinate 642,916,724 of CM053789.1, read as the reverse complement.
GTGATTGAAAATTTAGAAATGTGCATTTCAAGATACCAAAATGATAGAAGATGAATCTATAAGAAGTTTTATTGGTAAAATGTCAAAAATTATTGCAAGAATTTAGTCTCATGGTGGAACAAAGGAAGAAGATTAAGTAATATGGAAAAACTTGAAAAGCTTGACACCACCATTCAAGCAAGAAGCTCAAATGATTCATCTAGTAATTCCTTCCACTAAAGATTCATTGCTTACAAGATTAGAATCTACAAAAGAACATTTGAGATAGTCTAGAGATCTAGCTACAGTTGAAACAACTTTTAGTGCCCTAAAAATTTGAACTAATGTAACAAGGAGTACAAGTACACATGGAGATTTTATTGATAGTAGTAGATCTGATGAAGACAAGAAGACTGAGGAAGGAATATCCATTATTGTGAGAAGAAAAAAAGATGGTAAGAAAATCTTTAAATGTTGGACTTATGAAAAATTTGGTCATTATCCATCTAAATCTCCTAAAAGAGAGAAAAAGTATAAGGGAAAGTTTAACTAGAAGACATAGAGATAAAAATTGTTTGCATGTAAATGAAAATGAAAAATTTAATGAGAAAGGTCACCGTGAAAGTGATGATGAATTGGGATTTGTGGCTATCAAAGAAGATGATCTTGATAGAGAAATCAAAGAAGAAAGAGCTACAATTTCCCAAGTGAAAAGATTTATCTAATTGGATAATTGACAGTGATTGTTCACATCACATTACTAGTGATATGAGTAAGTTTGTTAAGTTCAAGAATCATAATGGAGGTATTTTTAGAGTTGGTAACAATGCAACCTGTCATATAACAAGAATTGGATCCATTACTCTTGATGGTAAAACTAACATTGATGATGTTTATTTGTTGATGGATTGAAGCATAACTTGTTCAGTGTTGGAAAATTGGTGAACAAGGGTTATCTATTGCAATTTACTGAGAAGACCTACATTATCAAAGATAGAGATGGTAAGTTTATTGAAACATGCACAAGATCTAGAGGTAATATATTTTAGTTGAATCCTATTAAAATGACATGTTTGGTAGCTAAAGTGCCGACATAGAGGATTCACTCACATAAGCTTTGATCATATTGTAAAGGTTAGTAGCACATTTTTTGTCAGAGATTTGCCTAAGATTAAAAAATCTAATAATGGTGTATGTAAAGGATGTATCTTTGCAAATAGAAGAAAGTATCATTCCCTAGCAAGAAATTCACTAGCACAAAGAAGTTGGAGATCATTAACACAAATCTAAGTGGTCCTTCTAGAACAAGAGGATTCTATGGTGAAATGTATTATATGTTTTTTCTTGATGATTTCACTAGAATGATGTAGGTAAAATTCTTAAAGAGAAATCTAAAGCTTTTGAGAAGTTCAAGATATTTAAGAATAGAGTTGAGAATGAATCTAGTGTTAAGATAAAGTGTTTGAGATTTGATAGAGGAGCAAGATTCACCTCTAGAGAGTTTAACATATTTTGTGAAAAGAATGGAATCAAGAGACAACTATCTTCACCTAAAACACCTATAACTAGAATGGAAGTGGTAAGTATGATCTTGGCTTATGTAGAAAATAAGAAGTTCAAGCTTTATCACATGTATGCTAAATCAACCTTCCTGAATGGAGAACTTGAAGAAGAGTTATATATTTTGAATCCTTCAAAGGTTTTCCTTTATCAAAAGACAAAGACATGCTATGTAGACTAAAGAATGCTCTATATGGTCTGAAGCAAGCACCTAGAAGTTGGTATGCAAGGTCTGCTAGTTATTTGGCAAAGCTTTGATTTGCTAAAGGTATGATAGATAGTAACTTGTATTTCAAAAAAGTTGAGAATGGTTTTCTAATAATAGTAATATTTGTTGATGACATCATTTTTGGAGGTAATGATAAAGCAAGTGATAAGTTTTTTGAAGAGATGAAGAAAGAGTTTGAAATAAGCATGATAGGAGAAATGAAGTTTTTCCTATGATTCTAGATTATATAGAATAGTGATGGTATTTTCATTTCACAAGATAAGTACTTAAAGAAAAGGTTTGGTTTAGAAAGTTGTAAAACTATTGTACACCTATGATAACTAGTCACAAGTTATCCAACAAAGATAAGACACCTATAGTAGACAAGAAAAAGTACATATCCATGATTGGAGGTTTGCAGTATCTGACTCACACTAGACCAGATATAGAAAATGTAGTTGGGATTGTAGCTAGATTTCAAGTTGATCCTAAAGAGTATCATTTCGTAGTAGTAAAGAGTATATTTAGATGTTTGAAAGGAACATCTAACTATTGAATTTGGTATGATAGATCAAGTGATTTCATTCTATGTGCATATACTAATGTGGATTGGGTAGGCAGTACGGATGACAGAAAGAACACCAGTGGTGGAACATTCTTTCTTGGAGGATGATTGGTTTCTTGGTTAAGAAAGAAGCAAGATTGCATTTCTTAGAGTACAACTGAGGTAGAGTACATTTCAGCAATAAATAATTGTAATCAAGTCATTTGGATAGAGAAGATCCTGAAGGATATCAGAATTGAGTTTGAAGAACCTGTTATCATTTACTATGATAACATAAATACACTGAGTATGTCTAAGAATCATGTATTATATTCTAAGAATAAGTATATATCTATTAATTATCATGTTTTGATAGAGAAAGTAATTGAAAAGGAGATCAATTTGGAGTATGTAAGTAAAGATTAGATTGCATATATCATTACACACTAGTACATTTGACCTCATTTTTTGACCAATATTGGTCAAAATTTCAACCTAGGTTGGTCAAAAATTGGACCAACCAAATGGTCAAAGTTTTACTCATCAAAATTTTGACGAACTTACTAGTTGGTCAAAATTTTGACCAATCCATTGGTCAAAAACTTTCTAGAGCCTTGGTGCAATTTCTACTAAGCATTGGTCAAAATTTTGAACAATGCTTGGTTGAAAACTACTCGGAAATGATTGAAATTTTGACCAATGCTTGGTAGAAAACTTCTAAGAATTAGTGGAAATTTCCACCAATGCTTGGTAGAAAAATTCCAAGAATTGGTCAAAATTTCCACCAATGCTTGGTCAAAAACTTCTAGGCATTGGTCAAAATTTCCACCAATGCTTGGTTGAGAACTTCAAGGCCTTGGTCAAAATTTCCACCAATGCTTGGTCAAAAACTTCTAAGCACTGGTCAAAATTTCCACCAATGCTTGGTCAAGAACTTCCAAGCATTGGTCAAAATTTCCACCAATGGTTGGTCGAATTTTTTTTAAAGGCATTTTATAAAACAGTTCACATGCCTTGCCTATGATTTGACATTTTGCATGCATCCTACAGTCTCTCATCCTGATGATGGATTATAGAGAGTGATCTAAAATGATTATGCTAAAAAAATACATAATCAAAGCCAAAAAATACTTGCATTACGAAAATCTAATATTGTTAATTTTGCATGCATGTCTACTGGGACAATCACAACTTAAACATATATATAATCTCACAAAATCTATTATATACATGTTTAAATTGTGATTGTCCTGGTAGACATGCATGCAAAATTAACAATATCAAATTTTTACAATCCATTTGTAATGCAAGTTTGTTTTGAATTTGATTGTGTGTTTTTTAGCATCATCATTTTAGATCACTCTCTATAATCCATCATCAAGATGAGAGAGTGTAGGATGCATGCAAAATGAAAAATCATAGGTAAGGCATGTGAACTATTTTATAGAATGCCTCAAATAAATGTTGTCTCTTTGCAAGCCATGATTGTAGGATATAGAAAAAATGGATTAAGAACTCCTCCTCCTCATTGATTAATTTGGATGACAGATTGAAGTATTTGGGTAAATTGGAGTCCCCCATCTAGCATGGCTTTAGCTAAGGCTGACTTGGAGTATCTAGAGGGACACATATCAAGAAGTGTTTATGTTATTTTTAAAGTGGTTAACATAGTAGACAAACCTCCTAATTTTCTCGAAGGACTTCTACCCAGTTTGGTTTGGCTATTTGGAATACAACACCATGGACAATTCCTACAAATGTTGTTGTTGTAGTCAATGGTTAGCTTCTTTATGCAATGGTCTAGGTAAGATAAAAATAATATGTAGATACTACTACAAAAGGTGTTAAAATGCCTATTTTTGAAAGCAGCCAACATATTGTTGTTGCAATAGATTTAATTAGTACGCTATAACTAAAGTGGGGAGGTACTTGAGCTTGATGTGTTGGGAACATTTTGAGGTTCAAATCTTGAAAATTGTAGTTATATCCATCCCTTAGAAAATAGGGGAATGCCCTATTGTTGTGGGTGGAGATTACATAATGATAGAAGATAAAGAACCCCTCTGATATATAAAAAGAAGAAGATGCCATTACTTGCAACATATGCCATAACAAATAGAGCCAAACACTCAAGGCTCATCATTAATCCAATCAAGAAACCATACACTATCATCAAATTAACTACTATTGTTAGGCTCCAATTAAATGTGGACTTCATAATGTGTTGACAACATACACACACACACATACATACATATGTAGATATGTACATATATGTATATATTTTTAAACACTTATATAACATGTGTGTTTATATTCAAGCAAGTGCAATTGGTAGGTATAAAGCTAAATCACACAACCTTTGCCAGCATTATTGATGCTTGTGCCAAAACAAAAGCTTTGGAATAAGCTATGGACATGCATTAAAGCATACAGAATTTTTGTCAGATGTTGTAGTCACTATTCTGCTTCACATTTATACATAGCCACCTCCAGTCATCTTGGAAGATCAAACATACACAAAATCTATGCATTTGCATAAACTGTAATACACTATGTGATATTATTGATAATTCTAAAACCACCAATAGATTAAAAATATATGTTTTCAACACATACTTGTACAATACATGCTTGACACTTAGATTTCTAGAAAATTTTATGTGGAGAAAATCTAACATGGTGTTGACTCCCATGCATAGTAGCACTAACATCAAATCCATTGCCAATCTTTCCTTGTGCTACGTAGTGAGCTATCTAAGACATAGCATGTACCAAATCAAAATCAGCATCTATCATCTTCTCTGCATAGTTTCCACAAGATTTTTTAGGGAGACTAACAACCCCCAAGTAATGAAGGATGCCTACAACCACAACTATTATCATAGTAGCTGATGAACCTAGCCCAATTTTTGCAAGTTCTGGTGAACATGCAACTTTAGATGATTAATGTAATTTGTTTATATTACTCATGTTGACATTTATTGATGAAAAGGTAGGAAGCAAAGATAGTGTATCTAAAGATAAGGGTAACCCATGAGCATCAATCTGTAAAATACACCAGAGAATGATATTACCAAATGTACACATTCTTCATACAAAAAATAAGTGCACTAACATACTAATTGCAAGGTGTTTTGTTTCATGGAAATAATCATCAATGGTGGAAAGTCAAAACCATATAACATTTACAATGTAGTTTAATTTCAAATAATTTTGTCTTAGAAATATGAAGAAAAGAACTCAATTTCATGTCATAATGATAAAATGCTTATAAAATGCCAACATATTGGATCTCTTCTTATCTTATCTAGAACCGCATCTACATTGCAGAAAGAAGAGGCAATGAAATTCTATTATACTATATAAAGGAGTGCACATTGCAATCTACAACCGATGTTATCCCATATCTTCGTCTAATTCCCCATCCCTTGCTCTTAGTCCTACAATATCAATGCTAAGTGGTGATATTACATAGAAACTAGTTCATCATTACCAATCGCTCTCTACTACACACAAGTCTATTGCACATCTCCAATGACCAATCTTTCTGGTGATTCCTCGTTTCCACTTTGTGTCTATCAAACCATCCATACAAAGGTATTTAAAAGCATCCCATGAGCTAGAGTTTTAACTATCTTTTTATCTTACTATATGTCAGCAATCCTTCAATCTATGATGCACATGCTAGTTGACTTCAAATATCAATCACCTATCCATCATGATCTATGATCTTCATCCCTTGCCTCTCTTTAACATTGCTTTGGTCATCTTCTTTTAGGTTTCATGAATTTGTAACTCAGACAACATTGGTAACTGTATATTACCAATGTCTATGCTACATGAATTGGCGCCAACCTTCCTCTAGTGTGTAATGACCCAAAGACAATTTTGCTAGAGTTTCTAGTGTAATATCTGTTGTAGTTTTTCTTATCATTTTGGTTTTTAGTTATTGTGATTGAATATTCATTAAAAACATATATTAAAATGCAAGTGCAATTCTATTTGACAACAAAAATGAACAACATATAACTTCACAATAAACTATGTTATAAAGACCATTAAGTAGATATGAAGCTTCTAAATATAATGGAGGTTACAAATTTTTTGTAACAATTCTCCATTTTTCTCATTTGCATTGTATACCTCTTGATGTGGACTTGGCATTGCACCTGTGATTATTCCCTTTGATGGTTCATATATGGATCATCTTCGCAATGCTTTCACCTTGACTAGAAACTTCATTCTTGCAAAGTAAGACCTTGAGTAATTATTTTGTGTTCTATATATATCATGACCATTTTGGGCCAGCAATGTGTTGGATTTCTACTTGGATATTTGAATTATGCTATTGCATTGGAATGTGTGCTTTCTTTCTTGTGCCTAGTAATGAGAACAGAGAAGTAAGCTTACCCTTCTATCAATGATTGTTGATACTATGAGGTAAGCTTACCCTTCAACTATCATAGGGAACATATTTTATGCATCAAATTTAGATTAGCCCAGTGGGGTTGCTTGAATTAAATAGACAATTATAATTTCTATTAGAAGAAAGGAAATGAATAGATATAAATTGCTTACAGTGCACCCATGATTACATTGCCAAGGAAGAAACATAAGCCTATGCTTACTCCAACCTTTGGACCCAGTGCTCTACCAATAAGGTAATAAGGTTCACCACCTTGAATTTACAAAACACATAAAAACTTCAATGACAAGTAAATGGTTTAAAACCATTGATATTAAATGACTAGAATGTAGTACTATAATCCTATTCTGTCATGATCATCCAATACAAAAACATACCCAAGGTTTGATATATTTAATGTGATTTAGAGCACACACAAATACACAACATTCACTAAATCTAATGCCTGCAACATATTGTCTTGTTGATAAACTTTAGTGAAGGTCTATTATCACCATGTCCCTGCTAAAGAAACAAGCTCCATGAAGTAGTTAACTTCATTTTTGGCGGTTGTGTTCTATGTCTCTCACAAATGGATTCTTAGAGGCTTTATAGGTAAGTACTTCCAAACTAAATTAATTGTTCACTTTGTAGAGAGTAAGGAGAAGAGGGTTAACTTTTCTTTTTCATGGCTGTATAGGCTTTCCAAGCTTCAGTGGGTGCAGGGGATCTTTTAAAGCTTGAGTCATAGATGATAAATACTTATACAGATTTCACACATGTGGTTGTGATCAGTGTTCTCAACAACTCTCATCTCTTTCTTCCTCCAACATAGGAACAAAATGCTGAATTAGGTACTCATTATTTACATATATCCATGTGGGCTTTAGAGAAAATTCAATTTTCTGCTATCCCATATCTTAGTCTAATTCCCATATCTTAGTCAAACAATTTTAGAATACAAAAAAATAAAGCAAGTCATCATGAGAGCATAGCACACAATACAAATCATCAACTACTGTAGGAAAATTACCAATCCACTTTTGTCTCTTTCTTTATTAATCATTAGTTCATAAAAGCTATGTTGTTGCATTCCACAATATAAATATATTAGCATAATAAAACTAATTCTAAAGTTAAACAAATGCTCTAGTTTATTACCATCAATGGTACATCAAAGAAACCAAAATGTAAGAGACAAACTTTCTATTTTTGATCAAAAGAACATATATCACCAACAGAAGCCTTGCAGTAGATTTACCACTCTACAAGTTTTGTGAGGGTCTCACAGGTGACATTATACTCTAGTTGATTAATACTCAATACCAAAGTGACAATTTGATTTAGTGGAACCATATTGATGGTAAAGGAAAAGCAAGCATACATGAGGTAGAATTAGATCCTCCTTCACATATAGTAAGTTTTCTACTAAGGCAGTTCAGATCTCTCTAAGCTCATATGCAAGTTACTATTGAATAGCTCATAAAATTTTAGTTATTGTATCTCCTTTCTGAACCTACAAATGAGAGTTTTAAAGTTGAAAATCAAATAAAATAGCTGTTCTACAAAAAATATTGTCAAAAATTTATCTATACCTAGCCCCTGAAGTACACCGATAACAAGAAGAGGCAGTGGACCTAACAACAAAAAACCCAATCACCCATGTTTGCTACAAATGAATTTGCCATAGCTTAACAAAAAAAAAGGTTTTCAGTATCATGAAACCAAGAAACACTGGACATAGAATAACTTGAACCAAGTGTAACAACCATAGAATGAATCAAAAGCTAAATCATGCTTGCACATGCTTCGTTCACCAATAGAAATCTCATAGTTATGATCCAAGAAGAGGATATGTTGAAGACAACATACTTTAGCCAATTCGCAGTGGCCATGTTGAATTCTCTATCCATCAAAATCTCTTGTGGAGTTATCATTCATATGATCCTTTCCTAGATTTTTTCTCAGCCCTCTCATCCTAGGAAAGGATCAAAAGGGAGTAGACATCACTTCTCCTTAGTTTCATAACACCAAAACTTAATGCTTGTTGCATGCCACCACATAATTACCATGGTACATCCTTACTATGCTAGGGATGATATCTAGTTATTTAAAAGCCTTTGAATAAAAAATTACAACATGAATTCCCCATCACAAAAATGAAGAAATATAACATATCATATAAAAAAGACATTTAGCTTTTATCTACCAAAACAAATCTAGAATAGTTATAATGAACTTGGACAGAAATCTTTGTAAATGAGATCATATTGTAATGGCCCATGGGATGCTTACAAAGCTAATATCCCTCAAGTTTATTTTACACCATCCTCTAAGTAATCAAAAGAATCTGGTATGCACATTACAATGATCAAAGAATCAAGATATGATATTGCTGAGAAGAATAGAATGTGTTAGCAACAATTGGTCAAAAATCCAAAATCACTCGATTAACCTCCAGTTGATAACTTTGATGCCTTTGCCATGAATTAATTTTACCTCCATAGATTAGATGAGCTTTAGTCACTAAAACAAAATCTAGCAAAATCACCTTAGCTAGGATTTAGACTAGTGAATTGAAGCATCCTTTCAGGAGCCACTATATATTTTCATGTCTCATTCAATCTATGTACCCAAGAAAACAAGAGTACACCAAATATCACTAAATAGTAACTTTCCAAAACTAAGGGCGAGGTTTTCTCTAACAAAATGTTATTAGTTTTAGGTCCTCAAAGTAGCTCTCAAGGGAAAACATTCTCTAATTGCTTCAAGGGATTACTTTGCTAACAAGAAATCAATTATGTTGATTATTTGTTTGTTTGATTGACTACAAATTAATTTCAATATTCATAAAAGTCAAAATCAGAAAATGTTAGTTTGAAATGAATCCTTGAAGTTATACATTGCAATTTTGGCTTATAGAAGAATATTAAATGGGTTTGTGGTAAGAAACTCTTTCAAGTTACTCTTGATTACATGTATGCTTGACTACCCTTTGCTGATTGGTACAATTAATTGAACCTCCTATGAGGTCTTCATGATTCTATGAATGTTTGGGCTAAGAGACAAGAATTTGGTCTAATTATCTACTTAAAAAGTCATTTTTTCATATAGTTTTTTTGCTTAATAAATTGGTTGTAGGGGATAACTCTTCTAAGTCTATCTAGATGCCACATTATCTATTGTTGTGAATAATGTGGCAATGCAGTTTCATAAAGGTAAAGATGATGGTAAGAAGTTCTATCCAGATGGGACTCCTATTCTAGAGTCTAAAATCTTAGAGATGGGGTCAAATGTGCATTTATCCCTCTAGGATAATGTTAAGTAGCTAAGCTGACACAGATGATTACTGAAATTGATTTGTCCTTGACAAGGTTCCTGTGACTTTAGATGCTGAACCAAATAGTATCTCTCTTGATCATTAGATGAATGTTGATACAATGCTAGGTAGTCATATGCCTATTGTATTAGAGCCAAGTTCTCATGTCCCAATTGTTGCTGCAAAATAAGTGAAGTATGTGGTGTTGTTGTTTCAGTACCTGATGATGTATGTTTTAATGAGAACTCCACTGACACTAAATGATAATGGTGCTCATTCACTTTAACCTATTGTACTTGTGAGGCACTATCTAAACTATTGGCTTCAAGAATATGTGGATTTTAGGTACCAATCTCTAAAGAAGAAAGTTGAAGGTTTTGTTGATCAACGAGAAGGAAAAAAGGGAAAAAGGAAAAATGATTGGTGTGGTATTTGGTGATTTGGCTTTACTCCTATTATTTTGGATGGATGTTATGCTAATGTTTACTTTTGATTACTTATATGGATGGTTCAAATATATGATTCCTTTCTCAATTTTCAGTGGGATGTGACCATAAAGACTAGTGTTTGATATTGCTTCTTTGGATCTTTCCTAGACATTGTTGGGAGTCACTAAAAAGGGTATAGATTTGATCTAGATAAGCTACTCATTTCAATGTTATAATGCATCTTCCCTAAATTCTATCAAGTGTTTTGTCTCTATGATTAGTTGGTTCTAAGATCTCTAGAATTTGCCCCTAGGTTACAAGTAAGAAGTACTGAAGGTTGCTATTTCAATAGCTAATTTAAGTGTTGTTTGATGGTTGAATTCTTGTAGGGTAGGGATAATTTGTTCTAGTGTTTTGGTGCCACTTTTCTGTGATTATAAGTTGATCGGTTCTATGTAAGCTTTCAAAATTCATTCGAGCTAGATTTGTGTACTAGTTCCTTTATAAAATAAAAAATTTGATATTACTAACCTAGGCAACATTTGATAGTGTTGTTTCTCCATCTTCCAATGAAGTAGCCATCATTAGAGTTTCTATAGCACCAACACTTGGATAATCAAGATAAAATGTACCCCCAACTAGTCTCCTCCCATTGGCTACATAGGCATGTACTTTACCTTTCCTAAAAGATGAAATCATCACATCATTAGGTGGTATGTGAGTTCAAAAGCAAGAAGATATAACTAAATGAATTCAAAAGCAAGATGATGATAGCTAGATAATCCTACAAAAGAGTGTTCGAATGGAGTCAATTTGTGGTCATAAAGAATGGTACACAATATTACTTAGTACTTCTTTTGCAAATATAACAACAACCCAACTCGGGTTAGGATTGTCAAACAAAAAACTGGTGGAACTAGCTAGAACTTCATACATTTGGAAACCAACAGAAACCTTCATGAATTTCTTAAAATATTCATAAGCAAGAAATATTATAATTTGAAAGCTAAACTTAATGTTATTGATAATAATGGTGAAAAGGTTAATATTTGTGGAGAATGGTAACAAGACAACTAGTTAATTGAATACATTTCATTTGCAAAAACAACAGTGCCTCAACCTAGGGTAGGAGATAAATTAGAAGTTAAGCTAACCATGGCTTTTTATAGTTGGAAGAAATCAACAGTCTTGTTTAATTTCTTTGGATATTCAAGAATCAAGAAGTGAGAATTATAGATACTTCAAGTCAGATACTTCATGTCAGTTAGTATAATACTTGAAACCCTATGCAAGACAATGACTTAGGGGTATAGAAATATCTAGCACCCACAAGATAAAATGCTATATCAAATTTGCATTACAATCAATCATGCATAGGGACAAAAATAATCACTATGGAGTCATTCATTCAGCGACCATATCCTTAAATGATGTAGCAATTAACAAAAATGGAGAATATAATTTTTATTAAAAATTATGCCAATCATAAAGCAAGAAAAACAATTTTTTTTATGGAATTAATGCAATTCATAACGAAATTAATGCAAATCAGTTGAAGAGATTTCATGGCAATCATAAAGCAAGAAAAACAATAATTTTCTGAAATTAATGTAATTCATAACGGAATGAATGCAAATCAATTGAAGAGATTTCATAACAAAATTAATGCAAATAAAATTACTGTAATTGGGTATAGCAATAGAAAGGTTTTAGTTCTTGTGTACTACCACTCTGCTACTTATTTTTCTCCCATGTCTTGCTAATAAGAAAAGTTGATCCAATGCACAAGAACCTATAAATATTTTCTCATAGAATTGTAACACTTAATGTAATCTACTGCTTTAAACTTTTTTCTATCTAGCATCTTTTCTGTGCATATTTGTCAATAATATGATGGTTAAATTGTAGAATTTTTGTTCAAATTCATAATAGGATGCTATTACTAAGTATTCAGGTTAGGGTGAGATCCCCCATACATAATATCACCAATTCAAGTGCAATCAAAAGTTCTTACCCCCAAGATTTTAGAAAACTAGTGCATTTACTCCAAATTAAAACTAGATTAATACAAATCTAGCATGTGATCTCTATGAACAAGAGGTATCCAAACAATGGAGGTGTTGAGACTTACTTTTGCATTCATGATTTTATTACTTCAGTAACCATACAATTGTTGAGTGGAATAACATAATTATTGTCTTACTCATATGTTAAACACAAATCCAATATCAACATGAGTGACTTAGTTGTGTATGATTTAAGCATTGGTGGGCTTTGATTGTCCATCAAAATAGTCTTGCAAGCACTTCGACCAATTCAAGCTATAGTATGCAACTTTCCATGCAAAACAACTTGAACATTTAATTTTGATTAAAAGAGTGATAAAGCTTATTCAATCTCAAAAGAGATTACAATCAAAGAGCACAAAAAAGAGAGCATTAAATGCAGAGGAATGTGTTTGAACTCTAAATCTTAGCAACACAAAGACAAAGTTCAATTTAGACATCTTGTTAGTGCTAATAGTTTTTTAATCAATTTCTTTGGTAGATAACTAAATAGACCCTACTTGTTGGTGCTACTATTTTATGCATGCAAAATTCTTCTAACTTTTGATTGATTTTGTTTGGATAGAAATGTTGAACTTAACTAGAGTTTTGATAGTGATTAGTGCAGAGTCTATTTAGTCTATGTAGGAGGCTTCCATGACCTCAACTTTTGTTGGGCACTAGGTTTAGTAGCTCTCATTTGCTTTACATTAGGTGTTCTACACTCTTTTAGATATGCTTTCCTCCATGTGCTTAGAATGTTAATGCTCTGTAATTTTTATTTTGTAGGTACAACAACCAACCCAAAGGGAGTAGCAATCAGCCATGATGCACTCATTGTTTAGTCAAAAGCAAAGATTTCCATTATAGGCTACAATCATAATGAAGTAATCAATATCTTGAATATTTATACTTAACTTATGATTTGTGTTGCGATATTGCTATCAATATTTAACTGTGTAGTTTTTTATTATTTTATGGTTAACTTATGAGTTATGTGTTAGAGCTTTGCACTCTATAGTTATTATGCTTCTCACAACACATGTCCTAGTTTAGAAAATTAGAAATTTGTCAATTTAAAAAATAGTACAAAGAGTACAACCACCCTTAAACTTTAGATACTAAGGAAACATTAGGCTTGGAAAATGTAAATCAACTTTGACTATTTAATACTTTAGCCTAGTAATCAAGCCTTAATGTGTGATGTTTAAGCTGTCAACTACAGAAAATAATGTAAGAATTATTTTCAAGATGGCTCCAAATTATAGAATCTGGAAAATTCTCATATGTTCTTCCTCATATCACATTTGATAGGTTTATCTTCACACTTCTCCACTATGCCACATTGGTGAAATCTCTTCGGCATTGGCCATTGTACTAGTAGGAGGATGTCATATCTTCAGACCCAAATTTGAAGCAGCTCCTACTCTATTTGCAATACAAAGATACTCTATATCTGCAATGATCACTGTACCAACTATGCTTCCTAATATAGTTACATTTTACATCAATCCGAGGTATGCTAATAATTACTTTTACTTGCATAACTGAATTCTCTCACTAAAAACATAAAAATTAAAATGTTTTATTTAGACGATTCCAAAGTTCAAACTCTCTTGGCAAAACATGGTTTCTTTTTTTTGTCAAAACCTAGTAGAAATAAGAGGTTTTATCAATATGTAGTAAAGTCATAATAAGAAGAGATGTAGTCATTGGTAATCTTTTGGAAAATGTGGCTACATACAAGTTAGAACGAAACCCAAGTGTTGAGTAGAAGGAACATTTGTTGAGCAAAGATTTTCCATGGTACAAAAATCTTACCTATATTTTCAATAGGAAGATCAAATACTAACCACATATATCACTATAATGTTTGTACTTGAAAAATTGCTTTGTATGTTTGTTGCTTTTGTAAAACTATAATGTTTGTAAAGGCTAAAAATGAACTTTCAGGGATAAATCTAATTTGGACACTACTAATTGTCTATCCCTCATGCTTCTACAATAGAAGAAAGAAAGGAGAATCAACACTAAGCTTTTCAAGCCTTGAGAAGATACTTAATGGAGCTAGAAGCCTGTCACCACAACTTATCAAGAAAGTCACTAAATTTTTTCCAAGAGCTCAGATCTTTTTGGCTTATGATTAGTTTATAGTTTACTTTAATAATAGGAAAGGGAGATGATAAAATCATTGAAAACTCTCCCATTTAATGATTTCTATTAACCTTTATGTCATGTTATTTTCTTTTATGTAGTTGCATTTGTTTACCTATTTCATATTACTTCCTAAGGAGACCTAATTCTACTTCTTTTTCTAAACTCTTGTTTGTTATTATTTTAAAAGAGGTATCACAAAGGCCTGTTCCTTAATGAATTTCACTCTTGCCCATGATCCAATCATTCAACAAGGAAATTTTACCAAAATACAAGATTATTCCATGGATCTAGTCGATAAAAATAATTTTCAAGATCGTCGAATAGGAGTTTGTGTGGGAAAGCCTGCTCCTCAAGTGAAAATATAGATAGAACATAGTGATGAATGTCTTGAAGCTAATAACTTATACAATGTGGGGACTATAATGAAAGGAGGCCCACATGTGATACTAAAGTATTGGGGCCAAATGATTCAACCACATCAACATTGAGTGAAAATGGATGGCTAAATATAGGGGATCTTGGATGGGTTGATGAAGAGGGTAGATTATGGCTTCTTGGCTAATCTAAAGACATCATTAAAAGTGGTGGAGAAAATGTTTATCCTTTTGAGGTGAGTGTTTCTCTTCTAGCACAATGCCAACTTACAATAACATCATCTGTTGTAAAATTACACCCATACAATCATCTTGTTCTATTGTGGTAGTTTATTCTATTATTAGTCTAGATATGTTCACCTCTACTCAATTAATTTTGGCACTTTTTCGTTCTTTTTAAAGTCTCCCATCTATAAAAACTTAAGTTGTTTCAAATGAAAGCACTTCAACTTTATTTATTGAGCATAATTTTCATTGATGGTCAAGATGATAGTCATCTATTTCATATATGCTAGTAAATAATTTTCTACCATCATAGGTGGAGAAGATCCTATTATAACATCTAGGGATTTTGGTAGCGATCATTATTAGAATCCAAGATCTAAGGTTTATTGAAATTGTTACTACATGCATCCAACTAAGGGATGGTTCTAGTAACATCAAAATTTTGTAATGTTGAACAATGTAGCTATGAATGAGCACAAAAAATTATCCCCAATGTTGCTACAATTGTTTTGTAAATAGCAAGGACTTTCTGGTATGCCTCTCCTATCAGCCTCTTTAAAAGTTATAGATTATGTGGCTATATTCTTTATAACATAGCCTTATATATTGGAAAATCTTTAATGGAGACACAATCAACAAGATTGTATCCAGAATCAATTGTTTATGTTTTGTAATTAATATTTCAAATCATTTTCAAGAATTTATTATTGGATATTCTTCCCACACCTTAAAAATGGAAAGAAATGGTTTGTGCTTTGTATAAATAGGTTTAAATTTCCAATGATGTTCTTCCCATAGAAAGAGCCATTTCCAAGAACCACAATAGGAAAAGTGAAGAGAGATGCACTGAAGATAGAAATTATTTTGAGACTTCAACCCTGTTCAGAATTGGCAATAGCTAGAAGTAGCTTGTAGAATACAATATTGCTCTTAATTTCTAATGAACTCTCTTCTATTCATTTTCATGTGTTATGAATAAAATAGAAGACAAAATTCCAAAATAAATTAAACCGTCAACTTTGCTAATTGAACAACTAAATCTAAGATGATTTAGGGCCCACCCAAATTTGAACTAGGGAAGCTTGTCTAATATATGTTTTTAGAAAATCATCCTAATTGGAGTGTTTCAAGTTGGATATAGTTTATTTGACTAACTACCAAGAATAGGGGCTCGTAGGTCAATTTTTTTTTAGGTTAAAAGCTTAGTATGCTTGAGCAAGAGAATAATATGATATAGGCTACAAAAGCGCACAAAATAAGTAATATCATTTTTTGTAGAAATCAATCATAGGATTTCTAGAACAAAGCATATATTGATCATGAAAATCATGGCATGGGTTACATCTCCCTGAAGCTTGCCCACATCATCCAACGATCATAGACATTATCTTTGTGTTTCACTCAACCACAAAATTGAAGTTGTCTAGAATGCCACATAGTATAAATCTATCTCCAGGATCAAGACATAAGAGATGTAACTACCACATACCAAACTCTAGTAAAGAATAGCACATATAAGTTCAACAAACTCCACTTACTTAGGGACCAGTATTAGCAACTTGGTAAACTTGTCCCTTGAGCTTATTGTCAATATCAGGTTCACCGAAGGCACCAAAACCACACCTAGATTTGAACTAGGGACTACCTAATCTGCAGTCAAATGCTCTATGTTGATGAGAACCTAGATGCATTTAACATTATACACATGTTCCATGTTTTGATCATTCACCAATTCTTGTGCTTGTGCAGCTCCCTTGCACGCTCTGTGTTGAAAATAATAACGAAATAGGCCAAAACCCTTTTTTATTTTACCATGTTAAGCTCATGTTGGTCAAAATTTTGACCAACACTTAGTGGTGGTCAAAATTTTGACCAACACAAGCATGGATTTTTTTAAAAAAAAATATTTAATCTTTGCATATTTCAACCTATTTGACCCCATTTTAATAGATGGTCAAAAATTTTGGTCTCAAAATGGGGTCAAATGTACTAGTGATGATGTAAAGAGTGTATTAGTCCAATGGTATAGAGCACTATTGTTAGCATAGACTGAATGTTGATACTTCCCATATGGGGAAGTATGTGATGAGAAGAGTTATTGAGGACTCTTGGTATTTGGTTTTTAATAGTTTCTTTAGACACTCAAGATGGTTAAAGAGTTAGAGTAGAATATTAGCAATTTCTATGTAACAATTGATATGTTTTAATATTGAGGTTGAGGGTTTTGACATTTACGTTAATAGGGGTGAGAATGTGCATGAAAAAAAACTCCTAAGTATGGGGGAGAGAATATGCATGAAGGAGAGATATATCTTTAGAGAGATTTAGAAATATTCATGAATGGAAGCATGAATATGCACCTGATGTATTGTGATTTTTTTAGTGTGATGTAAAAAATTGATGTGTAAGGAGTATGGACCTTTTGTATTGAGACATTTTAGCATGTGGATAACTGATGTTGGTCAACAGAAGTAGTAGAACACTGTTTGGTATTCTTGGAACTTAGATGGTTTTTCATCTATGTTGTCATCAATGCCAAAGTGGGAGCTTTTTAGCATGAATGCTAATGATAATATTTTGGGGGAGTATTCTAAGCATTGGAGGGTATTGATATGTTGTATTCATGACTATGTTTTTCATTGATGTCAATATCGCATGGTTTCAATAAAGATTGGTTGAGTAGAAGAAAAAGATCTTAATGGTATAGACAATGGTTTGATTGTTTGGTGATAAAAATTTATGGACATGTTTGGCATACTATCCTAATTATGTGGTTCATTTTGTAGAGTCTAAGTTGAAGACGTACGAAAGATATACTTGATTTATAGAGAGTAGTTAAGAGATTGAGTATTGGGAAAGTAGTTCCTAATGTTTGCTTTCTACATTACATATGAGATGTAGTAAGAATATGTATAGTTAGGAAGTGATAGAGGATAGTCTAATTATGATGTCAACAAGTGTGCAAGCCTTAGTATCGCATGTCTAAAGTTTTGTATAGATTGTGTATCGAAAGTGCTATTGTAATTGTAATTATTAATTATCTTACTATAATTAATTGGGAAAGCCTCAAGGCCAAATCAAAGAATCATTATGAAGATATGGTATAAAGAAAATGTGTTTTCCTTGTTTTTAAGTTTGTGTTAAATCTATTGAACTACGAAGTGCAAAAAGGAGAAGATTTTTTGGAAAATGTGTGTAAGCAATGCAAGGGATTGTTGGATGCAAGATTTGTGATCTGGCTACAAGATTAGAAGGAGTAGAGGTTTTCTTGATGGGAAAAAAGATTTTCTATTATTCTTCAATGAATAATCAAGAGATAATTTGGATAGTGGGTTCATTGGTCTTATCCTTGAAGTTGTTTGGGTATTGGGTTCAGCTATCTTCCACAACTCCTAACATGGTTGGTACAACTCCTAATAGGGTTGGAATCTCCTAATAGGAATTAAAAGTCTCCTAACAAGGACTCATATGTACTAAATGTATTCATAGAATCCTAACAGGTTCATTTTCTAACAAGGAATATTTGTATTAGTACATCATCTTTTGGGTACCATCCCCACCGAGGATTTCCCTCTAATCAAGGGTTCCCCTAGTTAACATATTTTGTGTTATTGTGCATCAATATCTTGTAGTGATTTCACCTTATATTGATCATATGGTTAATTTTTATTATGGTTGATAATTGTGATAATAGTTGGATAATTGATTCACACCCTCCTATTGGTTATATCAGTGGAATATATATTCTAACAAGATTTCCTTTCCTATCTAGTAGCTTGGCCTTTCGATTCATGAAATATACCTTGAATCCAATGTTGTTCAACTCTACCATAGTAAGTAGTTTTTTTTTAGTCCTTTTGCCCAGTAAGCATTGTTACATATGTGTTCATCAGTTAATGTAATGCAACCTTTTCCTTTTACATAACAAGGTTCATTATTTCCAAATTTGACACTCCCATCATCATAGTGTTCCAAGTGTTCAAATTTAGATTTATCACTAGTCATGTGGTGAGAATAACTACTATGAATAATCCATGTATCATTCTTGCTAATATAAGAAATGAGGGCCATCTTATCATTTTCATCATTTGATTCATCTTTTACAGTAATGTAGACCATTTTATTTGCATCACTACTATCAAAGTCTTTAGCCGTGTAACAAGATTTATTACCTTTATCCTTGTAGTCTTTGTAACTTTTGAAATATTTCTTTCCTTTGAACTTTTCATGCTTCTTTTCTTATTTTCTTTCTTTGTTTGAACACCTTGCAGTAATGTGACAAACTTCTTGACAAGAAAAATAGATTAGAGGTAGTTTACCTCTGCACTTTCCTTTTCCTTTAGGAAATCTTCTTGTAAGAAGGGCTTCAATGACTTCAAGGTCATCATCAGAATTTTCTTCATCTACATTGTCAAAAAAAATTCTTTTAGATTTTCCACCTTTATTTTTGAGTGATAGTTTAGCTTGAAATGCAAACTCAATGCTACTAGAGTTAGGAACATAATTATAAAAGTTATCTAACCCAAAGGTTGTCAACCATCCCACTAGTGCATCCAAAGTTATATCATTTTTAGGATCACATTTCATCTCTTGAATAGTTGACACTCTAATTGCATAAATAGGAAGAAGATTTATGAGTACCTTGGTGACTATTGTTACACCATCTATTTTCCCTCTGAAGGCTCTAGTTGCACTTACACTTGCTTTGATTCTTTCACTTTATTGTTCAATGTTTTGATCTTCTCTCATCCTCATCTGATCAAATTTTCCTCTTAGACATTCTTCCTTAGCTCTCCTCACATTATCCTCTCCTCCATAGATATCTCTCAACTTATTCCACATTTCATGAGGAGTAGGACAATCTTTGACTTCATCAAATTCAACATAATTGAGAGTAGAGGCAATATCAATCATCATTATGTTATGATTTTTCTTTCCCAAAATTTGATCCACAGACAAAGGTCTAGTAGGTGTTGCATATTTGTTATCCACATATTTCAAGCCTCTATTTGCAATAGTTTCCAAATATAGCTTCATGAGCTCCTACCATGCTTGAAAGTTATCTCTATTTATCTTAGGAATCTCCCTTCTGTAAGACATCTTGATCATTAGCTTAGGTCCTTGAAACCTTATCAACAAGTACCAAATGTTTTTATACCAATTGTTGGAAATCAAAATGAGTAACTAAGAGGGGAGGAGTGAATCTATTACTACAAAAAAAATACAAAAGTCCCTTTAAGATGTCAACACAATATAAAACCAATAACTCATTGTAACTTTGTAAACATTGAATATGATGTTGTAACTCAATTAACACTGAATAAACAACTTTAACTTGGTTGACACTGAATATATTATTTTCACTTAGTTAATGCTAAATATGAAGATCTTAATATATTTAAATGTGATTAACCTTTCTTAACTTAGCTGTAGAAACATAAAGAAAATAAGATGAATACAAGAGGCACCAACATTTAACGTGGAAACCCAATTTGGGGAAACCACCAATTGAAACTAGTTACTATTTTTCACTCTTTTGAAGTGAGCAGTGTTAGGAGCCAACCTAGTTACATGTTTAAAAAAACCATTGTTAAGTGCTACCCTATTAAAGGATTGAATTCACCCTATTAGGAGTGGCCTTGTTAGAGGTCTTCAAACACTTCAATCTCAAAATGCCACCTTTTCAGAGGATTTACCAAATAGCTATTAGGATAACTTTGTTAAGAGATATGATTCACTTCTATAATTATTAGAGAGTAATAATGACTTGACCTGATTGTGGCTACAAACATCTTTTCTGATTTTAGATCTTTGTTCTATCTTGAATAATTGATCCTCCTTGATTAGAATATTCTTTGTAGCTCAATCAACTCAGATACTCTAATATCCTTCCAATTCACTTCCTTAATTTATCTTCTTCAATTCCACGCTCCCTCAATTCAATCCTCAACTTGACCTTATAATTATATGAATAAATCTATTAAGTTAGCTTGAATATACTTTTAATAAAACAATTTTCATCCCTAAAGTTAGCTTGAATAACCCATAAATCTACCAGACTCAATATGTTGCTAGCCATCTAATATAGAATTGAGTACTCGGTCAACTTAGAGGAACTTTTTGTTAACTAACCCAACTTGGTCAATACTAATTGTGAATTGACTTTCCTTTAATAACTAAGTGAATTTGGTCAACTATAAATTTATTGAAACTTTCCTTTAGTAATCAAGCGAACTCGGTTAACACAAGATCTTCCTTTGAGGCCTATGTGAGCTCAGTAAGAACTAACTCTAAACTTGCTTATAATTGGAATGCTCAACATACATAGGAAACTATCTTCATACCTGAGTGAGCTCAATAATCACTGACATTATTGGTAAGGCTTGACATTTTGTGTAACATCAAAGAAAATATAAAATTATATAAAAAAATTCAACACAAAAAACATTTTATTACCTAGTGATAGTAAAATTAGTTTGAAAAATATTTGATGAATTTGAGCCAACAAAGTTGATTTCTTGAACTATGTGAAGCATGTTGAAGAAAATTATGATGAGATGGTGGAAAATAATTCAAGAGAAACCATTTGAAATTTTTTTTGAAAAGGATTGTAAGAGAAGTTTCTAGAAGGGAAAAAATGGAAAAGAGGGAGAATTCAATGAATTTTACCTAACCTTAAAATGGACAATTGTGCTAAATTGGAAAAAGATCAAAATTCTCTATATAAGGAGATACAAGGCCAAAATAAATTATGTGAAGTGTGTGAGAAAAAAAGAAAAGGAGTCTAGAGGTGTTTCTTTATATGGTGACCAAAGGAATGAACTTGTAATTGGCATACTAAGCATGAAGGCTTAAGGAGGTGAACATTGGAAGGGTTAACAAGTAATTAGAGATGAAGGGGAATGAATTCCAAGAAGAATGGAGAGCTGAATGAGAGATATTTAATCTACAAATGAGTTGTTTTGTTACTAGATTGAACCCTACTGTTACATTCTAGAAAATGCATCAATTTGGACAAATCCTTTGGATTAAGGTTGACCTAACAGTCTTATGTAAATCCTTTAATAGGGTGACATTATAAAGGAATGTTCTAAAGTAATCTAACAAGGCTAACTTTTAATAGGGTGATTGAAATCCTTTAATCAAGTTCACATTTAATAGTGTGCATTGTAAGGGTTGGATCCTCACGGGGTTCACTTCAAAAGAGTGAAAATTGGTAGTATTCTATTGCTAGATTTTCCCAGATTGTGTTTCTACATTAAATCCTCGAGTCCAATTGTGTGATTGAATTTTTGGTATTTCATGTTTACATTTCTGCAAAGTTTATTTGACCTAGGACAGTAATATACTAAAATTTGAGATATTGGATGATCTAATCAATTCACCCACATGTATTTTCTGAGTACTAAAAAGTTTTATTTATACATTTAGACCTTGGATAAATGATTTAGACTCCTTCATAGTTATTCTAAATTATTCCAAAAATTGGTATTATAGTGCTTGGTGCTTGTGAAGGAAAAAGTTTGAAGGTACTTGAAGCTAAAGATCAAGATTTATAGAAAGGAGGTATCCAAGCTAAGAAAGGAAAACTTTCCTGCATGGAAAAGTTTTTTGAAGTTGTATCTAGGTGGACTTGGAGATTATGCATAGTCATCTATCACCATTGAACATTTTGAAGTAGTTGGAGCCCTAACTACTAAACAAATAGAAGAAAGAACACAATCAAAAAATGTTGGAGATTGCATCTACCGTAAGCTACTTAGAGTTTGAAGACATTAAAACACATACTACTTCTAAAGAAATGTGGGATTTCCTACAAAAGATTTATGGAGGAGACAAGAATATGCTAAGAGCCAAAGCAGATAGTTTAAGAGGAAAATTTGATGAAATGAGAATGCAAGAAGGTGAAACTATAGTCTAGTATTGTGCAAGAATCAAAGATGTTGTAAATGAAATTAGAGGAAAAAATGGAATTATTGAAAATGAGACTATAATCAAAAAACTGTTAAGAACCCTTCTACCCATCTATTCTATTAGACTATCTACTATGCAAGAACTAAGGTGTACTCCTAGTAGTGATATGAACCTTTAAGCACTGGGGTGTAACTCGCTACTTTTGAACTTTCGAATATGAGAATATTGATTCTTCTTTTGAAGATAAACTAACACTCAAAGAACCTATAGGAAAGAAAAAGGTCAAGCATGTTGCTAGTGATAGCGAACATATGATGAAGAACTAGAAGAACTAGAACCACTATTAGCTAGGATATTTCATAGAGGCAAATAAAAATACAAAGGTAAGTTACCAATAATATGTTTTAAATGTAATAAATTTGGTCATATTGTAGAAATATGTTAGACAAGACAAACAACATAATTGAAGACAAATCCAGAAGTAGAAAAGATGAGGGCAAGAAAGCTTGTTACATTGTTGAAGAAGAATCTAATGATGAATCAAATGATCATGATGATGAAGTTATCTATGTTTCTATGAAAGATGAATGAGATGAAGATGAGGTAACTACATTAGTATATTATGTAACCAAAAGTAATAGATGGATCATTGACAATGGATGTTCTCATCACATGAGTAGTGACAAAAGTAAGTTCATTATCCTTGAGCATTATAATGGAAATAGTGTTAGATTTGGTAATGATGCACCCTATCTAGTGAAAGGTAAAGGATCAATAAGATAGACAAACAAGATCATGTGTGAAAATGCGTACTATGTGGAAGGACTTAACTATAATGTGTTGAGTGTGTTGCAATTGAATAGTTTAGGATGCAAAGTTGAATTTGAATACGGGAAAGCTAAGATCTATGATGTTGATGGAGATCTCATTGGAAGTTGAGATTAGACAAGATTTAATTTGTTTTATCTTGACATGATTGAAGAAACCTATCTTTTTGTATGATTTGATGATGTGTGGTTGTGGAAAAAAAAATCATTTCATATAGATTTTGAGAACTTGGTTAGTGTATGCACCCTAAAATGGTCACCTAGACTCTGAGCTCCTATTATTTAATTTATCAATTTATCAATTTTCTAAATCAATGATTTGCAATATTTTATTAAATCAATTCAAATCAATTCCCTTGATCAAATTAGATTATTTCATTTCTAAGGTTGATCATTTTACCCAAGTCTTACTTAATTAAAAGAAAATCTCCCTTTTAATTAAATAAAATAAGTCCCCATTTAATTAAAAGAAAACCTCTCTTTTAATTAAATTCATCCACATTTAATTAATTAAGAGAAAACTCCTCTTTTAGTTTAATTAAATATTTCCTATTTAAATAAGAGGACTTGCCCCGTTTTAATTAAATAAATTCCACATGAAAAAGGAAACAAAATAAATAAAAATTAAATAAATTCCTTTTTCCTTCCCTCATTTAATTCTTCTCCTCTTTTCTCATTGGTGGAATTTTGTCTCACAAGGATCAAACTCTATTATCCCACATTGGTTGTAAGAAGCTTCCCACCTGCACATTTTTCTTTATAAGGGAGAGCCCTCTCCTAATTTTTGGACATCCATTATTATGCTATTGTTATGTTGTAGGTTTGGAGAGTGATTTTTAAACAAGTTTGACTACTAAAGCTTTTTGTGGAGAACTTCTATCTTCTTGTCTTTTTCTCGCATGCATCCATGGCTTCCATCATGAGGTTTCATCCTTGCATTTTCATATTAACTTAGATCTTGCATTGATAGATTAGATCTTGCTTTCATAGATTAGATCTTGCATTGTTTTGCATTGTTATCATATAGATTAGTTTACATTTTCATTTGCATGCATATTTTTATTCTTGAATCTCTTATTTCATAGTGTACTTGCACGAGCACAAATTAGGTTAAAACTAAGGGCCTTCATTACAAAATCTTGCACTCCATGAATAGAGAGCTATGCGCTACCATTCAAGATTTCATTCTTGAGAAATCTTGGATATAATGACTCATAGAAGTGTGCTCACATTTTTGGCACCCACCATGGGGCAACCTACCTTTACTTGCTGATTTTGGACACTTTTAGATCTAACCCCCTTGTATAGATTTGTTTGGAGACCAAAAATCCTAGATCTAAAAGATTTGATCATATCTCCCAAATGGCTAGGTATTTTAAACTCTTTTTTTTCAAGGTGGTGACATATCAGAAAAGATTCTATCCTATTTTCAAATTTTTCTAAGGTATTTTTAGTTTTTTTATAATTTTTCTTGATTTTTAATGAAAATCTGTTTTAAGGAGAAAATTAGTGAATATTTTGGAAAAGTTTACATTTTTGGAAAGCTCTTTGAATTATAAATAAAGTTTATTCTCTATGTTTTGATTTTAGAGATCATATTAGGGCTAAATAATTCAATTTGCAAAAACTAGTATATTTTGACAAAATGGCTCCTTAGGGCACAAATAAAAAGATATTTTCAAAATTATGACATTTTTAGAAAGTTCTCTAAATTTTTATAGAGGTCACTTTTCTACATTTATGGTTTTGGATCCAAATTCATATCATTTAGGTCCAATCTTGATAACTAGGTCAAAAATCAATTAAAAAGGGCAATTAATGAATAGCTTGCATTTAATTTTTATAATGGATCAATGCATGATGTGAGCTTTCATTTGGGTTATTTGTTGATTACTATCACTCTTAAAAAAATTATTTTTAGATCTAACCCTAGTTTTGCATAAGTTAGATATATATTGCATAGCTTATGTTTGCTTATTTTGCTTGTTGCTTTATTTGTTGTGAGCAAGCATTCAAGCATAAATGAAAGATGCAATAGAGAAAAGACACATTGCAAGGATTACCAAGTATTTTTTTGGATCTCTATAACATTTGGATTTGGAAGTAAAATGAATCCTCTCATGTGTTTGGCTTGAGTGCTTTTACATGCTTTCATAGATTCACACTTCATTTGGTGCTCTAAAATTGGATCTAGATTTGCTTTCACACATTTGTGTTTGACATAGTAATTAGGCCTTATGAACACTATTTGGGAGATCTTGAGAGACTAAGCTTTAGTCGCTTGCTTTACATGTGAAGCTCCTCTTGATGATGGATCTCCTTGTAGGTAGAGAATGATATTTGTTATTATCTCACTATTCCACTTGGATTTGTCCTCAACATCCATTAGTCCTTTCTCTTTTGAGATTGGTGATGTTTGTTATTGGATATTCCAAATAGTTGGTGAGGTGATTTCAAATTAACATGTCAAAGAATCTTGTTTTCTATGTTTGGGTAAGATGAAGAGGCTAGAGGAGTATGCTTTATTCCCTTTTGGACACATTAGAAACTTGGAATCCTTAAATCCAAACCAAGTCCCCATGTGGTACAACTTTGTGAGTCTTCATTGATTAGAGAGGGTTAAACCATAGTGGACATTCCCTTTATTGGGTCAACCACGTGGATGGAACCTCAGTGGTAATAGTCATTTTTGATGTGGTAGTAGCAACTACTATATAAATGTCCTTATGGGGGAAATACCCATAGGTATAGTCTTTTGTTGGGCTACTAGATGTCCTTAGTATCTCTGATTGATTAAATTCTTGAAATATGTTAAAATCCTAGTATTTCAAGATTGGATTTCACCCACTCTAGATTGCAAAGGCTATAGAGTTGAACATTACTAAGAACCATAGTGCTACCAAATTTTCTATTATAGGACAATGTGCATGATTGGAAGAAATTTTAAGAAGATATATAGTAGTGCTTCTATGGATTAGAATGATACGAGAACACTATTCTTGTTCATGTGCAAGGTTGCTTTGTCCCTTGCTCATTGTTTGAATACATTTTCTCGAAATTCTTGATTGTTGTCTTGTGTGCCTAGTTCATGATTAAAAATCTATTGATACACCTAGTTGGACATTTAAAAGGAACAAAACATAAGTTCTTGAGTCAAGACTTTATGATCAAACTACTTTGTTCTCCTATTATTTCCAATCTCCCTATGTTGATCCAATTTAGATTAGGCTACTTACCCCATTGTTAGAAGCTTATTTACACCTTGGGTTATTGTGCTTTGACCCCTTGAATTAGTGATCTTTTATTTCATAGGTGACCTTGTTTGGAGTCAGCGAGTTAGAAATCATCCTTGTTGAGAAAGATATACCTTTGGATTCTTTGATATTATGCTTGGATAGTCTTAGTAATTTCTTGTCCATCCACTTTCATAAAAAATTAATTTTAATTATTTATAATTTGGATAAATCATTCTCCTGGTCCATATGTGCTAGGGTATTCACCCAAAATTGTGGGTACCTCTTTGGTAGTGTTGGTTTACACCTATTGCAATATTTTATCTTATCATCTTTTTCTTGGACAAGTGAGTGCTTTTTCTATCCTAGTTTGGTACCAACATTTCTTAGGGTTATCCTATCAACTAGTACCTTTTCTTTCATGTTGGTTACAAGTGCTATTACATGTTTCTCAACATTCAAATGAACTCAAATGGTATCAAGTTTCACAAAATGACTCTTGGTCTTCTTTCTTCTTCATCTTCCATGTCTTTCTAGTCTCCCATTTTCATTATTCCTCTTCTTCATGCATTCTTGATTCTTTTCCTCCTATTATCATACAGTCTACCTTCTTCTATTCATCCTTTCTCTTCTTCCATACTTGATTCTTCTTCTTCTAGAACCATGGATCTTGAATATCTCTTAGGTACCATCATTTGAGCATAGATGAACTTGACCTCCTTATTGAATTTGAAAAGTGTTGTTACTCCAATAGATGTATGGATTCCAACCTTGTGACAAAAATGATAGAAAAAGGAAGAAATCAGACATTCTTGATAGGATCATACGCAATATCATATCACAATATCCCTCTTCCAAGTATTCCTTATCTTCAAGTCTTGTCATGATTCTTCTAAATATCATTCATATTCCTTATCTTCTAAGTCTTATCATGATTCTTCTAAAGATTGTTCAGATTCTTCATCTTCTAAGTCTTATCATGATTCTTCTAAATATTGTTTAGATTTTTCAACTTCTAAGTCTTATCATGATTCTTCTAAATATCATTCACATTCTTCATTTTCCAAGTCTTATCATGATTCTTCTAAATATCATTCACATTCTTCATCTTCCAAGTCGTATCATGATTCTTCTAAATACCATTCATCTACGTCTTCACAATATCATTCTTTTTCTACTTCAACCAAGACACTTATTCCTCTTATTGAGACATAACATAATGAATAACATGAAAAGTCTTGTGATATGCCTATCTATAATGCTTATAGTGACAATGATTATGATGATGATGACTATTATATTCCTATGAGTCCTAAAAGTCCTCCTAGTCCTATGCTTGTGCTTAAAGGGGATTAGTGACGATAAATATTGATGGTAATCCATGTGACTCAAATTTTGAAAAAAACATTGATAAATTTTGTGAACAATAATTAAATGATAAATTTTTATTTTTTGAGGAATAGAAAGAATTTGTTTGCACTGAAATAAAACATCAATGGCTTAAGAGTTCCTCTTCTAAGAACCCTCATGCTGAAAATAAAGATTACACTCTTCAGCAAGATCATGTTAATATTGAACCTTTGCCTTCTAATGCTCCCCTTCCATCTTCTACTTCCTCCACTATCCATACATCCCCTAAAGATTCTGATTCTCTCAAATCTTCTACCAATCCTTCATCCAACATAGATCCTAATGCTTTTTATGCAGTTCCCTATAGTTATTCTCAAAGGCTACCTCTTAAAGAAACTCAAGCTAACCTTCACTTGGCTGCAAATACTTTTGATAATGCTAAACTGAAAGAGCCTGAGACTTCATGTGCTATAATGCCTACTTAATCTAGTTCTTCATCATCTATTCCAAAGTCTTCCATACAATTCCAACATGCTTCTTTCTCGTTAGGAGTGGCTTCATGTCAAGAGGACTCTAAAAATGATAAAGAAAAGAATATAAAGAAAGATCAAGATCAAGAACCCTCCATGTCATCCAATTATTTTCACAATGTCTTTGATCCATTTCATGGTTCTGTTGATGCTTTGTTCCCTTCCTCATTCATTCCACCATGTCTTAAGTCTTCTCTTAAGAAAGATCAAGCTACTAATTACACCACTGACCTTATTGACAATCAAAATGACCTTATTATAGTTGAGCATTCCAAATATTATAATTCCATTAAGGTTATTAAAAATAGTGTTGTTACTTCCAATGTTGATCCTATTAAAAATCAAGAGCAAAACTCTACAAGTATGCTATCCAAAGATCCTTTTCAAAATCAAAGTCTTCCATCTTCTATTTCTACCACTCCATGTTCCCTTCCACTTTCTACTCTTCCTAAGTCTTCTCAAGCTTCAAGTACTCCTATCAAAGAAGTTGCTCCTATTCAAGATGTTCATGATCCTATTGAAAATCCTAATACTCACTCTAAAGATGTTGATGTCCTTGATTATCATATAGATGTTGATGAACTTATTGATTTCCTTTTTGCATCTTCCACATCCATCATTGGACATCCCCCACCAATACTAAATGCTTCACATCTTCCTTCCATCTTGGGTCCTTATGTCCCTTTACTTTCCCCTCCCAACTTTCCTAATTCATCATCCATCTTGGGTCCTTGCATCCCTCCCTCTCCTATATTTCCTCAAGATCAATGTAGATGCATATCATTGAATCCTTTTCATCCACACACTTATGTAAACCAGTCATATCCTCCTTCTTCTTTCACAAGTCCCAAGTCTTTTGAAAGTAACCTAAATATTCAAGACAAGAAAAAGAAGCAATTCAACAATCCATATAAAAAAGAAGATCACCATGTCCTCTCTAATTGGTATGGGGACATAAAGTCAAAAGAGATATCTAAGAAAAAAATTATAAGACAAGTATGGGTTCCAAAATTCATCATTGAAAATATTATCTCTACATCATCAAAAAGAAATAAAAAGAGGCCTATGAATATATGGATTCCAAAGTCTTTCTTGAGAGATTCTAATGTTCAACAACAATTGAAGTTGACATTTGAGCTTCCAAAGAATTCCACTTCATTTTCTTCCAAAAGAATTCTTCCATTCCATGTGCCTAAACTACAACTTCTATCCACTCACCATATTCCTTAACATATTACTTCATTCACATTTTTTCCATCCTCTTGCCACCCTTCAAGGTGTGTGTTGACGTTGATCTTGCCTTCATTTTCATCTTCCAATCTTACTCACTTTACATTAAGTCATATCCTCCATTTTTGTCTTCCATCTTCATTTCTCTATCAGCATCTTTGAGAATATCATTTGAACTCATTTGCATGTCATGGTTTAAACTTTCAAGGAATTTTATCTAAAAAGCTTGACTTCTTCCAAAAAAAAAATGAAAAATTGAAAAAAATGAAAGAAAAAAATGAAAAATTTGAAAATATGCCTTGGTGAAAACTTGGTAATAAGGCACTTCGTAGAAAAATTAATGAGAAATAAATTCATTCTATGGTGAAAACCACTCCCTTGTGGCACCTTGGATAAGTATCATGATGAAAACATGACAATTAGGCATCATGCATAGTTCTTCTACATCTTTCATCCATTTTGTCTTCTCTCTTTGATCTTGACAATTTTGATCTATACACAAAAATTTGGCTATCTTGTGAGCTATCTTATGATGATATTGTTTTCATTCCTTTCATGTCCAGCCTTCATATCTATTTTCCTACATTCATTCTAGTCTTTTGCTATCATTTTCCCATTAACCCCTTTGGTCCTTGTCTAATAAAAAAAGACTAAAAAATGATGCTATGAAGCCTCTTAACATTTCTACTCCTTTTCATTGCATCTTTCCCACTTTTACATTATGCATTCATGAATTATCCTATGTTGTCCTTTTATTTCTTGTCCAAATGTGCTTTACATGATAATTTTTCCCTAGTTTGGGTACTCTTGAGGAGTCAGTCCTTGAAGATCACTTTCACTTGCTTCATACACTCCTTGTTTATCCATCATATCCACCAGCTTGTTGCTCCATCATTTTCTCTACCTTGCTAGACATTAGGACTAAATGATGTTCTCTTGCTTGAGAGTTTGATGCATGTTCTGTCTAAGGGCATCTTTGTACATATTTATTGATCCTGAAAAATACAAAAAAATGATATATTGTGAAAATTCTACAAATTGAAAAATGTCCTAAAAATTTGATCATTCTAGCAATAGGCACTTTGATGTATCTCCAAAAAAAATTATATATTACAAAAATTCAAAAAAATTTGAAAAACTCAAAAATTCAAAAAAAAATAGAAAAAAGTGCCTTGGTGAAAACATGGAAACAAGTGCCTTGGCAGACAAAATATGAAATAAATATATAAAAAGTCCTAAAAAAATTTAGAAAAGTTCCAAGTGGTAAAAA
The DNA here is from genome assembly GCA_028749045.1 of Cupressus sempervirens. Lineage (NCBI taxonomy): Eukaryota > Viridiplantae > Streptophyta > Pinopsida > Cupressales > Cupressaceae > Cupressus > Cupressus sempervirens. The sequence goes on along the minus strand of CM053789.1, from coordinate 642,885,123 downwards.
TCTAGAAACAGGCACTACTTGAGGCCTTTGCACCCCTATTTCTTAGTGTGTGTCCTCGACACTTAGCCTTTCTCTATCATGCCTTGTCCTTGTTGCCTTGGTTTGGAATTGGTTTTTGTCTAGGTGGCATAAGTATGTTAGCTTTGGTCTCTTGGCTACGTTAGTCTTTAGGACACCTCACAACTAGTATTTTTCAACACCACCCCAATTGTATTTTTCAATATGACTGCTGACATCAAATGTTTTTCAACACTTATTGGCTTGGTCTTACCCAGTTTCATCATGCGATCTTACCTACTTGCAAGCATTTGATCCTTATCCTTGGAACTCAGTGTCAGTTAACACACTTAAATTTTTAAACACAAACACTTAATGCTTGACTTATGTCATGACCTTTTCTTTATGTGCTGACTATTATTGATTTTTGTTGAGTGTTCTTACCTGATAAGTCTCTTTGGGATGCATAGTTAGAGGACTTAGGGCATAGGATATGTTTTTGTTTGTTTTCTACTTTTGGGTGTGGTCTTGAAACTCTAGAGTGTCTCTTGTTGTCCCCTTCAAACACTTAGGAGATTTGAGGCATCGTCCTTGAGTGTTTTTGCACAACTATTCTTCTGGTCATCCCGATATCTATGCCTTGATGTGAGCATGGTTTTGCTACATTAAATTAGGTAAGCTAACATCATAGTCATCTTGAAATTTATGTCTTTGTTGATTATGTTATAATCTTTCCACATTCTAATCCGATATAAATCACATTCATATTTTCATAGTTGTGCTTGTGACTAGCAATGATTGTGTGATTTTTGGATGTCCATTCATAATGACTCAATGATGAAAATGAGTTCTTTTACATTCTCTAATGAATGATGAACACAAAATCCTATGTTACAATTTTTCTATTGCAAGTACACCATTGCATTCTCATGTAGCTTGCATTATTAGACTTCATGTTAGTTTGCATTTTTAGGTTGCATTATGAGTTTGAGAGGGTTTTCCCTTCATCTTTCTTGTGGACATTTAATCTACTATGGTCATGTTTTGATCTTCATTTCCTTATCTTCTTTGATGATCTCAATCAAAGTTTCTATCTTAAATAGTTAATTGATTTTGGAGCATTCTCTTTCCTAGGCAAATTCTCTTTCTTCTTTCTGTTTCTTTCCATATCTTCCAAATTTCTACCTTCCATTTTCTTTTACCCCACTTCTTTTCTTCTAATTCAACTTTGGGACATCATATTTCATGCTTGATGATCTACCTTGGTTTTGTGATTCTTATATCTTTCATCTTACATCAAGAACTTTTTTTCTTTTTTTTTATTTGATCAAATTTATCAATTTATTGTTTCCCCTCCATCTCATTTTGATTTTGATCACAAGGAGGTAGTACCTATTGATTTCAATTCTTGAATCAGTTTTATCAATTTTATCCTCAACTTTTTTAAGTCAAAATTTATTTGTATTCTTTGTCCTGATGTGTTCTTGAATCGACCACACATTTGGGTTGTTTTGTGATCACAAATCGATCTCACTTAAATTTATTTCTTTGACTACATGTGTTTCCAAATCAATCACACATTAGTCAAAGAGAGGCAAATGTATTCACCCTAAAATGGTCACCTAGACTATGGGCCCCTAGTATTCAATTTATCAATTTATCAATTTCCTGAATCAATGGTCTGCAATATTTCATTAAATCAATTCAAATCAATTTCCTTGAATAAATTCAATTATTTCATTTCTAAGGTTGATCATTTTATCATAATTCTTATTTAATTAAAAGAAAAACTCCCTTTAAATTAAATTAAATAAGTCCCCATTTAATTAAAAGAAAGCCTCTCTTTTAATTAAATTCATCCACATTTAATTAATTAAGAAAAAAACCCCTCTTTTAGTTTAATTAAATATTTCCTATTTAATTAAAAGCACTTGCTCCCTTTTAATTAAATAAATCTTGCATGAAAAAGGAAATAAAATAAATAAGAATTAAATAAATTCCTTTTTCCTTCCCTCATTTAATTCTTCTCTTCTTTTCTCATTGGTGGAATTTTGTCTCACATGGGTCAAACTCTATTATCCCATATTGGCTATGAGAAGCTTTCCACCTCCACATTTTTCTTTATAAGGGAGAGCCCTTTCCTCATTGTTGGACATCCATTATTATGCTATTGTTATGCACAGGTTTGAAGAGTGATTTTTGAAGGAGTTTGAATACTAAAGCTTTTTGTGGAGAACTTCTATCTTCTTGTTTTCTTCTCTCATGCATCCATGGCTTCCATCATAAGGTTTCATCCTTGCATTTTCATATTAGCTTAGATCTTGCATTGATAGATTAGATCTTGATTTCATAGATTAGATCTTACATTATTTTGCATTGTTTTTTATTAGATAAATAGGTTTTACAGGGAACCTGAAACTCGAAAGTTAGTACATAAGAAGGCTGATAATAAGCATGATAGCTGAGCCAAAAAAGTTTAAGTTCAAAGGCTGATAATAAGCATTAAGCCCAGCAAAAGGAAAAAGTTCTGAGAAAAGACCAAGAAAAAGAAACAGACAAAGCCACAGCCAAAAGCTAGTATAAAAATCCAAAATACAGTGAAAAACAAAGGAAAGGGAAAGAGTTATTCCTCGTTCTTTTGCTCCAAATCTTGCATCACCTGAGTAGCCTCAAAGGCCATTTATTCTCCTCCATTTCCATCTGTTTCCCTCTTTGATTCCCCTAGTCCTATGCAGGAGTAGATTTGTCCTTTGCAAAGTCATCCTCTATTCTGGCCTTGCCTTTGTCATTTCCATCCTCATCCTTGTGTGTTTCTTTTTCTTTGATCCAGCCCATGAGAGAGATGTTGTTGTTGTTGATGGATCTTAACAAGAAAAACATCTAGTTGGCAAGGTTATGATTGTAGTTTTCTAGATTGTGTATCCTCTGTTCTGCCAAAGTTAGCCTATCGGCTGAGTCTATCCTCCTATTAGCATCCTTTCCTTCCCTTGTTGCCTCAATGTATTTCACCTGGTCTTTAACCTCCTTGAGCTCATGGAAGAGCCATTTGATTGATCTGAAATTATCAATCATGTTGTTGTGAGCACTATTTAAGAGATTCATCCCTGTCTCCCTTGCTCTGTCCAAAATAGCCGCAATTGTTGGATCAATTAATTCTTTCAGCCACTACTCTTCTTGATTATCCACTAGGATTTGGGAATTCATGGCCTCCCTAAAGATTCCATTTTGGTGGTCTTGACATTGAAATTAATCCACACTTTCCTCCTATCATTGGTTTGCACTTCCCCTGTCGCATACCCAATTTTCTCCTCTTTTTGATCCTCAAGGTGGAGATGGATAGGAGAAAGGGGCAGCACAGACGTCTCCTCATAATGAGAGTGCACATCCTCCAGGCTCTCCCTCTTGTGCTTCTTCCTTCCACTATCAACCTTTATTTCCTCCTGTGTCTCCTTCACCACCTCCTCAGACTCTGAATCCTCATCATCATCACTGCTACCCTCCTCAGCCTTCTTAGCCTGCTTTTGCCCGAGATCCCTGGGGCTTTTTCTACTTGGGGTTATGGGGGAGGGGGATTTTTTAACAGTCGCAGCTTTCCCTGAGGAGGAGACTCCACCTTTCTTAGAACTGAGCCTCTGAATGTCATCTGAGTCTGAGGAGTAACTGGAACATCCAGACTCCACAGTCTCAGTCTTAGGGGGGGCATTATTGATGGTCTGGGCTTTGAAGTGCTCATGGATAAGAAGCAACAGCCCTTCATGCAAAGCTAAGTTTACAATGGGCTTCTTTTTGAAGTTGTCCATTGCCTTACTCATAGAGGTTAACAGATAAAAAGGAAAAGAAATTTTTTCTTTCTTTCGAAAATGATTTAAAATAACAAAGTGGTGGGTGCGGGCTCTATCAAATCTTGGGTCCAAAGTAATATATTCAATGATAGCTTTCAGCATATACCTCCACTATTTCTTCATGGAGTCGGGGACATAGTAGGTGTTGAGCTTTTTTAATGCCTTCAATTCCTTCTCACTCTCCACAAAATCCCTTACCGCATTGGCTGAGAGCTTCTTGTCCCTATAGAATTTGAAACCCTCGATTGGGATCTCTATGATAGTTGCGATAACCTCCTCCATTATCTAGAAGTTGATGCCATTCACCTTAACCCTGCCTTCTTTCCATGACCCCACCATATTGTTAGTCACCTCCTGATCATAACCGTGTGTAGGGCCCATTTACCATTGCACCAAAAGCCATGACTATTAGTGAACATAGAACACCACATAATTAACCACCTATGGGTAGGGGAGCGCATCGCATCACCCAAAAATCTCCCCCTCGACGCGCATACCAGGTGCTTACGCAGGTCGAGAAGGCACCGGGGAGATTTGAACCCATGACCAAGCCAAAACCAGGCTCTGATACCAATTGTAGGGCCCATTTACAGTTGCACCAAAAGCCATGACTATTAGTGAACATGGAACACCACATAATTAACCACCTATGGGCAGGGGAATGCATCGCATCACCCAACACCGTGCAGCTTCATGAGATACTTGGTTACCCCACCCTCTTCCAGCTTTTCCCAAACTTTTGGCCTGCTTCTCCATTTCTCAAAGTCCCCCGTTGGCTCCTTTTTGCATCTCTCACCCACCATCTCCTAACTCTGTGCACCCATTTTACTCATAAGCTCTTCACTGTGAGACTGGAAAGGATCGCCAAGACTAAGCAAGGAGCAGAGAAAAATAACTCTGTTGTTTCCTGTAAAAAGAATGCAATGAAGAACCCACAAAGTGTGGCAATTAATACATTGTTTTGCATTGTTATCATATAGATTAGTTTGCATTTTCATTTTTATTCATATTTTTATTCTTAAATCTTTTGTTTCATGGTGTAATTGCATGAGCACAAACTAGGTCAAAATTGAGGGCCTTCGTTACAAACTCTTGCATTCCATAAATAGAGAGCTATTAGCCACCATTCAAGACCTCATTCTTGAAAAATCTTGGATATAATGACTCATAGAAGTTTTCTCACATTTTAGGCATATAGTTAGGATTAGTAAGATGAAAAGAGTCAAAATTTTTCTAAAACTAAAGAAATATGATAATTTGATTTACAAAAAATATCAATTAGGAAACATGACAAAGTCTAGTTTAAAGAGTAAGAATCATACATCAAAAGAAATTTTGAAATTAGTTCATACTGGTCTCTATGGACCAATTGATGTGCAAAGATACAAAGGTGACAACTATTTTATTATAATTGGTGATGATTACTCTAGAATGATGAAAGTGATGTTTTTGAAAGAAAAATATGATAGTTTTCAAATGTTTAAGTGGTATCTAGAAAATTTTGAAAAGGAAATTGGTAAAATCTTGAAATGTCTGAGGTCTAATAGAGGTGGAGAATTTGCATCAAATGATAGAGGAATTAACATAAAAACTTATTCACCTAGGCCCCCTTGACAAAATGGGATAGCTAAAAGGAGGAATAGATCTATGATGGATTGTGCTAGAACAATAATGATGGAGAAGAATGTTGCTTTGAAATATCAGAGAGAAGTTGTTAGTACAACTATCTATACCTTGAACTAAGTACAAGTCAAGAAAGGTAAAAATTTCATGCCATTTGAATTATGGTATGGATACTTACCCAATGTCAAATATTTTAAAGTATTTAAAATAAAGTGCTACATTCTTAAGGTCAACAAAAATGGTAAACTTGATGCAAAAAGTGAAGAATGTATATTACTAGGATATTCCACAAGACGTAAAACTTATAAGTATTTAAATACTAACACTAACAAAGTTGTGGAAAGTACAAATATAAAAATTGATGAATATATAAAAATACATGAAGATGGAAGAAAAAAGGAACCTAAGAATTACAAAGCCTTTATGTACTACTATGAAGGCATGTCTAGTAATGTTCATGATACTATGAAGCAAGATGTTAATCAACAAGAATCAGTAACTATTGAGTAACATACAATGGATGTCAAGTTGCATTCAGGAGTCAAGTTACAATTAGAAGCTAAGGTATATTTTGATATTGAGATCAATTTACAAGAAATTAATGTTGAGTTACCTGATAGAGAGGTACATAGTGAACCTAAGATTGAACTTTATGAATGACCTATTATTGAAGAAAGAAGAATAGAGCCAAGATTATCAAAATATATCAAAAGACATCACCCTATTAAACAAATAATTGGAGAGGAAGAGGATGGACCAATGACAAGGAATAGATTAAGGAATGAAACATGTTTGTTAATCATACATGAACCCAAATCAATGAAGGATGCATTAGAGAATGAAGACTAGATTCAAGTTATGAAAGAATAATTTGATCAAATTGAGAAGAACAATACTTGGACACTAGTACCAAGACTAGAGGACAAGAATGTTATTAGAAAAAAATTGGTTGAGAATGGTGAAGTAACAAGGAATAAGGAAAGGTTAGTTTGTGGAGGTTATGCATAAGTAGAGGGAACTAACTATGGAGAGACATTTTGCCTAGTTTCAAGATTGGAAGGAGTAAGAACTCTTCTTGCTTATTCTTCTTATAAAGGATTCAAAGTTTACCACATAGATGTTAAGTGAACATTTTTTAATAGTATACTAGAAGAGGAGGTTTACATTGAACAACCTAAAGGATTTTTTGATCCAAGCAATAAAAACATGGTGTCTAGATTGCACAAATATTTATATGGTTTAAAGTAATCTCATAGAGCACGGTATGAAAGATAGCACAATTATCTTGTGAATATTGGTTTGGAGAAGACTGATGACAACATCAATCTATATTTGAAGACAAAAGGAGGTAAAGGAATTTTACTAGCTAAAATATTTTTTGGTGATATCATATTTGGAGGAAAAAATGCATTGTGTAAGACATTTGCAAATGAAATTATGAAATAATTTGAAATGTCTATGTTTGGAGAAATAAAGCTCTTTGTTGGATTACAAGTATATCAGATGAAATATTGTATTTATGTTACTTAGTCCAAGTATGTAAAGGAAATATTGAAGACTTTTGATATGGAGGATTCACGACCAGTCAGTACTCCCATGGTGACAAGACATAAACTATCCAAAAATGATGATTCTTTTGAAGTAAATCAAACATTGTATAGGTCCAAGATTGGAAAATTGCAATACATAATTCATAGAAGACTTGATATTGCATTAGCTATTGGGATTTTTGAAATATTTTCTACATATCCTAAGGAGAATCAATTAATGGTTGTTAAAAGGATTATGAGATACTTAAAAGGTACATAAGAATATGGTCTATACTACAAGAAGAATGAAAAGTTTGAATTGAGAGCCTATGCACGTGTTGATTGGGTTGGAAACATTAATGATAGGAAAAGTACAAGTGGTGGAGCATTTTTCTTAGGAAAAAGATTGGTTACCTGGACTAACAAGAAAAAAAATTGTATTTCACATTCTACTATTGAAGCTCAATATGTGGCTACTATAGTGAATTACACAAATGTGGTATGGATCAAATAGTTACCCAAATGAATGAAGGAAGAAATCACTAAACCTATGGTAATCTACTATGAGAATATAAGTGTTATAAGAATATCTAGGAATTCTTTGATGCACACAAAGAGAAAACACATTGCAATCAAATATCATTATTTGAGATAATTGCTTCAAGACAAAGAAGCAAGGATAGAATATGTGAATACAAAGGAACATATAGTTGATATATTCACAAAGCCTTTACCTAAGGATGTACATGAATATCTTAGAGGTAATATAGGGGTGATACTCCTATCTAAATATACTTAAGAAGAAAGAGTAGTGCACTACATTAACTAAGTTGAATGGTATACTTCACAACTTGATGCAATGGATCTTACTTTAGGAACCACCTAAAGTAAGTAAGGAGTTGAAATAGAAGATTTATAGTCACATGCAAAGTGATAAAAGGTGCACCTAAATTGTTGATATCTACATGTAAAGATGACAATTCTTTGGAATTTTTGTCAAAGAGGAAGAAATTTAGCATTAGTAAGAAAGAGCGAGATCAATACTAGAAAAGAGTTTTATTAGAAAGAGGGAGAAAGATTATTTTCAAGGGAAAAGAGAAAGAAGAATAGTTTACACTAAATATATGAAGAAGAAGAGAGATTGTAGCCTATATAGAAGAAAGATAGATATTGATAGAGGGAGAGATTTCAGTACAAGGTATTAAGTTTTTTTTGGTATTATTGTTGGTATTAGTTTGACATCAATGCCAAAGAGGGAGATTATAGTAATGTCAAACCTAATACTTGTTGGAAAGGCAATTGATAACTTTAGTTTAAATTTCATCATTTGATTGATTGATGAAGAGGATTTGACAAGAAAGGATAACAAGAGTACCTAGAAGAAGGTTGAGTTATATGGTGTATAAGAGGAGCACTACAACCAAGTAAAAAATTGATGATATAGTGTATTGTTTATCTACTTAAGGATAAAATAAAAGGATACGTAAGCAAAGACAAGAAGAAGACTAAGAAAGGAAATTTGTCTCCAAAGCCTAACCAAACAAATAATGGAAGTCAAGAAATTTAGTTTAGGCCAAGTAGAAAGTTAGTTGTGAACAAGTAAAGCAAAGAATTAGTTCATTACAAGCAACCTAGTGTTGACCAAGCATCAAAAGATAGTCATTGCCAAGGAAATAACATGTTATTGTTCAGTGACAATAAAATGAGTTTGACAAAGATTTGATGAATCTAAGCTAGAAAAGTTCATTTCTTGAATTATATGAAGCATGTTAAAGACCAGTATGTTGAATTAATGGAAGAAAATTAAAGATCAACCATTTGAAGATAAATTTAAAGAGGATTGTAAAAGAAGTTTCTAGAAGGGAACAAAATCTAAAAGAGGGAGGATTCAATGAATCTAAGCTAACCCTAAAATGGATGATTTTGATGAAGCGAAAAAAGATCAAAATTCTCTATATAAGGAGATACAAGCCTAGGATCAATTATGTGAAGTGTGTGAGAAAAAGAGAAATGGATTCTAGAGGTGTTTCTTCATATGGTGGCTAAAGGAATGACCCTACAGTTGGCATAGTAAGCATGAAGGATTAAGGAGGTGAAGTATTAAAGTGTAAACATGAAATCAAAGATGAAGAGGTATGAATGCCAAGTAGAAAGGAGAGATAAATGAAATATCTATAATTTTCAAGTGATTTGTTTTATTATCAAATCAAGTCCTGTTATTCCTTTCTAGCAGTTATATTAGTATGGATAAATCCTTTGGATTAAGGTTGACCTAATAGTCATATGTAAATCTTTTAATAGGATGACATTCTAATGGAATTTTCTAAATTCCTCTAAGAAGGATCACTTTCAATAAGGTAATTGAAGTCCTTTAATCAAGGTAATATTTAATAGAACATGCATTGTAACCTTTAATAGGGTTGGCTCCTCACAAGGCTCACTTCAAAAGAGTGAAAATTGGTAGTATGTTATTGGTTATTTTTCCAAAATTAGGTTTCCACATTAAATCCTTGTGTGAAATTATGTGATTGAATTTGTGGCATTTCATGTTTACATTTCTATAAAGTTCATTTGACCTAGGATAGTAATATACTAAGGTTTGAGATATTGGGCGATCTAATCAATGCATGCACATGCATTTATTGAGTACTAAAAATTTTTATTTGTACATGGACTTTGGATAAGTATTTCACCCCCTATTAGTTATTCTAAGTTATTCTAACAACCAACCACTTAGATTATGATTGTTTTTCCCCTTTATTATCTAGTGTTCTTTATACATCACTCAAGTAGACACATTGTTTGACTAACTTGACTAGTAAATTGTGTGTGCAATCACCCTTGCTAAGAACTACACTTTCTAATCAAGAATATCCTTTAGTGAAAACATCCTTCCATCATAGTGGCATCCAATTAGTTTTTCTACTTCATATTTTGTGCTTTATAGTTGTAAGTCATGCTATGGCTCCACTAAACCTTGTCACTCCCTCAATCACATCCTTTATAATAGTGTATGGTTTATCTATCCATATAATGTATTCTTCGTGCACTTGGTTGAGCACAAATCTCACACATTCATCCTTGAAGAAATTTTGGATGTCCACTGCATAGGCTAGGGTTGATTCTTCTAGGTATTTAAAACTATTCTTTGGTTGATCATTTATATAGAACTTCTCATACATGTCAATAATTTTGGCATCTCCTAGCTTGACTATATTTTCCTTGAGCTAAGACCTAACATATTCAATTAACAACACAATACTTAGTAGAAAAAATTAGTCTTCATTCATTCCCTTCTTATTAGTGCTTTGCAAAATTGACTCATAAATAGGTGGCTCTAGATCTTGTCCATTAACGAGTTCAAATTATATATATATAGTGTCATTCTGAGTTATAGCTCTAGAGTTTCAAAATGAATCACCTTTTGTTTTCATAGCTAGGGTTTCAAAAAAGAAGCTCTATTGGACCTCAAGATTGTAAAACCTAAATTTTGTTGAGTGATGTATCTATTTATATATCCAAGAAAAAGAGTAACATTGAGGTCTAAATGGTAATCTCATCTCTTACCTACCTCTACCTTTGTATAGTAAATTCCTTTTTATGGTTCATCCAACAATCAATTTTTTGAGACACCTTGACTTATACTTTTAGATGTAATGCATTCACTTTCCACTAAGTCACTAGTTGTGACTTACCAAGTTATATGAGGGGACTAGTGCATGGTTGATCTTGCTTTCCTAACCCATGTTAATCTTTCCTTGGCTTAATTTGATTGGGAAGAATTGCCACTTTTTACATATTTTTTAGCTTCTTTGATCTTTACTCAAGTATTCTTCAAACTTTTCATTATCCACACCTTAGAAAAGTCCTTGTTGAATTTCTCAACATCAATGGCCTTACCTTTTTCATTATTCATATTGTGGTGTCATTTGTGTTTTTTCTTAACCTAAGAATTCTTGACTATAGGATCTATCTTGTGATATCTATAGCATGTTCTCCTTGTGGTTTTTCATGGTCTTTCATGGTTCCATTGATCATTCCACTTCTTGTATTGTGATTCAACGTAACCATCTTTTCCACAATAGAAGTAGACCTATGTCTTTCTCTCAAGAGAGGAGTGATATGATCTAGTAGTTGATCCATAGTCTTTTGCACTATAACCATGCATGTTATAGTAATAGAAATATTTGTTCTTCTCTTTGTTCATTTGCAAGAACCTTACACTCATGTGCACTCTCTCCATACTAGTGACAAATACTACAATAATTTCTATATGCATCTTGTTTATAAATTACATTTTTTCTATACCAATACTCATTTTACTTGTGTTCTATTTTATGACAATAAAGGTAGGTTTTTTTTATGAGATAAATTTCTTCATTTCCCCCTTTTTATTGGTAGACTATGTGTATTTTTCCCTTGAGGGCTCTCCTATTTCAGTGGTACAGATTCCTTGAAATCCTAGACTATTTGTGCCTATTGAATCTCTTTGAGTGTTCATTTTCTCCTCCACCTTTACGGTGTTTTCATTTTGTTTTGCATCCAATCACATTCTTCCTTCACTAACATGATTTTATTCATCAACTCATAAACTGAATCCTCTGTCTATCTAGCTTCCTTAGCTAAATCATTTAGTTATTTTGCCTTATCATGTTCATGCTCAAAAAGGATGTTGATTTCTTCTATGAGGGCTATCTCATCTTACTTTTCTTTCAACAAAACCTTATCTTGTTTTCTTTCTTCCAAAGCTAGTTTTTATTCTTTGTAGGCTTGATTTCTTGCTAGTATACAATTCCCTTACTTATCAATAGATTCATCTAGTCTTGCTATTGAATGTTCCCACTCCTTTTTAAGGACTTTGATCTTCTTGGATAGTTTCTCATTTTGAGCCATGAGTTCTAAGGTTGCTTCTTTTGACTCTTTAGAACCACATTTCTCTTTAATATTTTCTATTGTCTCTGGTATTTTTCCTATATTTCTCATCCACTTTTTTTTTTGGCTAGGGATTCTCTTAGTTCTTCCTTTAGATCTTCAATAGTGTTTAATGCTTCTTCCATATGTCTTCTGATTGAAGTCATTCGATCTTCCCCCAATTCATTAGACTTATAGCTATCAGGGTTTAAAATCTAATACTAATTATTGGTCCCATCTAGTACTAAGAGGGTAGGGGGGTGAATACAAATGCTCACTTCTACAAAATATGCTAGTTAATGGATCTAGTTTTAACACATACTTTATAACTATTAGAAAGTAAAGTTCACCAAGATAATCAAAACTACTTTTTTTATCCTTATGAAGTCTAAAACATTTAATCAACAAGTGCAATAACCACAAGAAGATAACCATACATAATAACACCAGATTTGTTAACTAGGAAAACCCTTGATCAAAGGGAAAATCCTAGTGGCCATGGTATCCACAAAATGATGTACTAATATATAAATTACTTGCAAGAGCATGATCTCTATTAGGAGTCAATGAAATATATTCAATACATATCAATCACTACTAGGAAACTTTGAATCCCTATGGGGAGATTCCAACCTTGTTAAGGGTCATATCAACCCTATTAGGAATTCTCAAAGGTAGAAGGATCCACTATCCAAATTAGTTCAAGGGCAACACCATTGAAATAATTTTCCAATTAGCCTCTATATTATTCATTCTAAAACATAGCAAATGATCAACTTTTTACTAGCACTTTCTACTAATATAATCACTTTTCTCATTCACTATGCCTTTGTTGCACCAAACACTTCTCAGATCTCAATACCAAATCAAAAAAATCATATCACACAACTCCCTTAGATTTCTTGCTCACATATAATTTACACTTAAAATTCACTTAATTCAATGCATTCTTAATCACAAGGAAAATAAATTTCCTCTATACCAAGTCCTCAATTTAAATTTATTGAATGAAGCTTAAATCTTTCTCAATTTACAATTATAATATGACCTCATTAAGATAAAAAATATATATGTTATATTACATCTTTTCATAATTAAATAACATTGTTAGCTTACAATCTTAAAAAATATTCACACATACAACCTCAAACTTCATGTGCTCACTCAAGTCATCAACATGATGTGTTCTACCTCTATCGAAATGTGCTCAACTAGATTTTATCCCTGTTAGGAGATATAATCCAATTAAAATAATTGTCTTCTTAGGAACTCTTTCTATATACTATCTCTTGTAAATCTTGAGTAACCATCACCAGTCTTCAACTTTTTGCATGTTATGTTGATAATGACATCAGGACACTCTATAGAACATGTCATCAACTATACTTGACCTCAACTATACTTGACCTCATCTTTAATAGTTTAATTATATGATCTCTATCTCTATCTCCCAATTTTTCATCCTTCATAGAATAACTAGTATGTTGATATCAATGAAAAACTCTACCATGAATTCAATAAATGACCATACTAATAATCTACCACATTCTCCAGTAATGCTATGATAATCCCCCATATGAATATCATTAGAATTCATGCTAACAATATCCCCCTTTAGCATAGATGGAAACATATATGAAAAATTCTAAGTCCCATGAATACCAAACATACTACTCTACAAAAAATATTCCACTATTGTTGTAATTTTCTTTTCACATCCTCTTCATCAATCAAATTTGAATCTCGGGAACAACTCTTCATCAGTGGTGCTCCCCCATAGATATATTTCCTTTATTAATATGAATACTCTTTACATATTTTCCCCTATTTCCATCTTCTATTTTGTATCATATGCATCTTCTCCCTTATTTCAATGTATCGTGAGATTTTTTTCATGTATATGTTCTCCCCCATTGACATCAATGAAAAAGGCATCATTATGTTAATCTGTTGTAAAAATATCATCAACACACTCAATTGTCCAAAGATATTGTTAAATACTAGCTACCAAGAGTCCTTCATGACTCACTTCAAACATAGATACTCACCCATAGAGGAAGCATCAGCATTCATTCCAAATAAACAATAGTGCTCTATACCATTTGATTGATGCAATCTTTGCATCATCTACTTAGAAGTAGGTAAGGGCATAACCCCAAGCATACCTCTGAAATATTCAAATGTATCCTTTTACAAAGGCTTTGTAAATATATATTGTATTTGGTCCTTTGTACTGATATACTCTAGTCTAATTTCTTTTTCTACAACCTTCTCTCTCAAAACATGATACTTAAAAGATATGTGATTTGTCTTAAATGTCGCATATGATTCTTAGACATATTCACTATACTTGTGTTATCACAATTTATGACAATAGGCTCTATAAACTCAACTCCAATATCCTTCAACATCTACTTCATCTAAATAATTTGATTGCAATTATTTTCTGCTACTACATACTTTTCTTTTGTTGTGCTTTGTGAAATGCAATATTATTTCTTTATTAGACAAGAATCCAATCTTCCTCCAAAGAAAAATGGTCAACCACTTGTACTTTTATTATCATTCATATTTCCTTCCCAATAAATATTAATATATGCACATAGGGTGAAGTCAATTGTTCTGTCATACCATAACCCAAAATTAGATGTTCCCTTAAAATATATAAAGCTCATCTTTACTATTGCACAATGTGATTCTTTAGGATCAACTTGAAATATTACTACAATAATTCCAATTGCATTAGCTATGTCTATTCTTGTATGTGTTAAATATTTCAAACCTCCAATCATGGATCTATACTTATTCTTCTCAATAGTAGGTTTCCTATATTTGCTAGATAAGTTATGACTAGTTACCATAGGTGTACCGATAGATTTACAACTTTCAAAACCAAATATTTTGAACAAGTCTTTCAAGTACTTTGTTTGTGATAAGAAGATACCTTCACTATTTTGCACAATTTAAAAACCCAAAAAATACTTTATCTCACCAATCATGCTCATCTCAAACTCTTTCTTCATTTCACCTGCAAATGCTTCATTTTCTTCATCATCTCCTCCAACAATTATATCATCCACAAATACCTCAATAATCATAAAAATATTCTCAATTGGTTTCAAATACAAGTTACTATCTGCAGTACATATAGAAAATCCCAATTTTACCAAATATTTGTCCAACCTCACATACCAAGCTCTACGTGCTTGTTTCAAACCATATCATGCTTTCTTCAATTTGAAAATGGTATCTCCTTCTTTTGTCAAAGGAAATCCTTTAGGTTTCTCAACTTAAACTTCTTCTTAAAGTTCACCATTTAAAAATGTTGACTTCACATCTATCTGATAGACTTTGAATTTCTTGTTAGCTACATAAGCCAAAAAAATTCTAACTACTTCTATTCTTGTAATAGGCTCAATTTTTTCCTCATAATCAATACCTTCTTTCTTTGAATAACTTTTACATAATAGTAGTTCTATATTTCTCACAACCTCACCTTTTTCATTCATATTATTTTTGAAAACCCATTTAGTTCATCATCTACACTTTTAGGCTCAACTTGAGAAATCAAACATATTTCTTCTATTTATACCTTGTTCCTTGTCATCACACCTTTTTCCTTTCTACCAATATTTTGATCACCAGGATGATTCTTTATCAAGTTCTTATTAGGTTTTACTACTTCAACTCTTACTTCAGCTTTAGGTTTCACTTCTTGGTTTTTCTCATTGTTTCACAACCTAAATATCATTCTACAAATTTGTTTCAATTTCATACAACAACTCAATGTTCTCTTGGTTAGCATATGGATTAATCTATTAATCATAATCATAATCAAGTATTCTTTCTTGAGCTCCAAACTTCTCATCAAGTCTAACATTTTCAAGATCAATTATAGTCATAATTCTTTCATTAAAATATATGTATGTCTTACTTTTCAATGACTAACCAAGAAGCATACCTTTATCACTTCTTACATCAAACTCACCAATGACATATTTTCTTTTAATGTAGCACTTACTTCCAAGAATTCTAAAATACTTAACTAATGGTGCATGTCCAAACCAAAGCTCATAAGGAGTCTTACCAATACCATATGTAATATGTACTCTTTTCATTGTATATAATATTGTGCTAAGTGCTTCTCTCCAAAATGTCTTTGAGACATTATTCTCAAACATCATAGATCTTATTGCTTCTGTTACTAATTTTTTTCTGCTCTTCTCTACACCATTCTTCTCAAGTACCTTAGGGGAATAAATATATCTTTTAATATCATTTATGTCAAAAAAATATCTTAAAATTATTCAAAGTAAATTCTTTACCTCTATCTAATCTTAAACACTTAATCTTTAATCATGATTCATTTTCAACTCTATTCTTAAACACCTTAAGCTTCTCAAATGCTTTAGATTTCTCTCTAAGAAATGATGCACACATCATCCTAATAAAGTCATCAACAAAAATAAGAAAGTAACTTTCACCATAGAATGCTCTTATTTTTGTAGGATCACTCAAGTCTATGTTTACTAACTCCAACTTCATTGATGTAGTCAACTTCTTTCTTGGAAAATAGCTTTTCTTATGATTTTCCATAACACATTCCTTGCATACTATATCAGTGGGCTTCACTATTTTAGTCAAATCTCTAACACTAAGTATACTACTCACTTTCACAATGTTATCAAAATTTATATTACATAACATTTTTTTCCATAATCAATTGTTATCAAATTAGTAACCAAGCATATCATCTCTATAGGATTCAACTAAAAATATCACCTCTTCATCTTGTACCAGTACTAATCATCTTATCATTTTTATCCTTAGTAATACATGTCTACTTTGTGAACTGCAATTAATATCCCTTGTCAACCAAGTGTCCAACATTTAGAAGATAATTTTTTAGACCATCAACAAAATAAACATCATCAGTGTTAGTTTTACCATGAAGAGTAATAGATTGTATTCCCTTTATATGAAAAGCCACATTGTTTCCAACTCTAATAATTTCTCTATCAAAACTATTGGACTCAAAACATCTATTTATATCACTAGTTATATATTGTGAACAACCACTATCAATGATCCTATCATATTTCTTCTTTTCTTCTCTAATTTCTTCCTTTTTTGAACTATCTTCTTTAATTGCTACAAAACTTAGTTCACCAATCTCATTATCATTTTCACTTAACAATATTTCCAAACTAGCTTCTAGATCTTCATCATTTGCATAAAGATATTCTTTGGATCTCCTAGGCTTGAAATTCCTCTTATACTTATTTACTATCATAGAGAATTTAGAAGAATAATGACCAAATTTATTACAAGTCCAACATTTAATTTTTTTTTAACCTTTAGGTTCTCTTCTCACAAGTAGGGAAATTTCTTCATTAATGTTTCTATTTGTTAGAAATAATAGTCCACCAAGATAAATAGGGAGGGTGAATCAGTTATCCAACAATTAAAACATTTATCCACCTGAAATAATCTTAACCATTCAACCAAAGTAACTAGCAACCCTAAAAAGATGCACATACACAATTACACTAGATATGCTAACAAGGGAAACCCTTGATTAGAGGGAAAACCCCAGTAGGAATGATGCTCACAAGATGATGTACTAATATAAATATTCCTTTTTAGAGGATGGACCCTGTTTGGAGTCTATTACAACATATAGTACATATAAGTCCCTATTAGGAGACTTTGAATCCTTGTTAGAAGATTCCAACCCTATTAGGAGTTGCACTAACCCAGTTAGGAGTTGTAGAAGATAGGACCCACTATCCAAACAAATTTTGGGGCAAGATCACCAAACTCACTGTCTAACTGATCTCTCAACTATTCCTGGGAGAATAATTGTATGTACTATACTTTAACTTCTTTCCTACTATTGGCCTAGTTTATTGTTTGTGCTTTATGACTACCCCATATAAAAAAAACTAGGGCCTTTTATTGACCTAGTGATCCTTAAATCAAAACCCTAGTTCAATTTCCTAAATGACAAGTTGAAACCCTTACTTGATGCCCTATTTTTCAAAATAGCATAGGAATACATCTTACCCTAAGTTTTTCTTTCTCATAAAAGATGGTTTTATTTTATTTTTTGCATTTAATCCTCTTCTTTTCTAAGTCTACCTTAACCATGGTTGTGTTTCTTCTGCATTAGTGTAAATTTTTTTGAACTTAAAGGGGTGATTTTTGTTAGTCATCAATCTAGGTAAGATCAACAGATAGCGCTTACCTACATTGTGGAGTTACACAATTTTTAAATAAAGTGAGGAAGCATTGTTGAGACATGTGGCTTTTTTTGATGCATGACCCTATTCATGCCATAGAGTTCTGACACCTTCCACTCACTTGTGTTCTCATTGGTTATTCTTTTCCAAGTGGACCATTCTTTTCATAAGTTCTATTGTACTATTGACCTGTGCTAGATCAATGATCAGCACTTTACTGCAATATAAACTTGATCAAAATTTAAGTAATGTGGGTAAGTGTTGTGTTGACACCTATCCAAGGAGATGACAGGTGAAGTACCACAAGTAGATCTCAATTATGTTTCTTAGTGACAATAGATCTAAAGAAAGATACACAGTTTGCACTAACCTACATTCTCAAGATGTCAGAACTTTAAGCAATGCAGGGAAGTGCCTTGTGGATATGTGTCCACGATGATGTTACTACTACATTTTATGAAAAGGATCCTCGACGGTGATAGTTATTCCATTTTCATACCACAAGCATTCTATTTTCATAGGCTAAGTTTTCAAATGTGGTCCCCCATGATACCTTTTTGCTCCATCATTGATCTTGCGTCGATCAACGGATAGTGCTTTCCTGCTTGATGAAATTGATTGAGTTTTAAATAAAATGGGGAAGTACCTTATCTATCTATGCTGATGTCATTATTGGTGTTTCATGCTATCAAAGGGTTCATATTGTTCCACCAGTGATCATTCAAAGATCAATGGCTAGTACTAACTTGCATTGTGAAGATGATTGACAGACAGATAATGCAGGAAACCAGCTTCATGACACATATAAAATGATGACATTATGGACCCACCTTTTCAAAAGGTAATAAGGAAATTTCCAGTGTGGCACTTGTTTGAATGTATCATTTTGAGAGGAGATTTTCCATTAGTCTAAGAAGTTGACTAGATGCTATGGAAATACATACTTTTGTGATCATAGATCTAAAGGAAGATCAATGATTGACACTTGCCTAAATTTTGAAGTTACAAGAATTTTAAGTAATGTGGGGAAGTGCCAGTCTGACACATGGAAAGGTAGGGCCAAATGTGATAGAGACTTGCCAACTTGTGCCAAGCTACAGAAAGGTGCCAAGTTTTGATGCCAATTGGACTTCACTATTAAAGATTTTCTGGCAAAGAATTTTGAATTTTCATAACCATGGATCTAAAGGGAGATTGGCGGTCAATGCTTGCCTGCATTATGAAGTTGCAAGAACTTTAAGTAATGTAGGGAAGTGCCTATTTGACACATGCCCAAAATTTCAAAACTATAAAGTAGTTTTTCTTTTTAAAATAGAGCTATCTGATGTTGTGATATCGGCAAATAGAATTCAACTTTGAGCACAACATGAAGGTAATAGCTAAACAAATTAATATAACTTAGAGCTCATTCATGTGATTTTAATACCTTGGTATAACTCATGAATTCACCATTATTGAATCAAACAATTACAAAAGATCATTAGAGTGCAAGGGTTTTCAAAGCTAGGGCACATAATTCTACTAGGTTTTTAGTAAATTGTAGCAAAAATTTTACAGAATGAGAATGGAAATTCAGCAGGTAAGTGATCTACAATCTTTAAAAATCAAGGAGTTAGTGTTGTGTGCATTTAAAGTTTTAAAAAGATGCCTCCATGAAAGGAATTCTCTAGTCATAATGATTATCTCAACAGGTTTTTCCATGATGATTTTCTTAAGCAATTTCCTCCATCTATACATTAAATAACAACAGGCAGGGATTTCATTCCAAAGAACCCTAGGTTGGTGGTAATTGAGGGTTTCTATGACAAAGCCAATTACTTAAGAGATGTTCAGGTTTCTGTTGGAGGATTAGAATTATTAAAAAAGTGATTTTCCATGAGAAACCTAGATATCCCTATGAGCAATGTCTAGGAATTTGATATTACAAAATTAGTAGTCCCCAAAGTTTTCTGTGATAGTGATCTATAAACTAATTTAGCTAAAAAGTATGATCATATTACTAGGTTTGTGAAGAATTATGATAGTGATAATCTCTTTAGGGTCTCTCTTGAATTGATTAGGGAGGTTTTCAACCTCAACCCTAACCATGCTATGCACGAGCTTATTGAAATGGATGACCTTCAAGCAAGGTATGATCCATAGAGAGTGTATCTAAGAATAGGGCCTCTACAAAAACATTTTTCCAAAATACGCACACTAGCCTTGGTCACACCCAATACCCCAAAGCCACTAATGATGAAATACTTCAATCCTTGGGCTCAAGCTTTATACTTCACCCTCTACCAAATATTTAGGATAGATGAAGGGGAACACATTTGGGGCTCCATTATTCTTATTATGGCTCAAACATTGCAATTTGGAATGAGCACTACTCTGGATTTTGCCACTTTCCTTGTAGAAGAAATTCATAATGGTTTGGTAGGAATATCACAAGGAAAGGTAACTCTCTACTCATGCACATATGTCTTTTTAAGGATGGTGAAAAGTCACCAGTCCAGTTATGGAATGTTGATATGACTTGGGAGGCCAAGAATGCTAGTTATGTAAGATTTGGTAGATATTTTGCATCTAGGCTCAGGTTTCTTTTGAGAGGGGATAGCCCTAGAATCCCATAGCAAATGTTAGAGTTAATTAGACCCAAAGACAATGCAAAAGGACTCTTGGTTAGTCAAAATTGGGGGGATATAATCCCATTTAATATTTCTATAGTGATTAGAGTGTATGGTTTTTTGGGAAAACCTCATGTTCTACCTTTCCATGTGCATTTAAAGATAAGGATATCAGAATTGCTTTGCCAAATTACAACTATTGAATAAAGAGACACGATTGGAAAAAATAAAGGTACTTTCTTCCCAGTTGTCACTCTAGCTCATGATTTTGTTTTTGTAAGGGTTGCAGACACCTTGACTTATTTTTGAATAAATACAATATGACAGAATCCCATACAAGGTATAATGATCTAGAGGAATTCTGTGATCTTTTGAGGGAGAGAACAAAAGCCAAAAGTATTACATAGCAAGTAGATTTCCCTAAAAATATTATTAGGAATATCTTCTCCCTATAGGAGTAGGAGGTTAGGAAAGACAAATGGATAGTGTTTAGTAAAGTTCTAGAATTCATTAATGCTTTTGACCATGATTATAATCCTTTAAAAGGCAAAAAAATATTGGGGAGCCAAAATGCATGTATTAATAAATAATTTTATTGCAATGATACAAACTATGAATGAGAGCAAGACTACATATGTTAAAGCCTATCCTAATAGAGCAACAAAGGTGGAGAGAAGAATAAACAATACAGTGATAGTTTCCAGGGTAGTACACATTGCAAAAGAGGGCAAGTTACATTGTAGTTTAGAATATACAACAAGTTCTTCCTCATAGATGGCCAAGGCTAGAGAGCTGACCTACAATTAGTGCTCCGAAAAGGTAGAAATTGGAACAAAGGTCCTCTTCTCATGTAGAAGAGTATTCCCCAAGCTAAACCCCAATCAGAATAGAAGATGAAGCATCTTTAAGAGAGAAACTAAGACAAATGGGTGGGGAAGGGGACGATATTGTTACTTTTGTAGACATGGAAAGATGAGTGCCTCAATAGCCTCATGTGCCTTCCTTGGAGCTCACAGTTGATGATTATCAAGGTAAGAAAGTAGATCCAATTATTGCTCAAGTATCACAAAAATTCATTAATGATGAAAATTTTGTTAAATCTAGGGCTTTTGCATAGTTTTTGTAGAGAAGGAATATAGAAAATTTTGAAAAACTATGTAAGAAAGTAAAGGTAGAACAACCTTACAAACTAGATTTTGATATTGAGGAAGAGGTAAACTCTAAATTTTTGAGTGATTTTTCCCAATTAACACCTAAGGCCAAGAGGAAATTAGTTAGGGAGCTAGGAGTTCTAATTTTTCCTAAGTGGTACATAGCTAATGCTATGATTTTTTATTCAATTAGAAAGGAGAAAAATGTGTAGTATAAGATAGAGGAAGAAATATTAAAAGCACATAGGCGAGTCAAATTTAGTAATGATCATCAAGCTCTAGTAATTTGGTCAATTGAAAAAAGAGACAAGACTAGAATACAAGAAATTTCTAGTGCAAAACACACTGACACTCTCATAGTATATAGGGTTGATGAAGTGAGTAGTCAAAAAATCACTAAAATGGCTAAAGAAATACTAGATTTTGGGGATACAGTGTTTGGAAAAGAACAAGATTGGTTCTTAGAACTCAATACCAAATTTGAAGAAGTACTAAATACATATGAGGAAAGGGGAAAATAGATACAATTATTGGAAAATCAGATATCTCAAATGGATAAGTAGCTTGGGAAGAGAAAGATGGGCGAATCTAGAAAACCAAGAAATGTGTATCCTCAACCACCAATTAAGCCATTTAAGTCAACTCCTATTGTTGAAATACAAAACACCCTAGAGAGGCCTAAGTTCTATACTATAGAGGAATTTAGAGAGGGAAGAGATAAATTATGGGAGATGCATATAGAATTGAATAATTAGTATGAAGAAAAACTTAGGCAAGCTATTATGTATTTGGTAGATAGAATTGAGTGGCCAACATTTTATGATTAGTTGGTAAGAATTGTAACTATATGGGATGAAATAAAAGGAGAGAAAGATAAATTTAGACCCATTATAAAGAAGTGGAGTGAAAGAAATAATGGCATTACTATTATGTGCATATCTATTATCCACCTACCATGTCACCAAATAGAAAAGATTTTTTATTTACTTAATAGGCTAGAGGATTTTGATAATTGATGGGTTTCTACTCAAAAGAAAATAAAAATTTGCCTCTCCAAGTACATATTTGAAAAGTTTGATCTTTTTTCTAGTTCTCTTAAAAGGGTTGATAAAATAAAATAAAAGGAAGAATGGAAAAGGGAATTAGATGAAATATTGTGCCAAAGAATGAATAATATTGTAAATGAAAAGGAGCATCTAATATGGGCAATGACCAATGAAGAGCTACTCAAAGTGTAGTTTTTTTACAATGTTATCAGGAAGGACCTCGTCGAAATAAAAATAGCTAGAAATATTTTAAGAAAAGTGCAAAGGGAAATCCTAAACTTTGATTGGCCTAATGACACTACTTTAAACAAGTGGGAAGATAAATTTATGTTTGCAAAATAGATGGAAAAAAATGATGGGGTAGAGGAAGATGCAGAGGTAACTATTACTTTAAAAATCCATGATGAAGATAATGAGAACCCCTAAGTTGAGGTAAGGTTGCAGGTAATAGAACTAGACACACCACTCTCAAGCCTAATAGCCACGTACTAAAAAGAATTAGAATAACATGGGGGCAAATTGTTGATTTCACAAATTTTGATGTGTGACAGAAAAGTAGTTCACCTAAAATGATATTTTGATGTAAGAACTTTTCTGTTATATAAAGTTTTTGTCCTTTTGTGACTGTTTGCAAAATGTAAATATCTTTTGTAAAAGGATACCTATCAATTCTCTATGCCTGGAGCTTGTTGTATCTCACTCTATTTAAGTGAGATTCGAAGGCTAGAGAAAGGTTTGATTTTATTATCAATTTTGGTCTATGCTAAATATGGCTTGGTCTAGTTATTAGTGCAAAACTTATGATGTATTTCTTCTACAATTACTTGGGAATATATTGATGTTGTAGGGTTCTAATGTTTTCTTTAGAATCATTCTGAGTCTTATTATAATTGTATACAATTTTCAAAGAAGATTAATATAAAGATGAATTGTCCCCATATCTATTCTTGCTAGATTTTGTCTCCATTGTTATTATTGGGTCATTTTGATGTTGTGTGAGCAAAGCTTTTCCAATTGAATGCAATTCATTTAGATTGTATGTCAATTCATTATTGCTATTGATTCAATGAATTAAGTAAATGCTCTAGTGAATTTGATAAGGTTGCTAAGGTAATAGGAAGGATGTCTATAAGTATGAATTCCAGTAAGAATTGCTAATAATATTGGTTGTAATGCAATCAATTAGATCTATAAATTGAAGTAGACTCTAAATCCCAATGGACAAAGCATTGATCCAGTTAATCCAATCTACAGATAGAGAGATCATGAATAAGCACGAATACTAAAAATCAAAATCATTTTTACTTTACCATTTGAAGAGTTTTAAAGATGGTCATCACTCATTTACATTTAATCTTTGAGTCTTAGATAGCTTCTATTTTTAGAAATATTTGTAAACCTGAGAAGGATTGTGACCAAATATGCTTATAAGAGATGTATATCATCTAAAAATGTCAAGGAATGGATAAACTATGTATATGTCAGAGACAAGAGATGGGAATCGGAATGAAACTAAAAGTATTCTCATACAACAACACTCATTTGAGTCACCCCTTAGGTATAGCCATCTTGGTTCTATAGAGCCTAAAGAGTAGAAAATCAATCTTGGTTTTGTTGAAGTTGGATCCAAGTAATATACGTAAATAATTGTTAATGGGAAGTAGCTAGTTCCTAGATTTGTGAGTATTATTATCTTGGTATTGAGTTTTTTTGCTCAGTAGTTAAAAAATTGCAACAAAATGGTGACTCTACTGGGGAGTTTTTCAACATATGTGTGAGAAGTACAATAGTTTCTTTGGTCGTGTTGTGTACATGATTGTCAAATCATTTTAGTACTATTTGTGGTTATGGTGGACTTGTTTTAGTGACAAACCTTGAGAATTTAAAAATGAAAGGAAACCCAAATGCCACATGTGTACATTGATGTATACAACTCTTTCAAGTGTCTTATTTATCAAGCCAAAGTTGCAGTCTTATGATTTTTGTGATTGGTTCATCAGTGTGTCATATATGTTGATATTATCTTGTGTCCTTTCCCTAAAGTGAGGAGTTATTTTATTTTTTCTTTTCCCTAAGAATAGGGTGGTGACTCAGTAAAGGTTTTGAAGCTATTGCTTATGTGATAAATAGTAAATATGGCTAACAAAAGGAAAAACACAAGAGCTTACACAAGAGCCAATCCTGATGTACCAATGTATACTAACTTGCCTCAAGCTAGTAGGAAGAACCTAAAGAAGAAAAAGATAGACCCAAACCCCACTTGGAAAACAAGAGGTAGTGTATCTCAATACCAACCAATGGTAGGGAGAGAGTCTTCTTTACATAGCTCTGAATTTGAAACCATAAGACTCGTAGGAGTATTTAATACCCCATTACCAGATGAAATAACTTATCAAGACAAGAATATGTCACTAGTAGGGTGTTGGTGTTTGAAAATGCTGGAGTGTTTTCAATTATCCCCATGAGAATATGACATATCTAGGGGCAGCTAACTCCCATTCTCAACATATCACTTCAGACATAGGGCCAACTATAAGGCTTGACCCTTCTTCTACTTAAGGCTCTACTAAACCTAGGCAAGTAGACCTCAAATTCAAATGATACCGTACCAGTGCAAAAACATATCCCTAAATCTATTAAGCATATTTTATCCTTATTTCTCCTAATGACTCATGAAATGACACAGATCTACAGTAGCTAAATGCAAAGCTATGAATCTCATAAGCTGAGTGAGGGCATTCTATTATAGCTCTTCAACATAAAAGGGAAAAAGCATTTGATTAATAATGTTGATATCAGCAAGACCCAAATATAAGCAAAAAAACCTAATGATCCTATCTCTAATCAGTGCCTTATCTATTGGGAAATTAAATGAATTACATCCATACATCCTCTGGAAATCTCAGATATATTTCAACATCAAGATCCTTGATCTATCTTTCACCTTGTGAATAGACATTTGTATAAAAATGAATACCATACTTAGACTATCCTATCATGAAATTTGTAAACCCTGTGATAAACATCAAGCAATTACATGGTTCTTTATTCCATCAGCAAGACACCTCAATCACATACACTTCTAAACAAAATGCAACCTAGTGTATGCTCTTTGTTCACAAACTAGAAGAGATTAGAGGCCCATAAATAGGAGACATTATTCAAACTGAATTTAAATCCCTTTACTACTCTTTATTTGTTTTCCTTGAAACCAAATACATGAAAGATGTACAAAAAACTAACTCACAAATCACCTCACAAATCTGAACTATCTGCATTAAAACATAAATGCTACTCATATAAGAAGAAGTGTTGAAGAATGGTGTCTCAGTAGTAAGTGATTTTCTTCTCAAAACTAGAACCTCTACAATAAGAAAGAATGAGATTGATATAGAGGAAGGAATTCTCAGATTGAATCTACAATTGACATTTGTCCACATGAAATTTCCTTTCTTTTCTATCAAAAGACTCTCTCTACCTTCTCTCTTCAACTGAATATCAAAATCTCATCACTTGGCCTCAGAGGTATAAAATATCTCAAAATGTAATGATGAAAGGATGTCACTAATTTTAATATAAAAATGAACTCAATCTAAAGAGTGAAAAATCAGTTAACTAGCTTCTAGAAAACAAGAAAACTTTTTAGAGTCAATTTTCTTCACCATCAAGCTCCAACAAACTCTTATATTAGTCTCCTAACCACTTCTAATTATTAGTATTAGAATTTTCTTGATCTACTGAGAACGCCCCAAAATTCACAAATTGGCTTATAGCTCAAATCGGTGAAGATCTGTGCAAAAATTGACCTCATATTCGAAAAGTTCATCTCTTCCCAGTTTTGGTGGTATATTGGAGCACCCATTTTGGTTAAAAATTGCTCTAGTTATGGCCATTTGAAAATTAGGCCTCTTCTCCATGGCTTGCATTAAAAACTTAACAATTTCAAAAAAAATTAAAAAATTCTATAGTTCCAACTATAGAACACTTGATTTTTAAAACAAAATTCAAATTCTGGTTTGAATGCATAGGTAGAGGGTATTATTTTACATTTAAAAATTCCTCTTCCACCTCCAACCATTTGGATGACACCATTTGTCAATCCATGATAGGCCCCTAATCTCAAATGGGACCCACAACTCCTCCTTGGCTGCCACGTGTCGTCACCACCTATGCACCCATTCACTGCCACCTAAGTGCCACCTGACTCCATGTGCCATTGCCACATCAGCATCGCTACCTCTCTATGGTAACTTCCCTACATCTTCCGCTTGGCGAGGTAATGAGGACCGTCAGTTGTGCCACGTGGTGCAATCTAGTTCTTCATAGTCTGCATTAGCATCTCAAGCGTGCATATTCGAAGGTTTGTTCAAAATTTATGATGTCATCACCAACATTACGATGGGGTCCATCACATTGAGTCTACGGCTTGCAAAAGCCTTCAGTCCTTTAGATGTTATCCACTTTGTGAAGAATAGTATTTGAACAATTAAAAATTCTTCACATCTCCAATGTGGGATTAAAAAAAAAGAAAACTCCCCTCATCTAGTTGTGTCCTCTCACTTTGTGAGCACTCCCTTCTTGATGTGCTTTGTATATACTTCTACAATTTCATCATTCGATGGGTTTTATTTTGTATTCTTTTGTTTCTCCTCTTCAATGCACTTTTTCCCTTGGCTTAGTGGGATGTGTCTAAAGTAGGGTGCCCTACTTCTTTCAAATGTTGGCACCTTCTCATCAATGTGTGGGCTTCCATCTATTATGTATTCTTTAGCTTAAAATCATGGTGACAGACTGCCTTGGAATGGCATAGATTTCTCCTCAAAGATTGCTTTAAAATCCTTTTTTTTCTTTTTTACTGTGGCTTTCCTATAGCTTGGTCCTTTGAAACTCTGACTCTGGCTTCTTCTAGTCACCTTGCTCTATCCTTAGGCTTTCTACTTTTTCAATTGCTCTCTATGTCTAAATTTACTGATCTCAAAAGGAAACTTTAGTAGGAAAATGATGCCTTTTCTAATTGACTGTCAGTTGCTTCATGTGGCTTGGACTCTTGATCTTCAAAGGCGTATATCCTTTGCTTGTGGTGCCTTTGTTTTCTCAGCACCTTGGAGACCTACTCATGCAATTTTTAAAATGCTAGTATTCCATCTAAGGTGTCTATGGCCTTCTCAGAAGGCTTCATTTTTTACATTGGCAACCTATTCTTTGTTGCATGGGTGGCTCTTTTCTTGCATGAGACTACTCGAACATAAACATTGGTTTCCTTCTTAGTGTACCTATGGCCTCCTTTGATCAGATGTTGTGTTGCTCTATCTTTTTCCATATCCTTTTCTTGTTCTGGTGTCAGGAATTTGAATGGGGGCAAGTAATTACCGCTAGTGTCCTAGAGGAGATATGGAGGATCGAGAATAACAACTGTTGACCACATGAGATGGTAATTCTTGGCAAACTTCTTCTCAATAATCTCTTCCATAGGTGCCTCTTCTATGGTTCAATCTTTAACAACAAAGTTTTGACCAACAACTCTACTACGCATAGCACATAACTTTGTGTTTTTCATTCACATGCTAATTACATGGAACTAGATTACAGTCATTAGTAAGATTGGAGATGCTATCATTTTGAATCAATTATTTTTCTCTACGCCATTTTTATCTTGTTTTAGATTATTTCAAATACTCAAGCTTTCTTTTGTTCATTTTTCTTGGCTTGTAACTCGTCTGTTTGCCCTTCACATGTTGGTAAGGACACAGATGCACTCCTATTCATTGGAAATGATTGTAGTTTCACATCTACTTGTGAAGAGTCTTGCAACTGGCTATTTGATAATATGGGCACTTCATCTATTTTATCCCTCATATCTATTTCAAAATGAATAGGTAACATCAATGCCCAAAAGCATTCTGAAACACAATGGCCAATTGTAGTCACTCAACTCCATGCTTTGCATTCACCAAATATATTTATAATACTTGCTCTTACATCATGATCTTCAGATTGAGGAAATGACTTGGAGATACTTAGTTTTCAAGTACCTTCATCATATTCCCTACCATTCCTTCCTTAATCCCTTCAAACCTTAAATCCGGTTCTCAAAAGTACATCTTATTCAAGGTTTTTGCAAACAACCTCTATATTTGCTTTGTCATGAAGCCCCTTTATAGCATCCTAAGATCTCATGATACTCATGACACGGATGTTTTATATTGCTTCTCTGATCACATGCACTTTCCTCTTATCTAACTGTGAATAAATTTTCAATTTTAAAACATCGTCTATTTGCCTCGAAACTTGTCAATTTTGGATGAATTAGTCAGGCCCCAAAGTGGGTCTGGCTAAAAAAAAATTGTTTCCAAACAACTGAACATCTCAGACTGATCTACCAATTATCTTGAACTGATTGAAATCAAACTTGATCCCTGACTGATCATTTAAAACTCATTTTAACTCTATTTTGCAAACTATCAATTTTGCGTCAAGGGGTCCTTCGACTGACCTTAAAAACTGATCTGAACAGATAACTGGGCTTTGAAATCCTGGATACTCATTCTTTGCTCCACACTCTTGCACCTTGTCAAATCTTGTCTCATAACAAATCAAGGGTCAAAAGATATTCGTTGTCAAAGTTGACCTCTCAGAATTACTTGCATGTAAACATGTCAAAAAATAATAAACTGGGTTTGGATTTCGCTTTGAAAACTGGGCAAATGGACACTTAGGAAGACAAAAATTGGAGTGTTGGTTCTTTGTCATGAAGAAATTGTGGATCTGCAATTTGAGCTCATGAAAAATAACTGGGCACAAATGGCGAGTGGTCAAAGTGAGCTACTTGGAATTTGTAAACTGGAAACACTAACAGAAAATATTTTTTGCGAATGGAAATGACTTGGAAAAGTGTGCATATGGATTCTTCAAGACTTGCAACTGGGCACACTTAAAGTATTTTTAGAGTACTACACAACGACACAATCCATTCAGTCTAGCCAGTCACAAATCTTGAATTATGACATCATGAATAGGGGTACCAAACAATCTACATTTCTTGACACCAATAAAAAGTTAGAAATTGCATTTGGAATCGCGTTTGAAAACTGATCAAACGGATTCTTTGAGAGCTAAAACTTGAAGCATAACAAGTCTCTGATGTCTACAATGCCACACAAAAGGAATTTTAGCATTTTGGTCAACTGGGTCAAAATTATTGCACGTCAAATAGGGCTTCCCAAAAATGTGTGCAATGTGTATCAGCATGACATTGATAACTGACCAACTTTGAGGGATTTAAAACCTAGTCAAATGGACTTGAAATGACTCAAAATTTGAAACATAAGGTCTTGAGTATGGACATTAGATACTCCCAAAGTGGTGGGTCATGACACATTATTGGGTGCGAGATATTTAGATGCAAACAAGGCCTCCTATCGTTGTTTGACACTTAAGGTAAAATACAAATTTGACACTGGCTCAAAATGAGACTTTGCGAAATGGCTCAGAATGGCATTTTATCATCATGAAACATGTGGATAGGCTGAAGGGAAGGTGTTAGAAACATTAAATACCTTATTGGGGCTCAAACGTACGAGCAGGTACAAATGCACATTAAAAGTGTTTATGGGGGCTTAATTTATTCAATAATGCTCAATATTTAGTACCCCATTACCAGATGAAAGAACTTATCAAGACAAGAATATGTCACTAGTAGGGAATGCATCCTCTAGGCCATATCTGATAGTCAAGATGAATCATAGGCTAGGACTCAGGAGTTCATTTTAAGATCATTTTAATCCCAAAGTGGTCCCATACATGGAAACTAATCTTATAGATATGGATGATCTTGCTGATTCAGAAGCCACTTTTGTAAATCTTAAATAGGAGTTTTGAAAAAATGGGTTGCTGAGGAAGAAGCTAAACATGCTCGTCTAGAAAAGGAAAGAGAGCAAGCCACCTTAGATGTCATAGTTAAAAGAGATAATCTACTTAGAAGGATGGCTTCCCTAAAAGAACAAAAAAAAAAGTTAGAAGAAAGAACTTCAATCCTTCATGTTGATGTCTTTAAAGATGAATATAGTTTGACAACCAAAGTTCAAGAACAAGAAAATCTTCTAAGCCAAAGATAAGAACCTGTTGTTTCCCAAGTTCACCCCTATAAGCCTATCCAAACTAACTAGGTAGAACCTACTGTCAAATAGATATATAAAGAAAAAAGCAAAGCTATAGGAATCCAAATAAATGAGCCTCAAGTAGCAATAAGTAAATATGCAAACCCCCCTATCTTCAAGTTAGATCTAGATCTAGAAAAGGCTAGGAAAGAGAAAGAAGATCTTGCAAAGGAACTCAAAAATTTTTAGAATGAAGCCCAGGCTTTAGAAACTAGGAAAAAAAAATTCTTTATAAAGTCTAATTTTGAATTGGCTTCATGGCCAAATTTGTCTACCCCAGCAATAACATATATACCTATTTGTGGACCAATAATTTCAAACCAAAGAATATCTCAATCTACCCCTACCTCATCATCCACCATTAGTACTTAGCTCTTTGTCATCCAACCTCGACAATCTCAAAGTGTTATTCTCAACAACACCAATGTAGCAAGCACTTCAAATGTTGCTAGTTTTTTAAATAAGCTCATTTACATGGAAAAATATAGACAAATGTTTTATTCTTGGTTCTCCACACCATATATCTTTTGATTTAAAAGATAAAGTTGTCAAGTTCTCTGGAAATATTTTTGTTACTAGTTAGGAGCACTTGAGGATTTCCATAGATATGCTAAATGACTTTGAAGTTGAACATGAGGATGTGGTGATGAAGTTATTTGTTCATTTACTGACTTAAGATGCAAGGGATTGGTTTAGAAGATTACCTAATGAAAACATTAGTTCATGGAGTGATTTGGAAAAATTGTTTAAAAAACAATATGGAGATAATACTAATGTTGGTTTTATGCTAAATGATTTCAATAACATCAAGAAGAGCCCCAATGAATCTACATTTTATTTCAATGTGAGATTCCAAAAGGGGCTTTACAAATTGTTTGATGGTAGGAGATTGAATGAGGATGTTTTCTTTACAACCTATTTTAATGCTTTTGATAGCAAGATAGCTTACCAATTGAGGGATAAAGATCCTAAAACTTTGAGAGATGCTTATAAGGTTGAGGTAAACATTGAAAATAATAGGAAAGCATCTGGCAAGCTTGGTAGGAGAGATGACCCAAAGTTTTTTAACCCCAAGAACAACAATAAGAAGGAAGTTGATAAAACTACTATAGGTAAGAAACCTGAAGAACCCACAATAGGTCAAGTATTAGACTTGTTGAAAAAGATGAACCCAACTATTGTCAACACACATAAGCCTAATGTTGGTGAGAAAACCCTAGTGAACAAAAAAATTTTAATAGACAATCCATAATGTAGAATTATCCTTATACCACTCAATGGAAGGATGGTAAACCAATTCCTAACCAAGTCCAAAATGTAAAAGATAAGGGTACACTAGATCCTTTGTAAAGAAGCTCTATTAATATTAATGATGATGTGCCATGGTGCATCCTATGTCAATCACCCCACTCTTTAGATTATTGTCCAGTTGCTCAATCATTTGCTTAAGGTCAAAATGCACAAAATGAGGAGGAGGAAGAAGAAAAGAGACATGATGATGTAAGCTATAATATGCTCAGCATGTGTGATGATTGTATGGATTCTGATTTGGAAGAAATTGAAAGTGACCTTGCAAATAAGAGAGTTTCCTATTAGTTACATCATCAACAAGTGTTATTAGATGATGAAGGTTGTGATGAATATTAGGTATGTGTTACATCTTTCGAGGTTGCCCATATAAGCTTAAGAATGCCCTCTAAAGAGGAGATTGATAAGATCACTACAGAGACAATTTCCCAAGTGCACAGCAATTATAATTTGAGAAACCAAATAGTTAATAATAATGATGGGAAGCCTTCTGGTATATTCATAAAGGATGTTATACACAAGATGAAAGATGAAGATAAGAAGGCTAATGTAGAGACAGTTAAAGTTAAAGACATCAAAACTAAGAAGTGGGAACCCGAGAAGAAGATATAATTCCAAAGAAATGAGACAATAAAAGCAATTGTGTAAGAAAAGAAACTAGGATCTGATACTGTCAAGAAAATAATAGTGCTTGTTATTCAAAAGGTTCCTACTCTAGGTATGTTTGTGAAGCCCACTATATTTGAGCCTATTAACATGATATCCATTTTGTCATAAATTATTGTTAAATTACCTTTATCTAAACTATTTATAATTGAAGAGCATAAAAGCAAAGCCTTGTCATGGTTGAGAGGGATAGGAAATAATGACAATATTGTAGAACAAAATGTCATTCAAAAAACCTCATTGGTAGTAGAGGATAGTGGTATTATATCTCAAATTTCCCAAATGTTCTTGGATGATTCATTAGTAGCATATATAGAAGATATTGACCCCTTATTTCTCAGTCTAATTATAATGGGAAAAACCCTAAAAAATTGCATGATAGATATAGAAGATTCTAACACCATCATGCCCTTCAAAGTAATGGAAGCGCTAGGGTTGAAAGTAGACACTAAGTAAGGAAAATGTAGAGGTATGGATGCTAGAGAAGTTCCAGTTATAGGTACTATCAACACTTTACCATTTAAACTAGCTACATACCTTGAGGTAGAATTGACTATGTCAGTCCTTGTAGTTGATATTCCTCCACGTTATGGAACGTTGCTCTCTAGAAAATGGAGTGCTACTATGGGAGGTAGCTTAAAATGTGACCTAATGTATGAAACTTTTCATAAAGGAGATAAGGTTGTTAAAGTAGATAGAGAGCCAAGGGTCAGTCATATTTTGGGGGAAAAAATTGACAAAGATTCTACTTGTTTCTTAGACATGGGTGTGGATGCATTTAGAGCTAAGTAAATTATCAAAGTTGAGAAGTTTCCTACTATGATTGAGCATGAAGTTGAGTGTTGTATGGGTTCACCACTATTATGGACCATGTATTTTGATGGGGCTAGCTCTAAGGAAGGTTCTGGGGTAGGGATGGTTTATGTTTCTCCTAAAAAGAATAATTTTAGATACTCCTTCACCCAAAAAATTGTGTGCACAAACAATATAGCTAAATATGAAGCTCTAATATTAGGATTGAAAGTTGCTACCCATCATGGAATTAAAAATTTGCATGCTATGGGTAATTTTGAATTGGTTATCTCATAGATAAGGGAAACATATGCCTCTAAAAATAAGAGATTGAAACAATATAGAAATATTGTCTGGGATCAGATAGAGTTCTTTGATGCATCTGACATTTCATGGAGAGACAAAACTCAAAATAAGATGGCTGACCTATTAGCAAATGTAGCAATCAAACCACTAGATGTATCATTTGCAAGAATTTCATAGATTGAGGACCAAAATAGACCCTCAATACTTGATAATATTGAACATTGGAAATTATTTGAAGATGACAAAATATTGTAAATTTCTTGTTGAATGAAGATGAACACCATGGTAAGAGTTCGACTGTAGTGATTTGGTTGAAATTATAGATGGCAAGGAGATAATTTTTGGTCAAGAGGTCATACAAATAAAGACTAATAAAATACTTAAAGCTTTGGCTATCTTAGAGAACAAGTTTGACAACCAAGATAGGGTAAGACCTAGGGATATAGATTATATAAACCTCAAGAGCTAGAAGAAATAAACCTTGGAACTAATGAGGCCCCCAAGAAAGACCAGGCAATCTCACTCTAGCCACCAAAATACAAGAGGAATTGATGAAGCTAAGGGATGGAGGGATAATTAAACCAATTAGACATTCCACTTGGATCTTAAATCTAGTACCTATTAGTAAAAAGAATGAAGATATAAAACTATGTGTGTATTTAAAAAATCTAAACATTGCTTCCCTAAAAGATAATTACAGGTTACCAAACATGGAGGCTATGTTGTAGCAGTAACTAGCTTTGAACATATGTCCATGATGGATGGGTTCTCAAGATATAACTAGGTCCTGGTGAAAGAAGAAGAGCAATTTAAGACAACATTTACAACTCCATGGGAAACTTATGTCTATGTGAGAATTCCTTTTGGATTGATTAATGCTAGTGCCACCTTTGAAAGAGCTATGGATGTAGATTTCCATGAGTATATCAATAAGTTCATGGTTGTATACCAAGATGACCTTAAAAATTATTCCAAAAGGTTTAAAGCCCATTGTAGACATTTGGAGAATATTTTTAATCAAAGCCTTAGAATATGGAGTGTCAGTAAACCCTAAGAAGTGTACATTTTGGGTAACTGAAGGTAAACTATTGTGACATATAGTATTAAAGGATGGAGTGAAAATAGATCTTGAAAGAGTAGAAGCTATTGATTAGGTGCTCAAGCCAAAAAATGTAACAGGGATATAATATTTCTTTGGGCAACTAAACTTCCTAAGGAGATTTGTTAAAAAATTTGCATAGATTAGTAGGCCTCTTTCAAAAATGCTTAAGAAAGGAACTACTCTTAACTAGGATGGTGAACCTTCACAGGAATTTGAGGACATTAAGACTACCATAAAAAATGATCTAGTCCTTAGGACCCCTGACTACACAAAACCTATGCACATATTTTCTTTTGCATCTTTCCATATTGTAGATTTAGTTTTTTTACAGAGGAATGAAGAAGGGTATGAACAACGTATTGCCTTCTTCAGTAAATCATTGCAACCTGCTGAACTAAAGTATTAGAAAAATGAGAAGCAAGCTCATGCTTTGGCTAAGGTTGTTAAGGCTTTTATGTGTTATTTGGTAGGAGCTACTATCATTGCATTTGTACCTAGTGTAGCTGTCAAGGACATATTTTCTCAAGAATAGGTCTTAGGTAGAAGATGTAGGTGAATCAATAGAATCCAAGAGTTTAACATTGAAATTTAGATTACAAAACTGGTAAGAGGTTAAGGATTGGCAAAGCTTATGGCTCAAACTAACTTAGATGTTAATCAAATTAATACAGTAACAGATGACTTGAACTCAAATTTATGTGATATGGATTATTGTGAATGGTATGCCAATGTCATTCATTATCTACAACATATGGAAGCCCCTCCCTATTTGAATGAGAATGAAAAAGGAAGTATCAAAGTTCAAGCCATTAGATTTATTATTGTCTAGAATGATCTATGGTGGAGGAACTTTGAGGGAGTGCTCTTAAAATGTGTTGATCAGGAAAGGTTAGGAGAAATATTGAATGAGATACATACTAGAGTTTATGGAAGACATTATATGGCCAAGACCACTACACACAAGGTAATGAGAGTTGGATTCTAGTGGCCATCCCTTTTGAAAGATGCTCAGGTAATGGTTAGAAAGTGTGATGCTTGTCAAAGGTTTGCAGGTAAATTGGAATACCCCATTAAAGCCAGTTGAAATTCAAACACCATTTCAGCAATGGGGAATGGATTTTATAGGTGAAATTTCTCCTAAGTCTAGCACTAGTTATTCTTGGATTTTGGTTGCCACTGATTATGTCACAAAGTGGGTAGAGGCAGTTCCAACAAGAAATACAACTAGTAAGGTTGTAAACCATTTTCTTCTCAATACCATCATTTAAAGATTTGGTTGCCCATAGAAAGTTGTGACAGATAATTTAATGTGCTTCAGATCTGAGGAATTTATAAAATTTTGTGATAAGTATGGGATAACAAGATCAACATCTTCACCTTAACATCCACAAGGAAATGGGCAAGCTAAATCTACAAATAAGAGCTTACTAAAGATAATAAAAAAGACATTACATTATAATAAAAAAGCTTGGGTTTCTAAACTACAACTAGCAATATGGGCTAATAGGGTGACTGTGAAGAGAGCCATTGGAGTAGCACCCATTGATATGTTGTATGGAATTTAGAGAAGGATACCTTAGAATAACCTAGTAGGACTTTATAATTACATCTAGTTGTATGATGAAAATTTTATTGATGATATGCAAGAAAGGTTGGATGAACTTGTAGGACTAGTAGAAACTAGGAGAGAAGCATCTCTTAGGAACCAAAAGATGCAACTACAGGTCAAGACATTATACGACAAAAGAATAGTGAGTAACAAGTTTGAATCTGAAGATTTTGTCCTCATGTGGAATGCACGAATTGAAGAAAAGGGAAAACATGGCAAATTTGACCCTATATGGTTGGGTCCCTATCTATTTGAAGCTTCATGGGGAGAAGATTCTTATTTGCTTAAGGAATTATCAGGAGGTATTCTTGAGCTACTAGTTCATGGATGGTTCTTTAAGAATTACTTTTTCTAAAATGCTTATTTTCATCCATGAACAGTAGTTTAAGGTCATCTGTAAATTTGCATATCCTTTTTTCTTTGTATAGTTTCCTATGCATAGTTTTGTCCCTATTGTAGTTGCTCTCTCAAAGTTGTCAAGTTTCAAGGGAACTCTAGTGTGTGGTCTACTTCTCCTAGAAATTTTGAGGTTTCATTTTGAATTAAGTGTTTTCAATGTCCCCATATAGAGCCACTATTGGCCTAGTTTTTTGTATGTGCTTTATGACTGCCCCATATAAAAAAAACTAAGGCCTTTTATTGATCTAATGATCTGTAAATCAAAACCCTAGTTCAATGTCATAAATGACAAGTTGAAACCTTCATTTTATGCCCTATTTTTCAAAGGGTTAGCATTTTCAAAATATCATGGGAATATATCTTACCCTAAGTTTTTCTTTCTCATAAAAGATGGCTTTATTTTATTTTTCACATTTGGTCCTCTTATTCTCTAAGTTTTCCTTGACTATGGTTGTGTTTCATGTACATTAGTGTAAAGTTTTTTGAGCTTAAAGGGGTGATTTTTTTTAGCTATCCATCTTGATAAGATTGATGGATAGTGCTTACCCACATTGTGGAGTTACATGATTTTTAAATAAAGCAAGGAAGCACTATTGAGACACGTGGCTTTTTTTTATGCATGACCCTATTCACGCTATAGAGTTTTGACACCTTCAACTCATCCTTGTTCTCATTGCTCATTCTTTTCATAAGTTCTACTGTACCATTTATCTATGCTAGATTAAGGATCAGTGCTTTACCACAATATAAAGTTGATCAAAGTTTAAGTAATGTAGGCAAGTGCTATATTGGTACATGTCCAAGGTGATGATAGGTGAAGTACCACAAGCATATCTCAATTGTGTTTCTTAGCCACCGTAGATTAAAGGAGGATCCTTAGTTGGTGCTTACCCACATTCTCAAGATGTAAGAACTTTAAGCAATGGGGGGAAGCGCCTTGTGGACATGTGTCCATGATGAAGTCAGCACTACATTTTATGAAAAGGATCCTTGATGCTGATAGTTATTCCATTTTCATACCATAGGTGTTCTATTTTCATTGGCTAAGTTTTTTGATGTGGTCCCCTACAATACCTTTTTGCTCCACTGTTGATCTTGGGTCAATCAATAGAAAACACTTTCTCACTTGATGAAATTGCTTGAGTTTTAAATAAAGTGGGGAAGTGCCTTAATGAAACCTATCCATAATAATATCATTACTAGTGTTTCATGTTGTCAAAGGGTTCAGATTGTTCTACTGTTGATCTTTCAAAGATCAATGGCTAGTCCTAACCCACATTGTGAAGATGATCAACAAATAGATAATGCAAGGAAGCACCTTCATGACACATAGAAAATGATGACATTATGGACCCACCATTTTAGAAGTTAATAAGGAAATTGTTGGTGTGGCATTTGTTAGAATGTATTATTTTGAGAGGATATTTTCTATTCATTTGACAAGCTAACTCGATGCTATGGAAATACATACTTTTGTGATCGTACATCTAAAGGAAGATCTACAGTTATGCTTGCCTGCATTTTGAAGTTGCAATATTTTTAAGTAATGTGGGGAAGTGCCAATCTAACGCAAGGCAAGGTAGGGCCAACTGTGATGGAGATGCACCAACTTGTACCAGGTTGGAAAAAGGTGTCGAGTTCTGATGCCAGTTGGACTGCACTTTTAAAGATTTTATGGAAAAGAATTTTGAACTTTCATAACCATGGATCTAAAAGGAGATCGATGGTTGGTGCTTGCCCATATTATGAAGTTGTAAGAACTTTAAGTAATGTGAGGAAGCACTTGTTTGACACAAAGCTAAAATTTTAAAGCTGTAAAGTAGTTTATCTTTTTGAAATAGATCTGTCTGATGTTGTGAGATCGATAGATAGAATTCAAATTTGAGCACAACATGAAGGTAATGGCTAAAGCAGTTAATACAAATCAGAGCTCATTCATGTGATTTCAATACCTTGGTATAACTCATGAATTCACCATTATTGAATCATATAATTGCAAAATGTCATCAGAGTGCAAGGGTTTTCAACAAATTCTAGCAAAGATGTTACAAAAAGAGGACATTTTAGTGGGTAAGTGATCTGCAATCTTTGAAAATCAAGGAGTTAGTGTCATATGCATTTAAAGCTTTCAAAAGATTCCTCCATGAAAGGAATTCTTTATTCATATTGATTATCTCAAGAGGTCTATCCATGATGATTTTCTTGAGCAATTTCCCCCATCTATACATGAAATAACAATAGGCAGGGATTTCACTCCAAAGAAACCTAGGTTGGTGGTAGCTAAGAGTTTCTATGACAAAGCCAATTACTTGAGAGATGCCTAGGTTTCTATAGGAGGATTAGAATTATTCAAAAAGTGGCTTGCTGAGAGAAACCTAGATACCCATATAAGAACTGTCTAGGAATTTGATATTGGAAAAATAGTAGCCCCCAGGGTTTTCTTTGATAGTGATCTATTAACTGATTTAGATAAAAGGTATGATCATATTACTAGGTTTGTGAAGAATTATGCTGGTAACAATATCTTTAGGGTCTCACTTGAATTGATTAGCAAGGTTTTCAACCTCAATCCTAACCATGTTGTGCATGAGCTTATTGACATGGATGACCTTCAAGCAAGGTATGATGCATAGAGAGTGTATCTAAGAACAAGGCCTCTATAACAACATTTTTCTAGAATTGTTACACTAACCATGGTCACGCCCAATACCCCAGAGCCACTGATTAGGAAATACTTCAATCCCAAGGCTCAAGCTTTATACTTCACCCTCTACCAAATCTTTGGGATAGATGAAGGCGAACACATCCAGGGCTCCATTGTTATTATTATGGCTCAAACATTGTAATTTAGAATGAGCATTATTTTTTATTTTGCCACTTTCCTAGTAGAAGAAATTCATAATGGTTTGGTACAAATATCACAAGGAAAGGTAAATAGACCCTTTTGCTAGTACTCCCTGCTCATGCACATATGTATTTTTAAGGGAGTTACCTTTTTTCTCTAAAGGAATGGAGTTATAATTAACAAAGGATGGTGAAAAGTCACTAGTCTAGATATGGAGTATTAATATGACTTGGGAGGCCAGGAATGCTAGTTATGTAAGATTTGACAGATATTTGGCATCTAGGCTCAGATTGCTTTTGAGAGGGGATAGCCCTAGAATCCCACAACCAATGTTAGAGTTAATCAGACCGAAAGACCATGCGAAAGGACTCTTGGTTAGTCAC
Organism: Cupressus sempervirens; assembly: GCA_028749045.1. NCBI lineage: Eukaryota > Viridiplantae > Streptophyta > Pinopsida > Cupressales > Cupressaceae > Cupressus > Cupressus sempervirens. The sequence continues at coordinate 642,844,607 of CM053789.1, read as the reverse complement.
AACTAGGGGGATATAATTCCATATAATATTTCTACATTGATTAGAGTGTATGGCTTTTCGGGAAAACCTCATGTTCTACCTTTCCATGTGCCTTTGAAGATAGGGATAGAAAAATTGTTTTTGTAGATTGGAACTATTGAAGAAAGAGACATGATTGGCAAAAATAAAGGTACTTTCTTCCTAGTTGTCACTCTAGCACATGATTTTTTTTTTGTAAGGAAGGGTTGGAGACACCATGATTTATTTTTGAATAAATACAATATGATGGAATCCTACTAGTATATTAGGCCCCCATTTTCGACCAAAATTTTCAACCAAAGGCCTATTTGGGTTGTTAAAATCTATTTTTTTGAAAAAAATGGGCCCAATATGGTCAAAATTTCAACCAAATTTTGACTATGGTAAAATTGTTTAAATTTTGACCTCCAGAACATAAGAAAAAAGGTCACGGTAGTGTCAATTTTGTTCTGGGGTGCACCGTGACTGCAATGGGCAGGAGTTTGGTGCAAGGTCAATAGGAGAGGAGAAAGGAGGTAAGAATCTAGTCATTAGATATCATTCCAAGTTTGTTATCTATCAGAAAATTGCAAAGGCATATTCCAAAGCTATTCAATGCTTTTACATTTTATCTTTCTCTTCTACTCATTGCAATTTAAAAAATAGAGCCACTGTTAATTCTTTCAGGTCACAAAGTTGTTTTATAGATGATTTTTAGGTTTAGGGTTAGCATATATTTAAGTGCAAGGATAAAGCTATGGAAAATTTATATTTTTGATATAATGCAATATTCATTTTTTGTATTTCTTTTGCATGCAGGGAATCTCAAGATGTCTTGGTGTTGGAAAACTCTGGATCGGAAACAAAGAATGTAATATGTCATAGCTGCTTCCATTTTCTTTTTCACTCAAATTAGCAGCATTACCTCTGACAAAATTTGATCTAGACCCAACCACACAGGTTTGTGGCCATTTTACTGTAGATTGCTTTGCAAGACATTAAACAAGAACTCAATCTTTGGGAGGATTCATATATTGTAGAACATCTATATCTGCATTCCTTTCCTCTTCATTCCAGTAGTTTATATTCATCTTTCTATATGGCTTGCATCCACAAAATGACCTTGTTGAGTTAGGAGTCTTTTTCACTACTTTATTTAAAGAAGAAAGGAAGCTTACCTTGCAAGTTTTCAAAAAAACTTCATTGTAGAGTTTGGAGCCCCAACAATGTAAATACTATGAGGAAACTATACAAGATGCATTGTATAAGTTATATAAGCTTTCCTGGTGCAATCTAGAACTACCTTTTTAAGGAACTATTTCTCCAAAATAGAAAATATAATGTAGTGATTCTAGCAGATGATGTGCAAATGGGTATGCTTGTGTGGGAGAAAAAAAAAAAAAGAAAAGAAGCAATTTTCTTTATCATCTCTGGCTAAAGACATAGCTCATACTCTTTAAGTTGTGTTATATTCTCTCATAGATAGTCCTACTATAAATAATTATTCATTTTTTCCCTCATGCTTGTGCTTTGAATGATTAGGGGTAGTGTGTATCTTGTTGGTGTTTCGAACTACTAAAACTATCAAGCAACAAAATGCTTAATATCACAGTGAAATGACTCACACAATCTAGGGATTAGCCAATTCCCAATATCAACTATATGAATGAATCACTATAACCCAACTTCAACAAAACCAAATGATGGTTTCCTACTCTTTTGTCTCTGCTAAACCAAGGCAGGTATACCTAGGGATAATTCTAATGTAACTGTGTATGAAATTGTCTTAGTTTTATTCTGATTCTCATCTATTACCTTCACATACATACATAGCTCACTTCAATTCTTCAATGCTCTCAAACTTATACACATCCCTTATCAATAGATCTAGTCATAATTCTCCTAAAATTTACAAATATTCCTAGAAATAACAGCTACCTAAGACTCAAGAATTAGATATAAATGAGTTGAGACCAACATTTATAATTCTTGAACAGGATTGAATTAATTTTGATTTTATAAGATGACTTGATATGCAGTAGCAGAATTCATCCTTGTTTACTTCTGATTTATAGGACCAGTGCCTTATCCATTGGGCAAGAAATTGACTATTGGTAGGAGATCTAATTCAAATAACTTGTATAAGAATTAATCAACTGCAATCACCCATCTCCATTCTTATGCAATATCCCTTTTATGAACTCATAAACCCTGCTGATTTACTGAAGCATTTATATAATTGCTTGAATTAAAAGCAACAATAAAACCAGCATACAACCCATCCAGACTACATTCAGCCAAATAAACCTTATTTAAATGACTTCAAAGTAAACAAACCAATAAACTGGAGACAAAAATTGATGAATCAGCAAGGCTTCAAGATTTAAGTTTCTAGGTATTTATTTGACACCATTTCCCTATAGCCTACTTCCACTCTCCCAACTGCACCTAAAAACTACCAACTGCACCCTTTAGGACCCCAACTACACTATGGATGTAATATTCATTGTCTAAGCACAATTGGGGGCATCTTGAGTCATTTTGGTATTTTGGGGTGTAATCTTCTCTATCAGAGCTCATTTGGTTCACAGGAAGCACCTATTTTGATCAAAATTCACATCTAGGGTTTCAATTTCAGGTTAGGACCTGGAGTAGATGACTTTTATTTACTGATGGTCTATTTACAATATGTGGCAATCATTGGGAGAACACATTCATTGAAAAACTACTAATGCTTGTTTGAAGGATGTTGTTGAAGACTTGTGTGCTTGTTCAAACTCTATGCATGAATTTTGTAGATTAGATAACACTTTATTTGGTTCACCAAAATTAACTTTCTATACTACTTGGTGTTTATGAATTGTTTAGAACCATAGGAGTTGCATTGACATATCATCTCCCCTCATTATTCATAGTTCTTGGGTGCAAGAGAAATTTGTGCGAGAGGCATATCTTGGACAGAAGACTCATCACTTAATAAGCCCTGGGCAGTGACCTTGAGGTGGTGATGGGCCAAAACTAGGTTTCAACATTCCAACCACTATAATAGACTTGATACAATTAATGTCATGTCAATGGTATTGTTGTGTGATAGCTCTCCTCCAATATCTGTGTGGTGTATCAAACCCTAGTTCTTAGGGCTCGAAGACCTTCTGGGGAAGTTTATCATTCACTTTCCAAATGAAATGACCACACTAAATACCTTTTTTTAGAGAGCAAAATCCTTTCTACCCACTAGCTCAAGGGGTCACTAATGCTCATGAAGACATCCCATATTCTCACATCCTTAGTAGAGACAATAGTCCCTAGGGAAGTAATGCCCCTTGGGAAAAAAATCTTGGTAGCCCCAAGAGGTGATTTCACTATAAGGAAGAGCCTATGGTGCCAAGATTCTAAGTTGTCCACTCTACATAAGTATGGATGAACTTCGGTCAAGTGGGAATTCAATGGAATATACAATCTTAAATCCTAGGTTGTGATATAAAACTATTCTTTTCTTATTGTGCCTTGTGTGTTTGTAAAACATTAATCAAGATAAAGAAAAACTTGCAAATTTACACCTTGGATAATATTCAAGCACTTGTCAAAAAATTTCAACATTCTCAAGACATTGTAAACTTTGGTCCAAAACACTTGAAACCTTGAAAATATGGAGACTTGTAACCTTAGGAGTGCTTGGCATGACTTAGATTACACCTTTGCATAGCATCCACTTACATTTATCATTCTTTGAGCTTCATGCTTGCATCCTGTTAGTAAACAAATTTGTCCTTTGGATAGAAAAATAAAAGAGAACTCAACATGCCCAACTACGAAAGACAAATTACACTAATAGTTGGATCAGTTATCATTGATTGATAACTATCCTCTAAATTAGGAGGTATAGCTCCATCATTTATATATTTTCAATGAATGTAATGATAGGATATACCTTTAATTATAAGGTACTAAGGTTTTCTAACATTTATCCATAGACATAGGATGAATATGATTGCTAGATTTATAAACTGAATAGGAAGAGAAAGCCAAATAAGTAGCCACATGACTATCTAACCAATTTTTTTTATTATAGGAGAGAGAGAGAGAGAGAGAGAGAGAGAGAGAGAGAGAGAGAGAGAGAGAGAGAGAGAGAGAGAGAGAGAGAGAGAGAGCTAAAATTGTTATGTTCTGAAGGCAATTTTTGTATAATTACTTTTATTTGTTTTTGTTATGTATGATATCATTTTGGGACTTAGAAAAATTTTCCCAAATGTTTCCATCAATTCCAAAGGAGGAGATTCTTGGAAATATGGTCAGCTATATGTCTTGATGGTTTTCATTTATGGAAACATACATTCAACATTTCATTTATGCATTTAAAGATAGAAATTGTTTAAGTATTAAATAGTTTGCAAAAATTCAAAGAATAGATCTTAAGAGTATTGATGATGCGTTGAGAGTTATCTTATGTGTAGTTGAGGAAAGCTTCATGAAACTATCATGATGATGTGTTCCATTGCATAGATGTGTATGAACAGTACGACACAAGTTATAGTAAGATTAAAAGTGTGGGTATTTAATAGTGTAAAACATAGCATAGCAGTAAACAAAGTTGTATGACTTAAGGAATTATTTTGGTTACAAAATAATTACTAAGTTATGTTGAGCTGACTATGTAGATATTATTCCATAAGTTATTTTATATTACATCAAGCATGTGAAGACATGAAGGTTGCCAGTGCAGAGTTTTGTTAATGTGAAAGGTATAAGTAAAGATCTTATCTTGTGCAGAGAAGGAGGAACTTGTGTGATTAGATGTGACATGCAAACTATTATGAGAAATATCTGCAAGTTTTATGTGATGTGAAATCTGATGTAAGATCAGAGCAATTTTGAGTAATAGTAGCCAAGAAAGTATTGTATATATACCTATTTTGTGAAGGAATCGAATTATATAATTGCATGTTAGAGCAGTGAGATATTCTTGCGTGTAATAGTTATACCAACTCATAACAAGGTTGTAGCAACTCATAAAAGGGTTGAGGCTTCTAACAAGGCCTATTCCTCTATCAAGGACTTGAAATAATATATGTACTTCATAGACTCCTAATAGGGTCAATACCCTTAATATGATCCTATTGTTTAGTGAATCATCTAGTGGTTACTATCCTCACCAAGATTTTCCCTTGGCCAAGGTTTCTCTAGTTAACAAATAATGGTGTCATGAGTTCTCTATGTGCATGTTTATATTTACTATTCAACAATTATGGTTTACTTCCATATGCAAGTTAGAAAGTAATTAACAATATCCCATTGTGTGCAAAAGTTTGTAGAATATTGATTCACCACCCCCCCTCTCAGTATTATCTATTTCTAGCATAATAAAGATCTTTCCAAAAACAAAAATAAGAATATACACTTTGAATATATATGCATATATTCCATTTTCATTAATATATTGAATATATTAAACACAAGATATATATATGTTAATATATATACTCCCACACATGACATTAGAAAAAATTTTAATAGAAATAAGGAATGGGAATGATCCTTAGCAATAAATTATGCATTTATACCTACCTACCTTTAACATGTCTAACTTATTTCCTTCTCATGTATGGCTACACCACCTAGTTAAACACCTAGTGTACTTTTCTACTAACATATATACACTTAGGTCACTTTTAGAATGGTCTACCTTTTTTTAATTTATATGCTCGAATGCTTATATTCTAGGTGATAAGGACCAGTCAAACATGCAAACTTGAATGATGTACATGATGTGAATATAACACCAAACCCTTAAATAGGTCCAATCCAAGTGCCTTAATGTTCCTTGATTTTCACCATCAATATTAATTATTGTAGTTAGAAGGCCTCCCCTTGTCTTTACTTAAAAAGATTAATGATGACACATCACTTATTTTATAACTAGCCAGAGAGTAAAGTGATTCATCCTTATGTGTCTCTCATAATATAGGAGGAACTAATACATCATCTAAATGAGTGATAGGAGTGCATGTAATAAAGATTTTTTGCATCGTATTCAATCAGAGAGCACGATAATCTTTATGTAGTGGCATCATCTTGGTTTATATAGAATAGAGAAAATTTGTAGAGTTTTTAAAGTGATTCTTATTGCTTTCCACTCTACATATTGTTAATCTACATCTGCTACCTGTGTGTGTGATTAGCAGAGAACTATTTTGTGTGTGTGTGTGTGTGTGTGTGTGTGTGTGTGTGTGTGTGTGTGTGTGTGTGTGTGTGTTTGTGTGTGTGTGTGTGTGTGTGTGTGTGTGTGTGTGTGTGTGTGTGTGTGTGTGTGTGTGTTTGTGTGTGTGTGTGTGTGTGTGTGTGTGTGTGTGTGTGTGTGTGTGTGTGTGTGTGTGTGTGTGTGTGTGTGTGTGTGTGTGTGTGTGTGTGTGTGTGTGTTAATCCCTTATTCATTTCACACCCCATCACAATCATTAGGTGTGAGTCTTTCATTGCAATCCATTTGGTGTCAATCTTCCACTAGGATTCATTTGGTATGAGTATTCATTGGTTTCTAGCCCACATTATGATGCATAATGTCAAGTTGCAACACACCAACACTGCCACAATACTCTTTGTAAATGTTGGAGATAGACCTTTGTGGACCTCAATTGTAGAGATCCAATATCATTCATTAAAAAATATATTAAAGGAACCCTCTTCTTAGAGGAACAAGAAAGTGGTTCATTGTCCATCCATTTACTAGAGCTCTGTATTGAAAAAAATGGGTTTGTTCTTCATATAGAATATTGCACTAAACATCCTTTAAGGTAGTTTGTAGTGAAGCACTCCTAAGCATCCTTGAGTTCACACACTTGTGAGTTGGATGGGAAGTCTAGAAAGGATGCTTAGAATATTCAAGGTATTCTTTTATTTTCTTGCATTTATAGTTAGGCTTTGATACCATGTTGAGTAACATGGATCATTTTCTATAAATGTAATAACATTGCCAATGTTATTAATGATTTCAAAATGCAGATTTGGATCTCATATAAATATGAGAGGAGGAGACATGTCTCTATAGTTAATAATCATTTATATTAATAATATAAATAACTATATGTATAACTCATCTTTAAGCATATATGTAATATGTTATTATATTCTTATATAATAGTATATAATGTATATTATATAAAAAATATATTACATTACATATAAAATATATAGGATATTTATCTTAAAGATGTTTTACCATCAAATCAATCTAACAGAAGCTACAACCTTAAGAAAATGAATCATCACCTCATCACCAACTTCAAAAACATGATGTCTCTTAGACTTATCAACATTCACTGTATATTTTTTATTACTTTTTTCCAAGTTCAACTTGTCTTCTTCATGAAAAGACTTCATAAAATCAGAAAATTCTTCCACTTTTCTCTTCTATTCACTAGAAACATCCCTCAAATCTGATATACCTCTAGTTTACATTCTAATAACAATCTCAAAACATGTTTTTTCTGTACTCCTATTCACAAAATTATTATATGCAAACTCATCTTGTGCCAATACAATATCCCAATCGCTTGGCTTATCTCCAAATAAACATCTCACAAAATTGACCAAGCTTCTATTTACAACCTTTGTCTTTCCATCTATTTGTAGATGGAATGTAAAACTAAATATCAACTTAGTATCCATCTTCTTCCACAAAGTCCTCCAAAAGTAACCAACAAACTTACAGTCTCTGTTAGAAATAACACTTTTTGGGAATCCATGCAATCTAACAATATCTTTGAAGAAAATCTTAGCAATATGCACAACATCTCATGTCTTTTTACATGGTATGAAATTTTCCATCTTAGAAAATCTATCCAAAACAACAAATATGGAATCATACCCTCTTGCTATCTTAGGTAATATAAGAACAAAATTCATACTAATGTCACTCCAAGATTTCTCAAGAAGAAAAATAGGTATATAAAAACTAGTATTCTAACTTACTCCTTTTGCAATTTGAAAATTTCCATAAATCCTTAAAAAATTATAAACATCATTATACATATTTTGTTGATATAACTTGTCCTTAAGCAAAAGAAAACTCAATGTCTTATCAATTCCAAAATGTCCATCCAAACCACCACAATATTTTTTGTTAATCAAATTAACTCTCATAGGACTTCTTGGTATACACAACTAATTATCTTTGAAAAATATACTTTCTTGAATGAAATACTCATCATACTTACTTATTTGATCTGATAGATTTGGTGCTCTACACTCTCTCCACACCTTAGAAAAATAGGGGTAGTATCAAAAAATTTCTTCATTACATCAAAACCAATAACTTCAACCTTCATCTCATTCATCAAAGAACATCTTATGCTCAATGCATTAGCAACTTGATTAGTAACTCCACTCCTATGCTTGATAACAAATGTAAAAATCTACAAGTATTCAACCCACTTCAGATGTCTTTGATTCAACTTATATTGACTTCCCAAATACTATAAAGCTTTATGATCAATATACTACATAAACTCCTTAGGAATCAAATAATGTCTCCACTTCTTCAAGGCTTTAACAATAGCATACAACTCTTGATCATACACATAATACTTCCTTTTAGCACACAGATATAGTGTAAATATCCTATTGTATTATCCTTTTCAAATGACTAATACAATAACCAATAGAAAACCAATTGAATGCCCAGAATAGATTGCCATTTTTGTCATTTCAATTTTCTTATCAGAAAGTACAATGGAAGCAAACTCAAAACCCTTGCATACTATTGGACCAACTGTATATGTACTCTTCTTGAAAGAAAACAAAAAATTACACAAGTCTCAGACCATCACAATGCCTTGAAAACTCATTTATATAAATATGAGTGTAGGGCCCATTTGTCGTTGCACCAAAAGCCATGACTATTAGTGAACATGGAACACCACATAATTAACCACCTGTGGGCAAGGGAGTGCATTGCATCACCCAAAAATCTCCCCCTTGGCATGCATACCAAGTGCTTATGCGGGTCAGGAGGCACCAGGGAAATTTGAACCCATGACCAAGCCAAAACCAAGCTCTGATACCAATTGTAGGGCCCATTTTCCATTGCACCAAAATCCATGATTGTTAATGAATATGGAACACCACATAATTAACCACCTATGGGTATGGGAGCGCGTCACATCACCCAACAATGAGTTGCAACAAGCAAAGGGAAAATGTGATTGAGAGGTGTCCAAGGAACAAAACATTACACAAAAGACAAAAAGGTCACAACAGAATGCCAGGTGTATCAAATATTCTTTTAGGTAGGCTCGTTCCTATTACTGCTATACTTATCAACTTTTGATTTGTCTCTCATTGTTCTAGATCCTTAGAATACATGGTTGTCAGGCTAGCCAATGAGGGGTGATCTTGTGATGCCTTTAGATCAGTTTGTTCCTGTGGGTTTTCACTACTTTCACCTTGAGCAGACACTGTTTCCTTTTCACTTTCTTCTTCCTTCAATTATGGTGCTGATGTGTCAATGACCTGCACCTCATCTTCTTGTTCCCTATCATTATCTAAACTACCTTCCTCCAACTACTAGTCCAAAGGAACATCTGTCATCCATGTGTTAAACTGTATGCCATCTGGCCAGCTAAACCACAAGATATCATCTTGTTTCTTTGATATATAATCAGCCCCCTTTTCAAAACCAACAAATTCTTGCCTCAAAGAATCAAAAAATAACTGGACTTTAACCAATTCCTCTATCATGGTGGCCCACCAGGCATGCCCCTTTTCATTAACAACTTTATTTATCCTTATGTAGAAAAGTTCATCCATTCATCCTTATTTTTCAATTGGTTCTTTCTATCTAAAGCACAACAAAACAGATCAAATTTTTTATTCTTGTATTTATTCAAATAAGAGACAATTTCCAGTTGCAAAGTAACTCTCCTATTATGAAAATCTATCAAGTCATTAGCAATATCATATAATTTTTCAATATGGTCATTTGAAGACCTTATAACTGAATAACATAAAAGGGTGATTTCTTTTTCCCCATTTGTTAACAATAGGCTTGAGGATTTCATCATGGGTTTTTAGTTGCTCCCATATACTTATTACTCTTGCCAACTGATCAAAAAAACAAGGGCCATTCAATCTTATCTACAAAATACATTAGGGCCTTTCTAAGCTTATCCTCATATTGTGTATTTAACTCTACATCTAAAGCCCATAGCTTATTTTTTTCTTCTTCAAAATCCTCAACTGTATAATATTCTGGCCTTTGAGGTGTGTTTGGTAGTTCTACAAGGGGGGTGGATTTAAAAGGTTCCACTGGAGGATGGGGGTATGTTATTCTTGGCCTTTTGGACTTCCCCATTACCTTGTTTTCAAGTCCAATCCTCCTTTTTACCTCCCTATTATAGGCCTCAAGAAGTGTTTCATATTTACCCTATAACTCACACATGGTTTGTTCCTCTTTCTTTGTAGTATCCAAAAGAAACTTCAAAGATTCCACATTCCAAGATGCTTCCTGCACATGTGAGGTATCAACAACTCTTCTCACAATTAATCTTCCCATCAAGCCAGAGTCATTTGATTATGATGATGTGACTCTGGATCCTCTTCTCAGTGACCAACTAACCAATGTAGCTTGATCTTCAACGAATGCAGTGCCTTGAAAGTTCTCTTTATTCTGATCTTGCAAAGTCAATTTATTTGAAACAAAACTAAAAACTAAAGTATCAGCAATATCCCAATTTGGCAACAGTAAAATGTTAGATGCCTTGACCATTTTCCTCCCTTCCTCAGGGCTTATATTCTATAATTCTTTTATGATTTCTTCTTTAGTTTGGTTCTGAATGGAAGTTTCTTCCATTTTTGGATGCTCTGTTTTCATCTTTTTACATTTCTCCTCAAAAATGTTAATGTTTTCCCTCCATGCAAACTACTGAAAAGCCCTAGATTTAACAAAATTGTCATCAGTCAAAAATTTATGACTTGCCTACTCTAACACAGGATCCAATTCCCTACCATTATAATCTGCTATAGTTAGATCCAAACTTGGCAAGGAAGGTTCTAGAGGGTTACCTTCATCTAATTCTGCTTGAGTAATAAAAATTACTCCCTGTGATCCCATCTATTAGATCTATTCACCAGTGAGATGTTCTTCTCCAATCCTTAGAGGGGACTGAGTGGGCGAATATTCCTCAACTTGAGGCCTTTCTTCTATTATTACCTTCTGCCTCTTAGGACTAGGCTCATCAGGTCTCTCCTCTTGGGCTATACTAGTGGATCCTTTTATTTTTTTTCCCTTATCTATAGGAACCCTTTTATTTTGAATTGTAGTATACCCAGGCCTCTTTTGTACAATTATTTTACTAGCTCCCATATTTGGGGTGAAATCCAATCTCCTTATGACCTCTCTAGCCTTATCAGGATAGGAATCAATAAAATTTTGTTTCTTTTCATTCATGACTTCCATTACTTTGGGGAAGGTATTCATGAGTTTACTTATTTTGTTAGCCTCTGTAACAGCATTATCTAAAGGATCATATTTATTATCAAAACAATGAATGAATTCTAAGACCTGAGAATAAACTCTCCACTTTTCCTTTTTAGTTTCGTGCTCCTGCAATGAGAATTCATTCCTTATAATGTCCTCTGGATAATAAGAATCATGCTTCACTTGTCCCAACTTGATTCTATGCCTCAACATTTGATTGAAAAATCTCTTAAAATCACAAAAATGGGGATGAGAGACAGCCATCATATACTGCTCCAAAATTTTATGCAAAAAGAGCCATCCCCCTTTTGTAATCACAAACTGATGGGCCACTATGTAGGTAGGGAAATTTGACCCTAATTGCCTTTTCAACAAAAACATTTCTTCAACTCCCCCTAACTACCACAAAACTTCAGCCACTCCTACCTTCAAACGTACTTGGTAAGGCAAAACATGAGGACTCCCTTTAAAACCATATATTCTAAAAATAGTAGAAATAGAGTAATGGATGATATCTCCCCAATTATGTGAAACTTTCAAGTCATGGGGGTTATCCATATAAGGCACCTCAGCTTAGAAGCAAAATATCTATCAAATCTAACAAAACTAGCATTACTTGCATCCTAGGTCATATCTGCACTCCACAACTAGATTGGTGGTATTTCCCCATTCTCCTCTCTGTTTAATTCCATCTCATTACAAAAATATGTCACTCCTTTGAACAAAAACATATGCATTAATAGAGAGTAGTGACCAAATTTTTTTTCCACCTTGCCCTTCACAATCCCAACTAAACCAATGTGAATTTCTTCAGCCAAAAAGGAAGCAAAATCAAAAATAACATCTACACTGAAGGAAGCAATCTGAACCATCATGTACATGAAACCAATGGGCATAAGTTCTTTCTCATCTTCACCAAAAACTCGGCATAAGGTCTTGTATATCTCTACAGCCCAGGAAGTAAAAAGACTCTTCTTGAAAGGCTCTCTAGAGGCTGCAATAATTACTGGCAAAGTTCCTATTGTACCAATATGTGCCCTTAGTGTACCTCCCTTGATTACAGCCTTCTTTGCTTTATATTCATTCTCTAATTCTAGCAGATTGATTTGCACATGGTAATCTGATAATGGTTCCAGGTGAAAAACCTCTCTAATTTCTTTAGGAGTAATCGAGACCAGAAGCACACCATCCTTTCTTCTTACAACTCTAATGGCTTGGTCATAATTCTTAGCAATGGCTTCAAGCAAATCATAATCCATGAAAACACTTGGGACTACTAACTTTCCCAAATCAAAATTCCAAACATTAGCATGCGGGGCAAACAAATTCCTTTTTGAAAACTACTTTTTAAACAGGATAAGACCAGTTTGAGTAGTTGTTGCATACCTTACCCAATTTCCCTTTTCATATAGGCCATCTGCAATTTTAAGCCTAGGGTTTAAGGAAATCAATTTTTTAACTTGTGCAAGCTCTACAGTAGACTCTGGGAGTAATTCTAATAAATCATCATGGACATTCCTATCCATATAGTTAATTTGCCCAGAAAATGGCTTCTTAGGAGGCATTTTGACAGTATTGAGAGAACTGGAATGCTACAGAGGTTATAGTATGAGTACTTACTTGACTTGTTGAACTTGTTCTTCTCTAAACCTCTATAATTGATCTTGAACAACTAAGGAATAGTTTTCACGTTCTTAACAAGCTTAACACGACGAAATCAATAGGCTCTTGTGCTCAGAAAATCTACAATCTTTGTTTGCATCGGACTGGAATTAATGAAAATCTCATGTATTATACTCTATTTTTTCCACACGCGAAGCTTTCATTTATCATAAATGCGCAGGACTAGAGTGGTGTCATATTTCATTTTTTAAACTTGCACCGTTGATCCATGAAAAATCCTACAACTTGGGAATGACAACTAGGGTGACTCAACTTTCTTCTTAACACATTGGCAGTCAAACCAATGAAATACCTCCATCTGTACCTTTCCTTCAAGGCTAGCTAGGCCCACGGATGACCACGGACATGTGTCATCAACTCGCTAACTCGTTATACATAACTCTCAAGCACCTTTCCACAGCGAGCTAGTGATAACCACTGATCTTACTTTAATTGTGTGGCAGATAATTGAAACAACCTTTAAGAACACAATGGTGGGTCCCTTTCTTGTTAACTCGCTATACTTATTTATTGCACATCTCCTTATAGAAAGTTAATGAGCGTCATCAATCTAGATTTGATCTTGCAGTCAACAATTTAGTGCAACAGTGGTGAGCCACCACTCGCCAACTCACTATACATAACTTCCAAGCACTTCTTCATAGCGAGCTAACGATGGCCTTTGAACTTGGCTTGATCTCATGATCAGAAATCTTTGTACTTTATACACGGGAAGTGGGTCCATGATATTGCTATCATTGAGTTGGCTCAATACGCTGGCACATATATATATTTGTAAATCTCTTGATGACATCACATGTCTTGGGCCTTGCCATGTTTATGACTTTTAGGTGGGTCACTATGTCGCTACTGGCAAAAAAAACAACAATCTGGCTAGCGACATGGCGAGCTCCGATGAATCAAAATTTTTCAGCTCAAAGATATTTCAACAGGACGCCACCATGTAATTTGATCTGCACATCTCAGCCTTATCACGTCACTCATTCAGGGCCCACCTTTGAGGATTTTTCTGTTACATTACCATTTTTCAAGCAATCGCTACATCGCTACCAGCATAAAAACCAAAAATTTGACTAGCGATATGGCGAGTTCCGGTAAGAACTTTAAAAACAATGCCCAGAAAAAGAAACTACAAAAGACAATAACCTGCAAAGGGACAAGTGAAACATGCAGCATATCTTCCTCAAGATCCTCAAAATTACTTCTGATCACAAAAAGATGTCATCTTTGGAAAATTTGGGAATTTGCTATATCGCCACTGGCAAGTCGCAAGTGTTTTTAGTTAGCGACTTGACGAATTGCTGGATAAAATTAAACTCCAGTGACACCACTTGCAAATATTTCCACGTGCCTTTCTTCTTGAAACTGACTGGTCTAGGACATAGTACATGGTCAATAGATCTTCCTGCCAACACATTTCACGGCAGTGGACTCCACTTTTCAGTATCACACATAATTCTTCGATGGTCGCTACCTCACTATGCATAACATACGAGCATCTTGCCATAGAAAACATACGACAACCATAGATTCAAATCAGATCAAATGGCAAGATTAAAACCCCTTTTTCAAAAGACTTAACGACGGCGATCAAGCAAGTGGGAAAAGAATATTCGCTCCTTGTTGTTTTTTTTTTCCTTTTTTTTAAAAAAATTCACACCAAGAAAAACTTAAAAGGACAAACCTAAGGCTTTTCACAGATTTTTCAAAAGTATCTTAATATACTATGCCAAAACCTAAAGCCCTATGACTTATCAGAAACTTCTCATCTGATTTTTTTATGATCCTAAGAAAATTTGATTCACAAAAAATCAGACCAACATATCTGATGTACTCATTAAAAGATACTTTGTCCTCAATTGAGGGATCATTTTTTTGCAATTTAATGTGAATAGCACACAAATTGTATTGCACATTTATCTGCTAGATGTTGGGTACATTGATTTGACATAATAAATTTCTTAGAGGATATAGAAACTTACTGACTATAAACAACAGGTATGTTCTTAGGAAAAAACCCATACTCATTGTAAACAACAGGTATGGACTTAATGCATATTTCATGAGTTGTGGTTCATAAAAACCCATAATCATCAGCTTGAATTATTTGTTTAATAGCCAATGCATTGAGGTGATGCTTACAATTTGAATTCATAACAACTATTTCTCATCAACTTAAATTATTTGTTTAGTACCCATTGCATTGACATGACACTTACAAGGTTGAAGTATTGCAACTTCCTAGAAGGTCTGCCTACTCAATTCCATGATTATCCAACTTTCCTTGATCCTTGGGAGAATGATGCAGGAGCATCAAGGTCAAGGTTGAAGGCATGAGAAGACATTAAGGTCTCAAGATAACCAACATGACCATGTTAGAATATTTGATGTAATAAGACCCTATGAAAGTCCTTTTTGATATGTGTGTAATCATTTTAGTTACATTTGAAAACATTAATTAACAAAAACCATATGTGCAGATATAAACATTAATCACAACATGTCCAATTTATTTGTAGGTATATTTTCCTGTGAAGAAAGACCATGCCTGACAATATAAACCTAGAACAAAATAATGAGACAATGGTTGCGTTGTGGCTTAGTTTCAAAGAAAACCTGATAAATGTTATTGTCCTTGAAAAAGTGTAAAGGCTTAAAGAATCAAAGAATTCTAATCACAATAGCCCAGAGTCATTGTAGGCAATATGATCATGTTGAGGGGCACAATTTTCATCCATTGCTAAATGTGGATTTCCTACTAGAGGAACATGGAGGTGTGAATATCCAAGCTGCTGATAATGCTCACATGGAAGAAGATGATAATGTGCTAGAGGACATGATTGAAGAAGATGGTACTGAGGCAAGTGATGAAGAGGCACACAATGATGGTGTGTATAAGCAATGTTAGTATGCTAATAGAAACCAAATTTAAATAAAGCTTCTACAAACTAAACTAAATTCATAAACTTCAAGATAGACTAAGATGAGCTCTCAATTGAGAATATGAGCCATTAATGGGCTCTCTCAATAAGAAGCCCTCTTGTTGAGTGGCTCTGTCTAAATAGATAGGATGTATGCTCAAGCTTATGCTTCAAAAAGGGCTTCAAATGGAGTTGGAATTTGGGTGTGAGTGTATGGTTTTGATGTAAAATGGCTTCTTAAAATGGCATTATGACTTTACTTCATGGATTGTGTTGTTTTGCAAAGGGGAAGGGTCCAATTAATAGGCGAGATGCTTGAGGGATTGAGGGCTAAGATGCAAGGATGCGAAAAAGCTCATGGAGGGCTCAGATTGCATGAGAGGAGAGCACATGGCTTGTGCTTCGTTACAGCCAATCAGGGAGTGACACATGTCATAGGATGAGAGGATGGAGGAAAGGGGAAGGATGAGTGAACAAAGGAGGCTCAAGGGATAAAATCTTCATAAAGACCCTCATAATGGCCTGTAAGAGCAATGAAAGGGCTTTGGAAGAGTCATTTATGGCCTAGTGGGCTTCATAAAGTTTTATGGTTGGGATATTTTGAGGGAGATGAGAGAAATTTCGACTTGGGCTTGATTAGGAAGATTTTAAGCTTGCTTAGGATTGTACAAATGATTAGAGGATGGATTAGGATGGTTTAGGATTAGCTTAGAGATAGGCAAGTGGATGGCACTTAATGAGGGTGGGTGAAGGAGGAGATATTTGTTAACTTTGGCTTGGGTTAGTAAGTCTTAACTCATGTTTAGGGGATGTGACAAGGTTAGGAGGGGATTAGGATTAGGTTTAAAGACATCTTCTAGAAGAGTCTAGACTTTGGATGAGGATAAAGACTTTCTAGAATAGTCTAGAACTTCCTAGGATGAGGATGAAGACTTTCTAGAAGAGTCTAGAACTTCTTAGGATGAGGATAAATTAGATTTTTAGGAAATAAATAAAGTTTTATTTATTTCAAGGGTTTGGGTTGAGGAGATATTTATTAAAAAAATTTTAATAAACATGAGGATTAATATTTAATCTTAATTAAATATTTTGAGTTGGGATTAGGGGTAGGAAATGATGGGATTAGCCTTTAATCAAAATTAAAGAAGGATTAGAAGATTTTGGAAGAGTTTAGTGGTCTTAAGGAAATTGGCCAAGTTTTGGGCAAAAAATAATTTTTTTTATTTATTTTGGGTTTTTTGGTCAATTTATTAATTAAATAATTAATAAATAAGTAAATAATGTTTAAATAAGATTTAAACATTTTTGGGAGGGATTCCTTAATTAAATATTTTTAATTAAGATAAAGGGATTTAATGGCATAAAAATTAATTAATAAATGATGATGTCATCAGAAATAAAAATACTTTATTTTCTAAAGAATTTAGGTGTCTACATTTTTCCCCTCTTTGATGTGATGCTGCAAGTGGCATGGCATCAAAGATAAGAAAATAAGATGCCCAAGGCTAGACTAGAAGAGGAGAGAATGGACTGTGAGATGCCCCCTCAAGAAGGCGGCAGGGAGAGAAAGCGAGGCTCAATGGCTTCTAAAAAAGTACAAGAATCCAAGATAAGAAAAGAGACTCAAATTGGCTTAAGAGAAGAGGTTTAGTTAGCTCAAACTCTCACTACGGGAGAATGATAAAGGGAGAATCAGAGGCACAAGAGGAAGCAAGCTTAAGATCTTAGGGATTGCAGAGGATGAAGGAGCAGAGCGTTATAAAAAGAAATCCAAGATAGGGAGATGGATGATGGGATGAGAAAGCTGATGCAATAGGATTTCAAAGAGTCAGATTGGCGAAAGATGCATTTCGGAGATCCCTAGGTCTAGGGTTGTGGAGCTTGAAAGATGAGGCTTGGTGGATTGATTGGATTGGTGGATCCCTAAGACTAGGATTGTGGATCCCTAAAGCTAAAAGTGCAGATTGATTCAAAGAGATACTAATGCATAAGCTGGGGTAGGAGAGACAGATGCTAGATATGGATGGGGAATAATGGAGATGAAGGGAAACCATTGAAGCTTTTTTTAGCAGGGGGATACTTCAAAGAGAAGTACCACCATGTAGTTTAGCACTAGATTTGCTATAGGACTGTTGGTTAATTTCCAAGGTTACCAAGAACATCAAGGCTGTGTCACCAACCATCCAGAGGACTGGCGAACTAACTCAAAACAAACACGCAAGGATTACCTCAGCATCACACATAATTCTCAGAGGAAGCAGCGTGGAACTAACATTGGGTAACCCACAAGCAGAAAAGAAAAACAAACAAAAGACTTGATCAAAATCTTACGCTCAGATTGCCCCATTTGCAGTATACCATGATATGGAAGACCATGTCAACCTTGAGGAGGGAACAAAAAGATTGCTTGGAAAAGATACTTCAAGACCCAAAGGGAAGATTTCAAATCAAAAACAAGCGAAAATCCAAAAGAGAACCATTTGCCAACGAGATGGGTAGGACGAGGTACTGACGAACCAAGATCAGATATGAGGAAAGCTATATCCTACAAGGATCTATCGAAGAGCACCTAAACTGATGCATTTTGGATGAGTAATGCATCTGGCAAGCTGAGATAAGAAGGATAACACTTTGGTTATAGGAGATCTAGCTAAAGGATGCATTGGAATAGCTAACCAAGGGTTGTGTGATGTGTGCAAGATGTTGATCAAGGAGAAACTAACATGAAAGTTGGATAGATACAATGGTACTAAGCTAAAGAGGATGTACAAGCTGACAGACCAAGATATATTAAAAATGTACAAGGTTGTTCATGTTTTTGTTTTTGTGAGATGGAAATGTTCGTGAAGGGTGGGATGTCTATAATAGTTGATAGGCAAATAGGTAGATGGTTTGCGAAAGGCTTAAGGAAAATGGGATTCTTTGTGTACATGTGATAGGATATAAGCTAGGATACAAGATTTGGCATATAATACAAGCTGGAATATGGTACAAGCTTTGGACAAGATTTGGATATACAAGCTATAATACAAGGGATGATACAAGATTTACAAGCTGGGGTACAAGATTTACAAGCTGAGGTACAAGATTTACAAGCTATACAAGAGGTATTTACGAGCTTCATCAGATTTTGGATATTTGGTTGTAACACTAAAGGAACACGTAGGTGTGTTATGGGATGGTGGGTGAATGGATGAGGGATAGGATATTGATAGATAATGGATTAGTATTAGTACACAAGGTGCCTAAATTACCAATTTTTCACCAAGGTACCTATCCAAGGTGCTTGAATTGCCAAGTTTTCACCATTGGACACTTATTTCTCTTTACTATTTTTTTTGTATTTTTCAAAAGTTGGGTATACCAAGAATCTTTAAGCATAGAACTTCTTGAGATGAATGATGTTAGTAGGATCATTCAAGAGTTCTCCTTCTGGTGTAGATAGCTGATAGGCTCCGAAGCCAAAGGATGCAGTGACAACATAAGGACCAAGCCATGTAGGTTCAAACTTTCCTTTCTTTTCTCGATCGGCTTGGACTTTCATATTCTCTTTGAGGACCATGTCGCCTGGCTGAAAGTGTCATGGGAGCACCTTCTTGTTGAAATTCTTTTTGAGACGAGTTTGATAGACTGTAAGATGATCATAGCCTTGTTGTTGCTTCTCGTCTAAGAGATCTAGTTAGGTGAGTCTGGCTACTCTGTATTCTTCATCTAATATTTGCCCTTGCAAAGATATGCACAAGGAGGGAAGTTCAACCTCTATGGGTAGTACCACTTCGGAACCATAGACTAAGGAGTGTGGAGTTATTCTTGTGGATGTATGGAAGGAGGTTTGATAGGCCAATAGGGTAGGATTTATTTGTAAGTGCCAATCACAGCCGGTATCATTAACAACTTTCTTTAGGATTTTGAGGAGGGTTTTGTTAGTTGCCTCTACCTGGCCATTACCCTGTGGGAAATATGGGCTATAAAAGTGGTGATGGATGTGGAGGGAAGTGCATAATTCTTTCATGTTGAGATTTTCAAAGTTACCTCCATGGTCGGTGAAGATGGTGGATGAGATGTCGAAGCGGCAAAAAATGTGGTACAAGATGAACTTGGAGACTTGAACTCCTATAGCTGAGACTAGGGGGACTACTTCCACCCACTTAGTGAAATAGTTTGTAGCTGTTATTATCCATTTATGTCCATCAGATGAGAGAGTTGTGATAGTTCCAACTAGATCAAGGCCCCAACAAACGAAAGGCCAAGGTGGTGCAATAGGCTGTAGATCCTATGCTGGAGCGTGCCCAAGATTTGTGTGCTGCTGACATGGGAGACACTTTCTGACAAAGTCATAGGAGTCTTCTTCAATGGTAGGCCAATAGTAGCCTGCTCTAAGGATTTGTCATGCTATAACAATACCACTCGTGTGGGAAGCGCAAAGTCTAGAATGTACTTCTTTTAACGCCATCGTGGCCTCATTTTCATCTAAACATCGAGAGAGAGTATCATGATAACCCCAACAATATAGGGTATTGGCTATGATAACATAGCGGGATGATTTTCGAATGAGGTTCTGGCATTGGTTACGTGTGAGGTGAGGGGATATGATACCATCGTTAAGGTAAGCATGAATCTCATGGTACCAAGGGGATTGGGGACCAACCAAGATACAAACACGGTTTGAATCCTCATTCACATAGGCAGGTGTGAGGATCTGCTCGACTAAAAACTCATACTATGTAGCTACTTGGGGAATTTCCAAGAGCGAGCCTATAGTAGCCATAGCATCTGCTGCTTTGTTCTGCATTTGAGGCACTTGTGTAAACTGAAGCCTTGTAAATTGCTAGGTTAGCTGATCAACTAGCTCTTTGTAGGGTAATAGCTTTTCATCTTCGGTTTGATATTCATTTAGGGATTTCTTGATGATGAGCTAAGAATCAAAAAAGATTTCTAACTTAGTAATGTTCCATTCTGCAACTATCTTTAATCCTACTATGAGAGCCTCATATTCAGCTATATTGTTCGTGCTAGGGAATTTTAGCTTGAAGGCTTTTGGAATGTAATCTCCTTGAGGTGTGACCAACAATATTCCTGCCCCTGATCCATGAGATGTGTATGAGCCATCAAAATAAAGTTTCCATGGGGGTTGTTCTTCAATTAGACAGATATGCTCATCTGAAAATTCTATGATCAAAGGATATGCATCTATTAGAGGTGCATCAGCGAGGTGATCTGCTATAGCTTGCCCTTTGATTTCCTTTCTGTCCACATACTGGATGTCAAATTCACTAAGGAGCATAACCCATTTGGCCAAACGGCCTGTAAGTGTTGTTCTGGAGAGCATATACTTGAGAGGGTCAATCTTGGAGACTAGTTGGATGGTATGACTTAGCTTGTAGTGGCGAAGCTTTTGAGTTGAGAAAACAACTGCCAAACAAGCTTTTTCCATAGGAGTATAATTGAGTTCATAACCAACTAGGGTTCTATTGATGTAGTAGATGGCTCTTTCTTTTTCGTAGTCATCGAGCTATGCTAGAAGTTCCCCTAGAGCAGTAGGCGTTGCTGATATGTACAAGATCAAGGGACAACTAGGAACTGGTGGAACTAAGATAGGGGAATTAGCGAGATACTGCTTGAGTTGATCGAAGCTGCATTGACATAAAGGATCCCACTTGAATTTTTCATCCTTCTTCAGTAAATGTGCAAATGGTGTACACTTATCTACAAGCTGGGAGATGAAGCACCGGACGGATTGAAGCTTTCCCTTAAAGAGAGCAAAGCTGTCACAGTTTCTAGGGAGGAGGCATGTCTAAGATAGCCTTGACCTTCTTGCGGTCGATCTCTATACCTCATTTAGAAACTATAAAACCTAGAAGTTTGCCAGATGTGACCCCAAAAACACATTTCTTCTTATTCAGCATGAGATGATATTTGGCTAACCTATCAAATACTTTCTCTAGGTCAGCAAGATGATCCATGAAGGTGTGAGATTTAACAAAGATATCATCCACATAATCCTCCAAAATGCTATGAATGAGATCATGAAAAATGGCTATCATAGCTCTTTGATAGGTAGCCCCAGCATTCTTTAGACCAAAAGGCATCATGTTGTAACAAAAGGTTCCCCAAGGGGTAGTGAATGATGTCTTATGCTGATCCTCTTCTGCAATCTTGATTTGATTGTACCCAAAAAATCCATCCATGAGGGAAAAAAATTCATGTCCAGCTGTAAGATCTACAATCATATCTATGTTGGGCAAGGGAAAATCATCTTTTGGACAAGCTTTGTTAAGATCTCTGAAATCAGTGCAGATTTTGATGTCACCAGAAGGTTTAGTGACAGGGACCATGTTGGAGATCCACTCTGAGTAGTCGATAGGTCAGATAACCTTAGCAGCTAACATTCTTTCTAATTCAGCTTTGACCATTAATGCCACCTTGGGGTATATTTTTCTAAGCTTTTTTCTAACGGGTTTCATCTTTGGATCGACTGCAAGATGATGAACTACAAGCTTTGGATCCAACCCTAGCATGTCCTAATATGACCATGTAAATTGGCCAATGTTCTCTCGTAAGACCTCAAAGAGGAGATCAGCTTGGTCTTGTGATAGGGATGCAGCAATGTGAACAAGTCTAGGGATCTCTGAAGAACCAATGTTGACTTCTCTAGTATCCTCAATTAGAATAGAAGACACCTCTAGTTGATTATCTTGAGGAGGAAATGTTAAATCCTCATGTTCTACTTGTGACTCTAGATTTTCTTGCTGAGGGGCTCTCTTTTCTACCTTAGCTAGTCCCGAATTTACCCTAGTTCCAGTTTTGAGTGTATTAGAACTAGGTTGGGGATTTTCTCCAAAATACCCCTTGGGATCTAGCTTATAGATATATGCTAATTTTGGCTTTGTTTTCTTGTGAGGTGTTTCAGCTCCCATGAATCTCAGAAGTGCTTCCTCTGATGTGAAATCATCAATGTGTATGATGCTTGGTTGGTCCCAATCTATGAGTTGTGAATGGGCGAGTGGTAGGTCAATGAAATGGATGGATAGTTCTTGGAGAACAGAGTCTTCGAGGGAGATTTGGTCTAGGATATCATCGTAGGCTCTCTTTTCAACTTCCTCAAGAATGTCTTTGATTTTGACAAGGTTGCAGTGAATGTTTGAAAAAGCATGATTGTTTTCATTGGTGCCCCTAGTTGTGGGTATGCCAAAGCCAAGACCTGACTTCATTTCCCACTGGTGTGCTTTGATGGGGCACTGCATGCCTCTTTCTTCTGGTCCTAGAACACCAGCTTGATAGTTCCATTTGTTAGTGATGAGCTTATGTTCCTGGGGATACTTTTGGCTAAAGTGATCAAGGCGTGCTTGATTTCTTGGAGGTGCATCCTTATGTAACCAATTGTTGATATTTGGAGTGAACTCCTCACGAAGAGGTAGTTTTGAGGATACAAAGGTTGTTGGGCCAAATTGTTTATGACAAGGAGGTGGAATCTCCTTAGCTTTGTGATATGTCAGTCGCCCATGAGCATGTGGATCAAGTGGGAGTGCCCCGATAGCAAATGCATCTGACAAACTATACTCTCCATAGCCTTTGTTATTGATCTTCATGGTAGATAGCATGGAGGCAAGGATGGTTTCTAGGTCATTACAAGTGTGGGATGAGCTGGCGATGGTTGTGCCAATATCAATTCCAGGGCAATGGTTTGTATATGAGGCTTCAACCGCATTGTAGTAAGCAAAGGGTTCTGGATCGGCATGGATGGTTACCTTAGTGCCCTGATGCAAAAATTTGATGCACTGATGATAAGTGGATGGAACGGCTTTCATGGAATGAATCCATGGGTGACCAAGGAGGATGTTGAATGGTAGGTTTAGATCAATAACATGGCAGAGTGTTTCTTAGATGACTGGCCCAACCTTGATTGGTAGCAAAATAGTTCCTTCTGTGGTTCTTTCCAAGTTGTCATAAGCTTTGATGGTGATAACCTCACTAATGATATCTACCTCAGTATACCTAGCTTGTTTTATGAATTTTAGGGTACAAATATTCAAGGCTGATCCATTATCTATCATTAATCTTTCTACGGCAAAATTGGATACCATAATGGCTATGCAGAGCGAAAGGGTGTGATTTGGCTCGACCACGGGTATGTCGGTGGGTTTGAATGATAGGGCACATGAGGATGAAAGGTGTCCAACAAGATTATGAAAATTAGTAGCGTTGATATTTGAAGGGACATGAGATTCTATGAGAGCACTGTCAAGGATTTTCTTGTACACAGGACTAGTGCGGAGAAGGTCTAAAATGGAGATTTGGGCTGGCATGTTCCCAAGGTGTTCCAAGATATTGTACTAGCTTTTTGATGGAGCTGATGGTATTGGTGAAACTGGTGAGCCTGTGATGTTAAATCGTGCTCTTCAAGTGGTGACTACACACTCATTGTTTGGTCCTTAGATATTGATAACATTGACAGAAGCCTCTTTCTCGGATATACAACCTATGAGGCTACCATAATCTATATAGGATGAAGTGTGGTCATTGTTCTTCTCATGCTATTGGTTTGGCTAGTGGTTGTTGGTGTTGTTGTTGTTGGTTTAGATAGGTGCTTTTCCAGGATTTTGGTTGTTGTGAGGAGGAAAAGTATTTTGATAGATCTGTAAGCCTACATTGGGAGAGGTTTGGGCACCAATGGTGATTTCTTTCCAATCAATGAGGTCTTGCACATAATATTTCAGTTCCATGCATCTGAGGGTAGTGTGACCTTTTACCCTATGAAATTTGCAGTACTCATTATCTTTGTACCATGCAGCTTTGGATTGGCCTGGGTTAATTTGTTGGGTAGGAGGAAATTTGATGAGGTTTTCCTTAGTCAATTTCTCAAAAATGACATCCAATGGCTCACCAAGGGGTGTATAATTTCTAGGTGCAGGTTGGAATCTAGGCTTTTGCCCTGCAGCTACATTGATGGCATTAGCTTGATTGCTAGACCCTTGGAAGTTGGGTCTTGGATTGTGGTTTTGATAGCTTTGGTTATTCTATTGTTGATAGTTGATAGCTTGTTGATTGTTTGGTTGATAAGGTGGGTTGGATAGATTTTGGGAAGGACCAACAATATTCACATGTCTCGTATCAGTAACCCCATCTATTGCAATGTGCTTGTTTTTGTTCCAATACCTAGACTTGTCATTTGAATGTGTTTGATTTTGGTTGCCTTCCTTGTAAATCTTGACCACACCATCTTTAATGAGTCCTTACTCAAGGATCATTCCTTTCTCTTTGATATCTTTGTAGGTCTACAAATAGTTCATGGTCATGTGGTGAGCCAAGATGGGATGAGCATTATCAATAAACATTTTCACCAAATGGCGCTCTGGCAAGGTGCAAGATATGCGGGTGGTAAGAGTTTGCCATCTTTGCAAATATTCAAGAAGGCATTCTCCACCTTTTTGCTTAGTGTGGACAAGATCAACTACTGATAGCTCTGTTTCAACAAGATGGGCATATTGGGCTACAAATGCCTCAGACAATTCAGTAAAGTTTTTAATTGTGCAATATGGGATTCTATAAAACCATTCAAGAGCTGGTCTGGCCAAGCTTTTGGGAAAGAGACACAAGAGGAAGACGTCACCGTATGCCACTTCTTGGCAGTGCATGTAAAATTTTTTGATATGTGTGACGGGGTCCCCTTTTCCTCTGAATTTGTCAAACTTGGGTATCTCAAAGTGTTTGGGAAATGGTGTCATGGTAATGGCTCTGTCAAATGGGTAAGGACACACATTCTCAAACTTGAAGGTTTTTGGATCATTTCCCTCCAGGATGTTCTTCAAAGCTATCTTCATGGCTTCCCATTCTAAATTAATGGGTAATAACTGGGGTGCCCCCAATGTAGGAGTGCCCTGAGGTAGGTATGTGCTAGATGGGGCAATGGAATATGGATGCCTTAGAGGTATAGGCTAGTAGGGGTTGTACATGGCTTGGGCAACTAAATGGTGGATGATGGGTTGTTGTGGTGGAGGTGGCACATATTGTTGCATCTGTTGTGAGGCTTGCTATTGATATTGGATTTGAGGTTGGGATTGAGGAACATAAGTTGGCTATGGGATAAATGGATTACTTTGTGGAGGTAAGGTATAAGATGGTTTTGAAGCTTGGGGAAAGGATCAAGGAGCTTGTGGAACTTGACTTTGGATTTGAGGAGTTTGACCAATATATGTGGGTTGTGCCCCCATTTGGGAAGGTATCTACATGGCAAAAGAGGCTAAGTAATTGGTAGTTGGTGGTGGTAGATTTCCTCCTAGAAGTGGCATAGAAAAATAGTTGGTGATAGGAGGTAATGGATTAGTTGGTGGTGGAGGTGGTGGGAATTGAAACCTTGGGAATGGAACTAATGGGGTTTGATAGCTTGGTGGCTAGATTTGAAAGCTTGGTAGAGTGGTGGAAGGAGCTTGGGTCACTTGAGAGCTTGGCAGAACATTGGTAGTATCTTGTGGGGTTTGATAGTTTTGTGGAGTGATGGTAGTAGCTTGTGGATTTGTGGCTGATGGCACTAAGCTCCAAGGACCTAGTGGAAATGATGGAATTATGTTCTGAGCTAAGGTAAACAAGCTGGGGGTGATGAAGGGTTGATTACTTGGCCCCATGGGTGGCATCCCTGTTGTATATTGCTGAGGTTGGCCAAAGATACTAGCACTGATTTGGGACATGGGTGGATTTGGAAGGTTGGGTTGGGGAGCAGCAGCAACAATAGTGAAGGGAGTTAATGGTGAGGTGTTTTGGGCAAAGGGGGTTTGGGATGGAGTGGTATGGACCAATGATGGAGTGGTGGTGGTTGGATTGGCTTGTGGAAGGGAGATTTCAACTTGAGTGGAGGCTGGTATGTTTGGGTCAGTTGGATCATAAGGACTGGTTTGAGGCTCTTCTTTTGGCTCATATTGAGGATAATTTAAATCATAAGAGCCTATTGGGAGTGGTAGTTGCCCAAACAATGGGTGAGATGGTTCTGGTAAGGGAGGAGGTCTTCCAAAGTCAAAGACTCCTATGTTGTCCCTTCGAAAGTTAGCCATGATTGTTTCTTTGTTTTTTTCTATAATGGCATTCACCAATATTGCATTTCTTGGTTGGTTCATGAAAGCTTCGATGTCAGTACGTGATGGTATAGTGTTCTTTGGGTTGAAGGATGGTTGACTGCTCAAGGGGAGCAAAGTTGTTTGATCCAAATGATAGGGCTCCATTGTTTCCTTCTTCTTCTTGCCTAAGCAAGTGATAGGTGGCATGAAAATACAAAATGTTTCCTAAGGATGAGATGCAACAATGCTAATGGATGCAAAAGAGGAAGGATTTTCTATGCAAATGATTTCTTAGGTTCAGGCAAAGCTATATGAAAAAACCTAAGGAGGATTGGGTTGGATTCTAACTTCAAAGATATGTTGCCAAATTATGAAAGGTCTGCTTTCCTATATGCAAGCTTGGTGGTGATTGTGTCAACTTAAGGATAGACTGACGATCTTTTAGGAAGAACACGAGATTGACCACTTATGGATCCCAACCTTTAGCTCAAGGTGATGAGGGATAACAAGTGACAAAGCTAGATTACCCTAGACAAAGCTCTATCAAAGGGATAACCTAGGTGAGATTGGTGGATTCGGAAGATGTTAGGAATGGCAAACTTTTGGCAAGGTGACAACAATTTTGAAGTCTTGGATGTGAAGTTTTTGGATTGTTCGCTAGATGGTTTGGTTCTAAATGAGATAGATGAGCTAAAATTCTTAAGGGGATGACTAAGGATGGCTAGCTTACCTACAAGGATGATTCTAAAGTGAAGCTTATGCAAGAAGATGTGGAGAAACAAGGGGGTCTAATCATAGAAATCATGCCTAGTTGGTAAGGCATAAGCAGGGTTAACTCCTAGATGTTGGTTAAGTTGGATAGTGCGATCTAACTAGGTGTCTTGAAGGGCTTCGTCGGTAGCTTTGTCCTTTGCTTTGTGGAGTTTGGAAATTTGAGGGCTTGGTGTTAGTTCCTTTCTCTTAGCTAAAATTTCTTGGTATGCTTGAGATGGCTTGACTTTGGCTTTGTGAAACTTTTGTTTGGGTTTGGATTGCTCTAACATCAATTCCTAAATCTGCTTGGCTTTGAGAGATCTCGGTTGTTTTGCTTCAACTCATTCAACTTCTAAAATAGGTAGTGACTATGATAAGTATGCCCTAAGCTAGGATTGACCAAGTTTGGCAAACATTCATTCAACAAATAAAAAATCAAGCAATAAATAGGAACAACCAGATAGAAGTTTTTGATTCTCAGAATGTGATACTTGTGCCAAGGAGTGTGTATGTTTTACAAATGTTTCAATCAGTCACTTCAAACACATTAACACCCTAGATGGTTGTCTGCAAGGCTGACAGTTGGTTTAGCTAGGGAGTCCTCAATATACCCAAGGTATGTGAGGCCCAAATCCATAGATGAAACCAAAAAGATGTCACACAGCCGAGAGGAGCGGTAACCCACTTCTCCTCTTTCACTTCTCAAGGGTATAAATTTCCTTGAGGCTTAGCCCAAGTGACAAAATCTTGATTCCAAGAGAGGTGTCTTTAGATTCACCTCCCGATCTTTATACTCTACCGAAATGCTGAAGTTGAGGTCATCCAAGGGGTGATGAAATCCCCAAGCAGGCCTCCTAAAAAGAGAAACAAGGTTTTGGATCCTAATCTTATGCACCTAAGATGGCCTCGAAAGACAACAAGGGGAGCGAAGACTTGGATGACCTTGGGCTAAAAAACACATTTGTTCTTTTACCAGCTGACTCTTATGTGTGCTGATATAGACCTTGCAAGCACTCATGTTTAAGAGACAATGTTCAATTCCAACTTTGAAATGCACCAACAAAGCAAAATCGATCAAAGAATGCGAACAAGAAGAAGAGTTAGGGTCAACAAGAAATTAAACCCGCGCACTTGGAGGCCCTCCACGTCAAGTATTGATTAATTTTCTTTAAGGCATTCAAGAGTTGGTGTGATTTTGTTTTAAGTCCAAAATAAAGATGTGTGAAATTCGATTTCAAGCACACGCCTGGAGACCCTCCATGTCAAGATTTGTTCAAATTTTAATGCCCAAATGAAGTGTTAGTGAGCCTAATGTGCATTCAAGGAATTTTTTAGGTTAGAAAAACTAATAAAAACACAAGTAAGTGAAGTTTGATCTTCATGGAGCACTTAACACCCTCTTAGGTGGACCCATCCCCATAGATGGCGCTGAGATTGCAACCAATGGTTGAATTGATGGGTGATTAAAGAGGGTGAGTCCAACTACAAACTCACTTAAAGCATTTTTATTTGATTTTTGTAATTTAGGAAGTTTCTAGAATGTAGATTCTTTTTATGCCCCAAAAGATGATTATTTGATGTATGGCATTCAAGATTGGATTTGTTGTTTTAATCATGCATTCATAAAAAAAATAAACTTGATTTTAATCCATAGCACTCAAGAGTGATTTTACCAACATGCATTCAAAGACAAGTGATTAAACATTCAAGTTTTTTCCTTTGAGCATTCAAGATTGAGATTTTGTGTGTTGTTTTAAGAACTTTGAAGTGTTTTGTTTTAATCTTAGATCATTCAAGATTGTTTTGGACTCAAAAGTGAAAATGACTCTTTGGACTTTGGTTTTCTCAAGATTGTGTGTTCTAGTTTGCATATTTTAAGCCCAAAAATGATATTCCTAGATTGTTTTGATGCATGAAAAACCTAAGAAACATTCAAGATTTTGCAACAAGACATTTGTTTGGAACAAATAACAAAGCTTTTAGGACAATTTTGGCAACCATTTAGGACTCTTAGTTTTCATGAGATTTTTAAAAGAACTTTAAAATATTTGCAAATGAGGTTCATTTTATCCTTGATTGATGCTTTGAGTTTGATTTAGATTTTAGTGTGCACTTAGTGTTGATTTTGAACCTTTTGAAATGGAAACTTGAAGTTTTTTTTAAATTCCCAAAAATGAAGTGTTCCTAACTTTGCATGAATGCATCTAAAACCTTGATGTTGCAAGGATGCAAATGATTGGATTGGTTAAGTTTCACTTGTTAAAAGATTTTTTTTTTGCAAATTTTTAGTTTTTAATGGATTTAAGTATGATTTGGGGGTTCATTTTAAGCACTAAAAATAAGTGTGTATGATTTTGCTTCCTTAAAAAAAAATGGCCAAGATCTCCCACACGAAGAAGAAGTAGATGGAATAAGAAGAATATAGACAAGAAGAGGAAGAAGAATTCCAAGTGCTTTGTCCACCTATAAGCTTGAAAAATCTGCAAACACTATGACATAGAGTATGAGCTCCTTTGTCTTCTTCATGCTCATGTGGACCTACAAAACCAATTTATACAATCATATCAATCACAAAAGCAAGAAAAATTAGCCAAAATTAGCAAATGACATACAAAACTTGACTAAAAAAGCTAATGAAGATGACCCATGCGGGGTCCCACCGGGCGTGCCAAAATGTATATGAGCAATGTTAGTATGCTAATAGAAACCAAATTTAAATAAAGTTTCTACAAACTAAACAAAATTCATAAACTTCAAGATAGACTAAGATGAGCTCTCAATTGATAATATGAGCCATTAATGGGCTCTCTCAATAAGAAGCCCTCTTGTTGAGTGGCTTTGTCTAAATAGATAGGATGTATGCTCAAGCTGATGCTTCAAAAAGGGCTTCAAATGGAGTTGGAATTTGGGTGTGAGTGTATGGTTTTGATGTAAAATGGCTTCTTAAAATGGCCTTATGACTTTACTTCATGGATTGTGTTGTTTTGAAAAGGGGAAGGATCCAATTTACAGGCAAGAGGCTTGAGGGATTGAGGGTTAAGATGCAAGGATGGAGAAAAGCTCATGGAGGGCTCAGATTGCATGATCTTTTAAGTCTTCAGACAAAAGAAAAATTTGCATGTCTAGTTTGTGGTCTAAAGATTAAATGTCCTCATTCAAGAATTTTAGGAAAGTAGGTGTTTGATGAGTTTAGACACTTTCTCCACCATAATCATAAGTATCAAATTGCTAAAAAACATGTTTTCAATGGGAAAGAAGAGACACCACCAAGGCCATGAAGAATGACACTTCATTTATGGAAGTTGGAATGCGATCGACTAAATCGTCGAGGTAATATCCAATTGGTCATCCAAAGTTTACAATTTGTATTTCAATATTGTCTTATATTTACTAATTTTGTAACTGATGCTCGTGAAGGTCATCAAGGCATCAATGGCCAACTTCCTAGAGGAATGAAAATTTATCCTACTCAATTTAGTAGGTTACCATACTACAAGGATCTCCCAATCACGCATTTGTTTCATGCTATGCATATTAGAAAGAATGTAACAGAGAGACTATGGAAAATGTTGGATGGAAGGCGTGATAGAGAACAAATTGGTAAAATTTGTACTAACATTCATGAATCTAATCATGCACTAAAAGTTTTGATTGAATCAAATAGGAATGGAGACCGTATAGATACAAGTGCCCTTCCTTAGTTATTAACGAAGCAACAAAGTGATGCATTAAAAGAAGTCATAAAAAAAACAAAAATTCCAATAGGATTTGCTACAAATATAAGCACTCTTCTATCAAAGAAAGGTGATTTTGGGCTAGGGTTGAAGACATATGATTGGCATACCTTCCTCAAGGTAAGTCATGTTTTCTATTTATAGTATATTTTTAAGATTGAATGTAGTACCAGTTGCATTATTTAATAATATATTGAAATGATCATTTTTTAATGATTGCAGTTCATCCTACCTCTATCCCTTCAACAACAGTTTGACAACAGTATTAAACAAGTTATATATGATCTTGAAAAATACATGAAGTTAGAAGAGTTTTTTTTCTTAGATTTGTAGCTTTTTATTTGAAATCTATTGTATAATTTTATTTCAAATCTTCTCTATGTGTTTTTGCGTGTTGAATCTCTTTTAGGTGGTTATAATCTAAAGAAATTGATAAAAAAATATATAAAATATTGGAAGAGAAAAATTCCATAGCTTATGTGTGAAATTCAAAAGTGTTTACCTCCAACATTTTTCAATGCTCAAGAACACTACCTCATACATCAAGTTGAGGAGATTGAATTGTGTGGACCTGTACAAGCTAGATCAATGTGGATGGTTGAGAGGCACTTGAAATTTATGAAGGGCTTGGTTTGAAAAAGAGCACGTCCTGAGGGTTCTATGATAGAGGGATATATGATATACGAAACCATGGTGTATATCAGTGAATATCTTCCAAAGTTTGCAATAGGTATCCATGTAGATTGCATTTGGGATCCCAACTGTAATGACAAATTCAAATGGGAGTACCTGACAGGGAAAGGTAGATTGACGAGGGTGACTAGTAATTATAAGTTTTTTTTTTTTGTAATTTAACAATTCTTATCCATCATCAATATATATAAGTTGTTTCTAACTGGTGTAATTGTCTTCTTTATAGTTGGTCGTGAGTGGGATGCACTACAGTTGTACATTGCAAACAATCTTCATTGGATGACAGTGTGGATTGAACAGTCTCAAGAAAATGGTCACTCATTAAGACAGGATGGTGTTGCATCATTGGTTAAAGAAGCTCATCATAATGGAGATCCCAATGTTACGCCAATGGTATTTGATCTAATATATGGCTTAAGAGATACAAAGGTATGCATAAAATTACTAATCATGAGACATAAGTTTAATATCAACTCACAGATCAATGAGAAGATTCTTGACATGTTTGAATAATTTCAAGTCAAACACCACAAAGCTATGTACTACCATGGCTATAAATTCTACACAAAAAAATTAGATGAAATGAAGAAAACATGTGATTCTCAGATAAGTGTTGTCTTCGTGATCACCAATATTTCATCTAGAACTAACATACATCCTCAACAATCTGAAAATCGATACTATGGCATTTTGGATGATATACTTGAGTGCGAATTTGATTCATTCAAAATAGATCTATTTGTTGTCAAATGATTTAGGTTACGACTGAATTGAAATGATCCTGTTAGGACTATTATTGAACACGACAGTGGATTTACTATGATTAATACAAGGTTATTTGAGCCAGTTAGAGATGAGCCCTATGTTCTTCCAAGTCAATGCGAGCAAGTTTTTTTTCTTTGGTGTTTTAGACAAACCAGGTTGGCCATTTTTTGTTAGACATGACCCAAGAGGAAGGCCAGTAAAGTATAATGTGATCAAAGAAGAAGATATTGAAGAAGCACAAGAGGAAGTAAATGATTATCAGGAACGACAGTTACCAAATGATGAAGAAGAAGAAGATGGTGATGATTTTGGTCATGCTAATGATAATGGCAATAATGATGATGATGATGCTGATGACGATCATGATCATGGTGATGAAGATGGTGATGATCATGGCGATGATGGTCATGATGATGATAGTGATCAAGAGGATGATGATGGTGATGAAGATGGTTGTGGTGACGACGACGATCAAAGTGACAAATTCAATGATGATGATGATGATGATGATGATGATGACATGGATGAACATCATGATGATCAATGAAATCTTCAGATACGATCAATGTCAACTATAGTAGGGTCTTCTATGACCAAATATTTCTTTCCAAACCATATGTGCACATATAAACATTAACTAGAACATGTCAAAAAATTTAGATATAAACATTAGTTACTCTAAATTTTTAACTTAAGACAAATTATTTGCATATACAATCTAATTTATTATTAATATTTTTTTTAGTAAGTCTATTACTTTAATTTCACTACTGATTTCTAAGACTTACTAATTTTTTCATAGGGCGATATGGATGCACCATCTCAAACACCTTCAATAGAGGTAAACATTAATTATTGTAAATTTTAATGTTAATATAGAACCAAATGTCTTATTATTATGTTCTTTTCTTTATGCTTTGGAGTTATTTTGATGAAAGTATACGAATATTTGATGTCACAAATGATAGGAAAAGGCTACAATAATTGCTGATCAAATGCAATCTGAAATACAGGCATCATATCTACATGGAATTGGCCTTAGTATTGACCCTATATTCATCACCCAACAAATTACACAAAGATACACTAATGAGCTTGTTAGAATTATCATCAAGGGTGATAGAAGTAAGGAGAAACAGACACTGAGAATAGAATTGGACCGCAGAATCCAATCTTTGAAAGTAAGCAGTAATAGAAGTTCAATAGATATTAATCTGTTATAGTATCTTATGGATCAGGATCTCTAATTTTATGTGTTCTTGTATAGACATATGTGCCAGTTGTGAGGTCGCATGGTGAACATGGTCAGGATTGTTGTGCAGTACCTTCGTGTAAGTAACACTTTGTTTGTTTTGATGAACATTATAACACTTACTTTTTTTTTGTGGAAGTTTCTCACTAGTATCCCATTTGATATTTATCCATTTCAAATGTCTTTGCTAACAATATTCTATTCTTTAGCTCATGATGAAGTGCGCACTCCTCCTTTAGTTGGCTATCCATTATTGTTTGTTGCATTGTCGGCAACAAGGACCATGCAAACATCATCATCTATGCCCAATAGAACTTGAAAAACTTTGTTTTGCTATATTTTGTAATGTTTTATATGTTGTAATGTCTTTCTACAAGTTTATAAACAATGAAGTAGCATATTAGTGCTTAAATGATGTCTACATAAGCTTGCATACACACAAACACATGCATACACACACCACGCATACATACATACATACATATATATATAGCCACACATAGAGAGACATGGACATAGGCAAGGAGGTAGACCAACAAAGAGCAGTACTAAAATTGTCATTTAATTGTATGATGTTTCAGTTGATAGAGCAATAGAGAGCAGTACTACTAAAGCTGATCCATTTCTTGGAGTAGTTCGTGTGATTAGTACTGGTTTGTATGGAGGGACATTATTGTTGAATAAGAAAACTATTTTTCCATTAAGAGAACGAAAGCTTCCAGGTGCTTTAAAATTGATATTATTTAAAGTGTATATTTAGTTTACTTTTACATTACTCATTTTGGACTGATAAATCCTTTATGTTTTTGTAGGTAATAATGCTTTCTTTGAACATCTTTTTCATATGACATTGAGACTATTTGGACCCACCATACGTAAAAGGTACGTAGTTTCATATCATTGCTACATAATTTTTGTTTTCTTCTATTTATTGTAATATATTAAAGTTATTAATCTAACAATATATTTTTTTTTTTAAAGGTGAAATTTACAAGCTGTGGAATTAAAAAATTAGCTGATTGCATCCATCGAGGAGAAATTTGGGGGAAACATTTTTGACACTGGCCTACTTCTGAAAAGAGCAGCAAAGCATATAAAGACTATGAGGGATCAATATAGAAGGGCTTTTAAGGATAACCCAAAGTAAGACCATCCTCTTATGATTCCACTGATGGAGTGGAATGAAATAATAGAAGACACAAAGGAGAAAAGGCTATGTGAAGATAGAGATAATGAAGCAGCACAGGGCAAAAAGAGGTATGTCATTATAGTATTAAGTACATTGTAATCATGCACTAATTATTGATATTTGTAAATATATAATCTAAGATGTTTGAAATTGTTCATAGATTGCAGGACACATCCGTGGCTACAAAAGCAAGAATAGAAAAGGTTGGCCAATACAAACTTGGCTCTGGTGGCTAAATGAATCTGCAGTCTCGAGTTGTAAGTAGAGCAATGAATTTTGTATTTTTTTTTTAATATAATGTTGCAAAAAACTTTGTTTAATAAAACCATACATGGAAAATTGATTTTATCAAGCAAAAAACACAGGGCATAGATTTCAATGTGGAGGTCACAGATGAAGATAGAAAAATTGCCTTGAAGGAAGGCTATAAATTTATGGTCGCATGCCTACATGAAGAATCTATAAGCCTTGCCCAAAAATCCAGTGCACCAAATGATATGTCACGGGTAAATTGGTCAAATGAAAAGTAAATGAAATTAAATAGTTGA
Source organism: Cupressus sempervirens (assembly GCA_028749045.1). Classification (NCBI taxonomy): domain Eukaryota; kingdom Viridiplantae; phylum Streptophyta; class Pinopsida; order Cupressales; family Cupressaceae; genus Cupressus; species Cupressus sempervirens. The sequence goes on along the minus strand of CM053789.1, from coordinate 642,808,554 downwards.
GGAGATTCTTTTTTGGTATTAGTTTTAAACGTAAATTGATTGCATAACAATGTGCATAACATTTTACTGCAGCCTTCATATCCTACAACAAAACTTGCTCCTGACGAAGGCCATGATGTGAATTATAGTGGTGGAGTTTCATGTCCCCTTTTCAAATAATTAAAAAATAATAATCTTTGCTAAGGCAGGCAAGCCCAAGAAAGTGAAGTTTCAGAAAAAGGGGGTTAATATTTGGAAACCGTTGGACTAATAAATGAAAATTATTATTAAAATATGTTTCATTAACCTCTCTTGGATGTGAGTTACGGTTATGCCCTCTTTTAAGGGGTTTGGAGGCATTTTGGGCTGATTCCAGAACTTGATTTTGCTCATTTCTTTGTTATTCTTCAGAGGCTGCCAAACCTATGGAGAAGGAGACCCAAGAACGGGAGTTTATAGGTTTCCAAGGAGACCCAAGAACGAGAGTTTTTAGGTTTCCAGGAAGGCTAAGGATGGGAGTTTGAAGCCATTCCATGTGCATGCTCATACAGAGTTTGCCTTTGTGCTGAACAATGCAGATTTGTGGGTTTTGGGTTGTGTTTTTTGTATGAGTTTGGTGTTTTCAGTTGAGTATTCCATATCAATCTGGGTTGCTTCTGTATTTCAGACTTTAAGGTGTTAAAATAGAGCTGAATATATGTATTGGGATGTGATTAAACTTCTGAGATAGATTATTAGTGTTTTTGTGGTGTTTCCGAGCATTTTTGTGTTAATTTCGGGAGCCCAATGAGCATAGTTTTTGTCCTACATTTGAGAACTATTGTGTAAAGGCTATACGGATCTGGAAATGTCATTTTGTAGGCAGCTATGCTGCTGAAATTTCTGTAAAAATGTCCACTTTCAGATTTATTAAGAATAGGTGAAGCTGTGAAGCTTTTGGCACAATTTTTGGCATACCCGATTTGGGGTTTCTTGAGAAATTTGGTGGATCTTTGTGATATTAGTTGTTTGATCTTGAAAATCTGATTAGAGGTTGGAAATATCATACAAAATCAGAAAAAGGACATTTCAGTGGTATTAGAGCCATGATCTTGCCAGCCTGAGGGTTTGTAGAAGTTTTCATGTCAGTTTTGACAACTACCCAGATCTTGCATGTCAGTTTTGACAACTACCCAGATTTTGCATGTCATAATTTATGGTTGCATGTTGCTTCTAATCAGCTGCATGTCAAAATTTATGGTTGTATTCTACTTCTAATAATTTTCATGTTAGTTCTTGGTGAATTTGGTGGTTGTAGAAGTTTACATGTCAGTTTTGACAACTACCCAAATCTTGCATGTCAATTTTGACAACTACCCAGATCTTGCATGTTAGTTTTGACAACTACCTAGATCTTGCATGTCAGTTTTGATAACTACCCAAATCTTGCATGTCAAAATTTATAGTTGCATTCTACTTCTAATCATTTGCATGTTAGTTCTTGGTGAATTTGGTGGTTGCATGTTGCTTCTAATCAGTTGCATGTCAAAATTTATGGTTGCATGCAACTAAGTGAAAGAGAAAAAAGATATTTGCAGTGAGAAAATAATAAAGAAATTTTGATCAAACCTCCAGTTGAAAGTAAAAGTACAAAATCCAAGGAAGGGAAAAGTATGGCTGATCCAGATGAGATGGCAAAGAAATTCTTCCAAGACATCAAAAATACTCAGAAGCAAACAGTGGATAGTTTGGCAGAAACTAGAGAGGCTTTGCGAATATTGACAGAAAAACTACAAGGAGTTGCATCTATTAATTAGAAAGGGAGCACTTCAGAAATCTAAAATCTGCACCATCTAAATCAACCAAAACTATTTTCTTGCCTGCAGATGAGCCACCAGTACCAAATCCAGCCATTAATCTTCTGGAAGAGGTTACAGGTAACTTGATTACATTAAGAGCTACTTATAATGGCTTAGATGATGACTTTCGTAGTTCGGTTCCTTTTAGAGAATATGTGGATATGATGAACACTTTGGTGCCCAAGAAAGAGTACAGAAGGGAGCATGACATAAGTGAAAGAGAGCTCAAAAATAAAATAAGAAAGTTTATAGCACCTACTTTTGATGGAACAAATAAAATTTCAGCTAGAGCATGGCTACAAAAATTATAGACCTTCTTCACACTTAACCCCATGAAGGAGAGTGATGTTGTTCAAATTGCAAGTCTACACTTGGAAGATGCAGCCTATGATTGGTGGTATCATGGAATGACTACTCAAGGTCATGATCAGGTAATTGCATTTGATGATTTTAGTCAAAGAGTGATAGATAGATTTGACCTCAAGGATGATGATTATGAGGATGTTGTTGTGCATGATGGTGAGATACCTGGTGGAGATGAGCAGACATTGAGCATTCATGACTTTTCTGAGAGAGAGTACCAGGCACAGTTAGATGCTTTGTCACATGAGGTTGAGGCTAGAAATACTTCACATGATTTATCCCGCCAGCTGAAGGTGAGTGAAGATAGTATTGTGACTACATTATCTCATCATGACAGGTATGTGGAGTTAGTTGGTATTGTTCATATTACTCAAGTGAGGATTTTTCTTGAGTTACCAGTTGATTCTAGTTTACAGATATGGACTCGAGATTGTTATATTGGCATTTGGGGTTCAATTGACTGTAAATCTTTAACACTTTTTGGTAGCAGTGATTGTTTGGGTGCTACCATGGATTTGATTAGCAGATTGCACGATGTTGTCTTTTCTTGTGCCAGGAGCTTATCTGATGTTGGTATTAGTTTTTATACACCGGTGTTGGGCTTTGTTCATATATCTAGTCGACCATACTTGCTAGAATGTGTTGATGATATTTCATATTTGACAGTGTGTACAGATGAGCCCCAGGATCATATTGGCATTGATGACATCCAAGAGGATGTAGTGGGCAGTTTTGAAGACTTAGTTTCCTTAGGTACAGAGGAGTTGGATAGTAGTGCTAATGTTTTTGATACTCTGTATGTTGATATGAGCTTTAGATTCGATTCACAGGGTATGGATTGTAATACTCTAGAGACTAGTGACTTTGAGGATACTCCTTTAGATAGTGCATCAGAGGAGGTTTGTAGGAGATAGTCAAGCCAGTGCCATCATGTGTCTAATCAGTTAAGAGTTAGTGATCGAGACATTGCTATCACTTGCCAGCATTTTGATGCTGCTCGTCAGTTGTTAGCAGTTTATGGATGGGGTTCTCCTACTAGTGATGAGCAGGGAGGTAGTTATCTTTCCTTGACAGAGTTTCACTCTTTATGGGAGGCTATTCAGATTTTGAGATAGAATTATATGCAGTTGGTAGCCGACAGAGATTATCTTATGGAGTGGGGCAGTACAGCATATGATGCATTTTTGGCCAAGGAAGATGAGGTGAGTGAGCTTACTGAGCAGCTTGAGGTGACTTCTGAGATTCTTGAGAGTACACAGCTGGCTTTCAAGGAGTCATAGTTTTATTTGGCTAAGGTGACCATGGAGTTAGATTGACTACAGTCTTTACTTGATTCTATACAATCACAAGCTGTGGTGTTTGGTGATCCAAGGATGTCCATGGCTGAGATTGTCAGAGACAGTGGAGATGGGGAAGCATCCATCCTTGATACTAACATTGGCATATCAAGTTCATTCCCACTAGATTCAGGTTCAGTTGAGTTGTGTGTTGTAGAAAATTTTTGTGGTATGCCTGACATGGTGGTGACCTCTAGCACTAATGGCACGGAGACTAGAGATGTATCAAAGATCATGTGTGATGTTGGTGAGTAGGCAGTTGGCATGGTTCCTGCTAGTAATACTACTCCCTTGGTGCTATCTTCGGAGGTAGTAGTCAGTTCCAACATGGTTAATGATCAATTGTAGTTAGTTTCATCTAGATTATAGTCTAAGCCATTGACTAAGATTGGCAAATTCTATCGGCATTACACTGTGAGGTACGCTCATCAATTTACCTTTGATGACCATGTTGATGAGATGATGATACAGAGATGTACTTTGGTTCCTAGTGCTTATCATCAGTTATGGGATAGTTTGACACCTTAGGATGAGAGTCATGATGGGCATGACATGGTGATAGGTTCTGCAGTTGACAGCTTGATAATATGTGACTTAGAGCAGGAGTTTGGGAGTGATGCTTCAGTGGGTGTTGTTATTGATTCTACTCTTTTGGCTATGACATCTCCTGACTTAACTAGTGATCAGTCACAGTGGGTTGTATCACTTGTTCATGGTGAGCTATTGACTGAGGTTGGTTTTTTTAATCAACATTATATTGCAGAGTATGTACATCAGTTAGCATTTGATCCTTGTTTTGAGGAGTTGATGGCAGGCAAATTTGGTTTGGATTCCATTTCTTACTCTTTATCTTGTAATGTCTTTTCACCATCAGCAGTGCATGGGAGTTATGGTTATGAGATAGTGGCCAGTGATTTACAAAGTTGTGTTGACTGTAGGAGTTGTGCAGTGTGTGGATTCTCCATACTTGGTACAGTTTCATTCGAGAGCATTCACCATTGTTGCAGAGTTGGATTGTACATTTTGTATAGGCCAGTGGGATGCGTTGACGGTATTTTCTATGCTGGTAGTTTGATTTGTCCACTTTACTTGGGTTCTGATGTTCTAAGAGTTTGTGTCTCATGGGTTTTTGACTGTGGTAGTGGTGATTTTGGAGTTTGGTTGAGCTATAATTGTTAGTTTGATTATGGATTCCTCTTGGTCATATTGCAGAGGATATTGCAGGAGCCTGTGTTAATTGGTAGTAGTATAGTTCATGACTACATTTGGGATCCAGGTGGATTGATTGGTTTAGTGTTCATCCATTTCTTGAGGACAAGAAATTTTTGGGAGGGGAGGACTTGTCATGTCCCCTTTTCAAATAATTAAAAAATAATAATCTTTGCTAAGGCAAGCAGGCCCAAGAAAGTGAAGTTTCAGAAAAAGGGGGTTAATCTTTGGAAACCGTTGGACTAATAAATGAAAATTATTATTAAAATATGTTTCATTAACCTCTCTTGGACGTGAGTTACGTTTATGCCCTCTTTTAAGGGGTTTGGAGGCATTTTGGGCTGATTCCAGAACTTGATTTTGCTCATTTCTTTGTTATTCTTCAGAGGCTGCCAAACCTGTGGAGAAGGAGACCGAAGAACAGGAGTTTACAAGTTTCCAAGGAGACCCAAGAATGGGAGTTTGCAAGTTTCTAGGAAGGCTAAGGATGGTAGTTTGAAGCCATTCCATGTGCATGCTCATACAGAGTTTGCCTTTGTGCTGAACAGTGCAGATTTGTGGGTTTTGGGGTGTGTTTTTTGTATGAGTTTGGTGTTTTCAGTTGAGTATTCCATATCAATTTAGGTTTTTGCTGTATTTCAGACTTTAAGGTGTTAAAATAGAGCTGAATATATTTATTGGGACATGATTAAACTTCTGAGATAGATTATTAGTATTTTTGTGGTGTTTCCGGGCATTTTTGTGTTAATTTTGGGAGCCCGATGAGCATAGTTTTTGTCCTACATTTGAGAACTGTTGTGTAAAGGCTATACAGATCTAGAAATTTCATTTTTTAGGCTGTTATGCTACTGAAATTTCTATAAAAATGTCCACTTTCAGATTTATTAAGAATAGGTGAAGCTGTGAAGCTTTTGGCACAATTTCTGGCATACCCGATTTGGGGTTTCTTGAGAAATTTGGTGGATCTTTGTGATCTTAGTTGTTTGATCTTGAAAATCTGATTAGAGGTTGGAAATATCATACAAAATCAGAAAAGGGACATTTCATGGAGGTATTAATTTGCTATTGGAAATTAATTATGCAATTATGAATAAGATTTAACATCTTCAATTGGAATTTGACGTGTATCATTTTTTTGGCATGTTGGACATCATGCTGAAGGACTAGACCATGTTCCAAGTGTTCAACATGTTGACGTGGTGGTAGTTCAAAATGTTAATGTACATGATGTGGCATTGTCGGGTAATAAAATTGCATTTTATGTTGTACTCGTACTTAATTACAAACTTGTAACAATTAGAAAAAGAAAAAGAGTATGCCAATTTATCGCATTCACTTGTTCTTGCAACAGAGCCCCCTTTAGTGCAACAACCTCCTACTCCTCCAAAGAGAAGGAGCCATCATAATTTGACATTACACGTGCCAGAAGAGGAGGACAATGAAGCAGATATGGATGTCCCTATGAGCGCTTTTCTTAAGAGAGCTCAGAAAAACAAAAAAAAGAAATGATGTCTTAAAAATCTTCTTTGATAAACCTTGTTGGATAATGAAAGAACTTTGTTTTAAGTAATTTTGTATGAATGATGCGTATTAATACAGATTTTTATTTTATGTTAATGAATATTGTTATGCGTTAATGAAGTTTTGATTAGTATTGTGTATTAATGAATTTTATATCATATTAATGAATGTTATGTGATTGTATTAATTGAATGTTATAGTTCATAAATGAATGAATGAATGAATGAAGTATGTAATTAGATGATAATGGTACTTTAGATTGATGTTAGGGGGAGGGGGGTGAGGCCAGATGAGCTTCCACCTTCATGTGGTTGGCCTTGTTAAGTAGAGAATATTATAGTATTCTTGAAACCAAGTGAAGCTCAAATTTGTTAAGTCTTCAAAAACACATCCGAATTCTCTTTAACGAGACTGAAGTTTTTTTTCTTGTAATAGTCTCATTGTAGTAATCTTTTGGTTCCTTGAACATATAGTTATTGCTTGGTTTAAATCCCAATTATTAGATATTTTTCCACATTGGAGTTAGTTTGGCATTGAAACTTGCATATTTTATTATATATATTTAGTCAACTAAAAGAAATGTAGAAAGCATTCACATAGTTAATGTCTAACAAAAGAAGACAAGATGCATATACTATTTAGCATGGAAATCCTTGTAGGTGAATTGTGTGTGTATGTACACACACACACACACATATATGTATGTATGTATATAACTTCAAACAAATGTGTAGACTCAATTAGCAAGAGACACCAACCTCAAATCTTTCAATGCAAAAGGTATTAAACTTTGAAATGCAAAGTGTATATAATGTAGGTAGATTCGCCTTAGATCTCCTTCGAGGTCTTCAACAAATCTGCCTTGTACTTATGAATAATCCACCAAGATTTGAAATAGTGTTTTTCAATAAATGCTCTAAACTTGGAATATACCTCCATGAAAATTCTTCCTTAGATCTGCTCATCATATTCAAAATAAGCCTTCACATGTCTATTTACTTAGGTCTAATTTAGGTCTTCCACAAATTTGGCTTATAATTATGCTCTTGAATCTCTTAAAATCTTCTTTGTATTCAAATGATATTTAATGAATTGATTGATACAAATTTCCTCATACTTGAATCCAAATATCATTATCATTGTCAAACATAACACAGACATAAAATCATTTTGGTTATTCGCTTGTTATACAAGTTAGTCTTATCTTTTTGGTTTTCACAAGTCATGCACTTATGCATCTTTGGGATATCCACAAGCTATTAGAGATGTTTGGATGGTTCATGTCCTTATTTTTTTGTGTTGTTTGTAGGGTTTTTGCCATGAAGTCTAAGGACAAACATGTTGGATGTTTGTGATAAACATGTCCACCTATAAGAAAAGTATCAAATGTAGAAAAAATGCAAAGAAAAGCTTGTAAGGGTTTTAGGTGTCTTTAGGCCTAGTATAGCTTGTAAGGGTTTTAGGTGTCTTTGGAAGGGTTAGTGAAGTTATAAAACCTTTGAAAAGGTTAGTAAAATATATTAAAGGCATATATGATTGTAAGTTGTCGAAGTTGACACTTTGTGTCAACTTAGACAACAAATGTTAGTTTATAACTAACTAGTAACAATCAAATAGTTAGATAGCAGTGGTTGTTTACTATTGTTTGGTTATTTAGAAGGGATTTGTCAAGTGTTTGGGGGAGAAGTAGAGTTGGTGTGGTGAGACAAGCCATTGTGAAAAAAATTTAATCAATAAAATAATCATGTTCTCTGCAATTTAGTATCTGTCCCATGGAACAATGAGTTCCTATGATGTATCAAATGCATTTTGACTAATATTTAATGTGAGAACATTTTATTATTTTTCTTATCTTTTCCATGCATCCTTTTAATTTTCATTGCTAGTTGAGTAAGGAATAATAAACTGGTGCATTCAAACTAGTGACTGGTTAGGCACAGTCAACTGTACTTATTTTGAAGTTTCCAATGTAGATTCTCTCTTACCACCTGTAGTCACTATTATTGGTGGGAGATAATGAGGTTGTGATAATTTATTTGTACTATATTAACCAAATGTAGGAGAGTGGGAAAACTTGGTGTAAGTGTAGTGTTGGATGGTAATTGTTGATGGAGGTTTAGCCTCGATTAGACACTAGTCTAATAGATAGTGGATCATTTCATGATTGAAGATGTTTGGGGGGTGAATCCTTCATGTTTGGGGGGTGTCTCTGTTACCAAAAATGAGACAGTAGAGCACTTCTAGTGTTATGATGGGCAAAATATGTCTTTCATTGTGATAGACTATTTCTAAGTCATCTGTGTTGTTTCTTGCTATTGTCAAGTAGTCTTTGTTTTCCTTGAGACCATGAACAAAATTATCTACCATTTTTGCTAATGATAAACTTTTGACTTGAACAATGATAAAGTTTATTATTAATCATTATAGTGGAACAACTTTTGACTTGTTCAAAAATTTTAGTCAAAGGTGTTGGAATTGATAGTGAACCCCAAGCTCCTAGAAATCACCTGCAACCAAAATGCATGTTACATCTATGTCTGATAGAGAATATGATCCAAAAAGCATGCCTAGTTTGGTGATTTGGCTATTATTGCAGCACTACAAGGTGTCTTATAGTTTTTCTTATTTTCTTAAATAATAGGCAATTAGTTCATGATTTCATCATATCTTATAGTGGAACAACTCCAAGAATCTTGGGTAAATTGCTTGCTATAAGACTTTCTTGTACAGGACACTCAATAATGTGGGCTAAGTGGTGGGCACAAAGAGGAACAAGAAAGGATCTCTACAAGTGCACGGTGTAGTAGAATTCAAAAATTAAATTGAAGTGCTCTCATATATTCATTATAAGAATCTAGTCAAGCAAATTGGCTTTCATCTCTATTCATGATGGAACTTACAATGATGCATATCCACAACAATCTTTAACTTATAGAAAACAAGTTAAACCTGAAGATAAGCTATTTGAAGACCTGTTTGACTTTGCCAAGGCAAAAAGTAAAATGTCACCCAGTAAAAGTGAAAGTTTTTAAAAATTAGAGGTTGTTCTCTGGGATGGTTTGTACTACATATCTTCAAGTAGCTTGCTACAAGTGATGGTTTAGGTGTAGCATTAGTTTTATTGAAGCCACTGTATAGTTTTTTGTTCAATTGAGGTTTAGTATCCATTATGTGTTATATTATTCCTAGTGCACTGCAATTTAATTTATTTCTTGTTACTTTTTTTTTCTGATATAAAATTCCTTTTGAAGATTTGTATATTGAAACAAACTTATGTTCTTACCTAGAAGGTAAACAATTTTAGTAACAATGCCAAAAGATCCATGTATGTATGTATGTATGTATGTATATATATTGCAATGTATTGTTGAAGCTTGTTCTATTTCAGATCTCAAGTAGTGTGTGAGTTGTTGGTGTTTCAAACTATTGAAACTATCAAGCAACAAAATGCTTAATATCACAATGAAATGACTCACACAATCTAGGGATTAGCCAATTCCCAATATCAACTATATGAATGGATCACTATAACCCAAATTCAACAAAACCAAATGATGGTTTCCTACTCTTCTGGCTCTGCTAAACCAAGGTGGGTATACCTAGCGATAATTCTAATGCAACTGTGTATGAAATTATCTTAGTTTCATTCTAATTCTCATCTGTTACCCTCACATACATAAATAGCTCACTTCAATTCTTCAATGCTCTCAAACTTATACACATCCCTTATCAGCAAATCTGGTCATAATTCTCCTAAAATTTACAAATATTCCAAGAAATAGTAGCTACCTAAGACTCAGGAATTAAATATAAATGAGTTGAGACTAGCATTTATAAGTCTTGAACAGGATTGAAAATAATTTTGATTTTGTAAGATGATTTGATATGTAGTAGCAGAATTCATCCTTGTTTACTTTTGATTCATAGGACCAGTGCCTTATCCATTGGGCAAGAAATTGACTATTGGTGGGAGATCTAATTCAAATAACTTTTATAAGAATTAATCAACTGCAATCACCCATCTCCATTCTTATGCAATGTCCCTTTTATGAACTCATAAACCTTACTGATTTACTGAAGCATTTATATAATTGCTTGAATTAAAAGCAACAATAAAACTAGCATACAACCCATCCAGACTGCATTCAGCCAAATAAACCTTATTTAAATGACTTCAAAGTAAACAAACCCATAAACTGGAGACAGAAATTGATGACACAGATATAGTGTAAATACCCCTTTGTATTATCCTTTTCAAATGACTAATACAATAACCAATAGAAAACCAATTGAATGCCCAGAATAGATTTCCATTTCAATTTGCTTATCAGACAGTACAACGGAAGCAAACTCAAGACCTCTGCATACTATTGGACCGACTAAATATGTACTCTTCTTGAAAGAAAAAAAAATTGCACAAGTCTTGGACCATCGCAATGCCTTGAAAACTCATTTATATACCATGAGTTGCAACAAGCAAAGGGAAATTATGATCTAACAAGTGTCCAAGGAACAAAGCATCATACAAAAGACAAAAACAATCACAATAGAATGCCAGGTGTATCAAATATTTCTTCAGGTAGGCTCATTCTAGTTTCTGTTGTGAATCATCAACTTCTAATTCGTCTCTCATTATTTTGGCTCCTCAGTTTATGTGGCTACCAAGCTGGCCAAAGAAGGATGATCTTGTGATACCTCCAAATTGGTTTTCTCCTGCGGGTTCTCACTACTTTCACCTTGAGCAGGCATTATTACCTTTTCCCCTTCTTTTTTTAGTTCTGGTGCAGAGGTGTCAATAACCTGCACCTTGCCTTCTTGTTTCTCATCATCATCTGAACTGTCCTCCTCTAACTGCTTGTCCAACAGAAGATCTGCCATCCAAGTGTCAAATTGTATATCGTCTGGCCAACTGAACTGTAGGATATCATTTTGCTTTTTTAAAATATAACCAGCCTCCTTTTCAAAATCAACAAATTCTTGCTTCAAAGAATCAAAAAATAATTGGACTTTAACCAATTCCTCTATCATGGTGGCCCACCAGGCATGCCCCTTTTCATTAATAACTTTATTTATCCTTGTGCAGAAAAGGTCATCCAATTCTTTACTCCACTCTTCCTTATTTTTCAATTTCTTCTTTCTATCCAAGGCACAAGGAAATAGATCAATTTTTTTATTCTTGTACTTATTCAAATAAGAAACAATTTTCAATTGCAGAGCAACTCTCCTGTTATCAAAATCTGACAGGTCATTAGCAATATCATACAATTTTTCAACATGGTCATTGGAAGACTTTATAACTGAATAACATAGAAGGGTGATTTCATTTTCCCTTCTTCCCCATTTATTAACAATAGGCTTCAAGGTATCATCATGAGTTTTCAATTCTAACTGATCAAAGAATAAGGTCCACTCAATTTTGTCCACTAAATACATTAGAGCCTTTCTAAGCTTATCCTCATACTGCATATTTAACATAACATGTAAGGCCCATAGTTTGCTCTTCTCTTCTTCAAATTCGTCAGTTGTATAATATTTAGGCCTTTGAGGTGTGTCTGGTATCTCTACAAGGGGGATGGATTTAAAAGGTTCCACTGGAGGATGGGGGTATGTTATTCTTGGCCTTGTGGATTTCCCCATTGCCTTATTTTCAAGTTCAACTCTCCTTTTTACCTCCCTATTATAGGCCTCAAGAAGTGTTTCATATTTATTCTATAACTCAGACATAACCTATTCCTCCTTCTTAGCAGTGGCCAACACAAACTTAGAAGAATCCACATTCCAATATGTTGCTTGTACATGTGAAGTGTCAGCAACCCTTCTTACAAGTATGTTTCCCATCAACTCAGACTCATCTGATTACGATGGTGTGGCTCTAGATCCCTTTCTCAATGACCAACTGACCAATGCAACTTAATCTTCAATGAATGAAGTGCCTTGGAAGTCTCTTCTATTTAGCTCTTGCAACTCCAATCTACTTGAAATAGAATTGAAAATTAATGCATCTGCAATATCCCAATTGGGAAATAATAAAATGTTAGATGCCTTTATCATTTTCCTCCCCTCCTCAGTGCTTATATTCTACATTTCCTTCATCATTTCTTCTTTAATTTGGTTTTGCATGGAAGTTTCATCCATTTCTGGATGCTCTATTTTCATCTTTTTACATTTCTCCTCGAAAACATTCATGTTTGTCCTCCATGCAAACTGCTGAAAGGCCCTTGATTTCACAAAACTGTCATCAGTCAAAAAGTGATGACTTGCCTGCTCTAATACAGGGTCCAACTCCCTACCTCTATAATCAACTATTGTTAGATCCAAACTTGGGAGAGGAAGTTTTGGAGGGTTACCCTCATCTAATTCTGCTTGAGTAATAAAAATATCTCCCTGTGACCCCATTTGTTCAGCATGTTCACCAATGAGCTGCTCTTCTCCAATCCTCAAAGGGGACTGGATGGGTGAATATTCCTCATCTTGAGGCCTTTCTTCTATCATTACCTTTTGCCTCTTAGGACTAGGCTCTTCAGGTCTCTCCTCTTCGACTATACTGGTAGATCCTATAATTTGTTTGCCCTTGTCTATAGGAACCCTTTTATTCTAAATTATAGTATGTCTGGGCCTCTTTTGTACAATTATTTTATCAGTTCTCACATTTGGAGTGAAAGCCAACCTCCTCATGACCTCTCTAGCCTTATTAGGAAATGAATCAATAAAAAATTGTTTCTTTTCACTCATGACCTCCATTATTTCAAGGAAGGTATTCATGAGCTTATTTTTTCAACCTCTATAATAGCATTATCCAAAGGATCATATTTATTATCAAAACAATGAATGAATTCTAAGACCTGGGAATAAACTCTTCATTTTTCCTTTTTAGTTTCCTACTCCTGCAATGATAATTTATTCCTTATAATATCCTCTGGATAATAAGAATCATGCTTGACTGGTCCCAACTTGATTCTATGCCTCAACATCTTATTGAAAAATCCCTCAAAATCACAAAAACGGGGATGAGAGACAGCCATCATATATTGCTCCAAAATTTTATGCAAAAAGATCCATCCCCCTTTTGTAATCACAAATTGATGGGCCACTATGCAGGTAGGGAAAATTGACCCTAATTGTCTTTTCAACAAAAATATTTCTTCCACTCCCCCTAACTGCCATAAAACTTCAGCCATTCCCACCTTCAAAGGAACTTGGTAAGGCAAAACATGAGGGTTCCCCTTGAAACCATAGATTCTAAAAATAGTAGAAACAGAGTAGGGGATGATATCTCCCCAATTATGTGAAAATTTCAAGTCATGGGGGTTATCCATAGGCCTGATGAGACTCATTAGTACCCTAGGGATTCTGGGATTGTCACTCAATATGAGGCATCTCAATTTAGCAGCAAAATATCTATCAAATCTAACAAAACTAGCATTACTTGCATTCCAGGTCATATCTGCACTCCACAACTGGACTGGTAGTATTTCCCCATTCTCCTCTCTATTTAGTTCCATCTCATTACCAAAATATGTCACTCTTTTGAACAAAAACATATGCATTAATAGAGAGTAGTGACCAAAAGTTTTTTCCACCTTGCCCTTCGCAATCCCAACTAAACCAATGTGAATTTATTCAGCCAAAAAGGAAGCAAAATCAAAAATAGCATCTACATCGAAGGAAGCAATCTGAACCATCATGTACATGAAACCAATGGGCATAAATTCTCGCTCATCTTCACCAAAAACTTGGCATAAGGTCCTGTATATCTCTACAGCCCGAGAAGTGAAAAGACTCTTCTTAAAAGGCTCTCTAGAGGCTGTAGTAATTACTAGCAAAGTTCCTATTGTACTAATATGTGCCCTTAGTGCACCTCCCCTAATTACATCCTTCTTTACTTTATATTCATTCTCTAATTCTAGCAAATTGATTTGCACATGGTAGTCTAATAATGGTTCTAGATGAAAAACCTCTCTAATTTCTTTAGGAGTAATCGCAACCAAAGGCACACCATCCTTTCTTCTTACAACCCTAATGGCTTGGTCATAATTCTTAGCAATGGCTTCAAGAAAATCGTAATCCATGAAAACACTTGGGACTACTAACTTTCCCAAATCAAAATTCCAGACATTAGCATGCAGGGCAAACAACTTTCTTTCCGAAAACCACTTTTTAAACAAGATAAGGCCAGTTTGAGTAGTTGTTGCATCCCTAACCTAATTCCCCTTGTCATATAGGCCATCACCAATTTTAAGCCTCGAGTTTAAGGAAATTAACTTTTTAACTTGTGCAGGCTATACAATAGATTCTAGGAGAAATTCTTTTAAATCATCTGGACATTCTTATCCATATAATTAATTTTCCCAGAGAATGGTTTCTTAGGAGGCATTTTGACAGTATTGAGAGAATTGGAATGCCACAAAGGTTATAATATGAGTACTTACTTGACTTGCTGAACTTGTTCTTCTCTGAACTTCTAAAATTTCTCTTGAATGACAGAAGAATAGTTTCACGTCTTTACCAGGCTTAACACGACACAATCAATCAGGCTCTTGTGCTCAAAAAATTTGTAATCTCTATTCGTGTGGGACTAGAATTAATGAAAATCTCTATGTTATACTCTGTTTCTCCCACATGTGAAGTTTTCACTTATCATAAATACGCCAAACAGAAAAATAGAGTGGCGTCACACTTTCTTTTTTAAACTTGTGTCGTTGATCCTTGAAAAATCCTATGATCTGGGAATGACAACTAAGCTAACTTAGCTTTCTTCTTAACACATTGGTAGTCAAGCCAATAAAACACCTCCACTTGTACCTTTCCTTCAAGGCTGGCACTTCAAACTAGGCCCATGGATGACTATGGACACATGTCATCAACTCGCTAACCCGTTATACATAATTCTCGAGCACCTTTCCACAGTGAACTAGCGATGATCACTGATCTTACTTTAATCATGTAGTAGAAAATTGAAACAACCTTTAAGAACATGATGGTGGGTCCATTGCTTGTTAACTTGTTATACCTAATTTTTGCACATCTCTTTATAGCGAGTCAACAAGCGTCATCGATCCAGACTTGATCTTGTGGATAGCAATTTACTTCAATAGTGGTGGGCCACACTCGCTAACTTGCTATACTTAACTTTCGAGCACTTCTTCATAGCGAGTCAATGCCACCCTTTGATCCCAGCTTGATCTCACGATTAGAAATATTCGTACCTAGTACACGAGAAGTGGATCCATGATATCATTTTTGTTGAGTTGGCTCAACACACTAGCACATATATATATTTTCTAATCTCTACATGACATCACATGTCTTGGGCCTCGTCATGTCTATGACTTTCAGGTGGGTCGCTATATTGCTACCAGCATAAAAACCAAAAGCCTGTCTAGTGATATGGCAAGTTCTGACGAATCAAAATAAGTGTGCAGATTTGTGTATTAATTTAGTCCATTCTCTTTGTAATGTTGCATGTTTTAGTTTCAATTTTTTTATAAATTATAATAAATATTTAGCATCTAAGATAAAATTAATTCAATTAAATAATGAGAATATGCAATAATTAGTATTGTAATGATAAAATTGATTTTTAATTTATCTTCATATTAATTTGAGCTACTCATTTTTTTTTTATGTGAATAGTTATAAATGCTATAATTTGTGTGTTTTATTTTTTTTGTAAATTGATTAATTATATATATTTATTATATATATAAACATGTATATTATCTTAGTTTAATTTATTTTCTTATAGTATTTGAATATTAAATCAATTAAAATAATTTCTATTAGTAATCTGATATACGATTCCTTACTCCTAACATTTTCTACTAACCATTCCTAAACTATACTATAACTATCCCTTACATCTTGCTTTACTTCCTACCACCCCTTATCTAATTTTTCCACTAATTCCCTATCCACTAGCCATTAACCCTTATATCCTTTTTAAAATAACAATATTTAAGCCAAATCTTTTATTTACTGCATTTTACTTTACTTAAACATCTCCCCATACAAATTACATTAATCCACTTAACATCCCTATAATCCCAACCTGACGCTAACCTTCCCAGAATTCATGTGACATGGGGTCAAGTGAATGATTACTTTTTTTGTTTTGTGTTTGATGAAATTGACTTACTACATGGAGGTTTGTCAATAAATATATGATAATAGTAAGTCCCATAAAATACTTGAAAACTTCATACTTAAAATCATTCACTACACATCCATCTCACAATCTATGCATGTAAACTAAAATACCAAATTAAGCATAACTATTCACAGCTTGAAAGTAAATAAACATTCACACATATGACACAAGATATGATTACCCAAAAACCCTCTAATGAGAAGGTAAAACTAGGGTGGGGATGACACCCATACATCTTCACTACTACATTTATAAAGTATATCCAATGAATGTTACAATGTTTGATCATGAAATATGATCTACCCTGTTAAAGGTATGCCTTTTTAAAGGCTTACAAATCCTATTACATCTTACCCTATTAAATGATTTCAAGACCCTATTAGAAGTGTGCCTAGTAAGAGGACCTCAACTTACAATGAAGTAAGCACCCTATTCAAGGATTTATCTCAGCATGTTAGGACTACTCTGTTAAGAGATTTAAATGATTCACCTATTAAAATGTCTCAACAATGATCCTTTTCTAACACTCTACTACTTGATGTTATATCACCTCTTTGCATGTATTCTTGATCCTTCTTTGATTAGATGTATCTCTTCTATCCTCTAACTCCTTTACTATGTTCTCCTCTAACATATTCTATAATTCATGTCTCTAGATCACAATTCCTTAGTCACACCTTGATTCTCTTTTTGCATGCACAAAATTCTCTCTCTACTCATCTCCTTACTTACATTCTATATTAGGGTTTACCCTCCTTATGAAGATCTTGGTGACTTAGGGTTAGGTATGAATCAACGATTGTGATTCACCTATTGCTTAATCCTTCTCTTTTTTCTGATTGGTTGCGTGTGTTGCATTGGGATAATCAATCAAGATTCATTGTTATCATCTAGGATCTCAAAATATATCCTTAAGTTGGTTCCAAAATAATTTACATAAGAGTTTGTTCCATTACAAACAACTATGTCAAAATTATATAACTCGACACTAGAAGTCCCTAATGCTCAACATCAACTACAACTTCAATGCCAGAACTCAACATCTAAATAACTCAATATCCTTTGATTACTCAGCTCTTGAATCACTCGACATCATCTATCTACTCGACACTTCAGTGGATTGGCACCAACTGTTTACTCAACATACACTAAGAATCTCACTTGATATGCACTATTCTAAATGTTATGCTCCAAATGTATTACTTGTTCGACATGAACTAATCTTGTAAATGACTTAAGTGTATAAACACTCATATGTCAAAACCAATTTGAGATTAACAATCTCCCCCTTTGACATGAGTGGAAAAAATGCTTGGTCATGCATGAATATCTTTAACTTATAAGCATAACTTAGATAATCACCATCTTTACTCGATATAATACAAAATTTCAAAATTTCAAAATTCTACAAAACTTGACTTTACTATCGTACCTCAAAATCTTATAAATCCCCTTGAGTTGATTATTATATCTTGAATCTTGAATCAATACTATTGCTAAGTAAATATGCATATGCTATACTTTTTTTATGTCTTTGACTCCCCCTTTATTTTGTCTCCCCCAAAACTATATCTATTCATCACTTGGAGTCAATGTCACTAAAAAACTTATTATGCTCCCCCTTTCTTATTTCTCCTCCTATCTTATTACTCCCCCTTTTTGACACTTATGTCAAAGGGTTATACCTGAATAGTGTGTTTATCCAAAAAAGATTTATGGATCTCAAGTATTAGCTTCAAATCTACATCCCAATTATCACAACCTACCTCCAATGATTTGATTTGGATAGCCAAATTGGCAACAAGATAAACTAAGCCTTCTAGTATAGAAACATGGGGATCTTTTTGCATTAGTGTCTCTACAAAGGCTAGCTCCTTGTGAAGTATTTCCATGTGTGGGGTCAACATGGATTGGATGCTAATCAGTGTGGCCCAAATATTTTCTTCTTGACCATGCAGGTCAACCAATTGACCTTGGGAATTCATCAAATTCTTGAAGTGCTTCTAACTCTGAGCTAGAGAATTGGGTAGAGTAATACCTGTTAGCTTCATTTTTGCCTCCAAATTGTCAATATGGCATTGTACTTCTTGTGTGAACAAATTTGTATCACACAAATTGGTGTAAAGTAAGAAAATATTCTCTAAGATTTTATTTACACTTTTAGTCTTGGTTGCTAACTCAACCAAGACTAAAAGTGTAATAGAACTATACCTTGTCATTTACCTTTCCTTGAAATTTTCTCTCAGACCATTCAAGTAGTTTGACATTTGAATCTAGTTCTGCATCATTGATGTGTTCTACAATGAATACCAATTGTTCCATGATAGGCTTGTCTTCTTCAGGTGTTGGCAGGCTGAATGCATCAATAAATATATTCTTGATGTCTTGCAATGCTTGCTTCTACCTATGCTCCCTTCTAAGTAGCTCTTGATGCTTTTTCCTTGCAAGTGCATCTTGTAGTATGCCCATTTATTCAATTGTGATTGTTGCAAGGTCAAACTTTGGTAGGACAATCACTTCATCCAAGTTGACATCAATAAATGATGTAACCTCACCTACCTTGGATGTACTAGACCTTGGTGATTATAATGGTGTCGCTTCTATACTTGACCTTTGAAGTGCTTGACTTGGAAGAGTAGTAGTTGCTGGTAAGGTAACCAGTGTTTTTATATACAATTTCTCCTCATGCTTATTAGAAAAAATAGTCCACCAAGATAACTGGGGGGGGTGGTGTAGTGAATTAGTTATCGAATAATTAAAACACTTATCTTCTTTAAACAAACTTAACCATTCAACCAAAGTAAATAGCAACAACAGAAAGATTCACATAAACAAATAGACTAGATATGTTGACTAGGGAAACCCTTGATCAGAGGGAAAACCCCAGTGGGAATGATGCCCGCAAGATGATGTACTAATATAAATATTCCTTGTTAGAGTATAGACCTTGTTAGGAGTTTGTTACAACATTTAGTAAAATCAGTCCCTGTTAGGAGACTTTGAATCCTTGTTAGGAGATTCCAACCCTATTAGGAGTTGTGCTAAGCCTATTAGGAGTTGTGGTACAGTGTATGCAAGAAGATCCCATTGCCAAAACATGAAATTTCAACTACGAGAAGAGCTCATTGCTCAAACAAGTAATTTATTGTTATTTATCTTCCCTACTTGTTCTTTCCTCTATCCTATCAACAAGACCAATTACTATTAGACCTTGTAGACCAGGTCATAAACCTCAAATCCAAATACCAAACCTTGGATCACTTAGAAAAACCTTGGCAATGAATTTTCCTTTAGTTCTGCACTGCTTTGTTGAACTTCACATTCCATACTATCTACTACTTTCCAAACATTTATAATTCACATATATCCATGCCATGATAAAGGAAAATAACCTTCCTTTATACCAAGTCCATTAAACAATTCCTTGAGTTGGTTGTTAATCCTTCTCAATTAATTATTATAGGACCACATTAAGAGCATGTTACACTTAGCGATAACACAAATCTTCCACCTTGCAACTTGAATAACTTTTTGTACACATAATATTATTACAAGTGACCTTAGCCATGCCATCCTTAACATGTCTTCTCCAAGTCCTCAGCCTTGATCCTCAATATATCAAATCTGCTGAGAGATATAACAAGTTTACCCAAACATGCCTCTATAAACTCTATCTTAGAACAAATATTACCAAAACTTACATAACTTCTTCTAGACTTAGTCTTTCTACTTCTAATGTTAATTGAATATGCTAGATACTCAAATGTATCTCTCATAACCATGAGTGGTTGTTATGGTCAACTAGTCAAGCATATCAAATTGATCTTTCCATTGTTCTTCTGTCAGATACCACATTTGACATCAAACATGCTATATTGACACCAATGACAAACTCAGTCATGAGTGTTACATATTATCATCAAACCAATATTCCAAAAATCTCTCCAATCTTCCAACAAGGCTATGTAGTCAAGTTTGAATCTTCCATCTTTCCTCTTCTTTCTTTTCAATTTCAATTGTATCTTGAACTTGTGTTGTAGGTAGATGAGTATCTACCTATCTTGTTTGAACTTGTGTTTCATCCCGTGCTTGAGTAGAAACTTTTGGTACTAACAAATTTTGCACCAATTTGTTGATGTTAGCCATGGTGGTTGTTTCTTTCCTTTGATACACTACAATGGGTAATTTCGGTTGCATCATAGTAAATTAAGGGGTTTTTTATGTCTCGAGTTTTCACCTCTATAAATGTCTTCTCTGCCTCCTTAAGTTCATCTACACTCACCAATATAGGGTAACTACATAAGTTTCCCTTGGTGGTGGTGTCTAGTAGTATCTTCTTCATGTCCTCCTCTATTAGTGAATTAATGTATTGAGTCATAGTGTTAGAAACATCCTTGATATATATGATTTTAGTGTCTACTTTTGTCACATGTAGTGGATTGGCACTCAACTTTTGTATATCTGGTATACTCTATTCTAGTTGCTACTCATCTTCAGCTATTGCCTATTTTTCGTTTCCATTCTTCAGTGCCTTCCATATGTTCATCCTTCTTAGTATCAACTTTAGTAACCTCAATTAATTCTTTCTCATCTTTATCTTCACCTACCTTAATAGGTTTCTCCTTAAATACCTTAGATTTTGTCAAGCCATAAATTACCTTCCAGATTTGGGTACTTTTCTGAACAACATCTTCAATTTTAGTTTGGAGAATATTAAATGCATGATACTTAGGAGAAAATCTCCCTGCATACTTGTTTATGGCTTTAGTCATCTTAGCTTTACCTAAATCTGGCATTACTCTTACAAGTGTAGTCTCTCTAATATTCCTTTCTATTGTAAGACTATATTTCCATCTTTTCTCAACTCTATCATATAAAGTATTTGGTAGAGAGTTCGAAATCTCAATTAGAGTCATCTTAAATGTTACCATCATGGCATATACTGACTCTTCTACTTTATCCATTTCTAACTTTCCAAGTCTATCAAATCCAATATGTGAAAATCCACTCAAATCAACATTATTCTTTATATTTTCACATAGATAATCTAAATCAGAAGGATTGTGACTTACCACTTTAAATTGGCTATTATCATCAAATTCTATCCTCTCGTCATATGATTTAGTTGGAGCAATGTACTTTATCCTTTGTCTCTTCTCAAACACATCAACTTGTATAGCTTTCCTAGCTTTGTTTTGTTTTTTCTTGGCTACTTCTTGAGCTTTCTTAGTAGTAGGTCTTGTGCTAGTTTGTGTAGCTAGAACTGTAGGCTTAGGTTTTACAACCTTCTTTAATTGTTAACTACTAAGGCTTTATATTATTTTTTCATCTCTATGGCTATAGGTTCTTCACTAACTTCTTCTCCTTTGACACCTTCTTCAAGCTCGACTTCCTCTTCTCCTTGATCTTGTCCCTGACCTTGTGTTAGGGCCAATGGTGCTTGGGCTGGTACATCTTCTTCTTCATCATCATTATCATCTTCATCATCTTCCTTTGCCCCTTCACCATATTTTTCATTCAATTTCTTGACAATCTTGTTCTTCTTCCTTATCACTAATGTTGTCTTTAGATCCATAGTTATCTTTGATTTGGCAACATCACAATTTACAAAGTCAGATGCCTTATTATCTACTTCTTCTTCTGCAAGAAAGGATGCAATTACTATAGATGCCTCATCCACATTGACTTCATATCCTAGTGATCTCAACCATTAACCCTTGGAGCTACAACTTATACATTTTTGAAATCAGTATCAACTAGAAAGAAAACCTCATTGAAATGTTTCTCAACTACTGACACTGGTATCTTGTGTCTTTGTTTCATTGACTACTTAAAGTCCTCAAAATAGATAGTCATAATAGAATCAAAGCTCTCTCCCATTTTCTCAATGAATTCTCCTATTTTTACTACAATGGATTTGTTTTTCTTCCATGAAACTTTTCCAAAGGAAGGAAATGTGTTCTACACATAGAAAAATATACATATAAGTATTGATCCAAACTTGCATTGTGCACTCTTGGTTTTCATCATAGCTCAGTATCAACTAGATTTCACTTGACAACTTAAGTGAAAATTTTCATGCTTGACAATAACATGAAGATTGAAAAACTAAAAGATTTCTTCAAGATTCTAAACAAAACTTTGCATCTTTCTTCATGAAAATATAGGGTCAGTGCAAGAAGTTGGGTCTCACTTTTGGCCAAAAAGTGGAAGTGTTTTTCTTGTTTTTGAAATTTTTTGTCAATTGATGTCAAAATTTGAGGTATTTAGAGATTGAATATTAAAAAACTCCGGAAATAAAAATTTTAGTGTTCGAAATCTAGTTTTTTGATATGTAATTTATTTGTGAACCCATATGATAGATTATTTTTTTAGTATGGGTCTTTAAAAACCACTTTTTTAAAAATGCTTATTTTAGGACCATACCATGCTCATGTACGGACACCATAATTTGACACAAATAAATAAATTTTTGCAAATCCTTTTAAAGGGAGTTACCTAATACACCTAAGATTAATGACAATATTTTTTCTTAATTTTTTTATTATTAATTATTAATTGGCTATAAAGGTAAATTTTAAAACCTCTCGTGTACGGACCACATAATTTGATCAAAATCTCTTTTTTTTCAAAAAAAAAAAAAATTAACATCAAAAGAATTGTATGTAGATTGATGACATATAAATTAATTTAAGAAAAATTATAAAATAAAAAAGTTATTAAAGTTTTAGTGAATGTCACTTTTTAACATTTAGAGGATAGTTTTGATTAATAAATAATGGAAAAATAGAAAATAAACTAATAACACTATAAAATTTACATTTTTGAAATCAGAACAGCAAGACCTATAATGGGTTTTTTTCTCGTCAAAAAATTCAATAGGAATGACTATAAAAAAATTACGACAATACCAGAAATTGTCGATTAAATGCCTTAGAAAAAAAAAGGAGCACAAAGGCATGGCTTGGTGGGACCAAGCCTATGCCATGCCTTTCCCCAAGGCAAAACCCCATGCAAAAGTTGGGAGCCATACCAAATTCCCCCTCATGTCTCACGAATCGGGCACCCGATTTGTAATTCACAAATCGGGTGCCTGATTGCTTTGAACCATTATACCGACATTTTGAAAATTGGGTACTCGATTCTTTTAAAAATTAGGTACCTAATTTATAAATGGGTACCCAATTTTTAAAGAATCGGGTGCCCAATTTTTAAGAAATCGGGTACCCGTTTCTGATGTACCCGTTGGGTCCCAAAAGCTGCCCAACCGACCCAATTTCAATGATTGAAATGATTGAACAACAGTTTCAACTTGCAACATCGAATTTTGTCACGCTTATTCTATTTTCTTGTCCTCTTATACAATTTGCAAGCTACTGATTCAAATTCAAAATTGGTGCAAACATGGGATCAAAACAATGAAGAAAGAAGAAAGCAAGAGTTCTGACAAATGAGGAGATTACAGCAAATAAAGAGAATGAAGCACAACGTCAATGAGAGAGAAGACAGAGAATTAGAGACTTGAACAATGTTTCAAAGGAGAAAGACATTGAGGATACCACGACGGATGAAGAAGTCAAAGAAGAGAACCCAATACAAGAAAATTCAGGTGCACATTCTAATCATGCGTTCAATACAGGTGTGTCTCCAAACCCTCGAATTTTATCTCATGATGAAATTGGTGATTTCTTAGAAGCAGGTTATGATTTAAACGATTTAGATTTTCTTCATGAGAAGCAATTGTCAAACGATCATGCACAAAACACTCCAATTGAAATGCCTGCCCCAAAAGAAATGCCAAGAAAATTTGAAAATGATATTCAAATCCCAAATAACAGTGAAAATAGTAAAGTGTTTGAAAATAAAAATTGCATGAATGTAGACATAGAAACACCAACTACTGAACAAACATGTCAAGATGATAGTAAAGTTTTTGAACATAATTTTCATATTCCTAATGATGTGTTGGATAATCTTGAGGGATTGGTTTCATGGAGACAAATTAGGACACATGCTAATAGATTGTATAGGCATTTTTTTTATAATAAGAAACTTGGGTTTCAATGTCAGTTAATGTTACAACTAATTAAAATGTCTAAAATGTGAAAATTAATGAGAAGGTTGGGAATGTATGCAAAACCCAACAATAAAAATGAGTCTTTAAAAAAAGTTGTATCCACTGTTGCTAGTGCCTTTGATGTTATCGGAAAGAGAAGTCGATCTAAAGATAAGAATGTAGCACGACGAGCAATAACAAAAGCTTTAGTTAACAAATCAACATCTGACAAAAGATTGATTACAACATAAGTGGATATCTTAATGTGAATCGTAAGACTTTAGAAAGAGCTATAAAGAGAAGGGTTAACTTTGAATGTGATCCAACAAATATTGTATGGACTTCTAGTGGTAGACTCCCGAGATGTGATATGAAACTTACTAGTGAAATCAAAAGTTTGATTGAAAATTTTTGGCATGACAATACAAGAGTATCACCTAATTCAAGAGATGTTCTTAAATTGAGAAATGGGTCAAAAATACGTGATCCACATCCTAAACACCTTTTGGACATGACTCAAACTGAATTGTTTAAAAAATTTGTAGATGGTAAGGTATTAAATATTACCATTAGTCAAAGATCTTTTGAAAAGTTTAAACCATGGTATGTAAGGATTAACAAGGAAAGAATCACATGTTGTTGTAAAACTCATATTCAATTTTGTTACTATTATGATGTATTTCAATCTATACGTGGTACCATGCATAGTAAAGAAATGGTGCAAGAATGTGGTATAAAAATACCACCTCAAAATATAAAATATTTCATATTAGGTTTATTTTGTAAGCCACCTAATGATCAATACTCTCTTTTCAATGCATGTCTTTCTAGTACATGTGATATGTGTGGCAATCTTTCTTTGTTAGATGAATGTTTGCATGAAAATGCTTTGACTACTTTTGGACAACAATTAGTTGAGGTAAAAAGATTCAAAACTATTGAATAGCCATTGAAGGATGGGAAGTTTGGAAGAAGGTGTGATCTAGTTACAGATAAAGTTAGTTTTCATGCATACATTTATGGATGAGTTTAAGAGTGTGATCATACCAAAATATTTTAAACACTCAATATTCTAGATGGCTTGATGGACAATTTCACATATGTAAGAATACATTTCCAATTGGTACTATACTTTCAGTTGTTGACTTTGCAGAGAACTACACGCTTGTACCACAAGAAGAGGTACAACCACAATATTACAATTCAATCCAAGTAACAATTTATGTTCATATAGTTTATAGGCATGCACATAATAGTACAGAGGAGGATCAAAAAATATTGAGAGAGTACCATTTTTATTTAAGTGATAATAAACTCCATTCATCTGAGTTTGTCCAATATTGTTTCAAGGTCTTTTATGATAATTTAAAAGAGAGACAAATTCAAATGACACAACATTGGATATGGTCAGATAATTGTACAAGACAATTCAAGAATGCTAGAATGTTCTATTGGTTGAGTAGGACACATAAGCAAACTAACATCCAACATTTGTGGAGTTTTTTTGAGGCTGGACATGGTAAAGGAGAATATGATGGTGCGGGTGCATGTGTGAAGAGAGCCCTTAGTAAAGAGTAATTAAAATTTGAGGAAAAAGCTAAATTCAAAAATGCACATGAGATTGTCAAATGGTGTAACAAATATTTATACATGGGATCAAGTCAAAACTCTACAATAAAACGTTTCTTCTACCTAGTTGAAGAAAATAATATCCCTTCAAGATATGATTGTGATACAATTAGTGGTTCAGCTCAATGGCATTCATTTAGGAGTTTAGATTCTAACACTTGGACTATATGGATTAGGGAGCTTGCTTGTTTTTGTCAATTTTGTCTTGCAGGTGAATGGGAAGAATGTGAGAATACAGAATGGGTTGAAGATTGGCAACAAAGATCATTAGCACCTACTGACACGCATTTTAAAGATGATATAGTAAATGAAGGCCAGAATGTTACTTTTGCATCAGAAGACTATGATCGTATTTTAGACCTCATAGAAATTGGTATGCACAATTTAATTAAATTTTTTGGTGATCTCGTGCTTTAATTTATATAATTTTCATATGTACACGAGTGATTAAAGTGTTTCTATACTATATCTTATCTTGTAGGACATGTTTATGTTGTTATTGCAACTAGTGATAATGATGATCAGACAGAGTATTGGTTAGCTATATGTGTGGAACCTAAGAAAAAAATGACATTTCATCAAGTAGACGATGATGGTTTTGAGTATCCAATCAGTTCTGTTGTTGTAGCTGGCACCTAGCTATGTAGATACCTAACAAGAAGAAATGGTTTGCCAGCATTTGAAGACTACGAAACCGAAAAGAAGATTTTACACTATTCTCATTTGGTTGTGGCAACAAATATAAAATTAGAAAGATACAAAGGGAGACCTGCCAATAAGGTATTATGGACAATTTCAATGGACGAGCACGATACAATCATAGATGCATTGCAAAAGAGAGAGGATGCAGATGGTAAAGTGGGATGACTACATTTAAATCAAACACATGTAAGTTTTTTCATTATTGTATTATTTTTATATATATGTACTTATATAATTTAATTACATGTATGTTTGTGTTGTCAATACCAATTTAGAGAACTTATACACCTCTTATTCAGGTCTCAATTACAATTTATGAAAATTTAAATGTTAAAGTGGATCGAACATCAACATCTTGTGCAATTTCACATAGTAAGTACATACAAATTACACATATATATTTACATAGTTCAGATACCTTGAATATTAATTTATGTGTTTATTAACATGTGTGTTTTTGTTTTACATTTTTATTTTACAGGACCTCATTTGAAGAGATGTATTCAACCAATTTTATGTTTCAAATGAGTTCAGTGAACTATAAATATATCATTGAAATTGTCTTACATATATTGTGAAATATGTTGTACAAACTAATTCAAAAATGAGAGTTTACTTCTATTTGAAAGTTAAAGGTATGTGCACTTGATAAATTATTATAAATTAATTGTCAATTTAAGTAATGAGCTCCTATTTTGTTCCATTACTTTTACATTCAAGCATGTTTAAATTAATGTTTGTTTGAAGTTTCAAATTACTATTGATTGTAATATTAAAAACAAGTCACTTGCACATGATAATTTAAAGATCATTACTCATTGTATTGATTGTATGTTAGATCAATACTCATTGTATTCATTGTATTGATTATATCTTTCATTACCAAACAACACATTAAGATCACTTATGATGTACATTGTTAGGTACGTTATCCAGACATGTGTGTCTTAAGGGGACATGGGAGTCCTAATAAGTCATTATGTTTTTTATAGGTTATGATAGGTATTCATATGTTTACTACACATAATAGGTCTTATTAGGTGATAATGAGTCTTACATTACCAAACAACACATTAAGAACACTTATGATACATTGTTAGGTATGTTATCAATACATTTTTTAATCGAGTAGGTCAATTTTATTTATATGAATCTCAATGCATAAATTTGATGTGATATTTATCCAATAATGCTCTATAGATAGTTAAAATTATTGTTCATCTTGCATATATACTTACAAAATGTGTCATATGTTCATGAATAAAATATGTCACAATAAAGAAAATGGTTTGAATATAGTTAAAACATGGTGAAACATAGTAATATATGTACTACATACGCAAGCATGATAAGAAATCATAAAAAAATAGTACATGGTCTAACATACATCATAACATGATCTATGAAGTGAAAATTTACATGGTCTAAAATACAGTTTTAACTATCCTAACACAAAGTGTACATACATCATAAATAATATATATACATCATAAAAACACAATCTATAGGTGCCAACAAGACCCAATCTATCTGATTGAATGTCCTCTTTGCTCCATGTGAAGAGGACTCAGATGGATCAACATGTGTAATATGAGTCATCTCATCATGTCGGACACCCTATGAGGTAGATGTATCACCCTGTGTAACATGAGGCATGTCTCATCATGTACTTGCTTAATTGAAATGGGTCTCAAAATCTAGCTTGCAAATAAATTAAATATGCACTACATAATAAAATAAATTATACCACATTAGATGGGTGTCCCTCAATAATGGGAGGAGGTGCACTGTCAAAACTACGAAATGCAGTAGTGGTGAGGTCCTGTAATTTACAATACATACATTTTTTTAATTTGATTTTAGACCATAATGAACTATAAATTATGTACATAAATCACAATACTGACCTCAAACGATGATGTAGGTACCTCCATCTAGCTAAGTCATGTGCTCTCAGCAACACTCATGGTGACGTAGTCCTAAAATTATGGATACATAAACGTTTAGTCAATATTAAATATACATGAATAATTACAAAGTACATAATTTGTACACTACATTTTTTATACACTATAAATTAAACATGTATATATAATTTATATATCATACCTGAGTGGTAGCCAATGTCACAGATGTGTCTACAAGTATGCTAGCACAATAATCATAAGATGGAGTCGAAAATAGACTACACTGAGGCCTGTATGGATGAGTATGATATCCATGCTCCTGTTCGTAAAATCAAAACACATAAAATATATATACATGTGAGTCAAAATTTTTCATATTATAAGTTAATAATAATGTACATACATAAAAATAATACAAATTATTTGTCTTTAGTCAAAATTTCATATCGCATGTATTTGAGGCTATGCCTCAGTGGTAACTGGAGTAGGACTTGTACTAAAATCAGTATGTGTAGATGCAGACAATCCCTACAAAACCAAATAAAAAGAACATATGAGCACATGTTATTAAATTCAAATTTGAATGTACATTTTTACAGTGTAATTCAAAGTGCATACCATATAAGGGACACCAACATCTGTAGGTCTCGAAAAAACACTACACTGCCTCCTAGGAGGAATAGTGTCATCCATCCTCTATTATTTGAAAAGTAAAAATTAATATAGTTAATACAATTACACATGTATGTAGAAAGTAAATAATTGTGTGCACTTTATATTTATATTGAAATTAAAATTTTACGTGCTGCTCTTGACTCTCTCCAGGCTCTCCTTGCTACATGAGGTCAACAAATGATGACACGTCTATCTCGTCACTACCATCACCATGGGCAGCATATACATCATCATCAAAATTTGCACCCTCAGCATAATGGCCATCATGTGCTGCACCAAGATCGCTCTGGCGGCCTATTCATATGCCTCCATAGCTAGTATAAACATGTCCAAGTGGAGGAGCATGTACCGCCTGCATCCACTGTTGTACTAAATTGCTCGAAAGGGAACTCAAATGGGTAAAAATAAATGAAATTGCATGATGATGGTGAGGAGCAGGCACAACAGGCGTAGGAAGAGGTACAAGGGGCTTAGCTCGCTTGCGGTTTCTCGTTCTGTCACTCAGCTTTGCCCCAAGCCTATCCTGAGGCATCCCTCTACCAACCCCCTGAAATGCTTTCATATCAAAATAGTTGGGTTTCAAACCCAACTCAAACTCAGCCCATAAATTCATAAGGAAGTACATGGGCACCTCATGGTTAACATGTGGTGGATGTTCAAATATCATCCACCATGACTCCCAAAAATGTGTTGCTATGTGCGGATGTGTACACCACCTAATGGAAATGTGAGGCTTCTTCTAACTAATTGGTTCACTCATCTTAGGGTTTATAAAATAATGTTGAAAATTTCCTTTACCTATATGCAAGTTATAAACCTCTCTGTATGATAAGCCATCAGAGTAGAAGGCAAGCATGTTTTCCCTCCATGATCTAAATGAATTGATGTCTAAATCAAAATGATGAATGGAGTCAACCATGCCTTGCATGCTCATGGTCTCGTGGAGCTCATCCACGGTGGGTGGTGGAGGTGTGGGTGGAGGTGGAGATGGAGGTGGAGTTGGAGGTGGAGATGGAGGTGGTGGAGATGGGGGTATGGGAGGGGGAGGGGGTGGCGGTGGGTCCATCAAATATAATCTGCATATATATTTAAACAACATAAAACATAAAACACATCAAAAATACATCACAACATAATACATGACAAAATTACTATTTAATAAAATTTAAATCTAAAATTTATCAACTAGATCTATATAAATGCGCATATCTTTATTAAAATCATATCAATTAAATAAATAAAGTTAAACACTTAAGTCAAATTAAACATTAAATACTAAATTTTTAAGTATGAACTCATTATGGATTATACATGTTCATGTCTCAGGATGAAACAAAGTTAAGATTATGACAAGGTTATGGTTTACAATTTTGTTATGTTAACAGTTTTCATGATGGCTAAGCTTAAGATTATTATAATGATTGTGATCCTTTAATGTTAGTGAACTTACCTAGGATTATGGTTTTAGTTAAAATTATATTTACCTATATCGGATATTTATTATGGTCCTAAGACGAGAGTTAAGGTTACAATTATCTAATGAAAGCTTAGAGATAGAATTATGATTTGATTAAAAAATATTTATGATTACATAGTTCGAATCCTAACTATTATCCACTTTTTAATGCAAACTATAAGTGTAGATCATGTCAGGTAATGAACTAATTTACATATGAACCCTGTCCCTAACCATATAATAATCCTAATTCTAATCATAATCCATAATTCATTACCTTATGAAGCTTTGGCTATCCATTTTATTGCCAAAGTAATCCCTTGGCTATCCACAAAATGGTCCTAATAGATTTATATAGAAGACCAAATTGATTTAAATAAAATGAGCAAGAAGAAGTCAAAATTACACCCAATATTCAAGGAGAGAATCTTTTAACATACTTGAATTCTACCGACCAAAGTGAGATAATTAGAGTTCCAATTGTTGAGTTTTCCAAAGATTTTCTTGTTGATATAAAGACACATTTCATTTATATGTTAGGGTTTACTACAAATGGAATCCCTAGGTACCTAACCACTTAATTATGAAATCTCCATCCAATACCATATTTACTACACAAGGTAGGGGACTCAATATTTAGCCCCAATAAGATAGATGTAGAGACATAAATCTTACTACCCAATACAAAGAAAAGAGGTCTAATTTGATCATTAAATGACTCATGTTGCACTCTTCTAGCTTAAAAAGAATACAAATATATTATCAACAAACTATGTACATTAGATACTTATTAATTATTTGGAGAGTAGATCCTCTAACTTTTAGAGACAACTGGTTATCTCTAAGGAGATAATGTAATGAGTCAATGTTCAACAATTAAAAATAAAGACGATGCAAGAGGACATCCTTTCATAATTGATCTAGAGAGTCCTAAAAATTATGATCTAACCCCATTAATTTTTTTACTAAAACCTTGACACCAATCATAAGAGAGGACACCATTTGACATTTAATATTGGATGGAGGGCTTGCAACATCATCATAGTGAAACTCCATTCCACCCTTTTGTAGACATTTTCATACTCAATTACTTGAGCATGCCTACACTCTATCCTAGAAATGTTTCTCAATCCAAAGTCTTCCAATAGGTTATCAAGTTCTCCAATATGCATAAATATCCTTAACAAAACACTTTTGTGTAGGGTTAATGATCTTGGGTAGGATATCTTCTAGTCTAGAGGCTAAGACCTTGGCAATAATTATTTTGTATGATACGCATTTAGGAGTGTCCTGTCTCTAATTTTTAATGAGATTCTTATCTCCCCTTGGGGATCAATTGATTACTTGACTTAGGGATTTTATGAGCCCTCCATTGATCACTTGATCAATTTTATGAGCCCTCCATTGATTACTTGACATAGGGATTTCTCATTACTAATTTTTTGGATGGAGGAGTTGATTTATGATAGAAATGGGTTTATCACTTGGAATAATGCATCTTCATTCTAGGAATGATGGTTCTTATTTTATCCCTATCTTCTAAATCATTTTGAACTATCATCATCTTCTAACCAAAAAAATTGATAGTAAAATTAGGAAAAAGATCTTACTATATATATCACTAGGGGGTGGGTATTTCTTTTTATAGAATAAGGCAATATTTTGTTTTGTGGCCTTCCATTCTGCAAAGGTAATAAACATTTAGGCTACCCATCCAAGGGTCTAGTCTAGGCTCCTACTCGCACTGATGTGGACACCTCCACCTCTTGATGGTCAAGGAGGGTTACTTAATTAGATGCCTAATTCATTCAAGTCTCTTCTAATTTTTTTATCATGTATCATTTTGAGACCTTGATATCAATGTTTAATTAGTTTTAGGATTAGGGTTCAATTTGGTTTGTACTGTTTGATTAGGTTTACATGCTTAGGTTTCAATTAGGACAAGAGTTAATAAATTGAATTAAGTTTTAAAGTGTTGAATTTGGTTTTAGATATAGAATTATAGTTAGAGCTTTTAGATTAAAAACCAACATTAATTTTAAAAAGTTAGGTTTGAATTTTTTTTTAAAGTGTTCAATATATTATTGAGTTCTAGTTTAGGGTGATTTGGTTTAGTCTTAAGGTCAATGCTTAACTCGGTTCAATCTTCTAGGGTAATGGTTCAATTTGGTTAATGGTTGGGGAAAGGATTTTTAAGGTTAAATTCAAGGTTTCTACTCTTAATTTGAGATATATAATTAGGTTTATGATCATGGTTTAATTCAATTTGGTTTATAAGTATAATATTAATTAGGTAAGGGCCAGGGTTACCTTTCAATCTTAGGGTTTGACATTTATAAAATTAGTACTCAAGGTAAGATAGGAAAGTTATTTAATTATTTATATATTACCTGGTGTAGGTTTTGGAAAATTAAGATTAAGGTTAAGATGATAGTAAGGGTTATGATTAGAGATAAATTCAATACAAATTGACATTATAGAACTAATCCTAAATGACACCCAGCCAAGGGATCCAAAGAACTAATCAAAAGTTTTACTAAGCAAGCAATAACATACATACAATAATTTACATTTATAAAAAACATAAGAGATTGCATTCCTTAATGAGCACATTTACATTTCATTTTTAAATAATTATAAACTACTAAAAGTAAAATAAATTACACATCCACATGAAAGTTCATATTAACTACTTTAGTTCAATCTATTTAAATAATTTATATACATTTGTTCCGAATACCACTTGGAAAATTAATTCAAAATGCACAATCATCCACTGTACATGTCACAGGGTATGAAAGGCTAAAATAATATACATTTATAAAATAGTTTACATCATCCATTTTCGATCCATGAAACAAAGTACAATACAATTTAAGTAAAATCATTTTAAATACTATAAGTTTTTTGTTTGGATCCCTTGGTGGGCTGTTATGTGATTAAGTATTTTATATATGTTTAGGGTTTTATTTATATGGTTAGGTCGAGATTATAGTTTAAACAATGAATTTAGGTCGAGGTTATAGTTAAAACAAGGTCAAGGTTATATGGTTTTAGGTTGAGGTTATATGGTTTTAGGTCGAGGTTGTATTTATTTATAAAATTACATGTTTAAACAATAAATTTACATCTAATCTAATCATTCAACATTGTAATAAATACATAAATTAAATACATTTTAAAACATCTAAAATAATAAATTTTTAAATAAACATTTACGAAACTATATTTTAATTAACAAATACAAAAATTTAAACATTTAAGTTCATTAACAATGTAAATTTACAATTTTACGTACATATTAAAAGTGAAAAAACAATAAATTAGCATACATATTAAAAGTGAAAAACCAATAAATTAATATACATATTAAATTGAAAATTGAAAAAAATAAAGTAAAATAGTATAAAACATATTACCTGTGTATCGAAAACTAGCAGCAAGGGGGTAGTTAGTAGGGCTAAAAAATGGGCTCTCGTATGCATCTCTAATCGGGCTCCCATTTTTCAAGTCATGAAAATGACCTCAAAAATGCCAAAAAAGTGCTTATATAAACTTTTATAAATCAGGTACCTGATTTGTAAAAAATTAGGTGCCCGATTTCTAAGCAATCGGGTACCCAATTTTTTAAAACTCGGGTACCCGATTCTTAAAAAGGCGGGTGCCTGATACTTAAGCGGCTCGGGAACCCGATCCATTTTGAATATCGGGTACTTGATTTTCAAAATTTGGCTTGGGTGCCTGAAGCGTAATTTTAGAAACGGGTACCCAATTTTTAAAAAATTGGGTACCCATTTCTGAGAAGTACAATTTCACAGATCTGACTTCCACGAAATTGCGACCCAACTTCTTGCGGTCACCCTATAATCTTTTCAAAACTAAGTCCTTAGAAATAATTATGATATATTATTTAAATATCAGTCCCACACATACCTCTTGATTTCTTAGTTGGAGGTGGTGTCATCAACTAACCCATTGCGTGAAGAGATCCCATTAGAACTTGATGTGCTGCAATCTTCCTTTCTCTTCCATGTATTTTTCATTTCATCTTTGACATTCTCAACATTTGCCTTTTCTTTGCCTTTGTTGAATCACTGCTTGGCACTTTTGACCTTGTTGGGCAATTCTTACTTATGTGACCAATCTTCAACCAACTAAAACATGTAGTTGACTCAACCATTCTTTGTAGTCACTTCTACAGTGTGTTCTTATGCAATTCTTAGGAACATGTCCATACTCTTGATAGTAGTGACAACTATACCTAGTATTGTAATCCTAATTATAAGATTTTTCATTGTGATTTACCTTTGTCTATTTGTTTGATGACCACTTAGGCTTGGATCTGCACTCATATGCTCTATGTCCATACTTCTGATAGTTATAGGAGTATCCTTCAAATCTTTGTGTGCTCAAGGTCTTGGTTTTGCATTCATCTGCCTAGTGTCCTTGTTTGTTGCATTTGTGGCAGTGACCCATGAACTTTTGTTTAGGATTCTAATTTGCATTCTTGCTCTTGCAAACATTAGTAGTAAACTTGTAATAAATTAAATTTTAGATAGGAAATTAAGATATTTGGCAATAATTTTAGTATTATGAGTTGTTAATGAGTAGTATCAGATTTTAGATAGGGAAGTTTATTATATAAATTTATTTTTAAAATAATTAAATTTAATAATTAGAGTATAAAATAAGTTTATTAAAGTTTTAGGTAAATATTATATCATTCTTTATTAAAAAAACTATTCAAATAGATTTAGCATAGTAGTTCTCCAAGAGTTTATATCAATTAAATTTTAGAAAAACTATTTCAAAAATTTCCTATTTAAAATTTAATTTATTACAAGTTTACAACTTCACTATATTAATTATTAGTTTTTTTTTATAAAATTTAATTGAAAATAAGAATTAATAATATTTATATAATTGTCAAAATATATTATAAAGGTAAATAGATAAGTAAATTTATTATTGTGTAAGAAGAGATAATTATATGTTGAATTTGGTCTATAAGATACAATCCTAAAAAATAAATTAGCAATGATACTATTTAATAATACTAACACAACTATGCTTTTAAAGCAATTATATTTGATTCCACTAAAAAAAAACATACTAATTAACATCATTTAAACTAACACTTTATTTAATACAAAAAAAACAACTCTATTGCCAAATATCCTAATTTAAAAACATACTAAAAACCTAATTTTTTTAAAAACTATCTAAAATCTGATACTACTCATTAACAACTCATAATACTAAAATTAATAAAAATTAAGACATTAACACTACTAACTTAACTTTCAAACAATAAATTTTCAATGTTTTAAAATATTTAAATTAAACTACCTAACAATTGAAATCTAAATTTTAAACTTATTTTAAATAACTAATCTATCTCTAAACTAAAACTAAATTAATTATCACAAACAATAAATTTAATTAAGAACTAAAAACTAAATTAAATTTATACTAACTTAAAATTGAACTAATCTAATACTAATTTAAATTTAAAACTAATCTTAATTTAATATTAATTTAAATAATTTTAAATATAAAAAAATAACTTAATTCTAAACTAATTTTTAAAAGACACATATTAATTAAATTATATATATAAATAAAAACATAATCAAAACTAACAAATATATATATATATATATATATAAACTAACTTATACTAAAACTAGAACTTACACTATAACCCCAAACCCCTAACACTAACTGCCCACGACCACAAACTTCCAACTTCCAACCACGTGGGCTCAGGGCCCCGTAAATATTTTTCCCCACACTCACACTGCCCCAGGCCTATTTAAAAGGACACAGCCCAAAATCGTACAAGGCAGTACATTTTGTAGGAGCTGACAAAAGTAAGGGAGGTAATGGCACATGCTATTTAGCCGGTGCATTTTCGTGGCTATTTAGCCAGTATTCGGGCATTCGCTATATCGCCATCAGAAAATCGCAAGTATTTCTCGTTAGCGACTTGGCGAATCGTCGGATAGTTTTAAACTCCAGTGACACCACTTGCAATTTTTTTCCCACATGCATTCCTTCTTGAAACTGACAGGTATGGGACGTATCACATGGTCATAAGATCATCCCGTGAACACATTTCACGGCATCGGATTCCACTTTTCAGTATCACAGGTAATTTTTCATTGATCGTTATCTCACTATGTGTAACATATGAGCATCTTGCCATAGCGAGTATGCAACAACTGTGAATTCAAATCGGATTCAACGGTAGGACTAAAACCCTTTTTCATAAGACTCAACCATGACGTCCAAATAGGTGGGAGAAGAATATCCGTTCTTCGCCCCTTTTTTCAAAAAGAATTCACGCCAGGGTAAATTTTAAAAGCCAAACCTAGGGTTTTTCACAGACTTTCAAAGGTATCAAAATACACTAGACAAAAACCTAAAACCTTATGACTTACTAGAGGATTCTCATCTGATTTTTTTTATGATTCAAAGAAAATTTGATATGCAAAAATTCAGACCAGCATGAGCATTATCTTTTCTTATCATAGTATTTGTGGGAAGTAATTGCTTGTGTGGCCTTCCACTATTCTCTAGTTCATAATTTGATTGTGGCATTTTGTTCGAAGCAAAGCTTTATAATTACAAATCTAGGATATTTTAATAGATCATTTACTTGTGTGATGGGATAAAACCCATTTTGGTGCCCTAAAATAAGATAACTATATATAGAAACTCAATCATTGAGACATTTCGTATGGACTTGAGCTATCTTGATCTAGGCTCATATCTGTTTCTATGCATTTGCTATAACTATTTTTGGGCTTTAATCTGCAATGTGATGTGCTTATTTTGTTGGTAGGTAATTTAAATAGGGAGCATTTTCTACCGCTAATGTCTGAGAGTTTTTTTTATAAATGATATTTAAGTTTATTATTATCAATATGCATGAAATCTTATAATAGGAGAATATTATCAATATGCATGAAATCTTTAAGATCATACAAGATTTTCTTTCATCTAGAGTTACATAGGTGTTGAAACTCCTTTATTATATACAGGTTGTTGCTGGAACTAATTGTTTGAAAACATCATAATGTGGGTTAATTTCATATTGCAACACTGTTAGCCAATCAGAAAAGATGTAGATTTGAAATCTGTTTCACTTTTTTTTCATCCTAAATTAAAATGCATCTACATTATTAATAGTCATTTTTTGTGTTTTAGGTGCAATTTATCAAATAACCCCCTTTTTGATATGTCTTTTGAGTTAGTCCTTTGCTCAAACAATAAATTAAAAGATCATTTTATTGTAGGGCCCTGAAGTTAGAAGTGGAGATCTACCACAGCCTATCATGCTCACAAAGGGCCAAGAGTTTACTTTCACAATCAAAAGAGGAGTGGGCTCTGAAGACTGTGTAAGCATGAATTATGATGATTTTGTGAATGTTGTGGAGAAAGGAGACACACTACTTGTTGATGGTACATTCTCTTGTGCTAGCTTGAAAATTCATTTATTAGCTAAAAATAACAGAGTTACTAAGGTTATTCGCAACATTTTCATAGATTTCTATTTCTTATCATTATTTGAATTTCTCTAGGGGGTATGATGTCACTACAAGTTAAGTCAAAAACATCAGATTCTATAATTTGTGAAGTAATCGATGGAGGAGAGCTTAAATCACGATGACACTTAAATGTGCATGGAAAAAGTGCTACCCTGCCTTCCATTATAGGTTAAGACCATTTTATCAACTCTCAGGCATGCATAGCAAATTAGATTTTTTTTTCTTATTGACATGTACATCTCAATCTGCTTCTTTCTTAGGGACTTTGATTTCATTGTGATTTCCCTTTTTTGTACCTAATATTGATTGATTGAAGTTACCTAGAATATAATTGAATGATATGTTTATCAATCTTGAAATATGTGTAATATTTGTATTTTTTTGTTACTTGTATATGTGATGAGTTGTTTTGACTAACACAGCATTTGAGATAGCTTAATTTGGTATTTGATAAAATCTATTTCTTGTCTTTTCTTTCTACAGATAAAGATTGGGATGATATTAAATTTGGAGTTGAGAATGGCATAGACTATTATGTTGTTTCCTTTGTTAAAGATGCTAAGGTGGTGCATGAGTTGAAAGATTACCTTAAAAGTAAACCTTTGAAGCAAAATTTTAACTTTCCAGTGTAATATAATCCTTTGCATACAATATTGGGCTTGATATAGCATGTTCCCTTAATTTATATTTTAAATCAGAATTTAAAATGTGATAAAATATCAATGCATTTGTATTTGTAATTATGTGAAGGATGTGGTGCGGATATCCATGTGACTATGAAGATTGAAAGTGTTGATTCAATACCAAATCTTCATTCAATTATTTTTGCATTAGATTGGGTAAGTATAGTCTCCCTAGATCAAAGGTTTTAGTTGGATAAGTTGTTACTTTATGATTGGTGATATTTCTTTGAATGGGGTTAATAAATTATGTGAAGTCAAGCTTGTCAAGCATTATATAGAAAGTTAAATGCACATGCTACTTTGTTTACTATTTAGTCATGCATGTATTTGTTTGGATGTTGGTGCTTTTCCATTGTTGGTTTTTTATGGTTTTTGTATGGCTTTGATGTAAAATAAAAAATATAAAAGCTTTACTTGTGAATATGTTATAATCTTATATAAATTGTTGGCAAGGACTATGAGCTTCAGTAAAGATGTTTTTAAATCAATTTTTTTGATTGTCTATCATTCAGTGAAGTTAACTAGAATGAGACCATCATTTAGCTACCTGACTAATTCCTAGCTATTGAGTTTTCAGATTGTAGTTTCCTCATAGAGCTCAAGATGGTTCTGTCAAGAAACGAGAGAGAAAAACTTAAACGTGGACAATAATATCTAAATTGACACTTTGAAAGGAGGGATAGATATATTCTTTATGCTATAATTTTCACATGAAATAAATTAATGTCATTTTTTTCCTGTGTGAGTAAAATCTGTGAGGCCATATAGCCTTTGGAGATTTTTCTAAATGTGACATAAGTTGGTTAAAATGGCATAACTCTCTACTGTGAAAATCTTGACATCTTCCTCATTCTGAGATTGTTTGCTTCTAATGGGCATTTTTATGTCATCACAACTTCTCATAATTGATTGTACTAGGTACATTCCCATGCAAGACTTGTTGGTATCTTATGCTTATGAAATTTTAGTGTATGTATTTAAACATGGAATTCTCTTCAAATTCTACTGCCGTAATTCATAAATTTGACATTAGTTCAATCTCATAAATTATGCCTTTGTTATCTTTGTCCTCTCCATCTTTTAGCTTCACAACAAAGGTCTTAGAAGTTGTGAACTGTCAAGAAACATTTTTCTGCGAGAGGAAATGCGCTTTTCCAATTCCTAACAAAGATGTGGCATGCAAGGGCTATGGGTATTTGTGTGCAGCTGTCATACCATGCATGGGAAAAGATCTTCTATTTGCCATAATTTTTGTCAGTGCTTCCTTGAGAAGAATTTAGGGTTAGCTTTAGGTTCATTCTAGCTTTGATTCCATCTTGTCACCTTTTGTTTGGGTATGAGATGCCAAATTTTGAATACAAAGGATACAAGCTGGGTTTTAAAAGCTAAGAAACATTGTCTTACAAGTTAGATTTCAACAACTAAGAAACAATGATCTTATTGTTTTGTTAATTTTTACCTTCTTTTGAACTTGGTATCCAAGATTGTTGTTTTGTCTCTCATAAACACCACTTAATAGTATTTGGCTAGTCTCTAGCATATCTCACACACCCAAATATTCAATTGGCTCAATTGAGGTTGAAAGATACCACCTAGAGGACTGACCAAGATAGTCTCCCAAACAACAACACCCTTGCCTTTTGTCCCTATTCAGG
Source organism: Cupressus sempervirens (assembly GCA_028749045.1). NCBI lineage: Eukaryota > Viridiplantae > Streptophyta > Pinopsida > Cupressales > Cupressaceae > Cupressus > Cupressus sempervirens. The sequence continues at coordinate 642,767,844 of CM053789.1, read as the reverse complement.
TAAATATTTAGCTTTCCAGATGTCCAGAGTCCATATAGCAGTTTATATGTCAATCTGATTAAATTGTGAATGATCATGCATCTCTTAGTATTTAGGGCTCCACTATTTGTCTAGACACCAGTGTCCGAGTGTAGAATTGTCATGGAGTAGTGTTTCTGCAAAATAGTTTGTCTTCTCAGTTTGTAGGATCTCCATTCTTTAGTACATGTGTCTAGTTTTGTGATTTTTAGAGGGAAGGGCACCATTCTTTAATGCAAGTGTCCATTTCTGATGGCCATACAAGGTTGGAGCACCCAGATATTGTGCAAGTGACCTGTAGTGGTGAATATAAGTTGTGTGTCTTTGTCCTAGTCTCTGTCCTGCAGAAGCATCCATCTTGAATGCTAGTGCTCCATTTCATTCTCCAAAATTAAAAAATTCTTGGATCCTTGTTCCTATGTTTCTATTCCCTTTTCTTATATCTGCTACTACCTACAATATATAGTAGTATAAGCTTATAGTTTTATGAAAGTACTTCCTTGGAGGTTTTTTGATATTTATATGCTAGTGGTCCCTTGGACATTATTGAATGTTTTCTTTCATTTAGTTTATTTATGACAAGCATTTACACACTACTTGCATGCGAATGGTCATAGCCACCTTCATTTTTAACCACACTCATTCAAGTTATGCATGTATTGATTTTTTTATGTTATTTGTATGTTGTTTAAGATTCTAACAGTTGTCTCTTCCTTCCTCTTCTTTAGGCTATGGTAGCTCAAGGGGATCTTGGAGCAGAGCTTCCTATCAAGGAAGTTCCTTTACTCCTGGTAATTTTATAGAGTTTTTTATCATCAGTTAAAATGTTACACATATTAATGAAATTCATTTCTTGAATTCTATGTTTGCAACCATTCTTATTGAATTCCCTGTTTACTACCCAAGATCAAGCTAATATTTCAAATCACACTGGGTATGATGTAGTCTTCCATGCTGACACAAGCAGTGTTAACCTGGAAGGGCTTTCTATGCTTCCCTTATCACAAGGTGCACCTTCTTCTACCATGGAAGTCCAACTAGATGCTCTTGGGCTTGGAATTCAATTAAGCTTCTTGACATTATTCATCTCACTTTTTAATTATTTGCAAGCCAAAAAAGCAAAGATGGAGGCCAGTTTCAAAATGCCCTCTAATTTGTCATCTTGCTTGGTTTTTTAAGAACTTTTTTATCCTTCATTGTACTCATAATGCAATTTCCTAAATAGAATTTCATTTTCACTTGCTTGATTCAATAGAAGAGAAAAATTGGGTCTAGAAGAATAGAATTTAGTGTTAAATTGTTAATTCAACCAGCTGTAGAGAACTACAGATTACTTAGCAATTAGGTTTGGAAGCCTGTCATTGGATCCATGATGTAACTTGCAAGAGTGAATGGCGGATTTAGCATTTAGACTTTGATCTATATTTTAATTTTATTTTTATAATTTCTAAAATGAAAACTACTTTTATCTGTTTAGTATGTAAAGTTTTGATATTTTTTCACAACAAGTTAAATTATGATACTTCTAGAACTAGAATTTAATTGTGTAGTTTTTTAGTTAAATTTGTTGGTCTATTTTTCATAAGTAATCAGTGATAAGAACCCACTTAACTGATCCATGATAACTTGTCCATTTATTGCCTTCCTCTTTATTTGTCTTTTTATTGCATCCATCTACTACCATCATTCTCATGAGAGAGATTCTTGTATACAGCTACTCATGAGAAATGTGTTCATAAATTCAACTAAAAAGTCATAGATTTTTATATACAGCTGATCATTTATTCATGTAAATGAATCAATAGATTGGATTCTTGAAAAATTATATAATTGAATCCTAATAATTGTCTTATAGTTGGAATATATTTATACATAAGTAGAAAACATCAGTCCATAGTAAATTGGTACATATGAAACTGAGTTTAACTATGAAAAGCTTTTTGATGCACAATTTGTTTGTTAAATTAATATGTACTAAGAATTGTTCTTTTTATTTCTTACCAGGCCAGTCTTTGCTTGAGAGCGGCAGGGGAGGTGGAGGAAAAGCTCATGGAGAACATCAATAAGCTAAAGGCAGAAATGGTGAAATTGGAGGAAGCGAGACACATGGCAAGACTAAGAGATTATAGAAACAAATGTGTGAGGATGAAGATTGTATACTATGATGCCTTCAAAGAAGTGATTTTCAAGGAAGAAAAAGAGAAGCTAGATTTTCATGCCAACCTTAGCAGGCTTAACCTTGTTGCCTTTTATGATAAGTTAGAAGATATGGTGGAAACCCATGATCGAATGGGGATTATGAGTTAGACCAATGGGGATAAATATAATGGGCAATGGCTTGATGGGTTGAAGCATGGCCATGGAGTCTACAGATGGGCAGATGGGAGTTGTTATATGGGGACTTGGAGTAAGGGGCTCAAAGATGGGAAAGGTACATTTTATCCTGCATGTGGCAATCAGACTAGGCTATGCCACCTTTTGGAATCCTCGCCTTCCAATGTGGATCAACATGACAATCTCTCCGTTGATGAGCAATCTTGTTGGAAGGAGAGAAGCTCTTCTATGTTTGATTTTGAGGTTTATTTGAATACTTCTTATGCCCCTAGCTCTAAAACAACATCCTCAAAAACCCTTGAATCCATAATAGTAAGAACCTTTTCCTTTGATGGGATAAGAAGCTCAAGTAGTGAGGAATTTGATGATAATGACGAGGGTGTTAGAACTTGTGATCCCAAAATTTTTCCTATGCAATCTGCTGTCAAGAGAAAATATGTTCAAGGAGTTTTGATTCATGAGGTATCCAAAATAAATGTGCCTTCCAAGGCTGTGAAAAGAGGGCATAAATGGCAGCCAAATGAAAGTAAGAGATCGAGTGAAATTATCTATAAAGGGCACAGAAATTATGACTTAATGCTCAATATGCAATTGGGAATCAAGTTCGCATATTTATTTTCATATTCACACATATGACTAGCAACTTGCTCAATATTTTAAATTTATATGGATATGCTTTGTAATGTTTATTGATTTTGCTAACAAGAAATTCAGAGTCAGACTAACAAGAGAATGAAAAATGTATATGTGTAATATTTGAATGATGAAAACAATATGATTTTAAAATGTGTATTTATTTTTAGTCAATTTCTTGTTATTGAAATATACTGTTGAGTTTGTGTGTTTGTCCCTAGAGATATTGGATTCACAAATTTTTGAATTTTCCACACTTGGTTTTGGGTGTACAAGAGATTTACATTTTAAACACCATGCATACTAATTTAGTCTCATCTATGCAATTTTTGCAATTAGTCGAAGAAAGTGGGAGTTATTGTTCTTAGTTTATTTGGCAATTTTTGTTAGCATCCTCGAAAATTGATGCATCTTTGTATCTTAAGATGCTGGCTATAACTAAACGAGTCTTTTAAGCTATACATTTAGGTGTGGTAGCCAACTAATGTTAGTTGTAAGGTACACAAATTTTATATTGTGGGATTCCTCAGTTTGCCTTAATGTTCCATAGGGTTTCAGCATCCTATTGTTTTTCTTTTCTTCATTGTTTACCAGTGTGACCATTTTACAAGTACTTCTTTGTATGCTGCCAAATTACTATAATCATGTTCATACTTATGAAAGCACATTGATCGCTAAATTTTTTGGTCTACATAGTATCAAAGCAGTAGAGGACAAAAGGTATTTTCTATACCTTCTTACTCTGTTTTCCATTTAATCGTTGACATAATATGTCAATTTTTGGTAACTAGACGTTATTTTCAAAATTAAACATGGTGAGTGGGCTTAAAGTGGCAACTTGGTGGGGATAGTTGATGAGCCAACTTAGCGAGGCCACTTAGAGACATGACATGATGAGCTAACTTGGTGAGCAAGCTCGATGAGCGGACCTCAAGACTGACCTTGATGAGGTACTTTGGTGGGGTGACTTGATGACCAAACTCAAAGAGTCAACTTGGTGAGCATACTTATATACACCCCACAGGAAGTACGTCTGTGTTTCATAGTAGACCGGTAGTGCAAGGAAAATGTGGGGTACTTGTCGAGGTGTAAATCTTTAGTTATTTAGCCAATTAAAGTCATTTATCTCAACATATGGCTACTAAATTTGTTCATCTGGACAACATGATGAAGATGAGTGGTTAGTATGTTCTTCAAGTTCCTTTCTAAATTTTTTACTATGAATTTATTCCAGTTGCAATACACTAGTTTTACAAACATATTTCCATGGATACTACATGGATCCTCAAACTTGAGTTTATAGAAGTCTTAGAAATTGCATCTTTTAAACTAAATTTCTCTCATGGATCATATGTTACAGCTATCAAATTATATATTAGATTTGTGTGATCTCCATTAGGCAATTTACGGTAGGTCTTGCTTGGATTAATCACAACTGCACGCATTTGTTGGCACTGTTGGAAAAAAGATAATGGGAAAGGACTAACACCATGCTGCAGAAAAACTACATATGTTGGGTTGTTTATTATTTGTTTCTTTTTGTTCATAAGTAAAAATGGATCTGTCATGTAACTGTGCACCTCTAGCACAGTTATTTTATTATTGCTTTTTACTGCATAGTATTTCATGGAGTTTGATATATTTATAAATATTGTATGTTGTCAACATATTTATTCAATGGCTATAACTAGTAACACTACCTATGATTATGAGATTCATGCTTGCCTTATAGGTTTTATGAGATTGGTGTTGCAGCTGCTCTATATGCAAATGTTGGATATTCTTAGTCTAATATATTTATTGCTTTGGCTCACCCAGGATGTAGTTCAGTGGGCCTTTTTAATCATTGTATATTTCGGTGGAAATGATTCTTTGGATCCTCACCCCTCAAGATTAGGTCCTCATGTACCACTTCCTGAATACATTGAGAACATTAAGAGAATGGCAACCTATCTCTATGTACAATTTTCATCAGTATTCTATGTTTAGATTTCTTCAATTTCATTTGAAAGATACAAATATTTCAATTTTTATGATGACAATTATCTAATTTGAGTTTGGGGTAAACAAATCAGGACGTCTTAGAGTCGACATGCTTGATTTTTTTAAGTTTCCCACCTATTGATGAAGATTTGATTAGTAGTGCTTCAAGGTACTATTCTTCTTGTGTGTGTATAATGGTTCACAATTTCATGATTCTGCAATCTACCTGTTTGGCCTAACTTTTTTGGATTCTATAGTAGTATTTTTGCTCCAATAGTATGGACAAATGAATTGTGTCATTAGTATTCTAAAGCTTGTGTGCAAGTTTGCAAAGAGATGGATGTCAAGGTTATAGATTCATTACTACACTCAGGAATGGGCTCATCTTCAATCTTCAAAAGATTGAATATGAGCCCATTCCAGACTATAGTAATGAACCTCAAAGCTCCTTCAGTGTGAGCATATCATGTCCTTCGGACGATCTTTTTGAAGATGCTCTAACATTGTATCCTTCAGACTTTAGTTTATATCTGCCAACAACAAGACTGCTTTGCGTCATTAGAATCATAAATAAGGAATGCAGAAGTAAGCTTTTCTGGGTTTTTGTTGAGAAAATGTTGATATTAAAGTAGTGGGGTTGTTTGGCATTTTATGCAAATTTTTTATGCACAAATAGGAATAAATTGAGTTTGAAACGATATATATCAATTATTATCTCATTTAAAAATGTGGTTAGCTTTAGGAATTCTTTTATAAGATGTTATATGAAATGATTGCTAGCTAATACCTGCCAAGGAAACATAACTTGCTTCTTCCCACAGTGAATTTTGCTCAAGGTTTTGGCATTGTAAAGTGTAGCCTAGTTGTTTATGTTCCAATGGCAATACTGAGAATGCTAAGAGATGGCATGGTTACTCTCGTTGATGTTATTTCTTGTTGCATTATATGAGATTCATTACTACACTTGGGAATGGGCTCATCTTCAGTCTTCAGAAGATTGAAGATGAGCCCATTCCGAGTGTAGTAATGAATCTCAAAGCTCCTTCAGCCTGAGCATATGATGTCTTTCGGACGATCTTTCTGAAGTTGCATCAACATTGTATCCTTCAGGTGTTTGATTCTTCATCTTTCATCTTTATTATTCTATAGAACAATTCTTATTATTTAAGTTTTTTAGCATCAATTTGTAATTTCAGTCGAAAATCTCTATATATCTTTTCTTGCCAAGCAGGGTTGCTTAGTTTTTATGTAAATTTCTTTGCTTTTGTAGCTTGGACTTGAATTCACCACCAATGTTCTTTATACTCAGCCAACAATATATTTGTACCAAGTATAGTGTATTGTAATGGTATTGTTCATACAATGTTGATGCTTACTCAAGAATACTATTTTTATTTAGTTTTATTTGCCAAGTTTCCTTTTCAGTTTGATTTTGAGCTGGTGATGCTTGAGACTCAAATGCCTACAAATACTTCATGCAGTGTCTAGTCTCAAGCCTTAATCACTAGGCAAGCTCCTAGCTCTTATTACTGTTTGCTTACTGCAATGTCACATCCAGTTTGCATGTGATTCTACTGACCTAAAGGATCCTTAACCACAAACAAAAGTAGTCTCCTCTGCCCAAGATAATACAACTTTGTTTGGATTTAAATAAGAAAATCATAGCAGCATTATTAGTGAGGATTTGTGTCTGCTCAGAAACTTCTTATCTAAGAAAGCCTTCCTAAGGGTTGTGAGCTTGTGTACTTCTCCTTTACATCAAAGGTTCAATGTGAGCATGTTGCTAAGACCCTGCCAAGGTTACAAATGCAAAGTCAACTAGTTTTTAATGCTTCTCACTAGCAATAAAGCATGTTTTATTAGCCCATTATCTAGTTGGTTCACCTTTATTTCAAATTTAATGTAGGGATGAGGAGCTTCTTGGTCAAGGTCTTGCATTGAATGATGAATTAGATCGTGTGCTAGGGAAACACAACTCCATTACTATAGGGTCTCCTGTTACATGAAAAAGAACAAAAGAGAGTAAACTAGAATAAGTTTGGTAACTTTCCACATTTCAAATGTGGATTATACCTTTGAACTATTGCATAGAGAGAGAGGGGGGGGTAGGGTGTTGCAAAACTATTGCATAGGCAAGGAGACAACAAAGGAGCCTCCTTGTCTCCCCTGCCCCCACATGTGAGAGAGAACACTATTGCATAGAAAGGTACGTAGGCAACAGAGCAAGAACATGCACTAGAGTTTTCCCTAAACTGGGTGTTCCCAAAGGTAAATAACTGAGGCTGTTCCACTCGTTTATTTTCATATTTTCCATTTGAATGTATGCATTAGAATCTATTATCAATAACTCGGCATAATATCTGTGTTGGTGACTTTGTCCATTGGAACTAGAATGTGGAAGATAGGTATGTGCCAACATTCTATTCTATTTGAGAGAACATGCTTTTCCCTCTTTTTTTATGGTCTATGGCAATCCAAATGACTATTAGAAAAACCAATCTCAAAGTTCAAAATGGTAGAATGATAATATCTTCATGAGTTGATTTATAATCTTGTGTCGTTTACATTGAAATATAAGTATAATAGGTTAAATTGTAGGTTCAATTTGGGGAGGGGTTAGGGTACATCTTGTTTGTGAATTCTTGTAATTTTTAAATGTAAAGAATTAGTTTCTGGGTAGATTTTTATTCATGATGGTTGCCTTTCCACTGGTCTATTGGCAATTGCTTTGCTAACGTGGTGCTTTAGTGCCTGATATACACAAAACCTCTTGCAGCCTATCTACTCCATGGATCACATTCTCAAAAATGTATGTTATCATTTCTCAGTAGATTTATCCTTAGACACAGGCATTGCAATATTAGTTGTGGCTTGCAAAAACAATAACCTATACTATTTGTTGGGTCTGCTCAGGTCAGAAGAAAGATTGGTGCTTCATGTGTGAGCTTGAGTTTCTTATCTCAAGGTTGAGAGGAGGAGATGGTGCCTTATCACCAATTAGAATACATTCTAGGATTTAAAAAATTGGCAATCACCTTGGATATGGAAAACAGGAAGATGCTCATGAGTTTTTGAGGTAACATGAATTGCAAAGTGCTTAGAGTCTTTCAATTTTTAAATCATACCAACATATATCAAGATAGAAATGCTCATAGAAAGGAGTATTTAAGGATATACTACAAATTATGTGCACACAAAAATTAATCTCCATTGATGTGCTTAAACATACTTACATGGCACATGCATGCATGCTCGCATGTGCGTGCACACACACAGATTGATATCTTGTTTTTCTTTTTCCTTCTAGATTTGCAGTTGATACTATGCAGTCAATATGCCTTGATGAAGCTGGTGGAGTGGAAGCCATTCATCCAATAGCACATGTGACTATGTTCATTCATCAAACATTTGGTGGTTATCTTCAGTCAAAGGTGGTGCTAGTATTAACTTTAAAATGCAAAAATGTCAATGAACAAATACACGTGATTTGTAGATTTTGATTATAAAATTTATTTTTGTATAAGGAGTTCAGATTAGGGGAGTCAGCCTAGCGAGCTGACATGGCGAGTTGACTTAAAGTGGCGAGTTGGTGGGGCAAGTGGGGGTGACTTGGTGAGCTGAACTAGAGAGTTGGCTTAGGGGGCGGACTTGGTGAGTGAACTTAGAGAGTCGACTTGGTGAGCATACTTCAATTGTCATCTTGGCGAGTTGACTTAGGGAGCTAGCATGGCAATCTAACATGGTGAGTGGGCTTAAAGTGGCAACTTGGTGGGGCAAGTTGGTGAGCCGACTTAGCGAGGCCACTTAGAGACACGACATGGCGAGCTGACTTGGTGAGCAAGCTCGATGAGCGGACCTAACAACTGACCTTGATGAGGCACTTTGGTGGAGTGACTTGATGACTGAACTCAAAGAGTCAACTTGGCGAGCATACTTGCACTAGTACATTTGGGTTCATTTTTTGACCCAATTTTTTGACCAAATTCGACCAACCCATTGGTCAAAAAAATTTTGGTTGAAATTTTGACAACCTCACTGGTACATGATTTGTCTCAATCATATAACTAATTATATATTCTTCATATTAGTTACTATCGGTGTTTTTCAGGCATTCTATAAAACAGTTCACATGCCTTGCATATGATATGACATTTTGCATGCATTTTGCACTCTCTTTCATCCAGCTAATGATGGATTACGCAGAGTCCTCTAAAACCATGATGCTAAAAAACACACAATCAAATCCAAAATGAACTTGCACTACAAATGGATTGTGGAAATCTGATATTGGTAAAATTGCATGCATGTCTACCAGGACAATCACAACTTAAACATACATTTGTCCTAGTAGACATGCATGCAAAATTAACAATATTAGATTTCCACAATCCATTTGTAGTGCAAGTCCATTTTGGATTTGATTGTGTGTTTTTTAGAATCATGGTTTTAGATCACTTTGCGTAATCCATCATCAGCTGGATGAGAGAGTGTAGGATGCATGTAAAATGTCATATCATAAGCAAGACATGTGAATTGTTTTATAGAATGCCTAAAAAAAATTTACACCTAGCTGTTGGTGGAAATTTCCACCTTCATTGGTCGAAATTTCCACCAACTCCTGGGCTTTTCCTACCTTTGTTGGTGAAATTTCCACCAACGCTTAAATTTTTTTCTACCTTTGTTGGTCAAAATTTCCACCTTCATTGGTCAAATTTTCCACCAACGTCCAAATTTTTTTTCCACCTTTGCTGGTCGAAAGTTCCACCTTCATTGGTCGAAATTTCCACCAACGCGCAAATTTTTTTTCTACCTTTGTTGGTCAAAATTTCCACCTTCATTGGTTGAAATTTCCACCAACATCTAATTTTTTTTTTCCACCTTTGTTGGTCAAAATTTCCACCTTCATTGGTCAAAATTTCCACCAACGTCTAAATTTTTTTTCCACCTTTCTTCGTCAAAATTTCCACCTTCATTGGTCAAAATTTCCACCAATGCTTAAATTTTTTTTCCACCTTTGTTGGTCAAAATTTCCACCAACGTGCAATTTTTTTTCTACCTTTGTTGGTCGAAATTTTGACCAATTCCTATTTGAACCCATACAATGGCTTTGGTAGGTTTCCGACCAATAGATTGGTTAAAATTTTGACCAACCAGTGAGTTGGTCAAAATTTCGACTAGAAAAATATCGACCAATAGGTTGGTCGAAGTTGGTCAAAAATTGGGTCGAAAAATGAACCCAAATGTACTAGTGTCCCATGCAAGGTATATTGATCCAGAGGGATTCTATGATCTTTTGAGGGAGAGAACAAAAACCAAAAGTATTACACAACAAGTATATTTCCCTAAAGATATTATTAGGAATATTTTCTCCCTATAGGAGAAGAAGGTTAGGAAAGTGAAATGGAAAGTGTTTAGTAAAGTTTTAGAATTCATTAATGCTTTTAATCCTAATTATAATCCTTTAAAAGACAAAAAATGCTGGGGGACCAAAATGCATGTATTAATGAATAATTTTACTTCAATGATGCAAACTATGAATGAGAAGAAGGCTACATATGTTAAAGCCTATCCTAATAGAGCAGAAAAGGCGGAGATAAGAATAAACAATAGGATTATAGTTGCTCCAGGGCAATACACATTGCAAAAGAGGGTAGGATACATTATAGTTTAGAATATACAATAGGTTCCCCCTCATAGAAGGCCAATGCTAGAAAGCCCACCTACAACTAGTGCTCCAAAAAGGAAAAAATTGGAACAAGGATCCTCTTCTCATGTAGAAGAGTATTCCCTAAGCTAAACCAAAATTAGAATAGAAGATGAAGCATCTTTAAGAGAGCAACTAAGACAAATGGGTGGGCAAGGGGAAGTAATTTTTACCTTTGCAGACATGGAAAGAGGAGTGCCTCAAGAGCCTCTTGTGCCCTCCTTGGACCTCATAGTTGCTAATTATCAAGGTAAGGAAATAGACCCAATTATTGCTCAAGCCTCTGATAAATTTATTGATGATGATAATTTTGTTAAATCTAGGGCTTTTGCACAGTTTTTGTGGAGAAGGAATATGAGAAATTTTGAAAAACTATGTAAGAATGTAAAGGCCTAGGTGATCGAGATGGCCCAGGTGCAAGGTGCACAATATTATGATCATATCATAATATTAGAGAAGTAGGTTTTGTTGTGAGAGTAGGGGCTGGTTTCTAAGTGTCCTACGATGTTACAATGGCCCCTTGTTGTGAGATCAAGGAGTTGTTGTTGGAGGGGTTATGATGCCGCGACGAGCCTCTTGTTGTGTGATTAGGAGATGCAAGCATAATGCTTAATGATGTTATGAAAGGCTACGATCCTACAATAGCAATATGCTATGAGAAAACCATTGTCATGATATCACAAGATGGAGTTCAAAGGGATGCGATGCTATGATTATCATGGAATCTTGGCATAATTTTTAAGGTTCCCCGATGTTACGATTTCATCATAAGATTGAGATGGTTGGGACATCGAGAAAGAAAAATTCATGAGCAATGATATCACAAAAATGGGGTTATTTGAAGAGCTTTTCATATGATTGGGAGGAGAACTTTAATAGGTTGTGATATCACAATCACCCCAAAGGGTTACGATGTTACGATTCAGTCACCACATCGGGAGGTGAAATATTAAAGCCTACGATGTTACGAAGCCCCTTATCATGAGATCATATAAGGAGATGAACTTGATGCCAATGTTGCAATAATAAGGTGGTTGTAATATCATAGGCTAAAATTCAAATGTTTCAAATGCATGATTAATATGGGCCCCACTTGAGCATATCAACCAATCGAGAATGGACAGGTGGTAGTGGTTGATTGGAAAAAATGAATAAAAAAATCAATTCAGAGAATTCAATGCAATATTTCAAATGGTTTAAAGATTTAAATGTTTCTATATAGTTTTGACTATATAATCATTTAATTTTTTATTTTAGCTTTGTTCATGGCATGGGAGCTAGAATTTTGAACTCGTGTTAGGGGCATGATTTTAATGCAAAATATGTAGTATAATATAACATTGGAACCATCAAAGAACAAACTCTCCATTTTTGTAGTCAAATTTTGTGTAGGTGTTAACCATGAGCGATTATAGGTAGAAATGTAAATTTTGGGCCTTCTCAGTGGAATTGGTAAAAATTGAAAGTAGAGTTACAGGTTTGGTAAAACATGGTAAGAATATAGTTGGGGTTAGATTTGATCACTTTCAAATTAGTTAAACCTTAATTTCTTTTGGGAACTTTATGAAAGCACATACAAGTGAATTCCTTCCCTAGCACCCATATCAATTAGCCGATCAAGTGATCTCCCAAACCTCTTCTTCACCCGAGCAAAATTTTGCTACTGCATTAGCATGCGTGAAGTGTGGCCTGGGCCGAACATTCGACGACCTCCCTCCAGTATTATCAATGAGGAAACTTAGTGAGCCTACAGTAAATACGGAAATCGACCTTTTTCATTTTACCATATGAAGCCTGTGTTGGTCAAAATTTCAACCAACATGGGCATAGATTTTTTTTTAAAAGATATTTTTCCTTATATATTCTGACCAATCTAAAATATTTTAATAGATGGTCAAAAATTTTGGTCTAAAAATGGGGTCAAAGGTACTAGTGTAGGAATACAAAAATACATTTCATCATTTGGTGTCCTAAGTGGGTGTTTAAGGTTTAGAGAAAAATATTGTGTTCAAGTATAACTCAAGATTGTGACAACATGTATATTAGAGTTGCTAGATAGCTATGTAGAAGGCAGGTTAATCTATAGTAATTCTTTTACAAGGTAAACTGGTAGATAATCCCTGAAAATAAGTTTAAAATGGAAAACAAAAAAATATTGGTGCACCTATTCATTCATTTTATTAATTACAAAAAAAATTATATCACATTAACTAAGATTTTTTCAATATTAGATTAAAGTGGAAAAGCAATCTTACAATAAATACCACAAGATTGAGAAACTAATCATGAAAAATCTATTTTCTAATTAAGACTTCCTAACTAACTCAAAGATGATATGTAGATTTATCAGTTTTACACCAATACTGCATGATACCAGAGGTCATCATACTCAGTCCATGGTTTCACCGCACAAGTATCGCATGGCTACTTTCTAATTTTTTGCATGGATTCTAGAGTTCTATCATGCCATGTTGATAGAAAAATATCATTCCTCAAATAGTGGGCATTTCTTGACTTGTTTGGAGGGTGCAACCTAGAGATTTGAGTACCCTTTTGAGATTTCTTCTTCCCAATTTGGTACCTATCACCCTTAGGGTTTTTCGGGGTCATCTTTGAATGGTTTCATATTCCTTTATGTTTTAATTGAGAAAAAGAACTTGTATGGCTTAATCACTCAAGAACTTATATCTAGGATTTAAAATGAATATTGTATCAAATGTTAGTATGGTTAATGGAATGAACATTGTATGGTTAATTCACATAGATGGAAATGTACATGATGGTAAGTACCAAACACTTGGGGATCTTTCGTTGGTTAATTTATGTCTTTCATTCCAATCTTTTGATTGTACTATGTATTTATTTATGCTTTAGTTTAACAAAATAAGTTCTAGTCTATATGTATCCTTGTTTCCAAGGATCTTTGGGTGAGGCATTATAAGAGATGTTCCAAAAATGATAGAGGACACACTATAAAGATCATGTGAAGAATTAGAAAAATTGCATGCACGTGAAAGAGTAAGTAATGTTGATCAATTCTCTATACTAGATTCAAGAAGGTTCAAAACCTTGCAAATGCATAACAACCATTTGGTGTTCAATACCATAAAAGGTACAAGTAAAGCAATATGTCTCCAAGATTTAAGGGAGAAATGGATTTGGATGCCCTAGATAATTAGTTTAATGTGTACATACCACATGATCAATAATTTCTCTTATTAGGAAAATGTTAAATTTTCTCTTCCAAAAACTATCTCTTAATGAGAAAAGGTGCAATAATTAGGGGAAACAACCCAGTCGCCACCCAGGCTAACTTCATGCACCTACAATTCCTAATCCATATGTCAAAATTTTCTAATTCTTTCTATGAACCTTTGTAGGTGAGTAAAGAGCTTAAAGTTAACCTTTTGGCTTTCCCACATTAATGGAACTCTTTGTAGAACTCATAGAGCATGAGGTGGTCTAAAAGTGTCATTTTAAAATGTTTGCCCAATACCCACCAGTAAGACACCCCCCCACCCCCCTAATAGACATTAAAGTACTTTTTGCACAAATTGACCAATCAACAACCAAGAAAACAAAAAAACAAAAAAAAACAAAAAAAGGTGAATGACTATTGCTGTTCATGGTGATTTTTTTGGCATGTTTGTGTGCAAGTACTGGAAGGTAATGGTTAATGTGGCGGCATTGCATAAATGGATGGCAACTAGATCACTTCCCCTACTACACATGAGCACATAAGAATGACTTAAATACACCTAAGGATGCATGGAATCATTTTGTAGCAATCTTAAAGAGTCTTTTTATCTAGTTGGAAGCAATGATGATCAATATTCAAATTTTCTCAATTTCACCAATGCCAAAATTGATTAGTATAGGATCAATACAAAAATACATTTCATCATTTGATGTCCTAAGTGGGTGTTTAAGGTTTAGAGAAAAATATTGTGTTCAAGTATAAGTCAAGATTGTGATAACATATCTATTAGAGTTGATAGATAGCTATATAGAAGGTAGGTTAATCTATAGTAATTCTTGTACAAGATACAATGGTAGATGGTCCCTAAAAATGAGTTTTAAATGGAAAATGAAGAAAATATTGGTGCACCTATTCATTCATTTTATTAATTACAAAAAAAACATTATATCTTAACAAATATTTTTCAATATTAGATTGAAGTAGAAAAACAATCTTACAGTAAACACCACAAGATTGAAAAACTAATCATGAAAAATCAGTTTTATAATTAAGACTTCCTAACTAACTCAAAGATGATGTGTGGATGTTTTAGTTTTACACTAATACCTCCTCCTCAAATACAACTAGAAGAGGCTCCAAATAATTTTTAAACATTACATCCCAAATTATGAACTTTCTTTCTTTACAACTTTCATTCAAAATCTTAATCAAATGCTCTATATTTTACCCAAGCTCTAAAATCATTTGTAATAAAGAGGTTTTCCTAATACCAACATTGTTATTCTTGAAATAGATAATTAAAACTGAAGTCACAACATGATCTTAACTAAGCACTTAAAGTATACCCAAGCTCACAAAGTCAAATATAACTTGAGAACTTTTGCTTAATACCAACAATGTAAAAACTTTTAAGTAAAAATTGACCAAGCATGGTAAAATTAAATCCCCAATTATGAACTTTTTATCTTTACACCTATGTTTAAACTTTTAGAAAAATCTCAATTAAATGATTTATATTTCACAAGACCCAAAAACCAATTATGATTAAAGAGTCTCTCCTAATACCAACATTCTTAATTACTAAAATAGATCATGAGAATTGAAGTCATGACAAAATTTTAACTAAGCCCTTAAAGTTTACTAAAGCTCACACAATCAATTTTAATTGAATAACTTTTTTATTGTTATTATTTTAATAGTTAATGAGCCCAAGTCAAGATTCTTTATTATTTGTTGAGGTCAATTATCATTATGTGTTAAGTTCAAGTGGAGTAAAACCCAAAACCTCCTAGATGAGGGTCACAAATTACCATTGTGTTGTAGACTTTCACCTTTAATCAAAATATTATAAATTCATTAAGTAAAAAATCACCAAGCATAATAAAATAAAGTCTCAAACAACGAGTTTTTTTAATCTTCATATCTACTCTTAAACTTAATAACAAATCTCAATTAAATGTTTTACAAGACTCAAGAAAACGATTATGATTAAAGAGGCTTACCAACATTTTTAATTCCTAAAATAGCTATTATAAAAATTGAATCCACCAACCATGGCAAAACTCTATCCCTAATAGAAATAGTCATAGGTCAAATTAGAATAAGACAATTTATTGAAAGACAATCATATAACTTAGAATAAGACTTCAAAATATATTCTTTAAACACCAAAGGTAAAGAACTTTTGCTTAGTACCAACATTCTTAATTCTTAAAATAGCTATTATAAAAATTGAGTCCACCAACCATGACAAAACTCTATCCCTAAATAGAAATGGTCATAAGACAACTTAGAATAAGACAAATTTTTGAAATACAATCATATAACTTAAAATAAGACTTCAAAATATATTCTTTAAGTATCAAACATTTTTTTTAAAAATCTTAGTACCAACATTATAAATTCTTTAAATATCATACATAATAAAATTACATTCCTAATTACGAACTTTTTGTTGTACATCTAATAAGACAAAATCTCAATAGTGCTTTACAACTCAAAAAATCAATAATGATTAAGACAAATATCAATTGACCATGGTAAAACTCCATCTTAGAAAAAGATAATTTATTGAAGGAACCCAATATGACTTTTATGATATAACTGAGAATCAGACTTGAAAATAAAACATTACTACTTTTCAATGTTCATCCCTTGAGCTCCATATAGTCCCTTCCCCCTCACATTCATTTATCCATTCACAGTCTTAAAACGTAGTACTTACAACATTTCATAGGGAAACAATCAACCATCTAGAACACTCTGGGCTTGGCAACAATGACGGAATGCTTCAAGATATGGAGGCTGAACTGCCCGCCCTTCTCAGTGGTGTCAACACGAGCCTGACCGGGGGGAGGAAGGAGCTCGAAGTTCTGAACGAGGCGGCCAAGAACAAGACCGAGGATGGGCAACGCCAAGATGATCCCCGGGCAGCTGCGGCGGCCCACGCCGAAAGGGAGGTAGCGGAAATCGTTGCCGTTGGCCTCCGTCTTCTTCTCTTCCTCCAGAAATCTCTCCGGGCGGAACTCCTCGGGCTTGTTCCACTCGGCGGGGTTGTTGGCCAGAAACCAGGCGTTGACCAGGATTTTGCTCTCGGCGGGGATGTCGTAGCCGCCGAGCTTGGCCTCGTGCAGGTTCATGTGCGGCACCAGCAGCGGGATCGCCATGCGCAGCCGCAATGTCTCCTTCACCACCGCCTGCAGATACGGCAGATTCGCTATGTCTGGCTCCGTTATTTGGACTCCTACGCCCAGCACGCTGTCTAGCTCCTCTCGTAGCTTCTTCTGAATGCGTGGGTGGTTCACCAGCTCCGCTATGCCCCACTCTATTGACCACAATGTTGTCTCTATCGCTGCACCCACAAAGAAAGAAGGAGGGTTATGGAATCATAATGATGCCCCACAAGGTCCACCATGTGACCCTCAGCAAAATGATTAAAAAATAATTGGGGAATCAAATCTAGGAGCTAGGTACTCAATGGGTCTTTGGTTGTCTCGTGAAGTTGAATGGTCCTAAATGAACGATGAAATGAATACTCTTAGGTGAAGAGGTTTCAGCATATAGTATGTGCTCCTAAATCAGATAGCCAAAACAAAAAAATAGTGGTCGTCCTTGCAAGACAAGTTTATTCGTAGGTTTTGTGCTTATGTCGGGCAACATTTCTCTCACAAGTTTGAACCTCCAACAAAAAGCAAATCTAGGATCTCTTATTTGTTGATGGATGTTTTGGAGATGTCCTTGCTGTGAGGTCTAGTTTTAATTTGGTACATGATTCATTTTGGAACACGTTATTCAATCAACAAATTCAACTTTTACAATATTTATTAATTAAATAAAAAATAAAAAATAATTGTTGTTCAGGTTTTGATTTATTTAATATATACTGTTAAAATGGTCAAATCTGGTTGAATTTGTCAGCTACATAGCCACTTGCATTCATTTTTCAATATGAGATTTATGGGTTGTTGTCAATTGCACAAAGGTCAAAATCAAGATTTATATTTTGACATTTGTATGTTTGGTAGACTATCTTGGTGACCAATCAATGGTTGAGGCTCTTTTCCTAACATGGAATTTAGGGGTTAGTACAAGTCAAATCTAAGACCTCCTATCTTGATATTGAAGAGCAATTCATCTTTAATTTAGTGCGACTCATTTTCCAACATATGAAATTTATGGGTTTTCATGGATAGATTAGGAATCAAATCTAGAACCTGTTATGTTTTGTTGGCCTTCTTGATGAGGTGTTGAAACTCATTTTCTAAAACAAAAAATTGAAGTCACCATGGGTAGTACAAGAGTCAAATCTATGACCTCCTATCTTGATATTGAAGAGCAATTCATCTTTAATTTAGTGCCACTCATTTTCCAACATACGAAATTTATGGGTTTTCATGGATAAATTAGGAATCAAATCTAGAACCTGTCATGTTTTGTTGGCCTTCTTGATGAGGTGTTGAAACTCATTTTCTAAAACAAAAAATTGGAGTCACCATGGGTAGTACAAGAGTCAAATCTATGACCTCCTATTTGTAACTACTATGTCCTAACAACCCTTTTGATGAGTTGTCTATCTTTAGTTTGATGTGACTCATTTTACAACATAAAAATTGAGAGTCGGCGTGGCAATCAGGAACTCACCAGCAACGTTTATGTTCTCCACAATATACAAGACATTATCTTCATTGATCTCTCCTTTGTTTTGGGCATCCAAGATATGATCCATAGCACACTTGAGCTCTCCGGTTTTCACAGTGGTTGTTGTTGTACGGGCAATATTCCTGTTAAGACAGATACAAACTAAATCATTAGGACTCCCGTAAAACTTCAAGTTAAATAAATCAATAGAACTCAAACAAACTTATGCAATACATTTATAATCTTTATTTGTCTGAAGGACTCATCTCAAATCATTAATCCATTAATCCAAACTAGGAAACTTTGGGGGGGAAAAGAGATTACTTGCGCTCCTCAACGAAGTGCTCCTTGAAGAAATTAAGCCTGGTCTCCTTGATCTCTCTACAGAGCTTCAAGTACCCTCTGAGAAAGGGCCTAAGAATGGGGATGAAATCGCCATAGTTGTAGTCAAAGCTCTGTGCAAGGCGACTCCTCTCACCATTCAAAACCTTGAGCCTAACGAACAGGGGATCGTCTTCACTCTCAAACCTTTTATCAAACATCATCCTGTACATGAGGTTATACATCATCAGCTGCAACCGCCTCCGTATAACGATCCCCCCTCTGGCGGCCTCGGGGTTCGAACGCACGTCCTCCACGACCAGTCGAATCTCATCCTCCCACCCAAATCTGTACTGCTGGACGACCTTGTTCGTGAAAAAAGGAACGGTCATGATCCTCCTCATCTTCCTCCAGTGTTCTCCATACACGGTAAACACCATGTCCTGCCCCTTCCCCGTGAAGATGTCGAACACCACGTTGCGGGTTCGAGACCCGAACTCGACACCCTGCGTGTGCAAAACCTCCTTTGCCAGATCAGGGGACGAAACCACCACCAGATTCCTCTGACCCATCTTCAGCAAGAAGATTTTCCCAAATTTCTTCGCCAAATCGCTCAGATTCCTGTGATTCAGATCATCACCCACTTGTAACCAGTTTCCGAAAATGGGTAAACTGAGTGGACCAGGTGGGAGCTTGAATTTCTTCCCCCTCAGCTTATTTATCACCACGGCGCCCACAACTACAACGAACAGAGCCACAAGGGATTTTTCAATGACCGCCATTGATCCTTGCTGTACGTCCGCCATGGCTGAAACTCAACCAGATCAACACCAAAATGATGTCTTGTTGCAGTTAATGTAGAGATCCGGTATATATATAAACAAGTATGGTAAGTTTAGTAGATATGTTAATGGAGAACGTTATGGGTACGTCACCACGCACAAGAGTGTTAGAGATGCACGCGCTTGTAGTTTGCCTGGAATTGACGTTTTCAAAGAAAAATGTGGGTTTTTTTACTGGCTTTTTGTTTTTGGGCTATCAGAACCATATGACGCTTAGGTGAGGTCGAGGGCTCACCTAACTTGCTCCAGCCAAAATCTCCATCCCACCTACCCATTTCGTGTTCGTTTGACCTAATCATAACATGGCCCCCTAACCTAACTCCACCAACTACCCATTCCTCACTAAGGCTCAACCACTCTCCACCACAAAGTCTTATCTGGTTGGTTGAGTAGGATGTTGCTGAAACACTATTTTAATATAAACCATGATGTCTATGATCTCGTTTATTAGGTTCATGTTGCAATATAAAAGTATTTCTCCCATCACCATGATTAAGAGTGTAATCATCGTGATGTAGTTTAAAATTAAGAGGTAATTGACTTTTTATTTAGATATTTGGTATTTAATATATTATTAAGTTTAATAATTTTTGTATAGGTGGTACACTACATATAGTTGTTTCTTTATCTAACTGCAACAACTCAACAATTTGAATTGGAAATATGATAGCTTTGTTTGCCCATTTAATCCTACAAATATTCTAAAGTTGCTTACATAAGTTTAAATGGTGTTTTTAACTTTGGCACATATGAACTAGGAGAGTGATTCTATTCATCCTTGACCATAGAAACTACTCTAAATATGGGTAGAAAAGTTTTTTAAAATGCTTTACCTTTGCCACTTTAAGCTAGGAAAGCAATCAACTTCACCTTTGACCATAAAACTTTGCATCATTTAAGTTTCTCTAACTAGAGTGAGGAGATGTACTTCTAGCTCCCTTAAGGAGATTAATGAAACTAGACCTTGAAGTTCAATAGCTTCAAGAGTTTTGTTATGGACCCCCTTATGATTCTTCTTCACAAAGTATGTGGTTTGATCGCATGTCTAAATCTTGTCATTTCTTAATTTAAATAGACTTGATGTAAACATATACACACTAATATTGGTGTTGGCATGCAACAATTGATTATGTTGTCCAAATCAAACTTTTGTCTTTGATAGGCATGTGTTCATCCTAAATCTAATAACAAGAGAGAGTACAAGACGAGCAAAACCCCTCTTGCAAGGTTCAATGACTCGTCCCTCCATCAAGGGCCTAGGCATAGAGTCCAAATGGAGGTCTAAGGGCAATCACCCCAACAAAGAATAATAGGAGCCACAACTAATTTGGAGCAGAAATTTTCCATTATTTGATAAGGAAGTTTATTGTTATTTTGATTTTTTATCTAACATTCTAAACTACCAAAAAGGATTATTGTATAAGTGGGTACAGAATGTAAAAGGTTAAGAGGTCTAGAACTTTATGTTCCAATTTTAAGTTGACTCGTTGAACCAATTACCCTTCTACTTGATTCAATTGACTTTTGGCCCTAAGCATCCTAATGTTCCTTGTTAACACATGTGCATTTTTTATAACTTAAGTTTTCATCGTCAATCTTAAGAAAGTTGTCCCCACCTTTGAATGCATGGCATCTTTAAATTGTGTCACACATAGTCATATCATGGTTTTAGTACTAAAGTGAATTGGTTTCTTATGAAATCATGACATGAACTTATACCAACCATATTATTCTCTATATCAGCCCCTTTTCTTGGTTGTTACCATTTTATATGTCAATAATGTTGTTACCCTATGTAATTCGATATTCATAACATGTTCACATAAGTTGAATCAAAATCTCCACTTAAGCCTACATGCTTAAACTAGTTTTCTAGTCACAATACTTTTTCTAAATTCCTCACCAAGTGGATTATTTTGATTTAAGACATGTGTATGTCATGGAGATGTTTTAGCAATTAATACACATCTTGTGAATTTGTAGTTTAAAGGCAGACATTGTAGCTTTATATCTACTATCGTTGGTAGTGTAGTGTCTCCTTTGTTTGGCCACCAACATTGAGAATTACTAGAGTTGATTTAAACCTCTTGTTTGGCTTCATTTTTCATGTCTTGGTTGTTGTCACAAGCTTTATTGATTGTTCTTGCAATCTTAATAGTTATGAAATAATCTAGATTGAGCGTCTTGATCGATCATGTGACTCCATGCTATAAGTTTTTATCGCCTCCACTGCAGTTTATCCATAAACTTTACTCTTTCTTTTAATCACCAAAGTTGAGTCATCTTTCCATTTTACATGTATTTTCTTTCATAGATTTTGAACTAATGGTATCGCTTTTAACATTTATCATGTATCAATTGTTGTGGTTATTACATTATTACATATATATTAGTTGTCCATGGACCTGGAAACACCAAAAAAAAGGTTTGACTTTGGCAATCCTTTAAAATAATAGCCTCAAAAAAAATCATTTTGCTTTTTGTGTAGGTCATAAAAGGAGAATGGTGAAGCATGTCTTGAATCTTCATCATTAGAGGTTTATAAACTCGTCACATTCCTTCTTTGTCAAATGAATATTTATAGTCCTATTAATTGATATATTTCCATATCAGTCTTTAATTAATATTATATTTAATTATTAAGTCACCTCAAGTACATTTCTAATATGGTCATAGACCCTATTGATACATGATGCATGTGTGCACTATGCTAGCATCTTGAATCCATGTTGTATTCATTGACTTGAACATGCATCCCAGATAGAGAGCTTACAAAGATTCTTTGTCGGTCTTGACAACCTTCTCTTTTAGTTTCCATGGTATAAATCTATTTTTATCAATTTTATTGTTAAGTTAAATAAAAATAATGAATAATAAATGTATCAAGCTAGCTAGTAGTTTTTTGAATTTAGTTCTAGCTCATCAGAGTGTTAGAGAAGTGAGGTAGCACTAGGTCATTCACCCCTTGGTATTTCATCAATCATGAGGGTGGAAAATCTTCTCCACATTTTGGTGAACCTAACATGAACTTATTTTATCTAGATAGTTCTATATCTCAAAAAATATTTTCTATTTGAGCATTTTTTAAAGAAATTGTGAGGCTCTTCTATGATCTTTACAACCTAGACCATCATAGGAATAACCGTGAGGAGATCCATAAAAACTCAAAATTCCCCTTAATTGGTATAGTCCTACTTGTCCAAGCATCATTTTTAGGAGGAATATGGATCCCAATGATCCTTTTGGGTCCTACCTAGTAATATTTGGTATCAACACCACAACTACTTGAATATGTACACCAAGATGATGAAGACAAAGAGGGGCATAAGTGACAACCTTTTTGATGAAATCAACTAAACCTAGATTATGATGAACAATTTAAGACTTGTCACTCAAAATGTGAAAATACCAAAAGAATATGAAATTTAGTACTATGAATCTAGTTTCTAGACTACTAAAGTTTTTGAAAAATGGATAAAGTAAAAGGGGTTTAATCTTGTGCACACCAAAAAATTATTCATATTTTTTAATAAAAATATAACATAGTGTTGGATATATGTCACAATAAATTTTTATTTGCATTTAGTATTTTGAAAAAAACCCTTCAGTAGAAAGATGACTAAGAGTAAGTACTAGAAGTTTTGTAGTTTTTTTCAAGCATTTTTTTTTTTTTTAAATCATAGTGGACACATTAAAAATTAGTTACATGTTTGTGTGTAGTGCCTCTCATGTTTGCAGTCTGTACCTTGCTGTATTTTGATTTGAGAGATACTTGTTGCTCATGTTATTTATACATTTGAGATAACCGAAGGGTCAGATGTTATACTTTGATTTCCAGTATCATAGTTGCTAGATTACTATGTTGTTCAGTTGATTATATTTGCATGATGATGTCATTTTGAGATGACAGTATGTTTTATCATGATATTTGGTTATCTGGTATTTGGACATATCTTTGATTGTTTTATATGTTGGATTTAATGCTATGGTAATTTACTTCATTCTTGCTTTTTTATTCTTTATGCAAACATGAGTGATGTAAATGAAATAATTTAGTATAACTAAATAAATTGTTAAATTAGGTTAATTAATGCATTTATTGTTTCGGCTATGTTGTTATATGCAATTGCACTTGATCATGTGTTTTAGTGTGCAGGAATTATATTCTTGGCAATGGCACATGGAGTTAGTGATTCAACTATTCATATTTTACCAATGTCATCCATGTGTGGTCGACGTATCTTATTTAATTGTTTGAGTTAAACCATTTTGATGATTTGATTAAATCTAGACTCATTTGCATTATGTGATTAGACCTATGAATGTGTCTATGGATTTAGAGGTTCACTTTTGTGGTGAAACTTTGTGAGGTATTCTTTGATTTTGGTTTAAGGGTTTTCAAGCTTTATTTTAATTGATTTTAATTTCTGGCAGCTTTTCCATAGATGAATTCTAATTACTTGGAATTGCTTATTTTTGTTTGGGTTGATTCAGGGTTTTACTAAGTTACTTGATTATTTATCCTAATCAATTATTCACTCGAAAAGTGAATAAGTATCCAAAGAGGAAATTTATTCCTCACTTCTCACCTTTGGAAATTATAAATTTGAGAGCTTTTTTTCAAAATCATCTTTTGGAGGATTGTGTTGCTATTCATTGTGAGAGCTACAGGTGTGGGATCTTCACGAGATCAATCTCATTGGATCTAGCTCAGGGAGACCTTGGTTTGTCATGACTTTCAATAGCTTCCACAAGATATTTATTTTATCTGGTTGATTCTTGTTTTAGCCTTTTTGGTTGTCAGGTAGCTGGGTTCTCCCATTTTTGTGTTTCAACTACATTTCTACTTTCATTTCTAGTAGTTGTATGTTAAGAGGTTGAGAACTAGCGTTCCCCTCCATTTCTAATTGTTTATTATGCCCGATTGGTCGGGTACAAATGTTTCCCCAATTTTTGAGACGAGGGTTTGGGGTTTCACACCATTATGCTGGTCATTTTTGCATATGGTATCCAAACCTAAATTTTATTGGATTTTCGTGGCTTTTGTGCCCTAAGACCAAATGGGTTTTAATTTTGAAGTTTTTGAGTTTTGCAATTTTTACCTTGATTTATGTGCCACCCAATTTTCTTAGGTTTTCTTGGCATGATGTTGGTCATGGACTTGGATTATCTATAGGATTTTAGTTAGACCATTGTTACAATTTTATGTTACATTGGGATGCATGTCACATCCATCCTCCTAAGCTTGTTTTCGGTTGAGTGTTATTTTTCTTGTGTTCTCATCTAGCTCTTGTTTTATGATCTTTGTGATGGTGGTATGCCACACATGAACACATACGTGTGCATTTTTCAGGTGACTTGAGAGGCTCAAACTCCTGGTTTTATTTCAATGAGTATGTTTGTTTAGGGTTGGGTTGGGAATATGCATGCCTTCAGGCACTCATCATTGGATGAGTATGACTAGGGTAGGGTAGCATGGAGGGGGTTCTCTCTTGCAACCTAGTGATTTTTGTGCCCAAAGGGTTGGTGTGGAGAAGTTCTAAAAAGTGATAATTAAATAAATTAACTAGGTAAATTTAAGTTAATAAAAGGACATAGTGTGAGAGCCTTCCATTAGGAAGTTGAACTGCACGATATTTAGCTAGGGTTTCCTGATGCCAAGCAATTTACCCTCCAGGTGAGTCCCTACATAGTTACCCATTCAGTGTCTGATCAAGACTTGTTGTACTTGCATTGTCTCATGATCTGGTTTTAGTCATCTTTACTATATGGTGTGAGTGTTAGCCATGGACATTTTCTTTATGTGTGTTTGTGGGTGGATCATTATCTCCATCAACATGACAAGAGTGGACCTATGGGTTCCATGTGATTGGCAGGCGTAGCTAATTGCACCACTATTGGGGACCAATGTACAAAGACAATCTATTATTCTAGTGCAACTAGTGCTTGATGTTTCACTTGGTATATTTGGGGTTCTGGAGTATGCTTCCTTGTGATTTATGCTTTCATTGGAATGCTTGGATATCATGTTTAGTTGATGTTAGTTTATTTGATGCATTCCTGTATTATGATGTTTGGCATATGATTAGATGATCTAATTTTCTTAGTTGGAATATCTATTGTTTTATTGTAGTAGCATGATTAGATGTTCTTTTTTCTATGATGTTATTACATTTAGTAGTGATGCCCTCATATGACAGCTCTGACTATCCAATTGGCAGTTTGGGATGTTATGTGTGGGTGATAGTTAGAGCCTTCAAGGTCTCATGATGTTATTATGGTTGGGAGGAACCGCACAAGATTTTAGTTTCTTTTATACATTGTGATGTTGCTTTCATTACATTTTCTTATATTGTTATGGTTTAGATGGTTAGCTATTTATCCATCTTGTTGCTCCTTTGTTCAAGTGTCTAAGCCTTGATTTGTGGATCCAGTACTCCCTAGTGTAGAGGTTCTAAATCTTTACTTACCCCTCTAAATGTTTTTTGGAATGGTTCTTGCTTTTCCTGGGTGATAGTGTTCCAACACTGGGCAATACTTATAAAGTATCACATGCCCAAAGGAGAAGTATCATGTGATACTAGAAAGTATTGCACACCTTAAGGGAAAATGTTGTGTGATACTGGAAAGTATCACATGCCTCTTGGTGAATTATCGTACAACACTAGAACAGTGTCGTACAACCCTAGATATAGTATCACCTAGAACTTGAAGGTATCTCATGACCTTTGAAGAAATGTTGTATGATACTGGAAAGTATTGCCCAGGCTGTATGAAAGTATTGCTTGGGTCTATGTGGAACCCGCTTAGGCAACCAATGGGCATTTTTTGACTTGACCAAAAGGTTTTAAGAGGTGATTGGGATACCCATTGTAGAGTTCTTGAACCCTAGTGCTTGACCTTTTGAATTTGGGATGTTTCAAATTCAAATGTGTTTTGTGACTTCCGTACTTTTTCATTTTTGGTTAGTAGTGGCATTTGGAGATCTGTTGGTGTTGGATGTTTGTTTAGTCTTTTGTTGTGATCTTTGTGATCCTTGTATGTTGATTGTCGTGTGTAATCCATACTTATTTTTAAAAAATTATCTTGGCTTATATTTATCTTTGTTCCAAGGATATCTGGTTGGGGCATTACATTGTGCATCATAGATAACATGCAACAAACTAATCAAAAAATAATGTTTTGGAAAATTATAAAACAATGAATTTCAAGAAAATATTACATAATTTATTTCAAATTTGACAAGTAGGTAAAAATTTATTTTAAAAATGGTGCATATGTCTCTAAGAAATATAGAGACATTATTTAAAGAAATTAAAGATTAATATGTTGTTTATGTTCAAATATAAGAAGAAATATAGTTAGAAAGCTCAAGAGATGATGCAGTACAAGGTAGGTGTACCTCCAAAGGTGATGACCAAGCCCCCCAGAAGATACAACACATTAGAAGTATAACAAGATGAAATTGAAAATAACTCACTTATTAAAAAGAGATCTTCATATACACAACTAAATACTGATTGATCAAACAACTCACATACAAAATGACAAGCAATATGCTAGGCTATAAGGCCTTCTCAATTATGGCCAATTACACTCCAAATTAAAGACCAAATCTTACTACCCTCAAGCTCTACCTTCTTGATCAAGAGTAACCACTAATATACTACCTTCTAAGACTCTAGGACATTACATATATAGCCATCAAGAGACACAAACCAGCTTTGAGTTCACAATCTCCAATAATATGTTATACAATATATGACTCACCTTCACTTAATTAATGAATAGATACATAATACATGAAAATACTTTATACGAAATTAAGATAAAGGTTCATATATTAACCAACTTCCTATATCCAACAACATGTAAGATAACTCTTAAATATAGAGGCTTGATGAATTAAATACCAAGCATAGTATGAAGAACAACATAGGAAATCAACACTTGAGAAGATTCAGCATAACTTTTGCCAGTTATAACATTAAATTATGCACACTTACGATAATGATTTGTGATAGGTCCACAATTT